>OY987228.1:9269253-10469253 GCA_963920705.1 Odiellus spinosus | reverse complement strand
TTTCTAGACTTTCTACTTCTTAGAAAACTGAACTATCTACTCGCATAGTCTATTTAATTACTTATAGGGTTCATAGTACGTAATACATTTGGAACACCAATATCCTTGATATTTCCATGATTTTACAAAGAATTTTCACAGATACTTCCGTGTGTACTAAAAGTATTCTTTTCATCCTCACGGATTTAATAATAGAAGGGCACGATTATATATATTTTTTTAATACTCATTTTGATAATCCATTGTGCATTGCCCTTGTGGGTTTAAATCTCATCTCCATCACCATTGTTACGCTCTTTATTTCATTAAATAACAAGAGAGTATTCTGTTTATTTACATAAAATGATTATGAGGGATTGTTAAGGCGTGTGCTCTGCTTAGAACCAGGAATGAGAGTTGAGCAGGCTTGCCAGGGTAGTAGTTTCCAAGCACACCATCTATCTTAGGTGGAGCCAACTAATAAGAGTTTGATCATAACACAAAAGTAACTCATACTCATCCCGTACCTAAAAAATGTGCCTGATTAACTGTCAATATTCTAATTCCCTGAAAACAATTTGAAATTTTTATCGAACTAAGCATGTATCCTTTTTAAGACTGCATATAAAACTTATAAAAAACATTTTGTATACAGCATTCTTTCACAAACAAAGGATTATAGACTGAAAAACTAACAATTTCGATAAATAGCTTTGCATGAAATCTTTTTTTTTTTTTTTTTTTTTTTTTTTTTTTGGTTGTCTTTCAAAATAGTCGCACTCCTTGCATGTATATTTTTTTGGGGGGTTTTAATTTTTTAACCACCTTAAAATGCATCTTTAATGCTGTGCAAATACACTTTCACAAAAGCGAATTATTTCTTACACATAAAGGGGTTTTAAAACTTTTAAACCAATAACAAAAGCTTAGTATGCAAAACACAGATTTGAAATGACACAAAACCAACAATTAGTTTCGCAACTAATGCAATTAGTATTTATTATTAAAAATAATTTGAAAATAAGGCGGCAAGGGGCAAAAAAATATCACAAGAGACAATTTCTTAAAAAAAAAAAATTTTTTTTGGGCTATTTTACCTTGGAACCACCAAACAAGGATCTGATCTCGTAGATCGTAATCGATTGTACAGGTAACCGTAGGAAGAACTGAAGTTAATCCTACGACAAAATTTTGTTAGTATTTCACCCCTATCAGGTGCTCTAACCAATCAAGATGCTTTTCAAATGATTAAAATATCGAAATTTATCTATTTAAAAAATTTTTTTTGGCCCAAATAGCCCATTTCTATGCAAATGACGGATAACCACCTATTTAGCCTTTTAGGGTAGGATCAAACTATTTAAATCAAAGATTTAAATAATTTTAAGCATTTTAAAAGCATACTTGTTGAAAATAATCTTATTTCGAACAATTTAAAGGGGATGGTAAGTTTGAAGGTTGTAAATACTTAAGAGTCGTGCCGAAATTCGCGAGAATGCGATATCTAAATATTTTTGTTTTTTTTATTCCCAAAATTTATTTGTTTATTATATTGCATTTAACCCAAAACATTGCGCAAACTTTGTGCAAAGTAGAATTAAGTATATAAATATTTCGCTTAGTTAGCAAATAAATTAATAATGCAAGGAGCGCAACTACATCGACAGATGTACAACAATACAGACAAAAAAAAAGAAATAAGAGATTTTAACTTACATTTCTAAGACTGCTTTGAGCTGTTCTAATTTTGCTTTATTTTCTTCGATCTCTAGGTCGGGTTTCTGTTCAATTTCGTTCAGCAAGAATCGCGAAACGTCTAATATTTCCTAGAAATAAAAAACTGTTAATATTCATTAACATCATTAACCGTTTCTTAAAAGGAATACTAGACTCAGAAATCATGAATTTTTAAATCAATTTAGACTATTACAGTCAGAGCCCAAGCAGTTTAATTAAAAAACTGGACATGGGCCAGTTACAATAGTGACAAACTGTCACTATGACGTACGACTATGACGTAGGCTTCGAAACAAAACAAATTTTTGGAATTAATTAACTGGCCTTGTGGCCAGTAAACCCCCCCCCCCCCCCCACCCCAAGCATTTAATTTTTAAACTGGCCCAGCTAATTTTTAAACTGGCCCCGCTAATTTTTAAACTGGCCCCGCTAATTTTTAAACTGGCCCCGCTAATTTTTAAACTGGCCCCGCTAATTTTTAAACTGGCCCCGCTAATTTTTAAACTGGCCCCGCTAATTTTTAAACTGGCCCCGCTAATTTTTAAACTGGCCCCGCTAATTTTTAAACTGGCCCCGCAAATTTTTAAACTGGCCCCGCAAATTTTTAAACTGGCCCCGCAAATTTTTAAACTGGCCCCGCAAATTTTTAAACTGGCCCCGCAAATTTTTAAACTGGCCCCGCAAATTTTTAAACTGGCCCCGCAAATTTTTAAACTGGCCCCGCAAATTTTTAAACTGGCCCCGCTAATTTTTAAACTGGCCCAGCTAATTTTTAAACTGGCCCAGCTAATTTTTAAACTGGCCCAGCTAATTTTTAAACTGGCCCAGCTAATTTTTAAACTGGCCCAGCTAATCTTTAAACTGGCCCAGCTAATCTTTAAACTGGCCCAGCTAATTTTTAAACTGGCCCAGCTAATTTTTAAACTGGCCCAGCTAATTTTTAAACTGGCCCAGCTAATTTTTAAACTGGCCCAGCTAATTTTTAAACTGGCCCAGCTAATTTTTAAACTGGCCCAGCTAATTTTTAAACTGGCCCAGCTAATTTTTAAACTGGCCCAGCTAATTTTTAAACTGGCCCAGCTAATTTTTAAACTGGCCCAGCTAATTTTTAAACTGGCCCAGCTAATTTTTACACTGGCCCAGCTAATTTTTAAACTGGCCCAGCTAATTTTTAAACTGGCCCAGCTAATTTTTAAACTGGCCCAGCTAATTTTTAAACTGGCCCAGCTAATTTTTAAACTGGCCCAGCTAATTTTTAAACTGGCCCAGCTAATTTTTAAACTGGCCCAGCTAATTTTTAAACTGGCCCCGCTAATTTTTAAACTGGCCCCGCTAATTTTTAAACTGGCCCCGCTAATTTTTAAACTGGCCCCGCTAATTTTTAAACTGGCCCCGCTAATTTTTAAACTGGCCCCGCTAATTTTTAAACTGGCCCCGCTAATTTTTAAACTGGCCCCGCTAATTTTTAAACTGGCCCGCTAATTTTTAAACTGGCCCCGCAAATTTTTAAACTGGCCCCGCAAATTTTTAAACGGGCCCCGCAAATTTTTAAACGGGCCCCGCTAATTTTTAAACGGGCCCCGCTAATTTTTAAACGGGCCCCGCTAATTTTTAAACGGGCCCCGCTAATTTTTAAACGGGCCCCGCTAATTTTTAAACGGGCCCCGCTAATTTTTAAACGGGCCCCGCTAATTTTTAAACGGGCCCCGCTAATTTTTAAACGGGCCCCGCTAATTTTTAAACGGGCCCCGCTAATTTTTAAACTGGCCCCGCTAATTTTTAAACTGGCCCCGCTAATTTTTAAACTGGCCCCGCAAATTTTTAAACTGGCCCCGCTAATTTTTAAACTGGCCCCGCTAATTTTTAAACTGGCCCCGCTAATTTTTAAACTGGCCCCGCTAATTTTTAAACTGGCCCCGCTAATTTTTAAACTGGCCCCGCTAATTTTTAAACTGGCCCCGCTAATTTTTAAACTGGCCCCGCTAATTTTTAAACTGGCCCCGCTAATTTTTAAACTGGCCCCGCTAATTTTTAAACTGGCCCCGCAAATTTTTAAACTGGCCCCGCAAATTTTTAAACTGGCCCCGCAAATTTTTAAACTGGCCCCGCAAATTTTTAAACTGGCCCCGCAAATTTTTAAACTGGCCCCGCTAATTTTTAAACTGGCCCCGCTAATTTTTAAACTGGCCCCGCTAATTTTTAAACTGGCCCAGCTAATTTTTAAACTGGCCCAGCTAATCTTTAAACTGGCCCAGCTAATCTTTAAACTGGCCCAGCTAATCTTTAAACTGGCCCAGCTAATTTTTAAACTGGCCCAGCTAATTTTTAAACTGGCCCAGCTAATTTTTAAACTGGCCCAGCTAATTTTTAAACTGGCCCAGCTAATTTTTAAACTGGCCCAGCTAATTTTTAAACTGGCCCAGCTAATTTTTAAACTGGCCCAGCTAATTTTTAAACTGGCCCAGCTAATTTTTAAACTGGCCCAGCTAATTTTTAAACTGGCCCAGCTAATTTTTAAACTGGCCCAGCTAATTTTTAAACTGGCCCAGCTAATTTTTAAACTGGCCCAGCTAATTTTTAAACTGGCCCAGCTAATTTTTAAACTGGCCCAGCTAATTTTTAAACTGGCCCAGCTAATTTTTAAACTGGCCCCGCTAATTTTTAAACTGGCCCCGCTAATTTTTAAACTGGCCCCGCTAATTTTTAAACTGGCCCCGCTAATTTTTAAACTGGCCCCGCTAATTTTTAAACTGGCCCCGCTAATTTTTAAACTGGCCCGCTAATTTTTAAACTGGCCCCGCAAATTTTTAAACTGGCCCCGAAAATTTTTAAACGGGCCCCGCTAATTTTTAAACGGGCCCCGCTAATTTTTAAACGGGCCCCGCTAATTTTTAAACGGGCCCCGCTAATTTTTAAACGGGCCCCGCTAATTTTTAAACTGGCCCCGCTAATTTTTAAACTGGCCCCGCTAATTTTTAAACTGGCCCCGCTAATTTTTAAACTGGCCCCGCTAATTTTTAAACTGGCCCCGCTAATTTTTAAACTGGCCCCGCAAATTTTTAAACTGGCCCCGCAAATTTTTAAACTGGCCCCGCTAATTTTTAAACTGGCCCCGCTAATTTTTAAACTGGCCCCGCTAATTTTTAAACTGGCCCCGCTAATTTTTAAACTGGCCCCGCTAATTTTTAAACTGGCCCCGCTAATTTTTAAACTGGCCCCGCTAATTTTTAAACTGGCCCCGCTAATTTTTAAACTGGGCCCGCTAATTTTTAAACTGGGCCCGCTAATTTTTAAACTGGGCCCGCTAATTTTTAAACTGGCCCCGCTAATTTTTAAACTGGCCCCGCTAATTTTTAAACTGGCCCCGCTAATTTTTAAACTGGCCCCGCTAATTTTTAAACTGGCCCCGCTAATTTTTAAACTGGCCCCGCTAATTTTTAAACTGGCCCCGCTAATTTTTAAACTGGCCCAGCTAATTTTTAAACTGGCCCAGCTAATTTTTAAACTGGCCCAGCTAATTTTTAAACTGGCCCAGCTAATTTTTAAACTGGCCCAGCTAATTTTTAAACTGGCCCAGCTAATTTTTAAACTGGCCCAGCTAATTTTTAAACTGGCCCAGCTAATTTTTAAACTGGCCCAGCTAATTTTTAAACTGGCCCCGCTAATTTTTAAACTGGCCCCGCTAATTTTTAAACTGGCCCCGCTAATTTTTAAACTGGCCCCGCTAATTTTTAAACTGGCCCCGCTAATTTTTAAACTGGCCCGCTAATTTTTAAACTGGCCCCGCAAATTTTTAAACTGGCCCCGAAAATTTTTAAACGGGCCCCGCTAATTTTTAAACGGGCCCCGCTAATTTTTAAACGGGCCCCGCTAATTTTTAAACGGGCCCCGCTAATTTTTAAACTGGCCCCGCTAATTTTTAAACTGGCCCCGCTAATTTTTAAACTGGCCCCGCTAATTTTTAAACTGGCCCCGCTAATTTTTAAACTGGCCCCGCTAATTTTTAAACTGGCCCCGCTAATTTTTAAACTGGCCCCGCAAATTTTTAAACTGGCCCCGCAAATTTTTAAACTGGCCCCGCTAATTTTTAAACTGGCCCCGCTAATTTTTAAACTGGCCCCGCTAATTTTTAAACTGGCCCCGCTAATTTTTAAACTGGCCCCGCTAATTTTTAAACTGGCCCCGCTAATTTTTAAACTGGCCCCGCTAATTTTTAAACTGGCCCCGCTAATTTTTAAACTGGGCCCGCTAATTTTTAAACTGGGCCCGCTAATTTTTAAACTGGGCCCGCTAATTTTTAAACTGGCCCCGCTAATTTTTAAACTGGCCCCGCTAATTTTTAAACTGGCCCCGCTAATTTTTAAACTGGCCCCGCTAATTTTTAAACTGGCCCCGCTAATTTTTAAACTGGCCCCGCTAATTTTTAAACTGGCCCCGCTAATTTTTAAACTGGCCCCGCTAATTTTTAAACTGGCCCCGCTAATTTTTAAACTGGCCCCGCTAATTTTTAAACTGGCCCCGCTAATTTTTAAACTGGCCCGCTAATTTTTAAACTGGCCCGCTAATTTTTAAACTGGCCCGCTAATTTTTAAACTGGCCTGGCTAATTTTTAAACTGGCCTGGCTAATTTTTAAACTGGCCTGGCTAATTTTTAAACTGGCCTGGCTAATTTTTAAACTGGCCCCGCTAATTTGTGGAGAGAGAGAATTTCCAATTTTCAGGGGGGATGAAGTAGGACCCCTTCTAACTCGTAAAATTGGGAATTTTACCCATACAGAGAGGAGCGCTATATGGAACATTGGAGTAGTAGACTTCAAAGGAGGGTTTCATTGGCTTCTGCTTTTATGCTTAGCTAGTGTAGTTCGCGACGTTGATAATTAACTAATATTGACGTTTTTAGTCTTTTAACACATATTCTAAGCATCCAAATCAATTAAAAATAATTTATTAACCGAGTCTACTATCCCTTTAAAATAGCATTTACCTGCAGTTGCTTTGGTTTCTTAAGTTTTATATGTCCATCCTTAAATCCTCCGTATTTATCAAATATTTCAAAAAACCTTAAGAACGAAAGACTAATTTTCAAAACCCAATAATGATTTTATATTATTTAGGTTGAGCGAATACTGAAAGCCAAATTTTATGAACAATAATTTTAAGCTTTTTTTTTTAATCTAAAAAGTTTTTAGACTTTCAAACTATTCGCTCATTCATCTTCTAGTTACGAGTTTTAATTATAATTACTTCGGATGCTTCACTTCCATCTTCATTTTCTGCTTAGGAGTTCGATCACCGTGTCGAATTATCGCTACAACGCATCGAAGTTCCATCCTAAAATTGAATATATATATATATATATATAATAGCTAGTTATCATCTTAAAGGGGCACTAGACTCGGCTATCAAGTTATTTTTAAACAATATGGACTGTAAATATAAGTAAAAACCCTTTTAAAAATTCAGCAAACGTTTTGCATTAATTTATAGTAGAGGTGTGAGCGTTTGAAATGTTTTGAGCACTCGATTGACCTTGAATCTCCATAAGAGAGAGTTTTCAAAAACTCATCAGGGTTCGAATCCAAAGCCTTGAGCTGTTCGGGGTTCCGAGCCCAAAGCCTAAAGCTCAGATAAAGGCCAAGCGAGGAACAAAGACACCTTATCTCAAAAAATATTTTTCTATAATTTCACCTCTTTAAAACCATTCCTAGGTATAATGAGGAGCTAGCTTTATAAGTAGTGACAAATGAAAGTAGAAGACTTTTTGACAGCCTGTTTATCATTATATTCCTATGTTAGTTATGTACTGTAGCAGGGACAAAAGATAAAATAAGGAATAACAAAGCCTTCATTTTCCCTCCTGGTTACAAACGGTGCCGCTAACCTTTGTTCATAGTTTATTGCTTGTTAGTTGATTATTATAAAAAAAATTTAGTTTAAATGGATTAAAAATAACTTGTTTGCAGAGTCGAGTATCCCTATAATATTGGGGTGAAATGAAATTAATTATACTAACATTTTTCCAAATGTAGTTGGTACAATTGGGGGATCATCCAATTGAAAAGGCACAGACCATGGAATATGAAGTTGAGGAGCTAATTCCCTAAGAATCATATTCCTAAGAAAGACCCGTAATTGTTAAATTCAAAATCAAACCAAGAATATTTTATTTTAAGAATTAAATACCCTAAAATTTTGGCGCAGTCATCGTAGTATTTCATGGAATTCTTTACAAAACTAAATCCATTTACATCGCAAACATACGACTTTCCATTAGCTCGGAGAAGATCAAAACCGCAAACAGTTTGCTTTAAATTGAAAATATATATTAAATTCAGTCGCAGTATAATCATTATAATTCTAAATTTGAAAAAAATAAAAACTTACTCGAAATGCTAAACAAACTTTACGAGCAATAAACTTCTCCGTATTACTCAAAATAACAGGATATCTTATTTCTTTTCCTTCCTTGTCCCTTTCGACTTTTCCATCAAGAGCGGGAGATTTCCTAGCTTCAGCATGCGCGTAGTCAGGGCCAACAGTGTAAACTTTAACATCAGTACCATCAGTCGGCATAAATTCTTCATAAATGTAAGATCCTGTTTTCCGGACTCTACTTTCGGGAGAGTAGACACTACTTCGGCTCCCTATCTTTCTAAAAAGCCTTTGACTACCTCCACCGGCTGAGGTTGGATAGTAAATAAAAATGTTATGATCCTCTGCCGATATCGGCTTCTCGACGAAAGGCTTATTAAAAATAACTCCATTAACTTCAACATGATCCTCGCCTTCCACTAGCTCGTGTTCTAGGTTGAATTGAAGATCATTAAAGTCGCGAATAACTCTAAATTCTAATCAAACCTTACCAGCAGATTCGACAGAATCTCGATCTAAGACAGCGTAACGAGGTAGCTCTATACCAGCGGATTCAAGGATACTATACACCTTTCTCCTAAAAATTTAATTATACTTAAGAAACTGTAAAAAAAGGGTTGAAATTAAACTAACCTATCTTGAATATCAAACTGCATGTATAAATCATTGATAATAAATGGATTCCGGAGGTTTGCGTATTGAATCGCTTTTTCTAACGGAAACCCTCGGGAATGGAAGGATATCAGACAATCGCAAAGAGGCCATTTTTCAACCGGTTCCTTTTAATATTAAGTATATTAATATTAAGGCAAAACCGTACAAATATATGCCATTTAGGATTTAACGTAAGAATCGTATCCCGTGCTCGAGCTAACCTAAATTACTTCAAGTAGAATACAATTAGGTTAAAAAGACTGGTCAAAGAAAGAGACAATTAAACTTTGAAAACAACCAATCTTTTTACCTTGCGGGAACCATCTAAACTGGTTTAATCCTCGGAGAAAAGTTTATTACATTTAAAATTACTTCCTCTGAGAAGACTATAGTCTTGATGTACTCAAATTCCTCTAATCTTTTAAGAATCTCCTTCATGGGCCTAGACTGTGATTTCTTGGCCATGGCGCAAATTCCAACCACCACTTGTTTTCCTTCTGATAGTTCGTCATCTTCGTCATCATCCAAACTCTTGCATTCAATATCCTGTGATAAACGGAAGGTGATTCTATTCAAATTACCAATCTGTAGTATTAACTCATTTTTCAATTTGTTTGGCAACGTAAACTAAATTGACCCAGGGCAGCAATATACTTGGGAAAAAAAACCCAAAGAAAAAATAGATGATAGGCCTACCATTTGAAAAAGAAAAAAACGATGAACTGCGAGCGAGCGTGCGTTCTTGAAAAAAATTGGGCTACAAATCACGCAATTTTAGCTGAAAGGGTTGAGGCGAACAAGGTCTATAAAGTCTGTAAAAAAGAAAGACATCTGAAAAAAAAAAAAAAAAAAACCAAAGCGGTGTGCAACAAGTAAGGCACATTCCCTTATGCCATCACTCGTGGCCTAAAGGTGACTAACAAGTTGACAACCGAGTTGAAGCCAAGTTTGCCAACTTCAAGCCTCAAGGAGTCAAGGTCAAAAAATAATAATAAAAAATGAGAACGCAAGTTGCAAAGGCCCCAAAAAGGCACATCACTTAAGATTTAAGAACCACCGCACCATGATAGAATGCTAAGTTGAACAATGAAAAAATCGCATACCTTATCCATTCTGTATAAAATGTATTCATCTTCATCAATGTAGAAAACTGGCCTAGACTGTCTTAAATCTTGATATCCTTGTTCCAATTCGGTGTAAGACATAATTATGATTTAAATTTTTAAAAATAAAATTTAAACAAAATCGATCGACATCAAACTAGCACCACATTGTTCGCCATTTTGGAAATCAAAACCATTGCCCATTGGGCGCCTAGGGGTGGGCGGCAGCCCCTCAGGGACGGAAATAAGAAATTTTTCTTATTGGACAAATGTCCAGTAACCCCCTTTTAAAATTCAAAAGTTATCGGACATTTAACAAAATTACCGGACAATACTACATTTCCTATATTGAAAAGTACTTTTTTTTATCGGACATTTGTCCAGTGACCCCCTCTTAAAAATAAAAAGTTATCGGACATTTGGAAAATTTATCGGACAAATGACCAGTGACTTGTGCTTATTTCCGTCCCTGCAGCCCCTACCCCAATAGGTCGTAGGGCATGCGCGGATTGCTGTAATTGTGGGAAAATTCAAATGGGAATAACTAGGTTTTAGAATCTTTTCTTTAAGCCGGATTCACACAGACCTATTTTTTATAATGGAACTTCTGTGGGCGCACGAGCGTGAAACGCGTGAAAATAGGTCTGTGTACATCCGCCTTAAGTTCTAGTTTGGATTAATTAATATGTTCCATATTTATTAATCCATAGTTCTAGTTGTGGAAGCGAATAATCCTACTTAAATTTATTATCATAAATAGCACAATACACATGTGTATTATGTTCATTATGGTATTATAAAACTTTACTTCATCACAGCCTTGAAAAAAGGAAAAATCTTGAATAGAAACAGGTTGGTTCCAAGGCTGGGAAAAGTGCTTTTAAGACACACCTCCTAGGGGTGTAGGCTACTATGTTGTACTTGGCTGTAGTATGTATGTGGAAAAGACGAAGCGAAAATGACGAAAATATTTCCGTTTCTATCAGAGGTCAGTGGGCCACACGAGCTTATAAATAAAGCCGTACTTTGATAGTTTTTTTTTTTTTTGTTTTATTATTTGGGGGTTTCGATAGAGATTGGGGGGTTTCGATAGAGACTTCAGGATTTCCAGTGATATTTGGGAATTTTGCTGATTCTATTCCAAATGCAAATGGACCTGGTAATTTTGAAAACCTCACTTTGAGCTTCACTATAATCTCTTTTTACTAATTTAACATTGCGTATTTATATACAGTCTCCGCATTTCTCCTCCTGAATTTCATTACGACCTTTATAATTTATAAGTGCAGGAAATTGATCAATTGCAAATTTGAATTAAATATTAAATAAAAAAAAATGGAAAAATTTTAAAGTTCCTTAATCTTAGTTTTATTTACTGCGTGATTGAGCAACCTGAAAACCTAGGCCTATATACACATTTTTCTACACTATTCACTCTATCAGTACATTAAAGAATAATTTTCCCGCAAATAGGATTCAAAACTAGTTCTTAAGTAGTTTTTTCTTGGTTTGTTTGAGACATACGGGTTATATCCAAACCTCTATAAATCTTGGGGATTAATTTGTTTAAATTTATTAATCACTCTACTCATTGGGAAAAGATTTCTCAACATAAGGGGTGGGTGGTTTTTTTAACCATTTAAAAATAGTTATTTTCAAAAATAATAAAATTTACATTATTATGATATTTGGAATAGGCAAAAACAAAATTTTAAAATTTAACAATTTAGGTGTCAAAAATCACGAAATTTTAACAATTTAGGCATCGATTGATTTAGATTTAAAAGGTTCCACTTCTCCTCGAGACGTTGAACAAGAATCTTGGGATATTTGAGTTTGCGCCGGACACTCAAAATGAACGCAGTGAAATACTTCATTCGCCGTGTTATGGGTTCCTACGATTCTAACGAAGACAACTGGCTGCAGGGGGAATGTTACGATTTGCCAGGATTTGCATTGTTCGTCTTGCTTGTCTACAACCACGTGCCAATTTTGCTGATCAATGGATACTTCGACGTAATAGCTGTAGCTTCTATCGTCGCAATCCCATAGCAACAACCGAGCGGAAGATATTAGGTAAGGTTGCGCCAACTGAATAACGATGGCTCCTGAACCAAGTTGATGGCATGTGTAACCAGAATCCCAGTCGTAATTTTCTATATCTCCATTGATGAGGGCGCTTCTACTGCGACTAACTCCTTCAATGACACAGGCGCAGTTTGGACTGGTGGCCACATTCTGACTAGGAACAATCAAGCCCCTTTCCAGCTTGAAAGGCTTGTTAGTGTACATGCATTCGAAGGCTACCACGTGAAAAACCTTGTTCACCGTATTATGCGTCCCGACGATTCTTACATACTTCACAACCCTTGGTTCGAAGAACAGGTTTTGCCAGCTCCGACAAAGATACTTGGAGTGATCTATCACTTTGACCCAATCCTTTTGATCGACGGAAACCTCGATGTAATAAGAATAAGACCTTATATCTCTGTCCCAGAGCAATAACTTCATGTGGTTTAAAATAGCGGGTACTCCTAGCTTGACTAAAATTCCTTGAGGGTTGCTTTCATCGATGGTGTGCCTGGTGAATCCCCTTTCCATGTCATAGCTATTTACATCGCCATCCAACAGAGCGGACTTCATTTCTCCATGTAAGACTTGAGTGTTGTGCTTCAAAGAAGCAACGTTCTCTTCGGGCATTAAATATCCTCGATATTTCAAATCGGAATCCTTGCTTTCGATTTTGGCTTCTATAGCGTCTAATATGGCATCGGGACTGACCAAATTCGTTGGCCTGACAACTTTCAACAGATCAGGGTATGTCATTAAAGGGAAACGTATTGCGCTTAAAATGTCATTTAGTGGCTCTCCTTGGTTGCGCTGAGCCCAGTTAACGACCGCTCGAAAGATATCGACTTCTTGAGCGCAAAAAGAATCCCTTCTAATCATGGCTTGTAGGGCTATGGCTGATAGATTCAAAAAAGAATCGTGGTGTAAAATATCAAGAGCATGCCTATCGACGAAACTGCAACAGACTTCGGCTAACGAGTCCAAATGATAAAGCGTGGCTTTGTTGTAAATTACACAGACATTTCGAATATTCAATATGCCCTTTAAGAAGTCTGATATAGACTCTTCCAATTCTATGAATCCATATTGATTGGCTAATCCTAGTATTTCTAGGATTTGGTCTTCTCTGAAATCAGCTAGAGCGATCTTTCCACAATAGATATACTTCAAAAGAACTTCAAAGGCTGGGAGATTGAGACCTTCCAACTATTATGGTAAGTAAAACCAAAAGGGGGGTAAAACTTAGAAATGCATTCAAGAATCAGAAACCTTCAAATATATTTAATTACATAAATTAGATCCTGCGAAGCTTCTCTCATACCACCGTAGAGTAGAGCTCGAAAGTATTCGCTCCTTAATTAAATACATACAAATTAGTCAAGAAGAATGAAACGATTTAAACAAAAGCGATCCAGTAACTAATGGAAGTCAATAACGAGTAACTCAAAAGTAACAGACCTGGCAGCCAAGACAATTTTATGACTAGCAATTTCTTTGCCTGTTGATAAGAAAATTACTTTAATTTCGGGAATTAAGTTAAAGATTATAAGTGATTTACCCGCGACGACAAGCTTCAAATCGCTATATTCGTTATTGAGATAAAGATGTCCTAGGTCCCGAGATAAGCTGTCAATATGACAAACGTCGGACTTTGGAGATGGGCAAAAGTGATGACTATTACTCATTGTAATACTTCAGGTTATCATTTAAGCAAAACCTTTTATTCTTGACAAACGAATTTACTTAAATAATTACTTCCTTCCGAACAAACAAAATCCTTGGAATGTCACTTAACTAAACGCGTTAGACCCCAAAATATACGTCATACAGACACAGACTATAGCCATTTCCTTTGACGCAAATAGATTTACCACGTGACAAGAAGAAGAGAGCTCTGATTTGCTCATTTCAACACCAACCAAAATGACATATTTAGGCGCTAAAATTAAACAAGGAATTTGCAATGTTTTTGGTTTGATAATCAATTTTATTCGTAATGATCGTATTTCAAAACAATAATATCTCCTTCTTTAGGATAAAAATCAGCGGCTCCTATTTAAAATCATTGAGAAATTTCAACCAATTATTGGGGAAGCAGCGATTTCCGAGTCTTACCTGAGGTCAAATACTCGTCCTTGAAAGTTTGTGCTGGATTTATCTTCCTTCGCAATATTGCCCAATATTTTCTTTCCCGGGGATTTTGTTCCAGATCATCGACCGAAATAAGCATAGGACCGAAGTCAGTTGGTTTGAAAACGCAACTGAAACCATTTTATATTGAAGTGAAAGTTTTTTTCTATTTATTTTTTGTCCCCTTACTCGAAAGATTTGGAACTTCTCAAAATATCGTAGAGCGAATAATTTGGTTTCACAATTTCTGTTGCGGCGACCGTTTCATTCTCAACTACTTTCCATATAGCCATATTCCATATATCTATTTTAGTATCTTCGACAGTTTCGTTATGTGAAATTACTTCTTCCTAAAAAAATTACTAATCATATTACGAATAATATCTCCAAACTCATAATTAAGAGTTTAGTACGTATTACTTTGGGATCTAAACAGGGACCAATATGAACCAAACTTTTTCCGTCCAAAGCTGGTAAAGCAAAATACGCCGCGAGATACCCTTCAAATGACCCATCGTCCCTTTGCTTTGAAAGTATGAACTGTCTGGCCAAGGTCGAGTTCCATCCATTCTCGTCAGTTTCAGCGGCGTTCAAAGCCTAAGTTCAGTTTTACCATAAGTTTATAACTTCGAGTTGGGAGTATATTTTCTAGAGATCCATTTTGATTTTCAGTTCTAGAACCATTTTTTAAAATTACGTGACGGACGCACATCTTTATCGTTTAAGGCAGATGCACACAGACCAGTTTTCGAGCGTTTCACGCTCGTGCGCCCATAGACCTCTACGAGCGCACGAGCGAAAACTGGTCCGTGTGCATCCGCCTTTATTCATATTTCCAAGAAGGATCAGACAAGGAGAGGAAAAGTGGGGACGGCGCAGTTCTTACTGCGTCGGCCTAAACTCCCACTCTGGGAGAACGGGGGTAGAGATGTTTCGTGGTAAAATGTTGTCACGTGGGTAAAACGGATCCTTTATCAGCTTCGTAGGAGCCAACGACGCTAGTGACCACGTGACAACAGTTTACCTCGAGAATTTCCTATCCCCCTTTCCACCCGAGTGGGAGGTTGGCTCTTCTCTCTCTAACTCAACGCAGCCCTACTTTTCCTCTCCTTGTCTGATCCTTCTTGATATTTCGCACGCCAAACTTTATCACCGGGCGCGCCACTTACTTTATTTAAACTACGTGACAAAGTTAACTATTTGAAAAAACTGGTCCGCCAGATTAAATTATCGTGAAATGAAAAAGGAACTTTAAATATTCACAACACAATGGTTTTGCCATTAGAATTACTAATATACTTAGGACCCCAATCGCGAAACGAACCTGTAAAACCAGGGCTGACGTGTATAAATTACCGAAACTACCATCTTCAACGCTTTGCTTGGATTTTAGTACTTCAACAGCTTTGTTGACTCGCCGTTCGTAGTTGGTTCCCTCTTGTTTTGTGAAGCAAATTAATGCCAATATATACACGGCCAACGTATCTACGAATTAGTTATAATTCAATATAAATATCCACGCAGGCTCCATACTTTCGTATATACCTGGAAGTGTAGTTTCTCTTTTCGAATATTTATGTATTTGAAAAATTACGCGTTTGTGCTCGGTTTTGTTCATGGCAATGCCGGCATTGCACATGACCAAATGAACCAAAGCGTTTTCGTAGTCCGAATCAAACTGGTCCTCTTTGGCGTATTCCACCAATTTGGAAACCAAGTCAAATCCGTAAAAGTTTCGAGGATCTTGGCAAATAGATAACAAAGCGTTGACAAATAGAGACAAATGCTTCTTTTCGTTTCTGTACCAGTCGTGCAAGTCAGTTAAGACAACAATCAGTAATACCAGAGGTATATAATAACCTTCGGGGGTTATTATATACCTCTGGTAATACAATCAAAAAACCAAAATTACCGAGCAAGAGCTAAAGAAATTTGCAGTTCCATTTCTTTTAGGTTCAACTTCCCGCGAAAATTATCACGAAACACGTGACTGGCTTTGGTCAGACCCAAAGTGGTAACTATTCGAATTGTGGACGAACCCCATCCACCCTTCTCGCTGGCGTTGGTCAGTAACCATTCTTTTCCCCGAATAACGGAACGTTGAAGGTCCAAACCAGAGTCTTCTTCTACATACCATTATGTCAGAACAGTACTCAAAATTTAACTTATGTATTCCTTATAAAATTGCTTACCTCTATAAGAATTTTCCTGCTCATTTTCTACTGATATTTCGTTCGCGATAATAAAACCCCAAAATACCACTAGAATGAGTGCGCCAAAGACGATCTTCATAGCGAAAATTGCAAAGTCATATAATTACAACAATAAAAATCTCACTCTGCAAAATTTTGAGTGGCTCTAGAAAGATTATCCCCGTTCTTAACTGATAACAATATGAAAAGAGTTTTAGTAAAACAGACGGAATCGAATTTAGCATTGTGTTGAAAAAAGTAGCGGTTGATTTGATTACTTGCCAAAAAAGTGTCAAATCACAATTATAAATACTAAACTATGCATACAAACATCCAAAATACTTGTCACTTCTATATTTGCCTCAATAAATAACTACAATGAAAATAAAAATTAAATGATGCTATGGAACATTATTTCCTGTCAAAAACGAAAACTAATTATTTACATAACTTAAAACGGAATTCACTTTTTAACCCCGGGGTATATCCGCGATATTGTGAGACACGAGTATGTCCATGGGGTGAAGATGAAAGAGATAAAACCAACAACCAAGCGAAATTTTAAGCACCATTTTGCTTTGCGTCCCCTAACATAGTTTTATTCATCGTGGTTTCGCGTACGAAATAATGGTAGACAGAGGTTACTTACTTTATAATGCAAGGCAATAAGACGCGCCCGCCCTTGACCCATAGATTACATTCTTCTCCTGACCGTCAATAACAAATTTCGGGTCATTGACCAGACACAAGAGACAAGAGAGAGTATATTAAGGAGTAGACTGAAACACTCTCACCAACGATGGTAGAGGGATCGAAAACGAGAGTACCCCACTGGAAGTATTGGGGGCCGATAGGTCGTAACCTGTTTGTAAATTGCAAGGGGGAGTGGGATCTTCCGAGACCCATTAAAAGTGGCGGCGGGACCGCGTCTTTAGTAAGATCGTAAACATATTTTAGATCCTCTTCTTCAGTTCTTTATAGAAGCTAGTCCCTCGTCAGACGCTCTTAAGATTTATTCAACATGGTAAGTACCTTTAGATCAATTGGTTTCTAGGTTGCCCAACTTTGAACATAATTTAGAGTATATCCATTTTCAGCGACTCATTCTCGGAATTATCTTCGTCTTCTTATTATTATGGTGTCCTGGTTGTCAAGGGTTTTTCTTACCAGATTGGTTCATAAATTGGTTCGGGTACAGTCGGCCGAGACCCATCTCTACGGTGGTCTCTTCCGCCGAAAATTTGCCCTTCTTGCAAGGCAGGGACACGCTGAACTTGGATGAAAACTCGACCACTATCATAGACTCTAAGGGGCAGGAACCATCAGGAGTGGAAGTTTACACGAACGTGGCTGGTATATTTTCGCGACCAAATGACGAGAATACCGAAATAGATCCCAAGAAATCATGGAGACCGTCGCGTCCTCTGAACATCTTCGATCCGAGTTTTAACCCTTTTCATAACCAGAACAGTTACACCCCCGTATTGATGCCGTTTAAACATAGCTTCTTTCCTGGTTTGGTTGTTCAGGGAGGATATCCATTCGGGAAACCGAAACCATGTTACTTAGACTATAACCATCAACATCACAGCCACGAGACTCAAGTTGAAGTTAACGGTAATAAAACAGATTCAAGAGAACGCGTTGATACACAAAACGCACCCGGACCTTTTTCGGTACCGGCGGCGAACTCATCCGTTTTGGAAACGACCACGATCAAGACGGTAGATCCAGTCGCGTACAGCGCGTCTAACTACGCCAACGTTGAATCGGCTAAGCACGCCAACGTCGAATCGGCTAAGCAAGAAGAGGAACCCATAACGGATCCTATTTGGGAAGCCATACAAGAGGTAATGCACGCGACGGGTCCCCCCGACTCTTATTTTTCTCCACCAGTTGATAGAGACGTCCATCGACCGACTAAACTATCAGATTTAAGCGCGCCTTCTTCCTCTACAATTATACGCTTAGAAAATGGCCAAAATCAAGCGGAAGCTATGGTTTTATCTGCCATGTTACTTAATGGCCAAAATAGTCAATACTCAGCGCCGGACGTGCAGTCGTATCTACAAAACAAAAGCCCACCTTCAACTATTCGACCAATTTTGACATCCCGTTCTACAACCACCATGGAAAACGTAACCCAAGAACACCCAATTTATTCCGTACCCTTATCGCATAACCACACTATATTGGGGTCGAGTAGAGGTTTTAGGCCTGTGAATCAGCATCCTCCTTTTCAAAGGGTTTGGAAAGCAGCGATCTACCCCACTAGTCCCTATCCCATCAAGTTACCAATTTCACCAGTGGAAAGAGAAGAGGGTTCAACTAATAACAGGGAATTGGTAGAAAACATTACCGTACCTGGAATTCGCTTTGAAGGTGGTTTTAAACCCATGAGGTTAATGAGGAGGAAACCATTTAAGGTGAATACTTTCGCTATCAAAGTTTAAACTTAACTAAAATTAAAAATCTCTGTACATTGTCCTTTTTCGTCACTCATAAATAATTCTCACGACCTTGTATTGAACTACGCATTCCATTTGACTTTAAATAAACAGAAGGTGAAGGTATATTTTTGCTTTCTTCAATGTAATTTTCAAGCCAAGGCTTAGCTAAAAACACGTGTGTAGGAAGCGTTCAAATTTCCCGGGAAATTCAAATATATGAGAGACAATACATGAAATCTACCTCATGTATTTTAATTCAAATTTCGAATGGTGATTACACAGATATGGGAATGAAAACTAAGTTGTTTATGGGGGTGTCAGATACAGAGCAAAACTTTATTTTTTTGACTTTAGAAATAAAAACCATTTAGATTCAGCGCTAATTGAATCAAACCTTGTCAGAAAGTGCTAGAAACTAGACAGGAAGATAACATTTGATATCCCAGATCATTACTGGGCCTTAACTATTAAGGAGGAATTGCCTAATGTAATATTACTACCAATGTAAAATGTATTTTATAAATTGGGGATTTACTCAAGTTAAATACCAAGTACTTGTTACTGAAAGAGGGGCTAGCTATAGAGCGAGAAATTTCCAATGAAGTTTGAAAACAAATTTTTAGGAGTATATAAAAGTCGAGCGGGGGAAAAAAAACAAATTCATTTGAGCTGACCTCAAGATGACGATGAAGATGAACTCCTGGACCTTGATTTCGAGCGCGTTGTAGATTTCCCAGGCCTTTTTCTAGTTCCACTGCGACTACGGCTTCTACTTCGAGAGGAACTACTTTCCCTCGATGACCTTCTTCCTCTTGTTCGCCCACCCCTGGAGTTTGACCTCGACCTTCTCCGACCACCAGCCCTTCTGGGCGATGAATCTCGGCGAAAAGGAGAAGAGCGTCGGAACCTATTCCTCGACCTACTTCGACTTCTGGAAGATTCCTTTCTGCTACGACTCCTACGTCTATCATTGCTCAAGCTACGACGACGAGGCCTCCATCTTTCCCATTGACCCCTCGATCTAAAATCCCTCCTACCTCTTACGGGAGGAGAGGGTCGACCCCTTCTTCTTCTATCCGGACTAGAACGTCTTCGAGATGTTGATCTAGAACGAGATCTCGAGTAACGTCCTCTCCGATTTCTAGATTTAGATCTAGATCTGCTTCGAGATTTGCTCTTGTCGCGGTTGGATTTAACAGCTTGGCTAAAAATGAAAAAAAAAAAAAAAAAAATATAATATTTTTTTAACTGATAGTAAATTGTAAACAGAGTTGTTTGATTTAAATCATTTGATTTGGAAATCTGACTCAAATCATGTTTTTTTTTTTTTGTTTTTCTTTCCAAAAATCATTCAGTAAGATCATTAGTTTTATTACAAATGCTTAATGGGGATAATATAGGGCTAATTCTAAATAGCAGACCATCATTTAGCCCTGAATTACGTTGTATGAGCAGTTTCAGCAGAGATCAAAAATCCAAAAATTTTATTTGATTATAAAAATAATAAATATCCACAACCCTGATTGCATAATTACTAATTTAAAGATCTTATAGATTTAAAACATACCGATCTTTAGCCGGGCTACTCGATTTTCCAGTTTCTGTTTTTTTCTAAAAAATGGAAGTGAAAATTAAGAATTTATAATCCAAAAATAAATAAATTACAAAACATTTACCCCAGAATTCTCAGATTTTTGTCCCTCGATGATCTTGGGAATTTTATTGTCAGTAGTTTTAGTTTCCGGAGGTTTCTGAGGGGGGAGTTCGATTGTGGAAATGTCAGGCATCTTCAATATTGGATCAGGAGTGGTCGTTCCAGGAGGTGGTGGTTCATCCTCCTCTTCTTCATATTCGGCAACTATCCCGGAAGTTATAGGTCCCTGATCAAACCTTGAAATTCTTTCTTGATTCCCAGCAACTTTAGATTTGTCATCTTTGGCCTTACTACTACTACTGGAGTTATTAAACGAGGATGCGCTTTTAACGGAAAGAGGGTAAATTCCGGAAATTGTATAAGACGAGGAAGAGACTACTGGAGGAATCTGAGGTTGTTGTTGCGGCTGCAGAGGAGGAGTTAATAAATTTAATCCTGGTATCTGAGGATTAATAGAACTGGGCACTAGGGATTGATACAAGCCCGGTATGGGTGGTTCAATCGCGCGACCAGTGGTCCCAGGGGGCTCCATATTGGGTATTGGGATGGTTAATCCCCTTGTTAACGAAGTATGAGACGAAGACTGAAAAGAGGGGCGCTCAATGGGTAGAGACTCTAGACCAGGAATTGGAGGTTGATTATCCGAGGTTAAAGTCAACCCAGGAATAACGCGATGCTCAAATTTAGTGGGATTTTTCACTGGAATAAAGGTTTTGTTTTCCATTTTGGGAGCTTCGTAAGGAAGATTATCAAATCCTGGTATTTTAACTTCATTTTTCATGGAGGAGGAGACTCGCGGTGACAACGCCGTAGTAATTTTTACGGGAGATAATTTATATCTATTCAGGGAACTCGAGGTTTCGAGTCCAGGTATCGGTGGCTCCGGACTGGTCGAATGATCGCTCAATTCTCCATTTTCCTTCTCTTCTTTTGGTCTATTTTTACAACTCCTATTCGAAGATGTTTGACTCAAATCCAACAAACTGCTATCCTTATCGGGCACTAAAGTGGCCATGGGTGACTGTCCCAACTCTCCGTGACTTTCGGAATTATAAGCGGTTCGCTGTTGGCTAGTCGAAGGAGGAAATACTTCTCTTTCCGGGAAATTACGATAAGAATGCCTATCAGAGTTACTGGTCCTACGTTCAGGTGGCTCTTCCCTAAAAACTCGTTTTCCCGTTGTTCTTTGTCTGGGTTCTTCATTTTCTTCTGATCTGCTTCGACGAGAGCTAGACCTATATCGTCTTCTACCATACCTTTCTTCGTGATGAGACTTACTAGCGGTCTCTTGATCCATGGACTTTGATTCTTTATACAAAAATTACAAGTTATTGAGGCAATATCGCTCAAAAAATTATAATAAAAAAAAAAAAAAAAAATTATTTACCCTTTCCCGGCGTTTCATTTACTACTTTGTCATTAACAACTCTGATGATAATAGCGGACTGAAGACGATCTCTTCTAGAGGGAGACGAAGATTCCGACCTATAATCATTTCGAGTTCTCAAAGGTTGGTTAAGTCTGCCTCCGCTGCGGTGTCTTTTACGAGAACCAACGTCTTCCGGATCTCTTTCCTCGAATCTGTTTCTATCCCGTCTTTCGTGTCGTCTCCTTCTTTCCCTAGATCTGCTGGAAGCTTCCATTTCTATAGGATCTCTTTCTTCTTTGAAGGTACGACGAGAAAATCGTTTCCCTTTATTTTCCTCAAACCTTTCCTCGTCATTGACAGCACTAATACAGATAAATGTGCAAAACTTATAAACTATGACAGGAGTTTTTTAATTGAATACTGACATGTCTCGATAGTTTTCATCATCTAAGCGTCCCTCCTCGTCAATTTCTTCCTCGTTATTTTTTTGAGACTCTTGAACATCTTTGAGGGTTCTCACTCTAGACTGAGCTTGTTTCCAATGAGGCGGAGTTTCGCTCCCTGATCGGCTACCAGTAGGAGAAGGTGTGCGGTAGCGCTACGTAACAAAATCAAATGTATTATAACGATTGGGGGAACTTTTTTTTTAAAACTTAATGGCAATTTTACCATAAAACCTCTTCCTCTAATTTTTCGTCCTGATCTAGATACTTTGGGACGTCGTTGAAATCCTTCAGGCCTGAAATGGTTTGTAAATAATTGTAGTTAAGTAAAAATAAATCATTTAGAAATTAGCTTCCTTGGCCTTAAATTATATCATAAGAGTTAAGTTTAGTAGATTACCTTCTGGGCTCATCGTTAGTTGCAAGAGTTCTCCTCATTAAAAAGTTATTTGAAGGAACATCAGGAATCTCTTCGGGACGAATGCTGCAATCCTGATTATCTTCTTCTTCCTTTTTTTTAACTCCTTCCTCGATCCTATTTACAAAAAGAAAGTTCAGGAAAAATTTAAAAACACCTAAAGCTAATTTCAAACTTACTCTGGTTTTTTAGGGTGCTTCTCTTTCTCTTTTTTGGACTTTTTAGAGTGCTTCTTATGTTTCTTCTTTTTCTTCTTATCTTCAGTCATTTCTCCTTCCTCCTCAGACGAAGCCTCCTTCTTCCTTTTTTTTTCCTTTGATTTTAACTTTAAAACTAACTCACCGCAGTTTGCGACTTTCACGTCTACAAATGGTCGACTGTTTTGGTCAATTTTCTGATTTTCAATTTCTGAAACAACTTCTTGGCCAGATATTACTTGGCCAAACACTACGTGCACGCTGCAGAAATAAGTTTAAAAGTTGAATATCTCAACCACTGTTTTAAAAAAAATGTAATAATTTAACATACTTGTCCAAATGAGAAGCTGGTCTAGTGATTCTGTAAGAAAAAAAAATAAGATAGGTTATAAAAGATTAATAAATTAAATTTCTTTGAAGCTTACATAAAGAACTGGGATCCATTGGTGTCTTTCCCGCGATTCGCCATTGACAATAAAAATGAACTATCGTGATTCAAAGTAAAGTTTTCATCTAAAATAAAAGAATTTAAGTTTGATCCCAAAACATTTTTCATTGACGAATATACCTTTAAATGTTCCACCATAGATAGATTCTCCGCCACTTCCATTTCCAGTAGAAAAATCACCACCTTGAATCATGAAATTGCGAACTATCCTATGAAAAATACTACCTTTGTAGTGCAGAGGTTTGTTGGTAGTTTTTCCGATTCCTTTTTCACCTAAATGAGCAAGTTTAATATTAGATTAATACAGAACACTTTGAAAGAGTTTAGAACATACCAGTGCAGAGTGCTCTAAAATTCTCGCAGGTTATTGGGCAAACGTCGGAAAATAATTCAAATACGATCCTCCCAGCTAAAATATTGACAAAAATCAAAATCAAAATCAAGTGATACAGCTACACTTTATCCATTAAACAATTAAGTTTACCAGGTTGTCCACCTATCTCGATGTCGAAGAAACATCTTGGCCGATATTTCTTTTCGACTGTCATTCTGCAATAAGACATAAAACAAATTAATAAATTATTATAACTGAATTCTAATGTATTAGCTTAGGGTAGAAATCAAATAATCTGGTTATAATGAATATAATTCATAATCATGGAACCTCCCTCTTTCTTTCTGCATACAAAAATTACAAATTTAACAATGAAAATGTGCAGCAAACAATGACCAAGGCCTACTGAAACCGGATAAATTCATAATTTCTACAAGTGCACTTTTTAATCTTAAAAATTGTAAATTAGTTTACTTTGATGAATATTTAGTGATGTTACGCGCGATTACACATCAATTGAAACACAATTTAAGGTAGAATTACTACCATATTTTAACTTTTAATATGTTAAGGATACGGAGCAAACTCGTTTCACTGTTTCCCCCACACAAACGACGACTTTTTAAAAAAAAAATCTGGTAGCTCTAGCAAGGAGGATCAGAGAAGGAGAGGAAATGTGGGGAATGCGCGGTTCCTACTGCGTCGGCCTAAACTCCCACTCTGGGAGAACGGGGGTAGAGACGTTTCGTGGTAAAATGTTGTCGCGTGGGTAAAACGAATCCTTTATGAGACGCGCTAGCTCGCGACCACGTGACAACAGTTTACCTCGAGAATTTCCTATCCCCCCTTTCCACCCGAGTGGGAGGTTGGCTCTTCTCTCTCTAACTCAACGCAGCCCCACATTTCCTCTCCTTCTCTGATCCTCCTTGGCTCTAGAGGGCGACACCAACAGTAGTCAGCTGCGTCCGTAGTATCGTATGGAGTTTGGGTGGGTGGAGGCGTAGTAGGCGTAGTATCACCCATACATTCGAAGCCCTATCTAAATGGCTAGGCTTCGAATGTATGGGTGATACTACGCCTACTATGCCTCCACCCACCCAAACTCCAAACGATACTACGGACGCAGCCCTCCTTTCTGGGACGAAACGACTCCTGGAAAGGTGGTACTCGCTGCGTAAACCAAATCGGCGACCGTTTTAATTGCGGCCCTGGTAATGTGCCCTCCCTCTACGGGATTGAGCCTCCTTGTTACAAAAAGGATTTGTACCAAAATGAACTGAACTGAACTGAACTGACGTAACAGGCGTACTGTCATTGGCTGGAGTTGTGAAGTACTGAAACATTTGTCGTCTAAGCCTTGTCTTGTCATAGAATTCCCCCGCAAATTTAAATTTTAAACTGAAACTAGAAATGTTAAAACAATAAATATTTTACCATTATTTAAGAGTTTAAAATGCCAAAATTTACGGAAAACTTCCATCTGGGATTTGCCGCGTGTAGATTAGGCATCCGTAAAGTAAGTTTTTCCTAAGAAAGCCTTGGTATGTTTACATAAAATTTAGAAGAGAGTAGAAATTCTGAAATGGAAAGCTGCTTTATTTGCATAATGAAGTGCTGGCAATGGATGCTGTGTCATAAGGAATATTTAATCAAAGATCAATACGAGGTACTTTGTCTCGGTATGAAAGGCTGTGGGAAATCTTCCATCTTAGCTAGCCTAGTAGGAGAACCCTTGACCCAAATAGAACCCACTACCGGTAATTGAAGAATAAAGTAGTATACACCAAGTAGAGCTAAAGTACTTTGTACCTTTGCAGGTTTTAATATCAAAACATTACCAGTTAAAGATACGGTATTAAACATAAAGGAACTAGGAGGTGAGAGGATATTATTTCACATTCTTGTTGGATTTTGATAAATAGTACCATTCCTGCAGGCTCAGAAAATGTTAGACCATTTTGGAATCGTTATTTTCACGGCCAACATGGGATAATATTTGTAATTGATTCGTCCAGAGAAGAATCTCATTACCAAGAATTAAAAACTGAAATGCAGTCCATTCTTAACGATCCATCGTTGAAACCTTTACCCTGTATCGTAATAGGTACTCACCAAGACTTATCTAACAAGAAATCAAAAGAAGAGGTTAGTAACTATCTTTAACCCCTTCAGATAGCTCAAAATTTCATCAAATCATTTTATACAGTTAACAACAATATTTGGACCAGTTTTACAAGGCCACGTTTGGCAAATAGTAACGTGTTCCATGGATGATCGAAGCACAATTTGTGGTGCTGTAGAGCAATTAGTGGATCTCATGAGTCATTCCTACTATTAGTTTTTTTACAAAGCCAAAACCCGACTGAGAAAGGGATTGGACCGTGCCAAGAATTTTTAGAAAATTCAACACTACGCCATTATTATAGCCGAGATACTGTCCGTAATCTGTGATTACTACAATTTTAAACTGAGAGTCTAAATGTACAAGAAAATATGATAGAAACGAATTAATCAATTTTACATTTACTCATTCCTTTTTCATCGCACAATTTATTAAAGGAACCATAAGCTATAGAAAGAGCCCTTTGACATATTTCCTCACGCTTATCTGTTTGGTCTTTTGATTTCATATATGTAATATTATTATTCAAGAAAAGATCAAATAACTTGAAATAGGCAATGTTTAAAAACTACTAAACTGGCAAGGATGAAATATTTCAAGGGGATTGTTGAACTTATTTCTACAGCAGATGATACGTTTAAAATAAATTTTTAAATCACGAAGATAATGATAATTGATTACCTATACTATTCACCTTAATTATTAAAATATACCAGAAATCACATTAGTAGAGGTAGCCAATCAATTGTAGATTTTAGGTTTTTAAAAAATTACATTTAAAATTAAATGTTGTAAAATGGTAAAAAAATAAAAAATAATTGAAAACAATTCTAACAAATTGTCTTAATTTTATTTTATTTTATTTTTAAAGCAATTTATCTTAAAGAATCTAATTGAGATTGAATAACTTCCAACTGAAATGCAATTTTAATCATCATAAATTAATCAAAATATGAAAAATAATTTAAGATCCATACTTGATTATAAAAATCATAGAGTTCGCTGTGATTAAACTCCAAAGTTGCATTTTCAGATTTGTTCTCTGAAAGCAGATTTAATTGCACAACTCCAACTGGTTGCTTGAGTTTTGCCATCGATGACTGAGCTAGATTTAACCTTAATTCCCAATTGACATCAGCTACCTAAGGAGGGAAGAGAAATTTAAGATTGTGATTTGCATTTCAAAAGTCTTTGATTTCTTTAATTGTTTCATCATTCTACCAGAATTGGTGCAATTGTACGTTGCCTTAATTTATCAGTAACATTTTTGGCACTGTTAGTCCAAGATTGGACCATTATACTGGTTTTGTCCGAATTCATTCCTACTGATTCTAGTTGCTGCGATAGTACAGCTGGTTTACATAAATGGTAGGCTGCCTTAATTAATAAATAATTAAAACTAAAAAACAAGAATAATATAAAAAATAAATTGTTTACTTGTTCCAATATAAATGACAAAGTTTCCAAAACTAATCGAAGTTGTTTTTCATCAATTCCTAAAGAGATTTCAAGTTTTTCTTCTTCCTCTTCTGTAAAACTTTCCTCATCCTAAAATATTTGTGTAATAAGACACCCCAGAAGTATATACATGTAACTTCAACTTTTATGAACTTCTGTCATTAAAAAATTACCTTTAAATGGATTTTTTGTAAAATTCTTGATAAAAGTAAAGGAAATTTGGAATCGTCAATTTCATTGATTATGTTAACCGCTTCTTCGAGTCTGATATTTAATAAAAAATTGCCGATACATATAAATTTTGAAATAATTTATTCGATTTTTACCTGGCAGTTCTTGTGAAAAGGGGTGGATTAGCCATTTTAATGATTTTATATTTGAAAAGCCGAGGCCTAAATAAAAGAAATGTAATTCGGATTATAAAGAAAATATATTTGGTTTCAAGTGAAAAATTCTATTGAAAGTAAACACTTCACATCTTATATAATGATTAACATAGTTTACTTGAGCTAATTAAGATTAAATATAGCACAATTAGTTGTGAAATTACCTATACACTCACAATTACGTTAAGTGAAACTATTTATAGCAGACGAAAATTTGACCCAGTGGCATGCCCCGCGGCAGCTAAGCAACAGCCAATAAGAACACAGCGGCAAACGACCCTTTAAAGTTAATTAGGCTTAATCATAATTGGGGGAAAAAAATCATTCGGAAACATGGCGGATAGTGATTCGGACGACCGAAGCCCAGCCATGGAGGAAGATAAAACTTTTTTAAGTGGTCCAAGAGTTGTAACAATTTATAAAACCGAAACGGGGTTTGGATTTAACGTTAGAGGCCAAGTTAGCGAAGGAGGACCTTTAAAAAGTATTAACGGCGAACTATACGCTCCCCTTCAACATGTAAGCGCGGTTTTAGAAGGAGGCGCCGCCGAAAAAGCAGGCATCAGAAAAGGGGATCGTATTCTCGAAGTGTAAGTTATCTTCCGATTTAACAATCCCTAAAAACAATAGAAATCCAGGCAAATACCGACCCAAACCAGCTGGCTCGTTAATCTTTACGTAAAACTCCTTAGAAATCGTTGCAATGTTGAGGGATCCACCCACAAACAAGTGGTCGATCTTATTAAATCTGGAGGTGATAAGTTAACACTGACCGTTATCTCCGTTACCCCTCAGGTTCGATTCAATATCACCCTCTCACCTCGGTAATCTAAATTTTATAAAAACAAAACTTTACAGGAAGCTGAGAAACTAGAACCGAGTGACGATTCTTCAGGCTATTCTTATATAGATTATAGCGAGAAACGTTCGCTACCTATTTCAATACCAGACTATAACTGGTGCGAAAGAGATGGAGAGAAATATGTCGTAATGAAATTAACTTACTCCGGGTTTTTTATAGCTAGAAATTCCATTTATTTACCTGTATTATCTTCATTAGGTTTTTAATATTTATATGGCTGGTAGACATCTATGCTCCAGGAGGTATCGAGAGTTCTCGATCCTCCACAACAACCTCAAAAAAGACTTTCCAGATTTTAGTTTTCCAAAACTTCCGGGGAAATGGCCTTTTTCCCTTTCGGACCAACAGTTAGATTCGAGGCGGCGAGGACTTGAGCAATATTTAGAAAAGGTCTGCGCTGTCAGAGTTATAGCTGAATGCGACGTTGTGCAAGAATTTTTAACAGATATGGATGATGAAAATGTAAAAATTTCTCTCAAAAGTCGATTAAAGTAGCCTTTTAACTAAAATATTTATCAATCTAATAGGGAGGAAGCTCAGCTGCCGTAGATTTAAAAGTATTACTTCCTGATAGAAATACCGTGATTGTAAATGTTAGAAAGAACAGTACGACTGAGGAAGTGTATCAGGTTCCGTATAATAAGTTTTATAAAAACAACGAACCCTCGTTTGACTAATTAATGTAATTATAATTTAATATTTTAGGCTGTAATCGACAAAATCTGCGTGACAAAAGAAGTGGCTAGTTATTTTGCTCTATTTGAAATCGTAGAATATGGATTTGGTACATTTTTAATGTCTAATATAGTAATATTTGACGGATAATATTAAAAAAGTTTTTTAACGACTTTTAGAGCGAAAACTGCAGCCAAATGAATTCCCACACAATTTATACATTCAAAACTACAGCACTGCCACTTCAACATGTCTACTCGTTAGAAAATGGTTATTTACTTTGCAAAAAGAAATTGAACTGAGCGAAGACAATCTCGCGTCTTCCTTCTTCTTCTGGCAGGTGATGATAACAAACAAAATTGGAAACTCTCCTTTACTATTAAATTTTACGATCTCTTTAGGCAATTGATGACGTGAATAAGGGCCAAATCAAGCCTGGTAGCAAACTATACGAACTCAAAGCGTTACAAGACTCTTCGAGAAAATTAGAGGTAAAAAAATGGCTTTATCATACCTCTCACGAATAATGGATATATTATAAAAATACCTTTCAGTATCTGAAGTTGGCTAGATCTTTGGACGGTTACGGAGAAATTTCCTTTCCACATTGCTCTTGCGATGCCAGAAAAGAGGGACATGTTGTAGCTACTTTAGGCATTCCCAGTTTTAAACTTCAAGCCTGCAGAGACGATGGAACAATGGAGGTTTTAAATATCTTTTTTATAAATTAAGATTGTAGAACGAATGCTTATCTTTTACCATTTTTTTCACCCAACAGTCTCAAGTAATAGAATTCACGTGGGATTCGATCAAAGAATGGGAAGTCGATGATGAAGGAATGGCTTTTTCTTTTCAATACGACCGACCGGATAAAAAACCACGCTGGGTTAAAATATTCACTCCATACGTACGTTTGGATAACTTAAAATTAATTTAAAATTATTATAATTAATTGGAGGTTTTTTTAATATTTTTAGTATATCTTTATGTACGACTGTTTCGAAAAAATTCAAGAAGAAAGAAGCTGGAAGGAAGGTAAATAATATTCCTTAGTACTTAGAAATGTTTCATTTTGTTAAAGGGATAATGAAGATAATGAATAAGTAATCTATTTTTAATTAGATCATAGGATTGTTAATATAAAATCAAAGAAATACCAGACTCTGAAAAACAATTCAATCTAAACCGTTAATATATTCCTAAAAACATTATCAAAACTCACACCAAAGGTTTTGCGGTAATTTGGAAACTAGGCCCGAAGAATAATTAAGATTTATTTGAAGAGAGGTTAATTGCTGATGCAAAAGAGAGTTTGTCTTTGAAATGAAGCATGGACCAAAAGATGTTTTATTAGAAATCAAATAGCGCTTTAGATTTTAATTGATTTTATCTGATATTTCATCTCACTTTTCTCGAGAATTTTTCCAGTCTAAAATCGCAAGGGATATATGCTTAATGAGTCTAGTTCGCTTCTTGGATAACTAACTGTAAATTACCCAGTAATCTTTGGTGAGTTTGATGTGGTTATAATTTATTTTTAATCAATTTGGGCTTCTCAGTTTAGTATGTAGTATTCCCTTAACAAAGTTAAGATTAGAGTCCACTAAGCCAAACTTTATTTTCTTACTGATAAAAACATCAGTTTCAAGATTCTTTAACAATCAATGGAGTTCACGCTTAACAGGTTCAAATTTTAACTTTGTTAATTATCTGCAAATTAACAATCAAATAAAAACAATGTATCTTTTCTTCATTATCACTTTAAAATTACTACGAAGTCAATGTTAAACGCAATTTTAGTTTCAGATTGACTCGGGTGGCCTTAAAATATTGGTTTATAGACTGTGTACATATTGAAAATGATGAAACAAAAAACACAAGGCAATTTTAATCCCCCAATATTTTGCGGCCAATAGGGGGGTTTTGGAATTAAAAAAAAGTCCTGTATATAAATATTAAATGGCATAGTTCAAAATTAAAAGTAACATAAAAATTGCGGCTGAATTGAGCCCCAAACACTTATCCCCCAGTTATAATCTTTGCCATCATTATATAAGATATAACTTTCTCGTTATTATTAGTAAAAACACTATAATGGTTTTATATAATTTATAAAAAGATTTCCATTTTTCCCTTAAATATTTCTCGCCTAATCCAGTAAACCCACATATCAGTAGTTTCCAGTAAACTATTTTAAGTAAACATCTCTTTAAAGGGATAATATAATCTGTAAAAAAATTATTTTCAATCAATTGGCAGGGCTTAAAGGGAGAATGCAATCAGATTTTTTTTCTATGAATTCCTAGGCCTAATCCACTTGGAAAAAATACATAAAGTATTAAGCTAGAAATAAAATATCAAGTGACTCGAAAAATGATATCTCGTAGTTAATGAGTCACTGGCGAATCACGTGCTTTATTCTGCGAGTGGCTAAAATTAAGCCTAAAATATCGCCTTTCACTCGTTCGCCCGTGATTTGTTAAGCCTACTTTCTGGATAAGTTAAAATTAATTTCTAGCTTAATATTTGTTGTTTTTTTTCTAGTGATTAGGCATATTTAAAGTAACTATAAAGACTAGATTGAAAAATCGCTTGTCATGTTTCATTCTTCCTTTAAAAATCAAAACCGGCCCCTAGTTTCACTATAATTAAGAACTGCGAACTGGCTTCACTAAACATAAATCAGATTTCAAAGAAATTTCTCAATAATTTTAGAATTATTGAGGTAAATGAGAAATGGATCTATTTTTGTTCTTTGAAAATCTAAAATTAATTACAAAGTTAGCAATTTCAATAACTAACGTGAAACCTTTGGCGATTTTACATGTTAACTCTGAATCAATTAAAGAATAATTATTTTCATTCTATTATCCCTTAAAGTCGATAAATAGTTGGCATTATTTAGCAAAAAAGAAAAACCCGGTGTACCGCGTTAAAAAGAATATCTTCGAACTCGAACAAAATAATAGCGAAATCCTCTTAAATTTATAGGCTGTGTATTATAATGTAGAATTGTAATAAGTTTTGTTGTAATTTATTCAATTGGTTTTTAAATTAATCGCTATTTTGAATAATTTAAATTTCTTTTCCTCTTAAGAGTATAATTTAATTACAATTAATTTTGCGTATTTAAATATTATTCTTACACACACTCCTTTCCCACCTCCGCTTTTTAATTTAAATTCATTTAAGTTGTATTTTATCATTATTTTGCGTAACATTAACGAAATAACGGGGTGACTGGTAAAATTTAATCGTATATACTCCCTTTTTCGTTTAGTTATTTTAAAGTTTAATTTTAAAATAATCCTCTTATTGTTTCCAATGGTAAAAATTGTTGCGTTCAAATTGTTTAAAAACGCAGCTTGATTTTATCCTAAGAAGCTAATTATACGGATAAAACTCCATGGAGTAGCGACATGGTTGGATAAAATTATCGATAAAGAATGCTCATTTAGTTGAAAAAGATTTAAACCACACACCCTTTAAAACACCATGAACAAATGAATTCAAAAACGATGCATTTAATGCGTTATCGTAGGAAAAACTGATAAAATCAAAGGTAAAAATATGGCTGAGTGCGTACCTCGTTTTCCTTACCAATTTAATTATTGAATAGGTCAATTCCCTTTAAAGACTTTACGAGTACTCAGCTACTATTACACATTTTGGCAATTAAATCGTAGAAAATATAGTAAAAAGAACAGAAGCTTCAGGCTTCTAATATGCAGGGGACGGGTTTCATCGAGCTCGGTAACCAATGACCGAGCAAATATGGTATAATTTTTGGTCTTTGCTGGATGGAAAATGAGACTTCTTATCACGTGGAAGTTTAATGTACCTAGTTAGGATTGGAACAACTCACGCTTTTACTATATTTTATATTATTAAACAATCATTTATAGCATACCTTTAAATTGTAACCCATAAGCTTCATGAGTACTCTAGAATTATTATGAATCTTAGACTTAATTTCCTTAGCCATAAAATTTAATCAATTCTTAATGAGTGAAGGTATTGGACTAATCTTGCCTTTTTTTGAGAGTAAATAACCATTTATAAATCAGGTTTAAATTTAGAGCTTGTTAATTAGTATTAATTACAATTTTGAGCATTCATTGTTTGTACTCTATAATCGACTGAAGCGAGTACTCACTCAGCCGTGAAAAAAAAATAATAAAAAAATTCACGAACCAAAAACAACTTTCAATCAAATTTTTGTAAAATTCTCACCACTCCTAAAAAAATCTAACGAAGAAAATATTTCTATTTGGACACTATTTGGTGCCAAAATGCACATTGTTTTAGATTGTTTGTTAAAGTTGACGTAAAACTAGTCATATTATAGATTACTAAGAAAAAAAAAAAAAAAAAAAAAAAAAAAATCAATAAAATAAAAAAAAAGAGAGACTAGAATAAAATTCCCCCTATACTTCTTTGATTTTCCAACTTTTCCAAGTCTTTAGACTTTTAAGAGAAAATGTAGCCTGGATTGAATTTTTGTTACATTTCCTTATTAATATTCAATATTTGTCAAAACTTATCCTTCGAAGAAGAGAATGTGGTATTTTTAGGGCTAAAAATTCCTTCGATAGTTGTACAAAATGTTTTTATATATTATTGTGAATACTGTACATATTCTATACTTGGAAAAAGCAAAAAAAAAAAAAAAAAAAAAAAAAGAACCGCTTGAAGACGTAAAAGAATAAAACTTTACATTGAATTATCATCGCATTAAAATGTTTCATTTTTAATTCGCAGCTTAGTTTTTAAACAAATGGAAATGGGGTTAGTGGAATAAAGGGGGGGGGGGCTAAAGAACACTCGTATAGTTACAGTTTTAATTATTTTTCATATCACTGGCTTTAAAATGGTTAAGCTGATTGATTATCCATTCCCCATTGACTCCCTTTGTAAATTCTCGTCGAAATCTTTAAAGATACATTGCGAATAATCATACATACTCAGTTTTGGATTTATCTCAAAGAGCAGGGGTTAAATTACCTATAGTTGCATATGGTGACTCGATCTTCGTATCCGGTAGTTTCCGTGATATTTTGAATATTTTTTACACTATCCAAATCGTATATGCAATGAAATACGACTAAGATTTCCGCATGCCTTTTCGAAGAATCTATAAAATTAATTTTATTTCAGCTTGTAACAAATGTGAAACCGAAGCTTTGGTTAGGTGAAAAATCATATTTTTACTCAAATCTAAACAAATATAAGTAATACAGTAATAATAAAAGACTTATCTTTATTAGTAGAATCAATTTCACCCTTTAATAAGTTATTTTATGTAAAAATATGATTTTTAATCAGAAGTGGCCACTGTACCATCGTCTAAAATTATTCCAATTTGATAGGGAAAGGTAAAATAAATGTCCTCTTTTTTTATTTTGAGACGTTGTCTTTGAGCCAAAGTGAAATGGGTATAATTTTTCTTGATTTCAGATAAAGCCTATAAAAATTAGGGTGTCAGATAAAACCCAACATCGTAAATTATAATTTCACTTGCTTCTGGTGTAATAAGGCCTTCAAGGGCGCTAAAAGTGCCACTAGCGAGCTGAGAAGACACATATACCATAGCCTATATATGCAAGATACAAGTTTTTGAAAATCTTTTTTTATAATGGACCTTTCTTTATGGTAATATACCTGTTTAGTGCCTTGTATAAAATCCTTTAAGTTAAAATCTGGATCAAAGTATGGCTGAATAATAACTTTGGTTATGAACCAGTTTTTGATAGTCAGAAAAAGGTTTGGCCAAATTTCTGGACCACCGATATCCATTAAATTTGGAGTTTTGTCATCACGGTCACCCTGACTATTCGACGAATCAAAGCGTTTGCCACTTGTGGAAAATAGTCTACAATAGTTAAAGCTAATACTCTTTTTATTTAGACTTAAGTCCTTAGTTTTAGGAACGACTGACCGAAGTATCGAAAGTCTTCCAGCGTTTTGTCTTGAAACTAACTTATTCAGACCAAAGTCACCAAATTGTTTTGGTAGTAACAGATTATAAAAGGTTTTGGCAATTAAACCCTGTTTTGACATCTTACTAAAAGATAAACGAATTTTGAATTTTCAAACCAAAAAAAAATCTCTAAGCCTTTGCAACAATTTCTTTATATTTACCTTTAGTCAACTTAAAACCGAAATAATTCAACAAAAGCACTAAATTAAAAGATAATATATGGTTTTATTATAAAATTAAACTAATAACGACGATTCATAGGAATTTCAAGCTTTAAAACTTATCATCGAAACCGAAACACATGACTATGGAATTGTCATATTACCCCCTTCACAATCCAAGGTCAATAGGTCATTATTAAGCAAGTGAAGTTAAAGCGCGAAATTCAAAACTCATCTCTCACCCTGGGGTATTTTATTTTTCTCCAAAATCATGAACATTGTTTGTTGATGTAAAGTTCCTCTACTTCTTGAATATGGCTAGCATGATCCTCGCTACTCATGGCAGAGCATAAATAATTTTGGATACTTCCTTCTTCTTGAGCACCAAAAATATATCCATTGGCTCTATCAACAGCCATTAACACTTTATGGACGGTTTTTTTATCCTGGTACATGAAAAAGCATTAAATACAGATTCAATTACTTAAAAATGAAAATGTATTGGTACTTACATTAATATTTAATGGCTGAAATGTAACTAAACTATAATCTTCCACCAAGCCAACCATGGCTTCATTTAGTTTTTTAAATTTGGCTAAAAAGGGATCAACATCGAGATCTTCTAGAAGATACGACAGGTTGAGGACCTCAGTATAGTATTCCAAATTAAAAGCTAGTTTCCCAAATTTCTCAACTAAGTCCACTTTAGATAAAACATTCACGTGAGGTAGTTCCACTAAAAAACAAATTTTAATGGATTAGCGCATTGGAAAGAAGAGGCTCTTGAGGATTAGGTCTAACTTACGTTGTAACATAGTTGACAACGATGTTAACAATACCGCGATAAATTTCCCAGCGTCACTGCAATAATGGGAATCTACAAGATGAACTGCGGCTAAACGAAAGTCAGCTTTCTGTAGGGTAGCTAATACATTTCGAATGGAAGAGTGATGAGTATAGAGCTCAACTTGGCCAGGGCAATCGATTAACAAATATTGGTCTTTGAGTTCGTAAAGTCTTTTCAATAACCAGTCTATATTTTCCTCAAGGAATTCCATACAGTACATAAGCCCTCCGTTTGGACCCAAGGAAAAATTTTCCATTACTTCTTCCAACGTAATTAATTCCGATATATCAATATCTGGTTTATAGGGTAACACATCGTTTGCTGGGTCCAAATTCACAATAGCCACGTTTCTACCAACAGCTTTTAAAAACTGAGACATTCCATCGCAATAAGTAGTCTTTCCCGAGCCAGGAGGTCCAATTACGACTTGGGCAAACATAATAGCCGTAATAATTAAAATACGAGGGCCTAATTTAAAGTAGTTCTTGCAAACAGTATTCCAAAGTTTTCGTTTTGTTTTGGTTTCAGTACCAAGGCTTAGGTAAACAAAGAGAAACACATGTCTTTTCATTATTATTTCTATAAATCAAAAGTATAATTCTAATTTAAATAGTATATTTACTTAATCCTTCTAATTTATATAAAACATACTTGAACTTACATAAATATTCTGTATCATATTTTCTGAACTAAATTCTCAATAACTCCACGATGCAGTCGACGCTAAAGAATCCAAAATACTACTGAAACTGAAGGACCATGTGATCACTCCTCCTATTTTTCAGGGCGTTTATTTCTAATATAGTAGTTTTCTTTCTAGAGGGCGCCAAAAACTATACTTTTGAAAAACAACTTTAGCTAATATCAGGAGTTAATAGATGGAAGTGTGTATCATTGACGATTCGGGAAGCGTCCTTTTTTGGATTTTTTCGCGTGTTTAATTTTTTTTTGGCACTCTTTTGTTTAAACCTATATATAGCAGGCCTGTCTTTCGTTAGGTTTATCATTAGGTTTAGACAATCATGAGTAACTCGCTTTCTCTAATTAACTAGATCAAGAAGGATCAGACAAGGAGAGGAAAAGTTGCAACGGCGCGGTTCCTATTGCGTCGGCAATAACTCCCACTCTGGGAGAACGGAAAACAGACGGGGGTAGAGTTGCTTCGTGGTAAATTGTTGTCACGTGGGTAAAACGGATCCTTTATGAGACGCGTAGTAGCTGACGACGCTAGCGACCACGTGACAACATTTTACCTCGAGTTTCCTATCCCCCTTTCTACCCGAGTGGGAGGTTGGCTCTTCTCTCTCTAACTCAACGCAGCCCCACTTTTCCTCTCCTTGTCTGATCCTTCTTGACTAGATTCAACATTTTGAGGCCTGAACTAGTGCAATGGACACCTTCAAATGTATAAAAGGCTTACCTACTTCTACCTATTTACTTCTGGCAAGAATATGTAGTATTAAAAATCTTCACTTGACAAATAATTGAGAAGTTAGGATATTAAATCACAGATTAAGAAAAGGTTTCAACCTGGAAACACGACATGCAGCTATCTCTGCCTTACACTGTAGTTTGATGTTTTTTTTTAAATAGTTTGGGATCTTGGTGGGAAGGAAGAGCAATCCACCGAAGCATAGTCGACAATAACAGTTACTAATGACAAAGCGAGCACGTCACGTTTCCAGGGTGAAACCCTTTCTTAGTCTATGATTACATGTAAGATATAAGAAACTCAGTTTAATTAAATACCAAATTTTTATATTTAAAATAACTTTTGCCTCATGTTAAATTCAACGGTGATGAATTGCTATTAGAAACCGTTAAAACACATTGCAAAATTCCACTAACTACCATCATTTCCTTCAGATATTTACATTCCTTTTCCATCACTAATTCAATTTTTTCAAATTGTTTAGATAATTCTGGATTACTTTCCAAAGACTCTCCGTAGATATCTAATAAAAAAAAAAATATATATTATTTTTTTTTAAAAGTAACTAACCATAAATTCCCGCAAAATATTTTGCCATACCAATTAGCATAGCCGCTACGTCCAATAACAACCTATTATAACGAGGATCTGGAAGGTGCCTCGATAGGAATCTTATAAGTGGCGCTAAAGAGTCAGCATCTCGACCGGCTATCGCAGTTTTCAAACTTCCTCTTCTGATAAGTTCTTGCATGACGCTACAAGCTATATAAGGCTTTTTAGCAATACCCTTGCCCTAATAAAATAGTCAATTAGTAAATTACATTTACAAGTAATGTTATGTTATAAAACATAAAATTTTTAAATTATTACTTTTAAAACTTCATCCAGAGCTCTACTACTTTGGAAAGATTTCATGTATTTATCATACCCTTGTAATTTATGAGTTTTTTCTTCTGGTACGATAAAGTCAGCATTCTTGTATTCATTTCCATACATTTTGAATCGAAAATGAGTTTTGTTTTTTAATGATTCCTTTTTCTCTTTCATTTCTTTCGTTTCATTCAAATGACGAACGGAAATTAAACCATCACTCATTCCAGCGATAACAAACTGATCTTCAGGCTAAAAAAAAAGTTAAATTAATTCATTTTAGTCAAAATGAAAGATGGAACTTTGCGATTTGGATATAAACACTTACAGCAATAGCAAGACTGAGAATAGGAGAAGGGTAGTCCAAAGAATGCGCCACTTGGTAATTTAAAGTGTCATAAATTTTAACTTGCCTAAAATTATAAAAAAAGGAATTAATTCAAATAATGCAAATACTCAAATATTAAAATAAACATAGATACTTTACGCACTTATCTAAAGAACCAGAAACTATTCTGCGGTTATCAGAAGCAAAGCTTAGGCACGTAACAGTTTTGTGATGTTGACTGATTTGGGTTAAAAGACGGCCACTGACAGCGTCCCACACTTTGACGTAAGTGCCACCCGCTGAAGCAAAGAGATTTCCAGATGGAAAAATAAGAACAGCTTCAACGGGAGCCGAGTGATCAACATTTAAGACGCATTCCGAAGACCTGATATCATACAGTTTAACCGAATGATCGTAGCTTCCTGAAAAGCGAGAAAGGAGTTAAAAATTCAATGGTTCAAGTGAAAATAAATAAATTCATACCTGATAGTATTATAGAATCACTAGCAGGGCTAACTACTCCAGTTCTAATGTAATCCTGTATTTAATTGGAGATCATTGTTCACATTTAATAGTTTTAGTAATTAATAAATAATCTTACATTGTGCCCATCTAGAGTCAATAAATTGGTTTCGGAAGGAATGTCCCATAATTTTGAGGTTTTATCATCAGAAAAACTTATAATTTGCTTTCCATTGGGCAAGAATGAACATCTGTGGCAAGCCCTATAAATAAAAATTCAATCGTAAAATAGTAGAATTATATCCACAGCAAAAAGCCAATTGGGAAAGAAAGCCTGACATCATGGAATGGCTCTTAATAAGAGAAGGCTTACGCTTTGTGTCCTTTAAAAAGCCTGAGTTGGGCTTTAGAAGCAACATCAAACAACGCAACAATTCCTTCATCGCTGCCACTAATTAAAAGTTTGCCATCCTTACGAAAGTTGGCTCCATATGCTGCGGTTTTGAACCTGGATATTGTTCGAACAACTTGATTGGATTTGGAGCTATATATTTGGACCTGCAAAATATATTATATATTCAACATATCTATCAAAATAATTGTATTATTACCTTCGAAGAACACGTAACAGCGTAATCAAAAGGTTCACTCTTTGAAATATCAACGTAGTCAATGGGGCCATAATCTTTAATTGATACTGGAAACTTAAAAAGGAAATATAATTTGAATTTATAGCGTAACCACATGCTTCTGCTATCATGCCATGTGGACCACTAGGGAGGGAGGAGAGGGTGAATAAATAACTAGCCAAGGCTTAACTTGAGATATTAATATATTAATAATAAAGAAAACCATACTTTTAAGATTATTTAAAATCTAAACTTCAAAAACCATAATGAACCATTTATTACCCCTAATCGTTTCCAATATTGATTATCTTCTGTTAATTGATATCCAATTTTAGGAGTCTTGAAAATCTCCGTTTTCTTGTATTCGGCCATATTGAATTATAGCGGAAGTAACTTAAAGGTACGACCAGACTACGTGATTTTTTCGCTTCGCTCGTTACGTAACGCTCGCGCGCGTGGTACGTCTATTCGCGAACATCAAACACACATACAAAATTCGCGCCTAAGCCGAGAGCGCAAGCCTTCGCGAACGACGCGAAATTGTTTCGCCCGCCAAAGATTTTCGCTTCGCTCGCGTCCTCGCGACCAATTGAAGAGCATCTGCGCATCTTTAGCGCATATTCCAGTATCCGGCTAACCGTCGTCTGCTAGATAACAAACTATTTTTTTTGTGCTGACTGCTGGGTACACTTAAAAAGTTAAAATGAGTTGCAGAACTAGTACAGTAATTAATGATGAAGAACTGATTAGTGAAGTTAGAAATTTTCCTGAGCTATGGAATTCGAAACTACAGATTTATAAGAATACGAGAAACAAAGACGCGGCGTGGATACGAATTTCAGAAAGAATGAAGTATTCTAGTAAGTTTATACCAAGGCTTATTTTTAACTTCCCTCGTTATTTGTGATTAATTAAGAAATTTTCATTTTAGTTGATGATTTAAAAGCTAAATGGAAGGCTCTTCGAGATAAGTACGTTCGGGAGAAAAAAGCATTGGTTTTTACCCAGTTAAGTGGTAGTGAAGTATCCACAAGAGACACTTGGGATCTATTTGAATTGATGGACTTTTTAAAGGATACCATAAAACCTAGAAAGTATAAACAAATCATTACAATTATCTTGTTGGCAATGACTACTTTTCCCTCATTGTTCTTGAACCAAAAAAATATTAATTAAATTTTAATTTTACTGTAGAACGATAAGTAGCATGACCTACGGAAAAAGGAGTGACGAGGATATAGTTTCTGCTGCGAATTCTAAGCAAGCTGAAACAATGAATGAGCTGACAATTGAAACTAATTTGGGAGATTTTGTAATTGAACCAATTCCTGAATCAGATGTTGAAGACACGCCGAATAAACAAACTAGCACGATGGAAAATCCTCCAAAACCATCAACCAGCTCTTCAAGCTCAGGATTTACACCGAACCGAAACCAAAGTCCATTATCATCTGACAATGCTACCGCTGGGAAAACTTTAAATGACAGTGCGAGTTGTTCTAACAAGAAACCTAGAATGAGTAAGAAAGATCCGTACGAACAAACATTACTCAAAATATGGAAGGAAAATAGTGAAATAATTAGTAAATCTGAAAATCAAGAATCTGAGGAATTGTTTTTATTAAGTTTAAAAACTGATTTAAAGTCTTTAGAACCCAAATATCAAAGACAAGCTAAGCAAAAAATTTTAAAAGTTCTTGATGATTTAATTACTGAACAAGAAGCTGAACAAAAGAATAGGGCTTTAAACCATTAACTAAATATTTGTACATTGTTTGAAATAAAAAAATTGAGCCAGGAAATAATTGTTTAATTAAGATTTTATTTTTTTAGGTGCCAGAAAATAATTGCAATTCAAATAATTATAATTAAATTTGATAAAACCAGGTTCAATTACATAAGCAAGTTTTGTCATTTTTATTAATCAATATCGAATATAAATTTGATTTCATAAAAAATTGTTTTTGTCATTTTGTTCAATTAAAATATATAAATGAATCTGGTTTAATAAATATCGAAAATATCTTTTTTAACAATGTGATAAATTAATTTGGGGTAAACAATATACATTTTTTTGGTTAAATAATATAGAATATAAATTTGGTTTAAATAATATAGAATTTACTAAATAAATTAAAATACCCGTCTTTTCATAGGGTTCTCCAGCAGATTTAGCTTTACTATAATAAGTTTATGCAGATTGATCTCTGTGTCTACCTTGCCAACCTACTTTTCCACTTCCAATAAAATAATTTTTCAAATAGTCTCTTATAACTTTGTTGATTTGTTTATGCCCTCTAGTACCTTGGCGTGGAAGATTAGTTAAATTAGCATTCAATAGATCTTTCCTCCAATCTCCTTCTTGAAATTGGCCGTTTTCGTCGATGTAATCTGAAAATTTTTGGGGGCAATAGGTTCTTACTTTCAATTCTTCGTCGTTATGCATTAGAAAGTTATGTAAACAGACAACAGCTTTGACAATTTCACACGCATTTTCTGGATTAAGACCAATAGAGATTCTTAAAACCCTAAATCTAACACTTGAAATTCCAAATGCATTCTCAATGCAGCGTCTTGCTCGAGATAGCCTATAATTGTAGATATCTTCATCATCAGGGAGACACCTTCCAGAATATGGCCTCATCAAATGTGTTTGCAGTGGAAAGGCTTCATCCCCAACAAAACAGAAAGGAAGTTCAAGGCCATTTTTTTCTATCTTTCTTGGGCTAGGGAAAAAGTTGTCATCTTGTACAGCTTTCCCCAAATCGCAAGCCGCAAACACCCCACCATCACTAATACGCCCAAAATTTCCAATATCAACGTAATTAAATTGATAGTTCGCATCACATGAAGCCATTAAAACAATGCTATGGTGCCCTTTATAATTGAAGTATTGTGATCCGGCATTTCGAGGAGCTACAAGTTGAATGTGCTTGCCGTCAATGGCGCCAACACAATTTGGAAAGTTCCATTTCCTGAAGAACTCGAGAGCAGTTTTCAGCATGGATTCTTTTGTCATTGGCGGTAAATACAAAGGCTGGAGCACATCCCATATTACCCTACAGGTTTCTGGGATTATTTCGGTTACTGTGGATTTTCCCATTCGAAATGCTAAGGACAGTGACCGGTAGCTATCACCGGTTGACAAATACCTAGAAAACCAAATTAATGTTTATTCGCTGGTGGTGCTTCGATGCTACAGAATTTCACAGTAGCTTACCTTAGCGTTAAATAAAGCCTTTCTTCAGCTGATATACTTTTCCGTAAATGTGTCTCTTGTTTTGATAGACGGGGCTGAACCAAGTTCAATAAAAAATCAAATTGTGCAGGAATTAATCGGCAATATTCAACATAAAGAGAGTCGTCGTACACCTCAAAATATAGCCGCAGTTTGGGAATCAGGTTATGATAGTCGCCATCTCTTTCCCTATCCAAAAATACTTCACGAACCCAAATCCTTCTTCTTCTTTTTATTCTTTTTCGGTGATTAAGCAACAAAAGCGAGAATATTGCCAAATTATTTATTTCTAAACGCTTCCTCAAAACTCTAGGAGGAGACATTTTTTAAGTTGTAGCAGACGACGGTTAGCCGGATACTGGAATATGCGCTAAAGATGCGCAGATGCTCTTCAATTGGTCGCGAGGACGCGAGCGAAGCGAAAATCTTTGGCGGGCGAAACAATTTCGCGTCGTTCGCGAAGGCTTGCGCTCTCGGCGTAGGCGCGAATTTTGAATGTGTGTTTGATGTTCGCGAATAGACGTACCACGCGCGCGAGCGTTACGTAACGAGCGAAGCGAAAAAATCACGTAGTCTGGTCGTACCTTAAGAGCGGAGAGGGGGAGGTCCCGAGGTGGAGAAGCTAAGGCTAAGCGGGGTAAAAAGGGATGAAAGATACCCCTAATGTATGAGGCGCCAAAGCGGCCAAAATTAAAAAAAAAAAAAAAATTGACTTTAAAAAAAATATTTACCTCGCCAAAGCGGCCAAAATTATTATTAAAAAAAAATCGGAACGAAAAAAAAAAAAAAATTTAATTAAAAAAAAATATTTTAATTAAAAAAAAATATTTTAATTAAAAAAAAATATTTTAATTAAAAAAAAATATTTTTATTTCTAAAAAAATATTTTTATTTTTAAAAAAATATTTTAATTATAAAAATATTTTTCACTATAAAAAATAAAAATATTTTTCATGATAAAAAATATTTTTCATGATAAAAAATATTTTTCATGATAAAAAATATTTTTCATGATAAAAAATATTTTTCATGATAAAAAATATTTTTCTTGATAAAAAATATTTTTCATTATAAAAAAAATTTTTCATTATAAAAAATATTTTTCATTATAAAAAATATTTTTCATTATAAAAAATATTTTTCATTATAAAAAAAATTTTTCATTATAAAAAATATTTTTCATTATAAAAAATATTTTTCATTATAAAAATATTTTTCATTATAAAAAATATGTTTTAGTAACTTCAAATAAAAAATATCCAAACAGAAAAATATAGATGCGAAAAAAAAAATCCTACTTCAAATAAGCCTCGGTTGCGGAGAAAATATATTTATAGGGTTGTTGCGTGAATACCTAGATGGCATTACTAGCTTCAAGCTAGTTTTATTTATCTTAACGGCGGTCAATTCAAATTGTTAATAATATATTCTGCTCATTATAGTCAGCCTTCACACTAGACTTCTCAAATCGTTTTTGAAAGGTCAAATGAGCTGCGTTCATACTAGGCCTTTAAATTGTTTTAAACCGTTTCAAAACGTTTCGCTTAAGTCGTGTGAACCAGGAAACCGTCTTTTCTCGAATCGATTTGATTCGATTTCTCGAAACCGCTTCGGGAAGCAATTTCATACCGATTCGGTTTCAACAACCGATAGATGAAGCTACGATAAATCGATTTATAAAGATTAAAGCTGCGTTCATACTAAGCCTTGGAATCGATTTAAACCGTTTCAAAACGTTTCACTGGAGTCGTGTGAACGGGAAACCGTTTTTTCTCGAATCGATTTGATTCGATTTCTCGAAACCGCTTCGGGAACCAGTTTCATACCGATTCGGTTTCAACAAGCGATAGATGAAGCTAGGATAAATCGATTTATAAAGATAATGTGTGAACACGTGAAGCTTAAAACGATTTAAATATCGGTTTGATTTTACCGTTTCAAATCGATTAAGAAATGCTAGTGTGACCGTAGCTCATGTGAGGCTTAAAGCGATTCATGGCGATATTCATATCGCTAGGAATCGTTTTAAGCGTCGTTTGTTCACACTTTATCTTTATAAATCGATTTATCGTAGCTTCATCTTTAGCTACGGTCACACTAGCATTTTTTAATCGGTTTGAAACGATAAAATCAAACCGATACTCGTAATAACTAAATTAATATTCTTAAATGTGATTACGTTTAAAAAAGGTAAGTTCTTATTTGTCTATTTTTATGTTGACCACGAAATTAGTTGATTTTCATCACTAATCTATGCTCATTCCCCAAATTAAAAAAAAAAAAAAAATTCAAATTGGTTTTAAAATTGTTAAAGAAGCTCATGCACCAAAAACTAAATGGATTTGAACTGACCGCCTTTATCTAAAATAAGGAAGTAGAGTCATCTAGGTGTCAGTCAGAGCAACTATCCCCCTCCAAAAGGCCTATTTCTTGTTTTTGCCAAGGCTTAACATTTTTATTTTTCTGAAACATTTTTTTTATTGAAATATTTTTTATACAGAAATTTTTTTTTTTTATTGAAATATTTTTTATACAGAAAAATATTTTTTGTACAAAAAATATTTTTATTATAAAAATATTTTTTATTATAAAAATATTTTTTATTATAAAAATATTTTTTATTATAAAAATATTTTTTATTATAAAAATATTTTTTATTATAAAAATATTTTTTATTATAAAAATATTTTTATTATAAAAATATTTTTTATTATAAAAATATTTTTTATTATAAAAATATTTTTTATTATAAAAATATTTTTTATTATAAAAATATTTTCTATTATAAAAATATTTTTTATTATAAAAATATTTTTTATTATAAAAATATTTTTATTATAAAAATATTTTTTATTATAAAAATATTTTTTATTATAAAAATATTTTTTTTTATAAAAATATTTTTTATTATAAAAATATTTTTTATTATAAAAATATTTTTTATTATAAAAATATTTTTTATTATAAAAATATTTTTATTATAAAAATATTTTTTTTATACAGAAAAATATTTTTTATACAGAAAAATATTTTTTATACAGAAAAATATTTTTTATACAGAAAAATATTTTTTATGCAGAAAAATAAATTTTTTATAAAAATTTTTTTTTTTTATTTCGTATAAGATTTTTTTTTATTTTAATTTTGGCCGCTTTGGCGCCTCATACTAATGTACATAAAAATAGCAAGAGAATCCAACTTCACCCTTTTTTCAACTTCCGGTTTGGCGGTCAATGACCTAAAGAAAAGAAAACTACATGTTGAAAACTCCACTAATGCCATCTGTCAACCAACGGACACCCTTGCAGACGACGCGAATGTTTCGGTAAAGGTCGCTGTCAACATTAACATTTTTAATGTTAATTACTAATTAAATATTTATATTAATCATGCCAAAAAAATTTGGTGCAAATACTAAGCAAACGGAAGCGAGGGCTCGAGTAGAACAAAAGAAACAAACTGAAAAGCTTGAAAAGGAAAAACAGCTGGAGGATGAATTGTGGAAAGATGATGACAAATCTCTTCAAAGAAAACTGCAACGAAAGGTACGAATTGTAACAAGCATAAATTTTACGAGGTTTAAAACATAACATACTCGCAGGATGAAAAAGACAAGAAGAAACAAGAGGTTCTAGACCGTAAAAATGCCAGTAAACAAGCGTACGAAGAAGAAATGAACTCCATCAAACCAGCTAAAGTTCCACTCCCATCCAAAGTTACTAGAGCTGAAATTGCTGAAAAACTTGCTACTCCGGGTAATTATATATATTTATGAATAAAAGAAAGGGTAATTAAGGTATATTATTTAAACAGAAAATGGGAAAGTCACAAAAACATTTGTACCAGAGGTTCCATTAGAAGAAAATGTAAACAGAATAGCGGTTGAAGGGGAAGCGAGGTCTATTGATGATGCCATTTCAGTTTTGAGGTAAAAAAAATTAAATATATTAAAAAAAAAACGTAGCCTGTATTAATTGAGCTCAATTTGTATAGCCTCGCACCCGAAAAAGTTGAGAAACATCCGGAAAGAAGAGTCAAAGCGGCTTACGAAGCTTACGAGAGTTTGAGATTACCCATTTTGAAAGCTGAAAATCCAAATTTGCGCCTTTCCCAATTAAAGCAAATGTTGAAGAAAGATTGGATGAAATCTCCAGAAAATCCTCTCAATCAACGTCAATTAGCCTACAACGCTAAAAGCTGAAAAATAAACCTAATATCTCAAGCACCTCTTGTCAAAAATTAATGTTATGTACAGGTCTCGGCTTATTATTTTCAATATTTTGTGTTTCCTGAGAAATTATTTTGGTTTTACTTTCTTAAAATAAAAAATTACATTGGCATTAATCCTAAATTTAAATCCTAAAAAAAAAAAAAAAAAAAAAAAAAAAAAAAAATTGTATTGTTAAATATATTTTTACATCTTTTTATGGAAAAATATTTTAATTGGGCAATGAAAATGGGCCACATTTTATACATCTTTGACGCAATAGTAGTTTTTCAACATAATACCAGTTCATCTTAAAACCAGTATGTAGAAGCTATTATATATGTAAAAAAAAAAAAAAAAAAAACACATTCTTCTAACAACAGTTCTTACATATTTTATTTAATAAAATTATCTTGAAATATTTTTCTCGTATAAGGGAATAACAAACTTTGACCCAAAGACTGAAAGGTAGTTCACGTTAGCCATAGAAAAGACTCTACAGGGGATACCTAAATCGCATAAATACAGGCTGACCCCACTAAAAGCGAAAGGTAACATCGGGGAAAGGATCCACTTAGGGCTAATTAAGGACGCACCACTTGGAGGAGGATCTAAACATAAAACAGGAGCTCTACATTGTCTAACCCATTGGATAACAGTTTTACGCCACGTTGATTCATACATGCCCGATTGGGTATCTTCTACACTGTCAAGAGCTCCTACTATGATGTCAACATTGGATGGCAACTCTTTTTCGCAAAAAGGGTGCAAGAAAAAATTAAATTGAGGTTTTAAAAAAGTCACCTAGAAATATTTTACCTCCTATTTTGGACGTAACTTTTCCATTCGTGTATTCAAATAATAATAATTCTTTGGAAAAATGACCATCCACAATGGAAGGTGTTTCTAATTTCACAAGATAAACTTGAACTCCATGATTCGTAAGTTGCCTCGCGCAACTTATTCCCTGGGAACCTTGAATGTGAGAACCGCAGAGAACTACTACAGTTGGTTTTTGATGAGTATTCTGAGGATTTATCCTGAATGATTTCAAATGATACTTTGAATATAGCTCAAAATTTTGTTTGACTCATTTAAATACCTGTGGCTTCCACCTATTAAATGCAAAATCATCTCAGTGGCTGCCCGACCTATAACTTCGATTCTCCTGTCAAGAGTAAAGCCAATTTTTTCAGCATTACTTAGTATCTGGTTACGAAGCTCTCTAGTAATACTTGGCACAATAAGACCGCTGTCTAGAATAGAAAAGATTATCATTCAGTTGCTAAAAGAGTTCATTAGAATTATTACCAGTGACAAATTCTTTCTCAACTATGCAAGGAACTTGAACTTGTCTATACACCACCGGTTCTTGTTCTAAAACATTCTCATCATTTCTATACTTTACTGGTTGATTACGGCGATTGCAATCGGTTAGACGCACAACATCGGGTCGAGAAAGAGCACTCAATTCTTCAATAACGGCTTTTTTGTCGAATAAAGCCAAGTTTTTTTCAAAATCAAACTCATTCTCGAGTATGAAGTCACTGACAGGTTCATTGAAAGCCGCGTCATCCCTTTCAGTCAATCTGCGCCTCCCATCATTTCGTTTCGGGGTGGTGGACATCTTTCGCCTGTTATCCGACGAATTCTGACCTTTCTTTTTGATGTCATCGTGTTTTAAAGGAGATTCGATGGCTTCATTCACGGAAGTATTAGACACTGGGTGTTGATGATCATTCGCTTTACTGATAATTTGAATTTCCCCAATATCTTCTGCCCTAAACAGAGAGTTAGTAAACTACTTGAAAAAAACTAAAAGGCGGATATCAGTAATTAAATACCTCAACGTGACCTTCGGTATCGAGGAAGACACCCCATTTCTTTGAACGTGAGTTAGGGTCATGCTTTGGCCATCACAATCCACTCGAGCCAAAAATCCTTTATATTCTCCTAATATATCACCACATTTAACTAAAACCTCGGAACCAATAAACTTGCTAGCCATTGTATGGACGAGTTCCAATTTTACACATCAAATAAATATAAACTTAACTTCAAGTCAAATTAGGTCAGATTCAATAAAGCCACGCTGTCAGGTCAAGGTTAAACCGAAGTTTAAACTCCGTAATGAAATAGAATGGAAACGATTGAAAGTGTGAACTTAAGTTGTTGCTCGCTTGGAATTTATACTGTTTTGGACAGTTTAACTTGACAGGGGGATTTTTTACTCTAATATGCTCCTATCTATTACAGTAGAATTAATTCTAGAATAGTGTGTTTTTTCCCTTTAAGCGGGAAATTTAAACTGGAAGTCGAGTTTTCCATGAAATATATATCCAAATTCATCTTTGAATGTTCCAGGATATATATTTATCTAATTATAGATTAAATTAGGGAATGAGTAAATTTATATTATATTACAAATATTTTCAATCATCCTGTAAGAAGATACTTCCTTCCTATAAACCTTTAAAATAGCAATTTTTAATTTCTATATTATACAGCCAATTTAGTTTTCCTCCAGAATTAATCAGAGTAAGAAGGTAAGTAAAATTGGTTCCCTTTAATTATTTTTGGGAAAGGAGATTCTGTGACTTAGTAATAAACTCTTGATTATATTTAAGATGATTCGTCAAGTTTTCGTCTTTCTTTTTGGGCTCTTTATGCTTGGCAAGTTGGTTGAGGGTCAAAATTCTTCCTCAAAAAATGAAAAGGGAAATCGATACAGCTATGAAAATAGACCTAAAATTGGAACTACCAGCTATAAAGCATTTTTATGCGAATTTTTCTGTAATCTGAACATTCCTAAATTGTTCTGTCCATGCAAATGTACAATTCCACCACATTATTACAATATTTACTAATTTAATTTTAAATATTTTATATCACATTGATTTTATTCGGTGTTCAAATAAATTAAAATATAAATAATCTCTCTTTAAAAAAAATAGGTGCGCTTTGTGATAAATTCTAACGACTTTTTAAGTTTATATTTAAATCTTTGGACGGTATTATTTTAGTTTATCTTCAAATCTAAATACGTAAATTAGAACGTGATTTGTCTAAAATATCTTTACGTATTTTAGGATATGCCGGGTATTTGTTTAACACCTGCGTATGATTAAGTTTAATTACTTTGATTTACAAAAATGAAAGAAAATTGAATATTAAAACTTACATCGTGACAAACGTCAATAGCGTCTACAAATCTTTTCGCTTTCATGTAATTAAATGCCAGTTTATACCCTGTTAAAAATTAAATTAGATTCTTTACGTTTATAATTAAAAATTAAATCTTACAAGTTTATAAGATTTATTAGAATAAAATTACCAATAACAGGATTGGCCTTGTTGCTTTGTTTCCACGCAGATTCATAATTGATGGCTGCATCGTGAAATGCTTGCTCTTTTTCCATTATAAGACCTAGATATTCGTAAGCTTTGGTGCAAGACTAAACATATGTAATTTTAAATATTAAAGTTAAGTTGCTTATGCTTTTTTTTATTAATTAAAATAATTTACTTTATTGTATTGTAAAACTCTTCTCAATAAATCGGTCGCCAAATCATATTTTCCAGACTTAAATAATAATAATTAATTTAATTTCAATAAATTGAAGATTGGATTTACCTGTACGTAAATATCTGATAATAAAAGCCAGCATCTTTCCAAGTATTCAGCATCCTTTTAAGGAAAGGAAACTGGTTAATTTAAATATGAAATATAATTAGATCACTTATAGTTTCATTTACCCCAAAATTCCAAACAGTTTTAGCGACTCTTTTGAGTTGATTTCTGGCTTTAGGAACGTTTTTGAGAATCATGTACGCGGTTGCCATTCCTAATATGACTCCGATATGATCTCTCTATTGATAAACGAGGGATTTCTCTAATTATAAAATATAAGGTAATGTTTAAAAGAATTTATTACGTATCTATCGTGAGTAGCGAGTTGTAAAAAATCTTGCAAAGCAGCCTCGGCTTCGCTTCGATATTTTCGAGCTAACAAAATGAAGTTATACATCAATCGATAGTCAAATTCATCAGCTCTATCTTGTATATCTTGCAGGAGTTTTTCAGCAGTTCTAATAGCTGATTCTTGTGAATCAATTTGTTCAGTTTGTCGCCAATCATCTGAAGACTCAAATGATTCACCCCCGATTGTTTCGTTATCAGGATTAATGCACATTTCGATCATGTGATAAGAGGCCATTAATCCCCATTCCGAATCGTTTCGACAGCGATTGAAGCTTTTCATGGCGCTGTTAATGTCTCCGGTGTACCATTCGAATAATCCTCGACAATAGTAGAAACCAGGTTCCATAATCTTGAGGTCATTTCTATCTAAAAACTTTGGCTTCTCTTCTAATTTTCCAACTCTTCTTATAGCTTCGATGTAACGAGCCATCGCTGGATAATAATCAGGCTTTCTATCAAATAGTTGTTGGAAATGTACTAAAGCGGCTTCCAAGTCATTCTTTCTAAACATTATGTCCGCCATCATCTAAGGAATTAAAGGAATGATTTGTAATTTAGTTTAACTATAATAACACATTACACTAATTAACTCTAATAATAACGTTCATTAAAAATTTAAAACCCAAGAATAAATAGAGGCGGAATTAATATAAGTAAATAAAAATTAAAACACAAGAGCTAGACCTACTAATACAGCGGATTTAAATCCAAGAAATAGACCTAATTATGTTTAAAAATTAGGGCAAATAAACCCCAAAAAATTGGACCTAAAACTATGGCTGATAAAACCCAGACAATTAGACCTAAAACTATGGTTTAATTAAAATTTAGATCAATTAAAATCTAGGCATGATAATTATATAGATTAAAATTGAGTTTAAAATCCAAGAATTAAGATTTCAATATGAAAGACTAGAATTCCAAATGATACACAGTGTAGAAAACTTGGAGTAAACTATATGAAAAGGGAATGGAGCTGGCGTACGTTTTTGAAAAACTTCACTGTGACTTGGTTCATTGTTAAGTTGCGTTACAGTGATTTTTTCAAAACTTAGACACCTTAGAGAAGCTGAGAAAGTGAAAGTACCAAAATAGCAGCGTCATTTTCCTTATCTATCTTGAGTATAGTCGTACAATATTGCCGAGCAGTTTCAAGCTTATTCCCAGCCATTTCTAATTTTGCTAATGCCAACAGAATCTATGGAAAGAAAATGTATATTATAAAGCTGCAATTTTTAATAATCATATAAGGACACCAAAGGTTATTTTTTTTTCCTAGTCTCTTACATCAGGATTGTTTTCATCGTAGACTAACGCTTCTCTATAGAACTGACTAGCCGAAACGAGATCCCTCTTCAGCTCCATTCTTTCGGATAACAGTCGACAAATACTAACTGCCAGTTTCTTCTGCTCACCAACAGCGTCGGGTTGTTCAACAGCTACTCTTCTCATTACTCTCGATTGCACGTCTCGAGCTTTTTGCAACGTTTGAAGAGCTTGGTGTTCTCCATCCACTTTCAAATTTACTTGAGATTGAAGCGATAGAAATTTTGCTTCCCATTGTAGTTTTGTTAATTCATTATCTTAAAAGAGAGAAAAATAACTTGATGAGAATTAACATACATACAATTTGTTATGGTCAACTTCATGGGCTAAGCAAGAAAAGAAATAGACTTTAAAGGGGCTTTAAAAAAAGCAGAGTCCCTTCAAAAAGATTTAATCAAAATTTAATTACCTTGAGTATCAACTTGAAGAGCATTAGCTATGACTTCATCAGCCTCTCGATATCTTTTCATACGAAACAACAACTCAGCCAAATCGTATCGAAGTTCCATAACGGCTCCCGATTTGGTCGCAGTTCGATAATAAGTTACGGCCTTATCAAAGTTGTGAATTTTAATCAGAGCTTGGCCAATTTTTCGGGCTAAAACAGTATCTCGCGGATTTTTTTTCATGGCTTGTTCGTACACTTCGATAGCCCTTTCCGGTTCTTGAATGCTCATGTAGGCGTCTCCCAGTAAAAGATATGATTGAGCCGTGGGATATTTTTCCACAACTTCTCGATAACAGCTGGCGTATAGTCTCTTATCTTTCCGGTGGTTCAAATAAATATCGGCCATTTTCTCTCGAGCTTGTAGGTAATAAGCTTGTTCAGGTCCAATGTTTCTAAGCATGGAAAGGGCTTGCTCCGCATCGCCTCTAGCTAATGACAAATCAGCGTTTGAGACTATAATACGAACTTCTTCGGGAGTGTCTTTAAATTCGCGCAAAGCATCTTCCATAATTTTCGCCGCTTCATGCTGAGCGTTCATCTTCCGATGAACATCTGCCAGCTCCAAATACAGAGAAACTTTATCATTTGTGCTTATTTCTTGTCTGCTCTTTTTGGTAGATCCACCTATAGTAATTTAAAGTTAATACATAAATAGGATGATTCGTGATAGTTAGCTTTGATCAACATACTAGCGAGTTTCAACCCAGCGATACTCATTCCAGTTTTTAAAGTTTTAATCGCGTCTTCTAACTGGCCCTCCTCCTTTTGAATTCTAGCTTTCACCAAATGAAATTTCAGTTTATCTCGAACCTAGAATCAAAATTGTACTCTACTTCGTATAACAATCTTATTTAAAAACAGAAAATTCAAAGCCATACTTCGAAACTGAAGCTGAGCGCTACTTCGAGGGCTTGACTAGCGCTTTGAATTTTTCCTTGATGAAGTAAAATCTGAGCCAATAATAGGCGAGCGTCTGCGAAAGATTCTTCTTGATTGAGACAACGTTGCAACAATCCCTCAGCCGCTTGAATATCACCTAATTTGAAGCGAGACCATTTTAAATTTTGGAAATTAAGAAAAAGAGGATGACAAACCAGCAAGATATTTAAGCTGAGCCATGAAATAAGTGGCTTCAAGGAGACCCGGACAAGCTCTTGTAACTGGTTGTAAAATTGTTTGGCAACGTTTCAACGCAGGTGGCAAAGGTTGCCCAGTGCTAACTGGCTGAGAAATTAAATTTATAAATATTAAAAGTAAATTAATTTAGGACTGGGCGAGTACTAGATTTAGGGTAATGAGGCGATCGGTCAAATTCAAGAACTAACGAGAATAGAGGGATAATATTGGCAAAAATTTAGGCCTAATATTTTTTGTGCAGTATTTTACTTTCAATTTAACTCATGATTCCCTTGATCAACTTTTAAAATATGAAATAACAACTTCTAAAACTTTAGCAAGTTCCTCAAATAATTGGTAATATAAAACTTCATTTCGTCCCAACGTTGAAAAAAACGAAACCTCTTCCATAGAAACAGGTGTTTTTAACGACTCAAAGGTTATTTATAATACCATTTATTCTTATTGAGTAGCAAATTTGATACTCTATACTTTTCACGAGAATAAATTTAATCAAACGAGTGCTCGTACATCAAAAAAATTAAAACTTTAGAAAAGACAGCAAAGTTAAACTTACTTGATCGGGAACGTATTGAAGATACAAACGACAGATTACTAATAAGAAATCCGGATTCATCAGGAGAAAATGCTTAAGACTGAGAGGATAAGCCTCTAAAGGAGCGAAATGGGCATCAACGCATTCGTTAAGATATCCCAGGACCTCATCAGTTCTTCGTCCTTGTTTCTGAGCGTGCATTCCGCAGAGAAATAATAACTCCTGAGTAAAATGGAAATTTCCAAGTTAAAAACTTGTGATTTTTTTGTTATAGAGTAAACTGACTGGTGTCATTCCCGATGATCTATGTATCTCTTTCAACAGTTCCAACTGTTGTCCGGCCACTTCGTACTGATTATCGTAAAGTTGACAAGTAATGACTCCCATTAGAGCCGGCATGTAACTCTCGTCCAATTTAGTGGCGCTGTGGTAATATTTAATAGCGTCCCTCATTTTACCCTGAAGCATCGACTGATAGCCGAGTTCAGTTACGTATTCCGGGTTTGTTTGATCAAGGGCTACGGCTTTTTCGCAATATATGAAAGTTTGTTGAAGAATAACCGATCGTCTTCCACACTGAGAAACGAAAAATATTCACCCTTCCACGACTTCTAAAAGTTTGAGCCTAAATAAATAATAGTACACTTACAACTCTCGCAAAAACTTGAGCAGTTTCAAAATATAGCGGTGCATTTTTGGGTTCGTGTTTATCAACACAACGAAGCAAGTCACCCAATAATGAAGAACCCTAAAATATAAAATGACAATAGTTTAAGAAAAAACAATTCTACGTAAATTCAGGCAGTTTTTATTACTTTTGAATAATCTCCTTCGTGGCAAAGAGCGTTTAACAGCAAATGTCTTTGAGCCTCGAGACATACTGGGTCTTGAACCAAAGCTCGGTTAGCGCTATCCAATGTTAGTTCCCAGTCTTGGGAAGCTAACTGAATTTTCATTTTTTCAAGGAGTGCGGGAGTGTACTGAGGGTAAAGAACCACAACTTGGTTGATGATATCCAAAGCTCTGGACAAATTCCCTGTCTTCTCGAAACACTTTGCTTTCCCAAATAAACATTCGGGGTCTGTACTAGCGGCAGTCTCAAAAAATTGAGAAGCAGCTTTGCCAACATCTTTGCCTAAACTGTTCAACTCTAGCCATCCTTTTAATATTAAACCCTGTTAAGAAAATCATTCTAGATTTTAGATATAAATTCAGAGGGTATTTACAAAAACTAGGGATCATACAGGGTGTAATTTTAGTCGGGGTCCACATCAGGAATGGGGAGAAAAGTTTGGATTTATTAAATACTTTTCCAAATCAAGAATTTTCAATGCTTTTACATCTTGACTAGTGAATACAACACTTACAACTTCGGAACTTCTATTTTTATATCGGGTTCCCTGTATGTTTCCTAGCAAAAACTACGATTAAAATGTACTTCTCGGGATGTTGAGGCGATTTTCAGCAATCTATCTATATATTCCTTGGCTTTGTCATACCGACAAACAAAATACAGAAGGACACCAGCGTAGAACAGACTCTAAATTATAAAGACTGTCAGTACTACGTACCCTGGCCTTGTTATATTTTTGCAAACCTTTTCATTAGCTTGCTTTCGATTTTCTTTGAGTTTAGCATCAAGTTGAATTACAGCTTCCTTATCTATGCTAAAACTATATTAAGAGAGAACCTAATATACAGAGAAATAAATTTTAGTATCTTACCAACAGTCTTGCATTTTTTGTGAGCATGAACAAGAGCTAGACACGTGCCAAGCACAACGTCTCGATTTGATTGCAAGGGTTCTAGCTCTCTAATACCTTCTTGAATTCTTCCTAAAAATATCAAGTTTATTATCATGTTTTTCTCTATGAAATTTTCAAATTAAAGGGACCTTCGAGTACAAGTGAAGTGCCGTAGTAAAATTTATAAACAGGATCACCGGGAAATTTCTTCAGCCCATCTGAAGCGGCATTTTGCATAGAACGAAAGAAACCTTCTCTTGCGTAATAAAACACTCGTCCCTAAGGTGCACAGTGAGGCGGTTTAGTATAGTTAAAAAAAATTATTGACATATTCAAAATTAAAAAAAAAAGTACCTGAATTAAAATTTCAATGCTATCTGACATGCTGTTTTCAAATCAATTGCAAACGAAAAATGACAGATATTAAGCCTTGGCAAACCGGAAAAAAGTTTATGTCAGTTAATTATTCATTATTTGCGAGAGAAACCATTAAATAAATAAAAACGATGTGTTAAAATTACGTTTTTCTATTAAATTTTTTATTTAAACACATAAATTTTGATCAATCAATACTCAGAGTAACTACTTGTGGGCTTTGTGGCTTCGACTCTATGCTTTTTTTTTTTTTTTTTTTTTTTTCTCCGGATTGTTGACGAGCTAGGGCTAATAGCCTTACAGCTCCAGTTAGAGGTAAATAGTTAAATAGTTATAATTTGAAATAGGTACGTAGTTTTGCCTTAAAGTGGTGAACAGCACGGACCGCGACAATGTCATTCGGAAGAGAATTCCAGAGAGGGATTACGCGACGAAAGAAAGAGTACTTGAGGGGGTCTTTGCGCGAGAATTGGTGCGAGAGTTTTAGAGAGTGACCTCTAGTCGCGTTACTTGGGGGGACGCGTGTGAAATAGTTTTGAGCGGGATCACTGAGTGACTTGAATAGTGTGACTAAGTCAAAGTAGGAGCGCCTTAACGAGAGAGGAGTCCAGTTGAGCTTGTCGAAGCGTTGTTCGCGAGGGAGGTGTCGTAGAGAATGAGGGATACGAGAGGCACGACCCTGAACATTATCCAAAAGTTTTAAGTCTTGGATCGAATGGGGGTTCCATATTTGACTCCCGAATTCGAGGATGGGTCGTACGTAGCACTTATAAAGACGGGAGAGAAGCGGGGGGGTAATGCCCGGGAAGTTGCCTTTAATGGTAGCCAGGAGACCGTTGGCACGACCGCACGATTTGGAAATGTGGTTATGAAATTTTAAGTTGTGAGAGATAAAAACACCCAGATCACGACATTCATTAACTTTTTGAATATTCTTCCCGCACAAGAAATAGGGTGAAGGGGAACTTAGGTCTGATTTTTTTGCCTGGATGGTTAGGACCAGCGATTTTAGTTCGTTAAACCGGAGGCCATTACGTAGGGACCAAGATTCGAGAGCAGTTAAATCAGTTTGTATGGCAGATATGTCGGTATAAGATTTGATGGACCGAAATAGTTTGAGGTCGTCTGCGAAAAGTCTGAGGCTTGAAGAAAGTCCATTTGTGAGATCATTAATGTAGAGGAGGAAGAGAAGGGGACCGAGAACACTTCCTTGAGGGACGCCGCTAGAGACTGGGAGATAGGAACTTAGGGAACCTCCAACACGCACAGCTTGGGAACGATGGAGAAGATAGCCACTTATCCAAGAATGGAGGTTTTCTGTTATACCATAGGAACGGAGTTTGGCCAATAAACGTTGGTGGGGGACAGAGTCAAATGCTTTGGCTATATCTAAGTAGATGACATCAACGCGGGTGTTGGTGTCATAGTCATCAAGCCAGTGTCTTAGGGCGGAGAGTAGATTGCTTTCAACAGACCGATGGTTAAGAAAACCATGTTGAAAGTCGCTGAGGAAGGGATGGACGTGCAAGAGAATGTTGGTACGTATGCATTTTTCCAGCACTTTGCAAATCGCGGAGGTAAGACTTATGGGACGATAGTTGGAAGGGTCTGATTTTTTACCCTTGCCTTTGTAAATCGGTGTTACATGAGCAATACACCAGTCACGGGGGAGGATGCCTTCCCGAAGCGAGGCAGCGAAAATAGCCTGGAGGGGGGACGCAAGGGAAATAGCACAGTTTTTGAGAAGTCTGTTAGGTAGGCCATCCGGACCAGAGGCACTCTTGGTATCAAGGGTCTGAAGTGTAGACCGGATTTCTTGTGTAGTGGGGATGTAGTCAGGCATAGACGGCGCGAGTAGAGGTGGTAAATCACTGAGGATAGGAGGATCGGTATTAAAGTTTTTAACCAGAGTTGCGTTAAAGTGGTTAGCCATATCAAATTCGTTGTCAGTTACGGCACCATTGGCTAGTTTAATATTGAGACGCGCAGGAGGCGTACGTAACTGTTTGCGAATGAACCGGTAGAATGAGCGCGGGTTAGTCTTCACGTATTTTAGTTTGCGATTATGAGAGGCAATTTTTGCCTTGGAAACTAGGGTTTTGACTAGGGCGCATGAGGCACGATAGAGAGGTTGAAGACGGTTATAAGAGGTCTGGTCCCCAGAGTGAGAGGCGCGTTGAAGCTTTTTCCATAGGCGCTCCTTTTTTCGTATTGTCCGCTTCGTAGATTGGGGGATCCAAGTTCGGTTAGAGGGGGTTTTTGAGTGGTCATAAAGGGGGATAGATTTATCAATAGCATCATATAGTAGCTGTTTGAAGAGGTCCCAGGCCTCTGTAACTGGAAGAACCAAAAGAGGAGACCAATCAGTAGCAGCCAGAAGGGCGTTTAGAGTTACATAGTCCCCGCGGGAGTAGTCGTAGTCATGTGCGAAATGTTTACGTTCACTACAGGCACTTGTTTGGGGATAGGCAATACTAATAATGGCATGATCACTGGTACCGAGGGGTGGGAGGGGTTCTAAGGCAGGTTGTATGGTGGGGTGGGTAAGAACTAGATCTAGAGTGTTAGAACTGATTAGGCTTGATTGAGAATAACGTGTGGGAAAGCGGACATGTTGTGCCAGGGGGGCGTTAAGGAGGAGATCTAAGAGGAGTTTATGGTCGGGGGTGGCTTTCGGGTTTGTAGTAAGGGAGTCCCAGGAGATAGAAGGGAGATTAAAGTCACCGGTCACTAAAAGTTCTGTGTGGTTGCGAGAGATAAATTGAATGTTCTGGAATAGGACTTCTGTTTGAGATAGGGATGTATTGCCAGGTCTATAAATGCTACTATTTGTCCACTGTCTAGGCATGAAAACTATAGAAACAATTAACCGGGGACGAAGAAAATGTCCAGCTACGCCTTTTAAGCCTACCTGATTACCTTTCTCCTTGAGTTTCACACATTGTTTCTAAAAACATAGACGCACTATGCTCGAGACGTCAAAAACCAGATGGCAATAATCGCCTTCTTAGGTCATTTTCGAGTCGTCTGCTAAAAAATCAGGGTAACAAGTTTTCAGCCGGGATTTTCGATTCGATTTTAACACGTGTTTTCAGTGATTTCCGTATTTTTTTCGACTTAATTAAAATGGACAAGTATCTTGATAGGGTAGATAAAGCATTAACCAAAAAAAGAAGATCTTGTGTTTCGGAACTAATTTCCGTTCAAGAATTCCGAGAGAGCTGGAAACCCTTTTTAACTCAACCTGAGTGCGATATTGATGAAGAAATTAAAAAATCAATGAAAATAACTGACAGCGCCCTATTATTTTCTTTAAATTACGATTGCAAGTAAGTTTACACTCGTAAATTGTAAGGTAAATTGACCCAACTATATTGTCATTTTAAAGCCCCGATCAATTGGATTGTAAAGTAAAGAACCTGGTTCCCCTTACAACACCATTGACAGTTTATAATATTAACGGTGTTATGGAACCTATAGAAGCGATAAATTTAACAACAGTGAGGTAAGGAGTATAGTTAACCATTTAAAAGACTTAATCTCATTAATATCAATTAAAATATGTGTAGTCTCCAAGAACAAGATCTCAAAAAAAGGAACGAAAGCCGCCATTATAGAGCAGTTACGCGCCACTATTTTACAGAAAATGCATTTGACATAACGGTAACAAAAAAAAAACTTGTTCTAACTTGTAAGCGGTTTAAATCCCAATCTTTCTCTTCTTTCGTATCAGGCTCGAAAACCAACTCTAGAAATGAAAATTCGAGATATATCTTATGACGATGTCTTAATAGAAGTTCACGTATTTAGACCAGCCAAGTTAGATAGTGATAACACTAAATGCCACCTCTTGAGGTCCAGCATGAGGACTGTGGTCTCCTTAGTATTAGAACATTACCTAGTTTTTGGTAACCAGAAACTGACTGAACTTCGAGACGTAATATATTGCCTTTCTGACGAGGTCAGGGTTAAAGAAATATCAAATCTAAACGAGAGTCTACCACCAAAAGCCAAGGTAAATCACCACTTTGTTTAAGGCCAGAATCTGTGAGAGATAAAAAATTGTTTTAGGATGTATATAAATCTGGATTTTTTTACATCAATGGAGTCTTCTATAATGATTTTCGAAATGAGGAAAACAAAGATTACAGTAGGGTTATTATTGATTGGGCGACTACCAACACTCCTGACTTTGGACCATATGAAACGAAAAAAATGGAAGAGACGAGATTTTTGGATTTGAAATTAAAATTGGGTTATCCATACGTTTATCAACACCAAGGAGATTGCGAACACGTCATCATGTTTAATAGTATTAGGTAATTAAGTACCAGCGATGATCAAATTAAAAGTTGGCTAAAAAGCCTAAGGTTTTGAATTTTAATTAATTTCAGAATGATAAATAACGAAGACAGCCACAATTCTCTCGATTATCCTCTTCTGCTTTCGAGCAGACGAGTGGGTGCCAACGTCAATTGCATGTTATGCAGAACCAACGCTCCTAAGTATGTAGTTATAGATATCAAGCCCCCCCCCCTAAAATTTTATAAAACTTTAATCTGAATGGCAAAGAGAGGCAAAAGTATTAACTAACAAAACCTTGCGTGGCTTCTATGGATAAAGGATCGGAAGACAAGCACGTGGATTTGTTAGTTCTTACTTTGCCTTTTTGCCTTAAGAGGGCCAGGTTTTGTCATTCATCTTTGTGTCCAGTAGTTAACAGTCCTAGCACTTTGCAATCTCTGATAGACTGAGGAGTTTATTTAGCTGACTCTCCATTGTTCGTGTCAAAGAAAGCATTTTCTCAAGAGTTTGTACTTTAGTATTAAAGATGCCTCTCAGTGTATTTATTCTCTCAAAAATGAATATAGATAGTTTCTTGTTAGGACATTTGAGGACTACCTTTTCCTCATTCGGGCCCTAGAACTTCATTTCGGGGACAGACCCCCTTAAAAGGAAATATTCGAACAAACCCGAACCAGCAAGTAGTTTGCTATCAGGTTGATCGAACGTGAATAAAACTTGATTATGTCGTATCCAGAAAAACCTGTGTTCTATAGAAAAGGGAAAGTTACTTTTGTATAGTATTGTAATAATTGTACCAAAATTTCAATTGTTTTGGGGCCATGTTATATTGAAATAGCCAAACTTCTCCAGGTAGTGTAAGAGCTATACCACCTGCCTTAGTCTAGAAATTCAAGAATAACTAAAGTTTTAAATTTTCAGATGGATAGTTATGGGAAACGAGAGACTTCCTAGTGAAATATGCTTCGTATGTTCCAGTTGCTTTCGCTCTTACAATTACACGAAAGAAGGCGAGAAAATAGGTCAATTCAAAGCATTTTGTTTAGAAGATGATATTACTGATGAAGCAAATAAATAATTACTTTCCTCAGTAAACTTTTTTCGTCGTTTTTGTTCACTTTATTTAATTTTGACATGTTAACACGAGAACAAATTGGAAGACTTTCCCAGGGTGAAATATTTTCAACGAGTGGTGCCTTTCTCTGGTTAAATTTTTCAAAGAAATTGATTTTTTTTTTTTTTTTTTTTGGTTAAGTTTTTTTTTAGTCGGTTTAAGTCTGTTTCTCTTTACACATTTTAATGATATTTTCATAGCGTTACAGATTTGATTATGACTGAAATAAATCAATATATTTGGAAGCCACTTTTATGTTATAATGAAAGCTTTAAAAACTTTTAAACGGAAAGTTTTTTATCCCAAACTTTCTTTTTTTTTTTTTTTTTGGAATGTCATTCTCCAACTTGACGAGATAAAATTAAAAACTTATTTACCACTAGAATATTTAATTTTTGATGATTTTTAAAGAGTCCCAAGTATTTTTTTTTTTTAAGAACTAGAGTTGAAAATATAAATGATATTGACCCTTCAAATGCGCAATGCAAATACATTTCTCGGATTAGCAACGTTTTAATATCGATTTCCTCCTCCTCCACCTCCTCCCGAGTGTTCCTGCATGCTACAAAAAAAGGTTTTTACTTTTAGTTTCATTTGAAAGGGAATAAAAAGTACTAGTTAATAGCGGTTAAAGAAAACGTAGCGTATTTGTTTCGCAAGTAGCGTTAATTTGTTAAGAGTAGAGACAGGCAGTCCACTGACGGAAGATAGTGATTTCTTGTTACTCAAACTCAGAACAACAAAATCACTAGTCTTCCAGTCAGTAAACCCCGAAAACAACAAGACACATTGACATTTCGCTCCCAAAGAAGTAGATAATTTAGTAGCTAAAAGAGTTAAGTCTATGATGCGGAAACGAGTTCAGTTTATCAGTTGTTAAAAATACTTTTTTCTTCATATTTACCTTTGTTGGAGAAGAAATTCGGCGGTTTGAATTTGTTGGGGAGTTCCCGTGATGGTTATAGTTCTTTGAGCTGATCCTGGCTTAGCGTCATTAATAGTAATTTCTGCCCCAGATTCTCGTCTGATAGTTCTAATTCTCTGGCCACCTTTGCCGATGATCGCTCCAGCCATCTGGAAAAGGAAAAGAATTGTTAGTTTTATTATTATTTCATAAAAGTATGTTAGCTTAAGTGCTACGGTATTATTGAGCCTTCTAAAGTATTGGCCCTATGTTCGATAAAGGCTTGAAAGAGTTTGGGTTACTTACTTCATTCGGTATTGTAACTTGAGCCGGTCCACCTTGATTAAACTCTCCACCCGGTGGTTTATTCATCCATTCGCTCATTCCTCCAGTTTCAGAGAAGTCAGTTACATTTCCTCGCATACCGATTTGATCGAGAGTCCCTATAAGATAGTTATTATATTAAATTTTTTTCATCTGATGATTAATCTAGTGTAATGTTTTCTCGATGATCGTACCAGTCATAGTTCCTCCCATAAATCCGTTTCTCATCATTCCTCCTGGATTTCCCATTAGAGACCCCCGATTGTTAGCAGCAGGCCTTTGAGAGTCCATTCTCCCACCTCCAGGCCCCATGCTATAAAGAAAAGGTCCACTCATATTCAGCTCTTTCCCCTTTTTTTATAACTATTTCTTGATTATTTTCCTTTTTTTTTTTTTTTTTTTTTTTTTTTCAAGATTGGGTACTCAAAAAGTTAAACGTCACCATAGACTAACGTTTTTCAAAAAACATCCTTTATTTATGAGTTTATGAGGATACAGTAAGAGAAGAGACGAGGAGAGGGAAATAAAAAATGTCTCAATTGGGAATTAGATACCAGATTCGTTCGATATATTTGACAAAAAATTAATAAGAGATGAGAAACAATGTTTTAATATCGTGATGCGATAACTAATGAATTGGTTTTTGGCCAGCTTTTTTTTTTACGGTTAAAGAATCGTTGGTTTTTTGGAGGTTTTACGGGGATGAATTACTCTCCGTCGTTATTTGGTAAATGGTGAGGTATTAACGACAACCGGGGCTGGTAAAACCCTGGAGGAGTTAATCTTTATAAAATTGAGGATATGAAACCCACCCATAGTTATCTTCCGCACGCCCACCTCCACCGGCGTTGCCAACAGCGCTTGTATTGGCACCGACGGCTCCAGTTTGTCCCCTCCACATTTGTTGCCTGTCTTGTCCCATTTGTGCCATGGGGGTTTGTTGCTGGAACGACTGGGTGTTACCTCCTCCCATATTTCCTAGCATACTTCCTCCCTGATTGCCAAAACCACTTCCGATTCCGCGGTTTGCACCCAGGCCTCCTTGGCTAACGTACATGTTTCCGCCTCCACCCTGTCTGTTACCACCACCCCTGGCACCAGGGCCCCTTTGGTTCAAAACTTGGCCGTGTTCGGGCGGAAGAAACTGTTCATACTCGTTGATACGGTCTTCGCGCCAGGGCGCTTGACCTCCTCCTCCGCCTCCCTGGCTTCCACCCCGGGATCCACCACGGCCTCTTCCTCCTCCACCGCTAAAAAACAAATTCCCCCTTCATTATTTCCCGTAAAACTACTCGTAATCCTCTTATAAGAGAAGGTTCCGTGCATTTTAAGCATGCTCCGGGGAAATATAATAAAAAATTAAAAACTATTCTAAAATAAACTGAAATAATACATACCGTGCTTATAATTCTTTTTTCGCAATTCTTTCTGTTCCTCTGGCGTTAGACTTGTATTTTTTTTTAAACGCGGGTTGATGTTAAATGTTACAGAAACGCAGAAAACACCGACTTCTCGTTTATTACATTGTTAATTAATAGGCGGGACCTACTCTAAATTTGTTTCTAAATCAACAAAAAATATTTTTTTTTACTAACTAAGGGTACCTATCCAAACGTATCATTACTCATCTAAGGCACCAGAGCACAAAAAGAATACTTAAAAAAATTAGCAAGCAATTAAAAAAAAAAAAAACTAGCCACAAAAAAATATAATAAACTACCTACTAAAAACTTTCTCGTACAACAATTATGCTAAGGGGATATTGGGCAAACCAAATATTGTCACAATATTGTTCTAAGTATGCTTATGTCCTACATGTATGCTTAGAACCAAGTTGTAGGTCAAGTTATAAAGTCAAATATATATATATTTTAACTTACCGACCACCTCGGTCGCGTCCTCCACCTCCACCGCCTCCTCCTCGTCCACCACCTCGACCACCTTGCTCGCCGTAACCACCATATTCTGGAGCGTAGAACACGCTGAAGTTATGGGGATCATACATTTGGTTGGGCCCCTTGATTGGTGCCTGAAAATACGTAAAATAGTTAATGTTATCTTCAAAAACTTGTAAAAAATAGCTGCGAATTTTAAAGAATTTCTCGGTTAAACGAACCATGAAACCTTGGTTCAAGAATTCTGAGTTAAACTATTTTTAGGGTAGAAAACGCCCTAAAATATTAATCCAAATTTGATCATAAATTGATCTAATTGGTGTCCAAGGGATTCACATATAAAGAAAAACAATACAATAAACAATCATGGAACTGGGTTAGTCGCGCAAGCTTAACAAGTTATCAAAAAGACATTTGCATTGCCTTGACTTCAAACTCGGCTTTAATGGTGACTGTCATGGGCCTTTGAATTGCTTTGAAATATAAACAGCTCTTATATAGCTTTTTATTAATTTTGAGGGGTAAACATTGATATTTCAAACTAACACATATTTGGAGATTTGTTTCAAATGATCTGGTTTATCTATATCAAGAATAATTATTCAAAACTAGCCACTTTGAAAACCATTTTCCTGGTCCCATTAATATTCAAATCCCAAACATTTGACAGCATGAGGGCTGATACTCAAAAATAAGTATCAAAATTCACTTAAAAAATGGTTGAATTAAATAAATGGATAGTTTAATCCAGAACAGATCCAATACTGACATATGATCTTGTCCTTTCATAATATTCTTAACTCCAAGAGAAATATTTTTGAGTTGAGGTAATAAATTAAGCTATACAATTAATTTTCCACATAATTTTCTAGAGCAAACAAGGAAAAATTAATTATCCGGAATAGTCATTTTAAACAATATAGTAAGCTTCCTTTTCAAAAACCCTTGGGCGGTAAAGTGACTCATAATGAGCACGTAACATTCTCAAATTCTCTGACTTAGCGTATATTATAATCACACCATAAATTAATTACCTGAGATATCAAGTCACAGATTTCTTTCACGCAATTGACCACGACTTCGGGGAAACCAGATATTTGGGCCACTCTTTCTGTGGAATCGGGGCAGCAACTGGTGTACACTTTAATCTGAGCGCCAGTTTTCTGATTTAGTAACAAAAAAAAAAAAAAAAAAAAAATTATCACATGGTTGGGCAAATAAAAATTAACTTCCATATAAGGTTTGGCAAAATTTATAGTTGACCCCCTAGTACGCTAATTGGATTTTACAGGGTTGCATAAATAGGAGCGCCAGTTTTCTGATTTAGTAACAAAAAAAAAAAAAAAAAAAAATTATCACATGGTTGGGCAAATAAAAATTAACTTCCATATAAGGTTTGGCAAAATTTATAGTTGACCCCCTAGTACGCTAATTGGATTTTACAGGGTTGCATAAATAGGAAGCCCTATAATCCAAATATCAAAGAGGGGGCTGGTTGGCGAGGGAGAGAAGATATGAACCAACGGTAACCCCACCCTTCAAACGGAAATGGTTAGACTTCCCCACCTTTCGAAGGGACCTTAAGCCAACGCCCTAAATACAAATATAAAAATGATGGAGAGAACCTTTTAAACACTACAGTTATAAAAGAGGCTAGAAATGAATGCTGCTACAAAGGGGAATGGTACAAAATGTTAATTTTCTTCAAAGTAATATGCAAATCTTCATAGTTTGGTTTAAAACATGGGAAACCATCAAAAAGTAGTAAGAGAGGTATAAAATTACAAAGTCCAATCGTATATTTTTACCTCTCGCAACTCTTTGATTCTTTGTCCACCACGTCCAATGACACATCCAGCGTGACTTTGATGCAACAGCATTCTCATCTCGCAATCGAAGCTCATGGTCCGATGATGCGAATACTTTAAGAAGGAAGCGAAAAATGATTATTTTAATTTTTACAAGATTACTTTACAAAACTTTTTGTAAATTTTGCTCACATCTTCGAGTTTTGGAATGATATCCATGAGAATCTCACCGACAGTATCGATATCGGCTACGATGGTAAGAATTCTACAAACGTCAACGCAATGAGGAAAAAGGAAAAAAAAAAAAACCAAAAGAAATGCTTTGTAATCGTAAATCCATTTTAAAATATATCTTATATTACATATTATTTTGTACAGGATAAGTCCCGGTGCAGAGGCATCCTTTTTAAAAATGGTTAATACTAATCTGGGAAGATATAAATTATATGCGGACACCAATGGATAGGGGAACTATCCTGTATAAATTAATTAGGCCTGACTTAAGTTAATTTCTTTAACGCGAAAGAGGAATTTTGAGGAGCCTGGCGTTTTTGGCAAAAGAAATTTAAAGACGGATTTCTTTGTGCTATAAAAGTCCTAAACTTACAATTAAAATCGAAATTGGCTCGGTTTTTATTATTATTTAACTAACGAGGATAAGAATTTTAGCGTATATTTTGAAAAAATTTAATATAAAGCTAAAAAAAGGTAACGAGCCATTTCGGTAGACTACAATTAGCGGAAAAAAAAATATTTATAACAATACAATCTATAGGACTTTTTTACAACGGCAAATCTAATGAAAAGTAAAGTTTTTATATCATTTTGAGACCAAAGTCTGAAGCTAAAACTTAATTTTCACCAGACTTGTCTTTCAAATTTTATTTAAAAACTGTACCGAATCGGAACTAAATATGGTTTGAATAATATCTAAAATTTAATTGGTTTTCTCCTAATTATTTGATCTAAGTGGTTGGATTTAATTATAGAAGATAGAGGGTTTCTCTAGAGAATGCATACCGTTCAGGACCAGGGCAGTCGGGCACCGTTACACTTGCTTTGTACTGTAGGGTTTTCGTATTGGGCGGGCCAAGGGTTTTCACAATCCGCATATAGGGCAGATATAAGAAGCGGCGTGTTTTTAATAGGGTTTTGAATAAATTGCGTTTTTTTTTTTTTTTTTTTTTTTCATTTGAATTTTTTTGTATAAAGTAAAAGAAAATAAAAATAAAAATCGATATCAAATGTGTGAAAAACACAATAATAATTTAAGTTAAAATTCCCACAATCCACGATGGTAAAGATTAATTTGAATTAATTCGAATTTAAGGGAATTTAAGAATTTATAAAACCCAAAAATGATAAACATTAGAAGTATTAAAGAGTTTTACGATAACATAAAAAATCATAACAATTTTACGCGTGGATATGAGAATGATGGATTGTGGGGTTCGTCGATAGAAAAATTATAATTATAATTAATTAAAAGTCACAATTATTAAAAGAAAAGATAGATTTTTTGTGTGTTTGTTTCGATTGTCGGATGGTTAAATAGTTCAGGAGGTTTTCGGAGGTCAAATTGCGTCGGAGATTTTTTGCCGAAGGTCACCATTGGAGGTCAGGGCCACGGGCAACAGGGCATGAAAAGGGGAAGAAAGGGGAACAAAACAATTTGAGTGATCAACTACATTATGATAAAAAATTGGTTAGTTTCTCATTTTATTTTTGGCAATATATATATAGAATAAATATTTTAACTAAAATTAAGAATGCCTAAAACTCTATATTTATAGAGAATGAACGGGATTCGTATTAAAATAGGTATCATATAATACGTAAAGATAAAAAAGCTGCCAATTGGAATTTTTTACGCAACAATATTTTTGAAATTGGAATTTAAAAATACCTTGAAACAAATTTTTTAGAGTAAAAATAATCGCAATTATAAATTCAAAATTAGAAATTTAACGAGAAAGAAGAGTTAGTACGGATTGTTCAAAAATAACCCAGAAAATGTAGTTAAAAAATAAAAACCCATTACTGGTAGGTAATTGAGAAACGTACGAAGCAAAAAATAAATTATAATAGCAAAACAAAAGAAAGAGAGTAGTATTAGAAAGACGTTTTAAATGAAAAAGAAACAAAACCCACGATCACACTCGTAAAAAGGAGAATGTTCCGAAATGACAAAACTTACGTCTTTCCTGAGACGATTTATGTTCGAGCCACCTTTTCCAATGATAGCTCCAGCATTCTGTTTGAAAATAAAATAAAATTATGAAATTAAATTTCATAAAATAGAATTAATACACTAGAGTATAAGCGTATTTGAACATCCAAGGGGTAAAATATTTAAAACAGAAGAAGGGAAACATCAGTAAAGTTAAACGCCTTTTGAAAAAAAAAAAAAAAAAAAAAAAAAAAAATCAAAGTTCATAAGAGTTCGGACTCAATGCACTGTCAAAGCGTAACTATTTCCTATTTCCTTCCGATATATGGTTCAAAAAAAAATGGGGAAACAACCACATGTGTTGATGGATAAATTGAAATTTGTTGTAGAAAAACTAGAGCATTGGTAGAATTGCACTTTATGCTACTAATACAAGAAACAATGGATTTCGACTAATTAGACCATGTGGAGATAAAAGTTTTTAACTCCCCATGTTCTAATTAGTTGGACCAGGCCTACACTGATTTGGTTTTAGGTAATTTTCAGATATGTTTTAAAAATACTTGTTTTTTTAACTGCCCGTGGTCTAATAATTAGTAGGAATCCATTGCTTGTTGTATTAGTAACATAAAGGGCAATTCTACCTTTAAGGTCACATAATTGTTTTCTTCGTGTAACATAAGATGGAAGCCTACATACCATTTACAAATCTAGCTCTATTAGAAAAAATAATGCTTTACAAAAACAGCAAATCTTTTCAAGACACCCCAAGTTTGTCAGAGCTAGAAAAATAAATCTTTCCAAGAATTTCTATATGGAAGAGGAGAGAAAAACAGATGGGGGAAAAGGAAGAAAGAAAAAAAAAAAATCTATTGAGCTGAATTTAGGAGTGATTAGTCTTAGATTTCGGAATAGAAAAAGCCAGCTCCCCCTTCAAGTCTATGAATATAAAACTATTAGAAGATAAAAGGAAGCCTAACTTTATAGATGCTGAAATTCTAGACTGGTTGTGAGACTAGAGCCCTCCTTTTGGATTAACCCTGGCAGCCCTTTGAATTCTTCCCAACAGGGTTATTTTCAACTCGCGAGGGTGTGTGAAGTAAGGAGGTAGGAAGGGAAGAAAATCGTTTCCTTAGAAAACTAAGGATCAGAGGCCACTCGATAAAACATCAGCCATTGCAAAGAATATAATATAAACCACCTTGTATCTATTATCCAAATTTGGGCTCATATAAAGATTAATATATGAATTTATAAGCATTAAATGTGTGTTAATAGAACATAACAGTATCTTCAGCATTTCTATCACTTTGGTCAGGAATGGGAGGTACCTTTTTAGATCATCAGGGCCAAATCACCCAAACAGAACAGAGCATGGACAAATATGAATTGTCCATATTTAACAATAAAGTGTCAGAAGATTATTATTAATCATCATGGATAAGAAGTGCAACGTTTTCCCCAATTTAAACATTGAACCTTCTTGTCATCCCCGTATAGTATCGCCTCTTAAGCCCAGTTCATACTGTCAGGAAATACGTATCGACTTGATCAAATCGCTTCCAGAACTGATTTCTCACATTCGTTTGATAACCAGTTATAGAAATCAAAGTGCAATTTCCCAACATTTTAAAATATCTTAAAATTCCCTGACCTGTGGCAACCCTGTCCAATAAAAAGCTAGGAAAACTTCCCCTTTTTATTTCTGATTTAAGTTTTATATCAAGTTCAAAAATATAATTTAATAAACAATTAAAGTTCACCACTCTTGGGATTAGTTTATCAACCATTAATCTCTCAAAAGATTCAACATTGTAACTGTCTGCCTGTATTTCCTCTAGTTTGAAACAAATCATCGCCTTACACCAAAACTAAAAGCATCTAATTCGTTTTTATAAAAATTAAAAGGAATGTAGGGTAAATTCCATTTAACGAAACAAAAACAGTTGGCCAAAAGCCCAATGTTTAAATTGAAGTTAGGATATAAAGGCAGAAATTCCCACTAGGACCAACTTTGATTGGAATTAATGAGACCGATTTAAAAGTGACAGTCCCTTTTACAACGCGGAAAAAGAATGCCTTTTATTTGATTATTTTTTGTACATTATATGGCGTTGAAAAGATAAATAGCATGAAAGCAATTAGACGTAAAATATACAAATTGAAGAGTTTATAGTGGAACGTATAGGAATCGAAAAGGTTAAACTAAACTGAACAATCGAGGAAAAATGGTTAAATTAAACGTTAGGAAAAATAACAAAAAAATGGGTTTTGATAGAAAGATTGGATACGCCGGAATTCTTAAGCCTAGTTTTCCTTTTCTAGATCAAGGTTTTCCGAGAGTTTCCCCAGATATCCAGAGAACGCCAGCTGCCCATAGAAATCCCCAGGAGAAGGAAGGAAGAAGCTATCATAAAAAGTCCGATTTTACACAGCTACTATATTGAGGGACAAGAATTTCTTCCCTAGTAAAAGAAACGTCGGTTTTTATAGGCGCAATCGATATCAGAAATCGAGCGCAAGTTGTTAAAAATTTTAGGCTTAGAAAAGATGGGGACCATTCCTAAAGAAAATGAATGAAGACTACATCTACTCTAAACAAGTTTCCTACAAATAAAACCCCTTTTATCCATTTCATCAATGAATTAGATAGTACACGTATATAGAAAAGAAAAAAAAAAACCCTCTTGGTTTTAAGAATGAACCGGAGGTCACTTGAAAACTAAAAGTACTATCGGGAAAACCTAGAGCAAAATTTCTGTCAGATAGCCTTTTTTCTCGTTACCATGGTGACGGAGCCATAAAACACGGAGCTAGGCATAACGTAGAGAGGATAGGGGCCAATATCGAGCGGCGTTCTCTCGAGCTTCGCGGGAAAGGTAACAAAACATAGAAAGGGGGCTATGTAAGTATCTACAGATAATTTTACCTTGATTTGGCATACCAAGCTAACCTAGGCACCCATACTATCTAAGTAAACTATTCATAGAGGGCAAGCTTAACTTTGACAAATTAACAAGAATGTAACAAGGCTGAAGAGAGAGTTCTAGTGAAAAATTGGACTCCTAATTCTTTACTATACCCAAACATTTGTCCCAACAACGTAACGACTCGATATAAAACTTGATTAATAACAATAAAAATATTTTGGAAATCATTTAAAATTTCACTTCTTTATAGATTTTCCCTTCATTCTATACGTTTTATAGAGTAGTTTTCAAAACAAGTAAATCTGAGGCGAATGATTACACGATGTTAAACCATAGGACGGAAAGTAGTTTTAAGTAAACCGCTAACCAACATTTTGGTACTTTCAGGTGTGAGGTGGAATATGAGGGTATAATTAACGCTGATAAGCGTCACCCCGGCAATTTGAATACTTAATAACCATACGACAGGACTCCGAGAGAAGGATAAAATTGTGGTATTTCCCAGTAGGGGGAAGCTAGCAAGGTCTCCCTCTGGCTAGTCGCATGACCCTCAGCTAATGACCCTTAAAAACAGGGTCCTGACCAGTCATTCAATACTTAGTTAGGGCCGGTGTAAGGTACGGGCTTTATGACGGAAAAATAATAAAAAAAACTTCACGTGGGCACGGTAAAATTGCGTGATTAGACTTTGGTATTTGCATTTTTCCCCCACCCCCATTTTTCCTAACTTTTATGATGGGATTGTTCTCGGGCTTACGAGCGTTTTTAGTAACCATTAAAAATAACGAAATTCAATACCCCCAACTCGAAACGTATACATTATTCACAACAAGGATGTTGTAAAAAAAAAGGTGGTATGAGAAAAATTAACAGATGTGTTCTCTCTCTCTCGAATACGGGGGTTCACAGGCAGATACAGTAGAATTAAAAATTTAGAAGTGTAATGTTACTTGAGCCAAAGTTAACTTAGCTTTAGAAATTATTTGGAAGCCTTTTCAAAACGTCCAGGGGATAATAAAATAGAATAATTTATGATTGCGGTTGAGTCTATTTTGAGTTTCACGTATCTTAAGAGATTATAGTTCGAGGGATTTTTATAAGTCTAGTGCGAACAGAAATTGATTTTCGCGAGAAAAAGTGGTTGCCGCCCTTCTTCCCGGTACAGGGTACGATGTCCACACCCACGTGTTAGCCAACGAGGTGGGAAATCCCTCTAAAACTATAATTTGGGGTTTCATAACCAAAACTAAGTTTTAAAAGCGTATGGACAGATTTAAAACTGAGAACAGAATAAACCAACGTTCATTATACTCAAGTAATATAGGAAATTCATGGTTGATTTATAGGACTAATGTTTTTATAAATATAGGAGAATTACTTATATATTGGTTTCAAATATGAAGTTAGGTAACATACGCTTTTCAGAGGAATTTATTATGTCTTATAGTAACTAATGAAAATATACGAAAAATAGGAAACGTGGTCACCCTGGATTTTTGCTCCATATTTCTCAGTGGCTTTAAAGAGTGGCTCATGTAAATTTTATTATTTTAAATTAATCTATGGAATACCTTCTTTCGTATGGTGCTATCGGTTTGTGCCCATGTGATAATAGAAAGAAGTTTTTCTATTTTTGGATTTTTGCTCGATATCTATCAGTGGCGGAATAATCTTTAAATCGTGGCTCACGTTAATTTTATTATTTTAAATTAATATAGAGAATACCATCTTTCTTATGGTGCTATCCGTTTGTGTCTAGGTGATAATGAAGAAAAGTTACGGCCATTTTAAGATATGGGCCATTTTTGGATTTTTGCTCGATATCTATCAGTGGCGGAATAATCTTTAATGAGTGGCTCATGTCAATTTTATTATTTTAAATTAATCTAAGGAATGCCTTCTTTCGAATGGTGCTATCGGTTTATGCCCATGTGATAATAGAAAAAAGTTACGACCATTTTAAGATATGGGCCATTTTTGGAATTTTGCTCGATCTCTATCAGTGGCGGAATAATCTTTGAATAGTGGCTCACGTTAATTTTATTATTTTAAATTAATATAGAGAATACCATCTTTCTTATGGTGCTAACGGTTTGTGCCTAGGTGATAATGAAGAAAAGATACGGCCATTTTAAGATTTGGGTCATTTTTGGATTTTTGCTCAATATCTATCAGTGGCGGAATATTCTTTAATGAGTGGCTCATGTCAATTTTATTATTTTAAATTAATCGATGGAATGCCTTCTTTCGAATGGTGCTATCGGTTTATGCCTAGGTAATAATAGAGAAAAGATACGGCCTTTTTAAGATATAGGCCATTTTTGGATTTTTGCTCGATCTCTATCAGAGGCGGAATATTCTTTAATGAGTGGCTCATGTCAATTTTATTGCTTTAAATGAATCTAGGGAATGCCTTCTTTCTAATGGTGCTATCAGTTTAGGCCTAGGTGATAGTAGAGTGCGATCTAATAAATTAAAAGCATGAGTGTAAATGCTCAAATAGGAATAAAATCTTGAAGAAGAAAACATTTACAGGAACACATCAAAACCCCCGACTTTTCCAGGTTATCCCTGACCAGTTTAGGGATTTTTTTAGGTAAAGATACAACAAATAACGAAACATATTTTATTATTTGGCTGACCAAATTAAATCTCCCATTTCCTATGAAATATTTAAAATCCCTGACCCATTTTTCGAAATCCCTGATTTTAGTAAAAAAAAAAAAAAAAAAAAAAAAAAAAAAAAAAAAAAAAAAAAAAATAATAATAATAATAATAATAATAATAATAAAAAATAATCTTTACCTTGCTTTGAAGCAAAAACCGGACATCGAAAGCTCTACCATTTCCTCGTCTTCGTTTACTGGCCTGTTGGTCATCTTCTTGCAGGTCTTCGTTCGACGCTGAACGTTTCATATTTTGACCTTTTTTCCCATGTCACAAGAGAAAAAAAAAAGAAAAACGAACCCACAATAAGTACCACGATTAAAATTTCCATTTTTTTTACAAACAAACAAACAAATATAATTAAAACACCGCACACCTATAGAACATGGGTTTAAAAAAACTACGAACACTAAGCAACAAGTGAAACTCTTAAAATAACGAGTTAAAACCGGGAGGAGTCGGCTTGGCTACAACAACGCGTTAATGACTGTTTCAACGGGATAACGAAGCTCGCGAAAACTACAATACAGTTCATTGTAGGGTAATTAATTACGAAGAAGAGGTATTTTGATAGAACACAACCGGACTGATAACAACACGCTGCTACTGGTTCCCAAATTAAATTAGATAAAAGGGGATCGAGCTATGTCCGTACATATATATTAGAGAAGGAGAGAGAAAGTCAAAGAGGCGTTGAAAACCGCGAGGACCGGACCCTGGCCGAGAGGGGTGGCTAGCTCGATGGGACCTTTGGGGTTTCCTAGCTTTGGCTTCTCGTCCACCCAAGAGAGAGATGAGAGGGTGAGGTAAAACCGTACATAAACTGGCCTCTTTCGGCGGGTAAAAAAATATGGGGGGAAAAGTAGGGTCTGATATCAAGCGAAAAATTTGTTGTCCCTAATGGCGGGAGCCATCACCATGGCAACAGTCAGTACCCGGGGCGCCGTTTTGGCTTCGTCGCCAAAGAGTGAGAGAGAGAAAGTTAGGCTTAGGGAGGTGGTCATAGTTGGAAAAGAGGAGGGTAAGGACCGACTCTAAATCGTCTCGCTCACGCGATGGCTATACGAGGGGAGAAACTTACGGCCTATGATTAATCAATCTCAAATTTCAATACGTATCAAAGCTAACGAACGCGTCATACCCAAGACTAAGGGTCTTAGATAAATTGCGAAGACTAGAATCGAAAGCGGCGTGTTTTCGCGACGATTGACTACGGAAGAACCAGCACTCCTGTTTACCTGAGACAATTTCGGGGGACTCCTAATGGTTTCTATGACGGAACCTTATCGAACAATACCACGGTTTGTACAACGGAAAAAACGGAATTGAGCCGAATGCCACAACGGGCGCAATTCTAACGCGATTTTCCATACAAACTCGCGCGTTTCTTGCAACTGTACAGACTAACTGTAGAGTCAAATTTATCCTAGATTATCGGAAGAGAATTGAAACGGTCGATTGCGGGTTTGGTAGCGGTCTCCAGTACAACTGAATTGTTGTAGGTATAAAGTTCGAATGACTTGAGTGGCGTGACTTATATTTTTACCGGTTTTTTTAGCGAGATAATATTGAAAACCCCTTTTCTTTTTAATATTCCCCTCGCAAAAAAAATGCGAATTCCCCTCGCTTTCGGGCATCGCGTGGGGGCATAACCCCTCGCTTATTCTACTCCCAATTTTCATATACTAGTCTAAAGAGTAACTTTTACGGGACAACGGGGGTGGGAGAAACTATGAATCACTAAAATGTAATTGGAGTTTTAATGGATTTTCATGGTTATACGATCAAATAAGTCTATTACCGTACCTCATTCGTAATAGGTAATTTTAAACCTCCGCTCTTTTTCCTCGTTTTAAAAATTAGTCTGGCTACATTGGCGTTTTTCACGGTAAAGGTTTTCATCTATAAAATCATATTATAGGTATATTTCAAACCGATTCGAACCTAACCCTAAATTAAGCCTTATTTAAAGAAGCAGGCATAGGGAAATCTAAATACCTCTCAACTCTGGAATCGTGCCAAACCATTTAAGAGATTTCCGTACTAAGCCTAATTTTAAGAAACCGCGAGAGGGGAGGTAAGACAAGACAGATAAGCGCAGATTTAACACTATTCGCCACCCGAAACATTTGTCTGCTAAAGCCTTATCGGTTTAGAAAACAATATATTAGGATCACACCTCAGCTGACGATGTTGCGGTCCCGAACACTCATTTCCAGAAAAGAATAAATAACTCAAGCATCTGCCTTGTTGGCATCATCAAAGCTTGAAGGAGTCTATCAGAAACATTGTATCATATGCCTATTAAAATAAAGTGCTAGTAGAGTTTTATTTCATTTTTCTGTCTGAATGTCTATTTCTCTTCAATATAAAAAATTTAGAAAAAGTGAAAAAGGTTCGTATCATCACTTTAGGATACCAAATTCTGGCAATTCTAGACCTCCATAAGAGCTCTGGTTCTAGAAATGGTCTCAGAATACCTACGAGAACTCCGCGAGTAGTAAGCTAAATTCCCCATACCCTTAATATATAGCGGGTTAGAGGTAAAGAAGTGTTCTAGCTTCGTACGTATTGAAAACATTAACTGATACCGACCAGAGTAATGGGTGGAGAAAGAGAGAAAAGCGTTGAGAACGCAATTTAATAAAGCAGAGAGAGAGAGAGAGAGAAATTTCATGGGGCCTCTTTTCTCCCACTCCAACCGCTTTGGAAATTTCACTTTGATTTGGCACTAGGAATAAATCTAGTCTCCTTTTTATTCTCAATCAACAAAACAGAGAAAGCGGAAAACTTAACATTTTACGTACTACCATATTAAGATGAAATGGGATATGAAAAATCAATGACGATTTCCGCCAGTTATCAATGCGTAAGCTATAGGATTTCCTTCCCCACCAATCTCTCCTCCTCCTGCAGATATTCGAGCTAACCCTAAATCTCAATTATCAAAAACTGAGAGGGAGTGGAGTGTTTGAATGGGCTAAAGAATCGGGAGATATTTTTAGGCCTAACGCTACGGCATCATTGAGGCTAATTGTAAGTTTATGACGCGATTTTTAAAGGATCTATCCTTAAAAATATCAACTCCGCGTTCTACGCGAACTTTGGGGTTAAAAGGGTATTTCTCGTTCAAAATTAGGCAATTAAAAACACGATTCCGATTCTTACAAGACTCGCTTTATTTCTCAGGATTAACCTAATCGAGAATATCACTCGAAACATTTGTGCCGCGTTCACGCTAGAGACTATGCAACCGTTAATAACCGTTTGGAGAAGGGTGTAAAATGTGGGGTACATTGATGAGATCCTTTTGCCAAAAAATATAATTATTTGCTTGAAAATTTAATATGAACATAAAAAACTGTTTTTATCGCTTAAAATAAATTCTTGTGCACATTGAAATATCGTTGTCCCAATTCATTTCTATAGTAATTTTGCACAGAGACCAGTGAATCTTCCGTTATCAATATAAAAAACTGTTTCAAAGGACGCGTTCACACTAGAGACTTTGAAACCATTTCTGAAAGATCATATTGTAAAATGCCAGAATGTAGATTAGGATCAATTAATGTATACCCTTCAATGTTTGCTCCTTCTAAACTGTTCCAAAGTGTCAAGTGTGAACTTAGCTAGAGTCTCTTACAGGGTTCGTACAGAATTTTCGAAATGAATTTCCTTGACTTTTCCGGGTTTTCCCTGACCATTTCAATAAATTCCCATAATATTTTTCAATAGAAAAAGGTTGTCTCGTGAAATTGAGAATCGTCAATTTCCCTGACTTTTCCAGGTTGTGTACGAACCCTACTCTAGCGCGAACTTAACTTTAGTTTGCTTTAAACTACCTTACACTGCAAGAAGGCCCTTAATTGTAGAAGAGGGCAATTAAGATATCTTTCCGCCGTGGCTTCACCAGATAATAGTTACCAAATGTGAAAGAGTTTGGTACACATTTGTGACTGATTTTTTTTAGATCTAATTAATATTTTGTAAGGCCAATTTATCTAGAGCATTTGTTAACTTACAAACCCCAACCTTTTTTGGGTTTTTGACTAAATCTACGTATAATTTCTTAGCTTAAATTCAGTCGTAAAGAGTACGAGCCAATATTCTAAAAAGGGTGGCATGATTTTAAGGCCTATATGCATTGACTAAAAATGGAAATGAGCCCCTCCGTCTGCTACAAGAAGGATCGTGGAAAAAGGGGACGGCGAAATTAAAGAGGAAGAAAATTTGGATAAGAAAAGTGGGGTAACCATAGTAACGAAAACACCAAACAAAAATGTCTTTTAACAAAAGAGATTCGATTGAATGGGAAGGGGAGGGGGGTGAAAGAAAACATTGATGACTAAAAAAAGCAATATTGCAAAGTCTTGTTCATAAAATTAAGTGGAATTTTAAACAGAGACAAATTCGTATATATTATATCATTATTTAGATTCCATTTAAAAACGAAATTGATCTAAATTTCGATTGTAATAATATTAAAAGCATTTAAACAAGCAAAGAGCAAATGAAATGGGACTTTTAAAACGTGATAGAAAAAAGAATAGAGAACCATCTTCAATTGGTGCGGTGGAAAAATATTTTGAGAGAGTGTGATGTAACCAAGTTTCAACTTTAAAACAAACCAATTTTTGGTTTAAACACGTACAAAACTCTTGTATTGTAATTATTGTTTTTACGAAATTTGCATTATCAAGAATGGAACTAAAACAATTCTCCATATTTAGGAAGAAAAAAAAAATAGGGAAGACGTTTAAAAAATGATTTTTCATTTCATAGTTGAAGAAAGCCAACTTTACAGGGGGGAATACATAATGTACTTTCCATAAGCGCCTGTAGAAATGTTTCAAGTGTACAGCATCACAGTGCTAACTGCTCAAGAGGAAGTTATCAAACAGGGGAGAAACGAGATTTTTTTTTTTTTTTTTTTTTAATTAAATCTTTTCGCGTGAATTTTTTAAAAACCCGAACGTTTCTATTTAATTTATAATTAACCTCCAAATTGCAAATTTTGTACAAACTCAAGCGGTGCACGAGAATTAAGTACGGGGAGTATGATGTGCCAAATTAGTTTTTTAGGTCATTTTGGGGGTTTTGAGATTTTAAAGCTATTTTTATATTTTCCTAGATTTGTTTTTGAGAGATAATTTGAAATTTCTTAGTTATTTTAGATCTAGGTTTTGATATTCCTAATTTACTTTGAAAATAAAGGCTACTTCCTCATTAAAAATATATGGGGGATTTTTCTTTGGCAAGAATCATACCCATCGCCACAGTGTGACAAAAATAAATAAATTTTGAAACTTACCGTCTCCCATTTCGTTCATGTTTGAAAGAAATTCGGGTCTTAAGGAATTTCCGTTGTTGATAAAATGGCCGGAATTGACAAATTTGATGAGAAATTAAAAAGAACTTCCGTATACGAAAGGATTGTTAAAAACTTTTTGGAGTAAAGCCACGAGAGAAGATTACGAGAAAATGTCCTTGCTAAGTAGTAAGTCGGCTTCCGTTTGACCTGTGGGCAGAAAAGGAGTCCTTATTAAATGCTTTTTCCGGACAAGGGGGTGGTGAGAAGGGGATATCATTTTCGGGGTAGGTATAAGTCCGAAAACCTAGAAATATTCTTCGTTACCCCCAAAAGGGGGTTGGCTCATTAAAATGGCCCAGTTTCGTATTGAACTACCGTCGTCGAGAAACCAGCCAATCACGATTTAACTCGTGTCACTCGCTGGTTTTCATTTTTCTTAGGCATACATAATAATATTCTGACCATTATAAACGTATTCAAATAATCCTAAACAATAGATCTCCCCCTTTCTACTTTTGCAAAAATAATGGAAGTTACAGGTGTTTGTACACCCAGTTTGACCGTTCCACATATAGAAGGCAATGTGGGGGTTCCCCCTAACCGAAAAGGTGAAGTCTGCGTAAAATGACCAGGAATTTATTAAAAAGCTACCAAAAGAAGTAAATTATGTCAAAATTTGACAGAGAAATGAAAATACAATTTTCACGTAAAATGTAACAATATAAATTCAAGGAATTAATTTTTGAAATTCCTAAAATTGAACTAATTCCAAGCTAACGTTTAAAAGTTACTGTTTAAAGACTTGGTTTCCATCGGAAGTTTCAGAATAATCATTTCAATTCGTAAGTTTATTTATAATACCCAATTGCATCTTAGATAAATGATAGATAAAGTTGGCATCGAACGTAAATGGGAAAACGAAAATGCCCCCCACCCTCCAAAAAAAGGTTCAAGGGGTAAACGCATCTCTTTGGACGAGCAATATTGCTTAATTACGCCTTTGTGCTACTATGAGATTATCGTAGAAAGTATTTCTTGAAAATTTGTCTATAAAGTTGAAATTTATTCCTTTACAAACTACCCTTTATAATTTTATTTAATATTTTAAGTTTCTTTTGAAATATTTTAGAGCGTATGGTCAGATATTTTTGACCCTAAACAACAAAATATTTTACCACACGACACAATCTGACCTTGGATATGACTAATTATACAATTATTATCCTTTTTAAAATATTCTATGCTAAAAAAGAAATATTCTACAGCAGTGTTATATTTCTGAAGTTAATTATCTATGCTTGCAGACTTTAATAATAAAAATAATATTTGTATTTATGGGTTAGTTGACCTAAGATGTTTTATAATTGGACCATTGGCAAGCGGTTTCAAGTCTTAAGGAGGGTTCATCTGACTAGAGACTTCGAAACCGATTTGAATCGATTAAAATTAACTAATAGTTACATTTTTGGACGAAGGATCTATACAGGTGACCTCCAAATTTTACAATTTGACCTTCCCAAAAGGGAGACTTAAGCTTATTCTGATTAATTGGGAAGCATAATGGTCACTTTTTTGGAAAATACAAATTGACGTAACTAACAACCTTCAGGTGGTTTCCTTTTTTTTAATGAGGCTAGACCTTTAATATAACTTTGGACTTTAACTAACATTTCGGGACGTCGAACGCGTTTTAATTTTTGAAAAACCGATCGAAAACTGGGTTCGCGAGAGGAGGTAGGGGGAAAAATTTAGGGGGAATGTCTGTTAATGACCAAACAACACCAAGAACAACCCAACAGTAAGAATTTTAAGGCGAAAGCGTCATGGCCGTGGCACCTCCTACCGAGTTTGTATCACCCCCTTTTCGTTTATTATTGGAATATATAACGGAAAAACTAAACATAATAACGACGTGTTATTTCTCGGTTTTGATGGGGGATAAGGCCGCCTCCCTTGACCAATGTCCGAATAACAACGCTACTTTCTGATTGGCTAGGAGTGTTAGCTCGCGAGCGACGTGGCGCAACAGGTTAGTTTGTACGTGGTGGTATAGAGTGGTACCATTACGAACTTATACACCGAATATATTAAAAGAACCATATAGAAACATTTCATCCCCCTCTTTCTAACTCTTTTACATATTAATACCCCAACCCCAATATCTCTCCCTTTTTCCAAGTGAGTTTTCTCACCAACTCGTATAGCTAAATTCGTTACCATGGTAACTAAGAGTGGCAAAAATCAAAACAAATTTTTGGTACACGCTACGAAACTCTATTGGTTCGCGACTTCGCGAAGACACGTTGGATAGTTGTAACCGTGTGGATGTTATCGCGGATGGATATGATAAGTTAAATTCCATAGACAACCGTACTCGTTTTTAGACGTTTAACGATCGGAGTTTGTAGCTTAGGACTTGGCAAAAGAGAAAAAACTATTAAAAGGTTGGGGATTATTCCGTCCCTTTTCGAACTAAAACTCACTTTTCTCGTTAAAGGACCTTACTTTTAAGGACATTTTACTAACCCTTTTCCCCCCTATCATAACTCCCTTGATAGTTCTTTCCTGCAAAAGCGTAAACTAGGAGAAATTAGCCCGACATTGCGTCGCCTAGAATTTATGCTTTTTCAAACATGAGGGAAAATATCGACCTCTTTTTCAAAATTCTCTCTTTATTTTGCTCTTAGAAGAAATTTTTGAAATATGTCTATTTTTAAAGTATGATAAGAATACAATAGCCATAACCTTTCTCGAGGTTTCTAATATTACAAGCGAGGAACGAATATATTTAGATAAGGAGAAGGAAAGTGGTAGTATTCAAAATATTATTAATGGTACCCATTGTAGAACTGTTAAATTACTTGTTCCCTGATTAAGTCCAGTCTAGTGATAATATAATGTCTTTTATTATTAATAGCGGATTTCCCGCCAAACTAAATAGAATTTTGTACAAAATTACCTTTTATTTAAAGCTTACAAAAATAGTAATTCGTCGGTTGATATTACCTTAGTCTATTAATTCGAATTAACATATTTTAAGGAATATTGAAGACGAGGAACATATTATTTTTAATCGATTAAAAGGGTAAAAATATCAAAACTCAAAAGATTTGTAGTTAATTAACTAACTTATGATTTGAGCCCGCTAAGCCTAATTGGATTTCTGGATTTTAAGACTCTTTGATTAGCTGCAAATTTCGAACATTTTATTTAAGCTTTTATACTTGCAAGGCTTAGCAAATATATTAGCTGGAAATTAATGTAATTATTTCAAATATGTATTAAAAAGTTGGGAAAAATCAAAATATCACCTTCACGAGCACCACTTGTCCGAACTTAAACTCTAAATTATAAGTACTATGCCAACTAAATCGAAGTTTCATCTAGGTGTCTGTGAAAACAATTTTATTGGTTGGATCGAGAGACTTTCGCGGGCTTGAAAGTAAATCTATTTCTGTCGTGATAGACAAGCAGATAGACACTGGTTGAACTTTCAGTCACAAAATTGGTTTTTGATTACTACTTGGGATATATTTAGCAAACAAACTAAACAAACAGTATCTCAAATGTCCGAACATTCTTATTACTAATAAGTAAAAAAATACTAGACTTTGAAAAGACGATATGTTTACATAACTTAATATAACCATACATAAATTGCTATAATTTGGAATCTTTAATAGCCTAGTAGGACTATTGAATTTGTAGATAGAAACAAGATGGTGCGTGTGATGGCTGCCAGTCAAATTACCCACTCTAGACTCTTTTTCGCGCCAAAAGAGTTTTCAAAGATCAATTGGTGTCAGAAATCCAATCATGCACTTTTTTCCTCTTGCTATAGTTTTGGTATAGATTAGATTTAATTCATTATTTTTTTTTTAATTCTGTATAATATTCAAATTAAATTTAAATCATTAATTTTTGTACTTTGTAAATTCCAATGGATCCCCTAGAAATTAGCTTTAAGCTGAGGGGATATCCAATAAAAGACTTATTTTTATTATTATTATTATTATTATTATTATTATTATTATTATTATTATTATTATTATTATTATTATTATTATTATTATTATTATTATTATTATTATTATTATTATTATTATTATAGTTTTGTATAAGCCACGTTGAGATACCCTGGGATAAATTAAAATATTCCCTGACTTTTGGCTCAATTTCCAAATTCCCTGATCTGTTGGCCAAATTTTCGAATTCCCTGATCTGTTGGCCAAATTTTCGAATTCCCTGATCTGTTGGCCAAATTTTCGAATTCCCTGATCTGTTGGCCAAATTTTCGAATTCCCTGATCTGTTGGCCAAATTTTCGAATTCCCTGATCTGTTGGCCAAATTTTCGAATTCCCTGATCTGTTGGCCAAATTTTCGAATTCCCTGATCTGTTGGCCAAATTTTCGAATTCCCTGATCTGTTGGCCAAATTTTCGAATTCCCTGACTTTTCCAAGTTCTCCCTGACCCATTACGCCAACTCCTCCTAAACTACAGTCCTTAACACTGCCTACTTGAGGAAATATTCCATAGAGCCCGTGATAAAGACTATATTTTCTATGTGACATAAATGGTACGACAACAAAAACAACCATTAATCCTCTAAACAAATTGGGAGTACGGGTATTTGAATTTCACCTACATTTTACTGCCAAGGGAGCGAGAATTCAAAATAATAAAGTTCCCATAAAACCAACTATCATTGAAGTTAAACAACTATTACTCCTCGAGTTTAAAATGCGCAGTTTAAATTTTTTCCTCGCTTAAATCCGTGGAACTTTAAAATAGCAAAAACAAGAAGCATCTTCAATCATCAGTCCTGACTCCCTACGCTACTCCCCGGGATTTTCTTGGCAAAATCGCAAGGGAATAGAAAATAAAATAATAAAAAAAAAGAGATCTCATATCACTCTTCTTTCCGTTTTATTTTTATCGCCCAAAATTGTATCAAAAAAGTGAAACTTTCATTTCAAACCACAAAACCCCTGGAGTTTTGACTCTCAAATCCGTATCTGTGTTTGCAGCGCGTAAAAGGCCGAGATAAACATTAATTACCAAAGAGGAAAAAGTAGTTTCCCGCGACATACAATATGAGAATAATTATCGTTTGACATAAGACTTTATACCTGTTATTAACTGTTAAAGGGATTCTTAAATGCTCCGACAAAAATTTTATAGTTGAGGCCAAACGTGATTGGTTACCCAGTTTTATCTCAAATTTTGTAAATAAAGGTTAATATTTTATTCATCAACGGTAAGCCTAAATTAGAAAAATCCGGGGGTATAAGTGTCTATACAGGGGGACAACCAGAAGAAGGAAGGCCTTCAAGTCATTTCGCGACCAAGGTTTCTAGGAGAAGAGCTCAAAATGAAAAGACTCATTGGAAGATTTAAGTATCCCTTTAACTGGTTAAGACTGTAAAGAATAGATTATAGTTGGACGTAGCTGTAGTTATTGATCTTATATCCCTACTCGAATGAGGCATAGCCACGTAGGGCCTATTCACCGGTCTGGTATTTCAACAGCAACTAATTCCCTAACCTTTCAGAAAAATATTTCAATTCCCTAACCTTTCTGAAAAATATTTAAATTCCCTAACCTTTCGGAAAAATATTTAAATTCCCTATCCTTTCGAAAAAATATTTAAATTTCCTATCCTTTCGAAAAAATATTTAAATTTCCTATCCTTTCGAAAAAATATTTAAATTCCCTATCCTTTCGAAAAAATATTTAAATTCCCTATCCTTTCGAAAAAATATTTAAATTCCCTATCCTTTCGAAAAAATATTTAAATTCCCTATCCTTTCGAAAAAATATTTAAATTCCCTATCCTTTCGAAAAAATATTTAAATTCCCTATCCTTTCGAAAAAATATTTAAATTCCCTATCCTATCGAAAAAATATTTAAATTCCCTATCCTTTCGGAAAAATATTTAAATTCCCTAACCTTTCGGAAAAATATTTAAATTCCCTAACCTTTCGGAAAAATATTTAAATTCCCTAACCTTTCGGAAAAATATTTAAATCCCCTAACCTTTCGGAAAAATATTTAAATCCCCTAACCTTTCGGAAAAATATTTAAATCCCCTAACCTTTCGGAAAAATATTTAAATTCCCTATCCTTTCGAAAAAATATTTAAATTCCCTATCCTATCGAAAAAATATTTAAATTCCCCAACCTTTCGGAAAAATATTTAAATTCCCTAACCTTTCGGAAAAATATTTAAATTCCCTAACCTTTCGGAAAAATATTTAAATTCCCTAACCTTTCGGAAAAATATTTAAATTCCCTAACCTTTCTGAATAATTTTTAAACTCCGTAATACCCTCTTCAGACGAGGCGTAATTAGCCGTGGTTTAATCAGATTTAACCGAGGTTTACGTAGCCTTTTCAGTTCAATAAACCTCGGTTAATTTTGAATAAACCATGGTTAAATCGGCTAGTTACGCCTCGTCTGAAAAGGGTATAACCTTTCAGAATAATTTTTAAACTCCGTAACCTTTCAGAATAATTTTTAAACTCCGTAACCTTTCAGAATAATTTTTAAACTCCGTAACCTTTCAGAATAATTTTTAAACTCCGTAACCTTTCAGAATAATTTTTAAACTCCGTAACCTTTGAGAATAATTTTTAAACTCCACGACTTTTCCAAATATTCCCTTGCCTGTCTGTGGCAGCCCTTTAAAGTTTAGCGTCAAGAAATCTTGACCTCTCTTGCTCTAGGCTTACAAAAATATTTTCCCAATTATTAAACTAATCATACACGTTATCAAATAAAAGCAATTAAAACTGCTTTTATGATATAAAGAAATAAGCAAACTATAATACTCCATGAAATCCATACACGAAGGGACAAATTACGAATTTCAATCCAAGATTTCAGTATGCAGTTGGCGCACGTATTTAGTAATAGAAGGACTAGTTTAAAGATAGGGGAAACTAGGTTTGTATATACGGCGAGATCTCTAGTCCAAATTGCCAGACAGCATACTAGTATTTTTAAAAGTAACAGATTGGGATATAAAGGAAAGAGAACCTGTAGGGGTAAAAATCGATAGGTTTAAAATGACGAAATATCTTTAAAGATTTGAGTTAACTGTACACACCAAGTAAACCCAACTCCGTAACTAATAGTCTATTATATATTTAACTGACGCACCGAATTCAACGTGAAATATAACAAAAGGCCAGATATTACATTTTTTAAATATTTTCACAGATGTTTACATTTATAAACATTTATCCTAACCAATTTTGTACATATTCGATTTATGAAATTTATTTTTCCGGGTTTGGACTGAAAATCCCTGACTTTTCCAAGTTATCCCTGAGCATTTTTGTCATTATATCCGACAATTTTGGGTTGTTTTGGGTGATGGAACAAATTTGACTTCATTACGTATCGATGTGTGTTTTGGTAGAGAAAAAAAAATCACCGACTTATCCCTGACTTTATGTTATTTTTTTTTTTTTTTTAAATCCTTGACCTTTTGTCCATCTTTTGGAAATCTCTAACATATCTCTAACTAAATTACATAGATGTTCTGGCCAACTCTATTTCCCTGACCCTTAAAGGATAAGGAAGACGATGTATTTTTTTTAATCGATTAAAAGAGTTAAAATATCCATAAAAACTGATACAGATAACAAAATCTGAGTACGCTAAACCTAACTCCTTTTTAATACAGATAAAAATGACAGAAAATAAGATTTTACAATATTTCAAGCCAGCTAAACGAGGGTTTAAATGTCGTTTGATTAACTGTAGATTTTCTGTCATTTTGATCACTCTGAAATTGGGGTTAGGCTTAACGGGTTCAAATAGAGACTTTGTTAATTAACTGTAAATTAACGAAACCTTTGGTGGAGTCTTATAAATGATTCTATACACATTTCAAAGCTCCTCATCAATTAAAAAAACCATCATCATCCCGAATTTCGTCTGTATTTTGGCTCTTTCTAATATTTTGACCTTTTTAGGGTTTCCCTGACCCCCATATGAACCCGGTAGTAAAATCCCGACATCCAGGGTAAAAATCTATATTTTAACGCAATATCCAAGTCTAACGATTTACGAGCGGGAAGTTTATTCTAGGCACGGATCAATAATTAGTAATATTTATTTTCGACAAGCGATGTATCAAGGTGTCAAAAAAAGGTCAAAACTGGGACCCTCCCGCCGTTACACCCTTTAAATTGGCAATTTCTTTTATTTTGAAAAGCAAATAAGGGAATATTTTAAAGCTCGGAAAATATATGGAATGATAAGCAATAACAGCCAAACAGTCAAATGTTTGTATTTCCGCTACCATGGAAACTAACTTTTCCTAAGGTATACACAAAAGGTTTCCAATTTGAACTAACGTCTTTGGGAAGCATATACGAGAAGAGAGCGCCAGTATAAACCAATCCGAATGACAATTCGCAAAATAGATACGCTCTGTTAAATCCTTACACCGAAAACTTATTTAAATTTTACCGATTAGAAATGAGAAATCTGATTAAGTTTTCTTAAACTTTTTATGGAAATATATTGAAACTAAGGGGGTTGGGTTTATGGTTCCGTAGTACAATATTTACTCATAATGACTTTACTAAATCTCATCTCTTCAATGATATCATTTGGCCGTTTATACAGAGAAACCAAGATCAATAACCTTTTGACTTAATTTTCTAATACCCGAACCATTCAACCCTGTATAAGAAACAACCATTATTCCCGTAAGGAACTTTCTAATGATAGTTTTTCAAAGAGATTATTAAGGTTATTTTTAACAAGTGTGAACTTCCTGACCAAATTATCCAAACCAAGAAAATCAATCCAACTTATCGGCTATTTATCAGAGTTCAGGTATCTGTTCCTGCATTTTGGCAGAGATAATATCCATCTGGTTTATGTTTAAATTACAAACATTATCTAACAGAATAATGTAGTAATTACTATAATTTAATGTGTATATAATTAATATATAATTATAGTTTAATCATAAGTAACTCAAGTCATTTCCTACTTTAAGCTGATTTCTAATCTTTCATAATTTAGTTAGATATTACCCTTTTGAACCCATGGACACATAAGGAGGGATGCAATATTCATTTATTCATACGTAGCTCATTAAGTATTTAAACTAATTATCTCAGCATTCTTGGGGTATATTGCGTAACTAGGCTTAATTGAAATCCATAATTTATTAAAAATTACCTAATGCTAAAGTTAAATTTGTCTGTCTTGTTTAAAGGGAATATAACTTATCAGTTTTCTTTCACCCCCGAAAGATTCCTCCTCACTCCTTAGCCTCAGCCAATTTTAGGGTCGAGGGTTAGTGGTTCTATCCCTAAAATTATAATTTGGATAAGCTTTATAATCGCTTTAAATGAGTTGAAAAATATTTGGATAAACAAAACCGCCTAAAAGAACTAAGATATGCCAAAAAATATATTTTTACTTCCAGCTATTGAAAATAAATGTTAGAAATATTTAAGCCGAGTGTTTTAAGTAATCTAATTTTCTTAACCCTCAATGTAATTCAAATCTTTAAATGCAAACTTGAAAATAAAAATGAAGAAGCTTTTGAATTTATTTTCGGAATCATCAAATTTCCAATTATTGGACACTTTCTAGGTGGACTAATTAATTTCTAAAGTCTGGTTTAAAATTTTAATGTAAGTATATAAATTCGGGCCAATCCAATTATTTCAGACTTTAATAGCGATTGTAATATCTTAACATTAAAATAATAGGTCGCCTTTTGACTCACAAGACTTGGGGAATCAAGCGCCGGCCTTTTTTCGTGTTAGGACACTACAATAGCGGTTGATGGCTGAAATAATGATTGGCACGTATATATACTTACATTCAAATTTAACCAAACTTCAGACATTAATTTAAATACCTAAAACGTGTTTAAAAATTGTGAACGGTGATTCCGAAAATAAATTCAAAAGCTGTTCTATTTTTAGCTTCAGGTTTCCCTTTGTTATTAAATTATGTACCTACATAGGAGCAACTCATTTTGGATCCATATAATCTAAATGTAAGACCAAATAAGAAGCGTTGTAAGGGGAGAAAGAAAACCTTAGAGAAAAACCAGCATTTCCATTTCCCAGATGAAACAAACGTCTGACGGTCTGGGCCAAGCAAAGTCGCTTCCCTTTTTATTACGTAAGAATCAATAACAAGTAAGGGAGGCGTTGATAGAGCTTTTTTCCTTCTTCCTCTTTCCTTTGACAGATTCTAGCTATCCAACAATTGTATTTGGCTTCATTCGATTCTAGCATCTACACATCCGAATTTTCTTCCATACTGACTGAGTATTATTATAAGTACATGCACGGGAAAAAAAGGGGTATATGTAAAAAAATTGTCCCAGAGAAACTAATAGAAAAAATATCTTTTGAAGAGAAGATTTCTATGATATATCAAAACCTTACCCTCCCCCTGATCACTATGGAAACGACATATGTACACAAAGATTATAAAAAGTTTTCACGATGGCTAAAAATAAATCGAGAATGATGCTGCAGAGTTTTAATTTACATAAATTAACTAGAAAACAATAAGAATTTTAATACAATAGGGACAATGGCAAAAAGGTAGCCATTTTAGTTTGGTAAAATAACTAACGTGAACAGGTGTTCATGAACGGCTACCTATCATTGATATAGGTTGCCTTGTACAAGCTAATAGACATTAACTTCTCCTCTCAGCCATTACACGCTCACTGGGACAGACGGAAGGAAGAACGGAAAAATGTTTATGGGAAGATTGTACCTCGAGTTGTACGAAGCACCTTGTTGTATTAACGCCACATCACGGAGGAGAGAGTACGGAGGAGGAGAGCTAACACAGCCTTTTAAGGTGTAAGGCGGTTTTAAAACACGTAAAAACAAAAATGGCGGCGTCCTATTATTGCTCTATGTTTTACTGAGAAAAAGGTAGCAGGGTTCGTATAAAATTTTGGAATTTAATTTCTCCGAGTTTCCCAGGTTTTTCCCTGACCATTTCTAAATAATTTCCCTGATCAATTTTAATATATTACATGAATTTATTCTTACGAGCGAGCTCTTGGCAATTTCCACTTTTTATTTGACATGGTTTATCAATCAGGGTCGATAGCTTAGTCAGAGTATGAGAAAAAAATATTTTAAGCCAATATTTTCAGTTTATAATAATTATGTTCCTTGACACGTACCAAAATATTTAATTTCTCTGGCCATTTAGGCTCATTTTCCAAATCCCTGATCTTTTGGACCAATTTCCAAATTCCCTGACCTTTTGGGTCAATTTCCAATGAACTCTGGGTCGATTCTGGCAGTATCTACCATTTTCACAACATAAACAGAGAAAAAAATGGGGCGCCGCCTTATTGTTTTTCCAAAAAATGCTGATCATAAGGCACTCCGTACCTTTCTCCATAAAGTTGTAAAACAAAATTGCCACTACCATGCTGCAACTACTCAGGCCCCCACCCAAAATTACTATTTTAACAAAAAAAAAAAAAAAAAAGAGAAAAATAGGAACCAACGAATAACCATTACCACTTTTGATATCTATTAGTTTATGAACTTCGTAACACCACATTCCGAATTAGATGTAGAATTAAAATACAAAGTATTATTTTCGTAATTCTTAGAAATATAAATTCATTCTTTCATGGGAATAATTTTTAGTATTTTGACCCAAGCAAAGTAGAAAGCTTAAGACTATTGAAATATTCAACTGAATTAATGAAAATAAAGTATTTTGGGGCCAAAATAAAGTATATTGGGACCAAATTACGATTTTAAGAACATCTTGCCTAAAATAAATATTTCCGTATGGAGAGCCAACTTTTTTCTGCCAAAGGTTTAGAGTTTCCCTGATATTTTGGTGAACTATGGATAATTAAAGGTTTGTAAAAACCCCGTCACAAGTAAATCGCGCTTAGATTTTCAAAGGATAATTATTCCCATATTAGTAACTTACAAATTAGTATTTACAAAATAACGAAAGCGAATGCCAACAGGCTAAGCACTCCACTTAAAAATCAGTATACTAAACGAGTAAATATTTAGCATTACCAGTGTAGAGATTTTACGCAAGTGCTTTACCCCTCAGCCAGGCGAACCAAATAAAACACCATTTTTTGCCACATAAACAAAAACCATTGAAATTTAGAATCGTGAGCAAAATTAAAAAACAAAATCTGTTTTTCTTTCATTCGTAAATAAAGATGGCAAAATGCCAACGATACATACACAAATTTTCTGTATTTATGATTAAATTGACTAAATGAGATACTGTATATTGGTTTAAGACCACGAGGAAGTAATTTAAACTCCGTATAATCCACACGTACCTTTACAATGTATGGGTACCTGAAACTAATTATTATAGCTTTACAGCTTTCGCAAACACATGTGCCAAAACAAAGACATTGGAACAAAAGAATTAGAATAACAACCCCCATTATTCTAAATTAAGTTCCAAAGTTTTAAGGCACAAAGCCAATCTTCTCAAATAATTTTACAAGGGGTTGGAAAAAAAATAGGGGGAAAAAATTTTATCGGATTTTTGGATTCTAATTTAAGCTAGGTAGAAGCGTATAATAATTTGTATAGTAAGTTGAACTATGTAATTTTATATACGCAATTCATCATTAGAGAAAAAACATTAATGTAGATGACATGAGGCAGCTGCTGCCTTTTGAACGATTGCGAACCACATAATAATAAGCAAATGTATATAGATTCGTTACGTATAGCTTAAGATAAATTTGCCTAAAAAAATAATTAGTAGACTTGTATTTGTACATTTTAGTTTAGCTTAGAATAAATGCATGTTTCCTAAAAATACATGAGGCATTGGACTAACAACCCTTGATGCTCAAAAACCACATTTGGAATAAATATTTAAAATAAAATCTTATCACCCCTGGTAAACGATGACGGTTGCCTTGAGGCTCGTTAAAACTCAAAGTTTAATTATCTTAGTGGAAATTTTCTATCAGATGAAAAATTTTACTAAAAAACGATAAAAAAAAATCTTATAGGCCTTGGTCTTGATCATGGGCCGCGCTAACGTTTTCCCTTCATAGTTTCGGCAGGGCCAAAAGCTAAGCCTAACATGCAACGCCCCATTGTTAAGAAAAATAGCGGGAGAAGCGGCTCTTAGCAACAACCCAAACGATGCTTACGGTTATTAAATTATACAATTTTAAGTTCCGTAGATGCAATAATAAGCTTACTAATTAGTTTATAGATTAATTAAAACGATTTACATACCTTAAAAATATATATTCGGTGAAAACTTTACAATTTCAATGCACGAAAAGCGGAACGACAAAGAGACTGAAGAACGATTCCGCCGACGCTATGAAGGATGCGTGCGCACTCTGTGTGCCTAGGTGGGAAAAAAACCTCAACGGCGAAAATTATACTGCAGACAAGCGAATATGGCGCCATCTATGTTGTTTCGTATCACCCGCGAGCTTTGAATTTCAAACTACATCAAGCTACGGTTTATAATATCAAACGGGCTAAAATAGGCTAAAATATCAGTGTTATAGTAGGCATAGGTTTTATGCTATTATTCGAATATTTTAATTTGTTCAAACTACTGTTCTTTCTAGGTTAATTTTATGCTTTATAAACAGTAGTTTCGCCCCATAATAACGTCAATTTTAGAAAACATTTAAACCGCCAACTATAATAACAAGATTTCTAAATAGCGTAAAATTTCGAAGTAGTTTTGTTTTTACGCTTTAATATTATCGGGGCCAAAGTTTGGAGCACGCAACAGGTTGGTTACTATGGCGAAGCGGTTTCGTTACCATGGATACTCATTGTTACGCCGAAAGGATCACAAAACAACAGTTGGTGGATAAATTAAAGAAAAACACAGACCCCCTTCCCCCGAGGTAAAAATTACTTAGGCCCAATAACGTTGTTTATATATAACCTACAATCATCGCTACAATGTTATAATTGAAGGTAGGAGTCGGTAAAAAATATAAATGGAAGTAACCGCCCTATTGCGACAGCTTTTCGATTGGGTTCCCTGTCTTAAAAATGATTTTATGTACTCAACTAAAACGTATTCCTAACAAAAAGTAACTTTTATTTTAGGCGGGTTCGAGTGAACCGAAAAAAACAAACCATCATAATAGTGCTTTAAAAATGTGGAAGTTCTCAGAACGATAAGGAAACGAGAAAACAAGAAAAACTAAGATTAAAACGAAAATTAGGGTTTTATTTGTGCTTTGACCACGAGAGTCCGAAATGATATAAGTTTTATTCGTGTCAAACCTCATTAGAATAAAAATGTTTCCATGGTTACCGAGCCTAAACAATAGTCGAGCAACAGATACTAAACCCCAAAATGAGATCTATGCCCTTCTCTAAACTCTTCTTAGGTCCCCAGGGTAGCGTTAGGTTTTTTCCGATGGACCCAAAAGGATGGCGCCATTCTTTTGCGCTCCGAAAAGTTTTGGCTTACTGGTGGCGTGACCGCTTCTCGTTATCTTAGAGGGGGCTAATTACTTCTCTAGCTCTCATTAAGTATTAAAAGCGAAATAATAGACCTATTCCTATTCCTATTAAACATACTCGTGACTCTGCCCTTAGTATATACACTGGGTCATAAGGACGCCTTATAGGCGGGGCAAATATTATACAGAAAAAAGAAGCATTAGGGATGTAAAATCTTTTAATTCTATACATAACTTTACAACAAATAAATTAAACACTATGTATTAGTTTTTATACTTTTGAAGTCTAGTCTCCGTTTATATAGATCAATAAATCAAAGTTTGCTATTTAGAAGGAATGTAAACTAAAATTCTTATTCTTTATCTTCGCGAAAACACAATTGTAACAACAATTTTAACTAAAGATATACATTGTATAATATGGTTGTATATAAATTAAAACAGTTCCTCCTTAGAAACTTTGAAAATTTGATTCCGCTGGTAACTGGGTAGGTGTTCTGACTAGCCAATTACTAATGTTGGGGTCGATATTTTTAAGCGTATTTTTTCCGATTTGATATACTGAATACTAAATCTATCGCTCGAGATCAGCTAATGTGCTTTTTTTTATTTTTTTAAGAGTGACCAAATAAAATTGTACTAACGATCGTAACTACAATTGCCGTTCTTTAACCGAGATATATATTCTTTTAATTATCTATGATTTAATATTGCGTATTTCTATTATCTAAGTAGGGTTGGATCTGGGTCGAGTTTTATCCAGGGTGGTTGAATGCTCCAGACTGTGTAGCGCGGATGACAATTGAAGGCTTATGTCCATCAGTTGTTGGCATACGGAGCTTAATGAGTGTTCCGGTTGAGTCATGATGAAATAACCAGTTCGATTCTCGCATAAGTGCCGACTACAAATTCCCAGGATAATTTCGATGTCGTCTTCTTCGCCCGTTCCCAGAAACATACCAGGGAAGGCGGAACGATAGTTATTCAAAGTTTTGAATATTTTGGACCATTTTCTTTCTTGAATCTGTTCCACTAAGGCGTTCTCGGCTTCTTGATAAGTCGTTCCAGAGACTTCCAATTGCGAGACTGGAGAGAGACGATCGCTTTCGGTGTCCTCGACGGCCCGAACTAGTTCTCGTTGTACCGTAGTAACTTCCCTCGATAAATCTACCACGTCTGGTAATTGGGTTACTGTGGCCAGGGTGTTTAATAGCTTGGAATAGCTTTCGAGGAGTAGCATTAATTGAAAATGCAGTTTATAGAGGCATCGACATAGTTCGATCCGTTGTTCTTCCACGGCGTCTTCGGCTACCGGTTCGCCCAAAGATTCCAACTTGAATAGCGATTTTAGATTGTCTACGCATTCCTGAGCGTGTTCTCGCTTTTCTAGGAACGTTTCCCAATGTTCTTGGTATTCCAGAACGCAAAATTTATGCCGATCTTGCTTGGCGGCGGTGTTTAATATCTCGTTATCGATGTAAACATAGGGACACTCTGCATGATTGGTTAGTATGTCCATTGTCGTGAGAAAATGGGAGGCAATTTTTCGGAATGCGTCCGTGCTGGAAAATAGTTGACAACAGTCTCTAGTAGTTCTGGCTACCTTTTGGAAGGTTTCCTTAAATAAACGGGCCAATATTTGGTAGGAATTTGCAGCTAAGGTTCCAGCTCTATCGGCCATTAAAGTATGGACGTGCGCCCTCCAGGCGTCTTCGATGTCTTCTGGTGTGGAATTAGCGCGCGGGAGGCTGACCAAAGGCGAGAAACTCGGTGAAGCATTACTCAAAGTCAAATCCCCGTCGCTGATTAAACTGTGAGAGGAATTGGACATGGGACTAGTCGGACGACCGGCGTCGACGCTCAAGGGCAGAGACGAAGGTGGAAAAATTAGATTGACGCTAGAGCTTGGCAATTGAGAATGAACTTCGTCCAGGGGGGAAACGCTTCCCACTTCGTCGTCAGACGATTCCTCCTTGCGAGGGCTGAGCGTCACGTTACTAGTAACCGTCGAACTTCGTGATTTCGACTGATCGACCGAATTATCGAAATTCGTGATGGATTTGCGACGGACTCCCCAATTAAAGTTGTCGACGCTTTCAGCTTCTTGTCCTTCCAATTCGTACTCCAGAAAATCGAAATCTTTAAAGAGACCGAATTGTTGTTCGGCCCGTCCTGCATCTTCCAGTTTGCTGTCCCCGGACATGTCGTTGATGATGGCTGAGACTTCTTCCGTGCTACTACACATGGAGGACTGATGCTCCAAGATATCGCTGCTCTGGCTAAATATGACAGATGGGCTCTTTGGGAGGCCAACTCTTTGGCCGCAACTGGTCAAGAGACTGATCAAATGTTCCCTGGTTCTGGCTTGAGAAAGCCAAGGTCGTTTCCAACCGGAAACGGAACCGTTTTCAGTGAAAGAATGATTGTGAGATAGACTTCGTCTCGGTGACGAAGCTCCGTTTTCGTCTTTGTTTTCAGTCGATGTCTCTCCTTTAGTAGCGCCACGTATTTGATACCTTTGTCCGACGACTGGAGTACCGGCGACGTCGAAAATAAATTCCATCGTTCTACCAGGAAGTTCTCTTTTGTTGGCAAATTCAGAGTCAGCGAAAGACGTACTAGACGAAATGCTGACGCTGTCGGCGAAGCTGGCGCCGATATTCATAGTAGCCGGTGGGGCCGCCAAGGTGGAAGAGCGCGTAACGATCAGTTTCATGATTTTGAGAGCGTCTTTCCAATGGGCCGTTTCGATATAGCGAGAAATGACCCTTAATAAATCTGAGTTGGTTGTTTGAGCCGAAGAAGTTACGTCTAAATAGTGTAGCATGCAATACAAGATATTCATGACGTGGGTCGTCATGTTGCTGGATCCTTTTTCCAAAATTTCCACTAAGAACGAAATCAGATTGAAGAAGACGTGCGAGTAAGCGTCATAGAGGTATTTAACGACGCATTTAGTCCATTGAAAGCTTTCTTTGCTGAATGAACGTCGTCGATATAGCGTCATGACTGTGGCCAAGTTTTCCAGTTTAGAGGAACGATCCATGCAAGCTTGAGCGATACTTTCGGCGCTACGAATGCAGAGAGCGTTCGGGTCGTCGTAATTGGCCAACATGTATGGGAAAATGGCCATTATGTTGAAAGGAAAACTCAGTGATTCCGACGGATCGATGATCGGGATATCCAAGGTTAAAGTCAATTGGGAAAGAAGTGAAATGGTCGGTTCAAAAGTAGCGGGCGATGTGCAGCCTTTCAACAATAGTGCGTGAACGCCCGGGAAATTCGCCCATTTCATTTGCATCAAGATCTTCTCCAGTTTTTCTTGGCAATCTGTTCGATCGAGCGAAACTTTACTCAAAACTTTCTCCAAGAGGCGAAGTGCCAGAAGGAATTCGTGCTCGTAATCGGACTCCAATAGCGAGACGGCGATCCAAAAGAACTGAGCTAAAAGCGCGTTGCGATCTTCTTGGCAATACTGTTCATCAGTCTTCAAGGATTGAGCGCTTCTCGACCGGCCCAAATTGTTTGATTTTCCTCGGGCATCCGTTTCGGAATGTACACGAGCTCTTTCGGTTGGTGAATCCGGCAACTTCTTGGCCGAGTAAGAGACGGAGTACGAAGTACTTCGAACGTGTCCCGAACTTCTGGGCGAAGGAACATTACTGGACGAGCCTCCGTGGCTGATTAGCGGACTGGCGGGATTTGGGGCGCTGCGACGATTATTTTCTTTATTCAAATTAGGCGTCGACTTAAAAAACTCTTTCATAAACTCGGTTATTCTAAAATTGGAATCAACCAGATCGACGGAAGATTCCAAAGTTAAAATCAGCTCGGTGACGTAGCCTTGCATGTCTTCGCCCTGCTCGGAAACGGTCTCTACTAAACGAGAGAGAATGTCCAATATCATACGGGCCGTGACGGGGACCTTCAAAGCTCGAAATATTTGCAACGATCTTCCGGCGTAATGTCTGGATGAGCATGATAATGCCAACTGAAGGGCGACTTGCGCCCAACGTTCTTCTATATGGGCTAATGGGAAGGACTCCTTGAAAACGAAGAGAATGTGTTGGAGAAAAACAGATATTTGTTCCGCGCTTTTGATGGTCCAGACTTTGGCCGTGATATCCTCCGAACTCCATAAAGGATGATTTTTTTTTGAGGCCAAATAGTCAATCAAAGATTTGATCAATTCCTCTAAAGTGGAGGTTCCGTTTTCTATTTTGACCACCGTTTGTAGAGATTCGCTAGTTACGCTTGAAGTGAACGAAGATGAGTCTTTGTTGATGGTCGAAGTACTACCTTCGCTGAACGAAGCGCTGGCCGTACCGGCGCTACTTATAGACGCCAAAGTCTTCTTGATTCTTTTGTGAGTTTCGGTAAAGTTACGATAGTCGGTTTGACAAGTGGCCACGGGTAATCCGTATTCGAGTTGGCAAGTTCGGTTATTCAGAAGAATCTTCGAGACTGTCAAGTAATCATTGTGACGGGCCAAAACGATCAATAGGTTCAAGAGTAGGCGCTTGCAATGCTCGTGTACCAATTGGCGGCTATGATCAAGCCCTAGGAAAGCCACGTGTAGCATGAGGGGAATGTGCGGCGACCAATCGATGTTGATTCGATCTAAGACTATATCGGTGATCAGCATTAAAGCCAAATTGCATCGGTGAAATCCGGTTACCGGCTGCGAACTACTGGGTAAGAACTCGGTCAAGGGGGCGTAAAATCCTCCGTATTCTGGCATGGGTAACGGATGCGGTTGAGGCGTGTCTGGTTTGGCGTTTTCGTCATCCGGGACGCGGCAAAGCAGGATAAAATTGTCGTCTTCAACGGACGTAGATAAGAAATGATTGTCTTCATCTTTGACAACAGAGCCGGAATTGACCGTCAAACGGTCGGCTTTCGTGACGCTGCAGGCACTCGAGGTACTGTGCAACGAGCCGTGACCACTCAGGTCGTCTTTGACAATCCCTTCCTTCTCAGATCCGTCTTCGGCGCTTCGTCTCTTAGTGTGAATGGTTCCTTTTTCGAGACCTAATTCGCCCCTAGACGCGTCTGGGTGAGTGCTGTTGGACCCTCCGTCGTCCGAGTGACTGCTTCCTTTGCGAATATTAGTTACTCGGAAAAAAGGAGGAGTTTCCGTTCTTTCGATCAAACAATTGAGGGTTTCGACAGTTTGCAGCTCGGCCATCATTTCGTCTAAAAGTCTTTCTGGTCTTGATCTCGCGACGTAAACGATAACCCGTTTAGCGAAAGGCAATAACTCGCAAGGAGCCAATCCAGTCACTATGAAAAGATAACGAATAATGACCTTCAGGTTGTTTGGCCAACAGCTACAGAGAGCCGCCCATAGATCTTCCACTTCTTTCGAATGTTCGTCCCCGAACTTGGCCGTGATGTAAAATAAATTGTTTAAAACCATTTCGGTCGCTTCGGCCGATCCCCATCCTTCTCGCTGTTCCAGAGGTACCGCCGTACAAGAATCGGAACAAAACTCCGGTATCCTACCTATTTGGTTTAAAGGGTTCATTTGCGGTATGTTCTGGTCGACCAGTTCCATGTTGTAAAGCCAGGGCAAAAGATATTGTAATAAATTTTGTCTGACCGCCGGTCTTGCGGTTTGAAAACGATGGGTAACTTCGGAAAACATAGGCATTGTTAGCTCTGTGTGAATTTGGGCCATGTGACGAGAAATGTCGATTTGAGAACACGGAAAACCTGAAGATACGAGACTTTCAAAGTGATGAGTGTATTTCTTTCTAGGAGTGACGCTACTTTCGCTGTTGGTAGCGTTATCGCCATCTTCCTCGTCTTCGTCGATAGATATCGCCGACAGACTCCTGAAAAACCTACTGTCGAGTACTTGTAGAAGTTGGAGAGCCACTTCTTGAATTTGCGCTCTCGGACAGCCAGTATTCATCAGGGTGACGTTGATAATCGCCATATAATGATCGCATGGATACTCTCTGACGCTGAAAATGGTGGCAAGGGCGTTAAAGCAGCCATCGGCTACTTGAATATTTCCGGTGTAACAGCGATCTACCAGCCAATCTAGTAAATTTCCAACATCGGGGTTAAATTCCAGAAGAAGGACCACGGTTTCTTGGGCCAATTGATAGATTCTTTCTTCAGAAGATTCTAGTAGGCTATTTAGCCATAGATAAATCGAACTTTCCTCAGAGAGACCGGGTGGATCAAAAGCCGATCCGCAGCAAAGAACCGTGGTCATGGCTTGAAGGGCGCAGTATTCGAAATCAGAAGTCGGTTCGCTGGTGGGAGATTTTCGATCGCCGAAACCGAAATGGCAACCAAATTTGCCACTCCAACTCGAGAACAGATAGAAAATATTCCTTCTCAAGTCTCTTCCTAGTAGATTTGTGCGATTTTCCAAAGGAAAACTGTTAATTAGTTTGTGTATAAATCCACAGAAATGTTGTTTTATTTCTTGTACGATAGCGGGTACGTCTTTGTCGTTTTCCGATTCCAAATAAAGTCTGGCTCCATCGATGTATTCCACAAAAGTGGTGTTCAAAGAACCCGCGTCTCTTTCCAAGACGCTGGGACTGATCCCAAAAGTACCTCTTTCGGCGATCATTTCTAGAACTCTGGCCAGTTGAACTCTCAGCACGTCTCTTCTTCGTCTTCTCCTGACGTTCTCTTGTTTTCTGTCTATCGCTTCGCGAATGTAAACCACTAGTTCCTCCATCAGTTCTTTTATGGTATTGTGGTTTATATGAGCTAAACCCAACACGACGGCTCCTCTGGTATCGGCCTGTTCGCTTCTTAGCAAGGGAGTGATTAGTTTAAATAAGCTAGACGCAGTGGCCCCTCCTATACTGGGAGATTTGTTATCTGATCTTTCTAGGCTCAAATTTTCGGGCGAGGAACTGAAAGTTCCAGAGCCTTCTTGTGATACATATTTGCTTCGAGTCGAGGTACTGGGTGGTGCGATGCTGCAAGCAAACATGAGATAATTTCGCCACAGGCATAAATGTGTGTCTCTTTCGTTTAGGGCTTTTTTAGTGGTGGTAGTAGTTCGCAGAAGTGAGGCTCTGTTGTCATTAACGGGGTTGACGTCTAGCTGACTGAATAAATAGGAAATTCTAGCGAAGACTATAGGCCAAGCTTGGGACACGGCGCTCGAACAATGTTTTGCCACGTGATTGGGTTCCAAAAGTCCAACCAGGCAGACTCCCCAAGCGTCTAACCCTGAACTTTCTTGGTTGTAAAGAGAAACGTTGGAAACTTTATTGCTTCCATCCCCGCTTTCTTGAAACCCAGAAGTCCAAGCCGAACTACTTCTTTCGGTCAGCCATTGTAGATCTACTGTTGAAGCTGACATGATAGCAGCTTTTTCAACCGATGGTAGATAAGGCAGACATTTTTCGATAACTGAAGGGCAGATCTGATCAATCAAGTCTGATACAGTTTCTTCCTCTTCTTTCAACGGTACCAGGGCTTTAATTAGCACCTTCGTCTCTCTTAGGATATGAGCAGCTAGTCTTCGAGGTGTTAGTCTGCAATTGCAGAGCATGACCAATGCGCAAGCTTCCACCAGGTTAAGGACGCTTTTGAGGTTTTCGGCTTTGGTCATTTCAAAAGTTTCTTTTCTCAAAGAGTTATGAGCTTGATTCTGAAGAGCGTTTTTCCAATGGGTTAGTAATTGGACCAACATTCTCAAGGCATTATCGAGAAGTTGAGGAAACGTATCATTAACTTCTTTTAACAGAAATTGAACAAATCCGTGAATCACGTCTTCTCTCCATTCAGGAAAATCGCTCATCATATTTTGAAGGGATTGAAAGGCCAGTCCTCTAAGTTCTTCGTCCATATGAACAGTTAGGCGCGACAACAGGTCTACTAAATCTTGGCGACTCATTCCATCCGGTATTAGGCGAGGAACAGCGGCCACGCATGTTCTAAATAAGTCAATTTTTGGTTTTCTTTCACCGGTAATCATATCATCTGGTTCTTTATTGATGTTTTGAACTGTGGTCATCATTAAAGGTCTTCCAAATTGTACATCCAAAGCTTTCAAGATGTCATCAAAAGCTTTTCTAACGTAGGAGTAGTACTGAGACATTCCAATAGTTTTGGCAGTCTCTTCAGTCAGCATTTTGTTTAAAAATGTTTTCTTCACTCGGAGGGTATTTCCTGATGGTAAAACACCTACAGTTCTGGGCATGGGTGGGTCTCCTTCTTTCTGCTGAAGACTGTCAGCAACTACCAGGAAGGCTCGAAGGCCAATGCTCATTCTTTCCGGGGTTAAAATAATTTTGATTGGCCTTCCTACCGAAATCAAATCAAAAACGATTTCTTTCATCGCAAAATCTAGCCTTTCTTGGGCAATGAATTGAATAATTTTGACAAAAATATTTAGCGGAGTGTCTCGCGGGACCACCGCTTTTGATCCCTTGGGAAAAAGAGAGTTCACGATGCTTTGAAGACGGCTTTGAGTGGCAGTGTTGCTTTCGCACTTGATTCGTATCATATAAACCCACAAGAGTCGATACAGAGACTCCAGAGCCACTCGGCACATCTTTGGGTCTCTATTTTTCAAATGAGACAGACACATGGCTAAAAAGTAATGCCAGTTTTGCAGGAAGAAAGATTTTTGGCTCACGCATAACAAACAGGTAACCAAAGGAAATAAAGCTAAGCTATGCTTCTTTTTGGTGCTTAAATCCAAAGTCTGAGAGTAGAGCATTTCCACAAAATTCTTCAGGCAGGGGACGTTAACTTCGTTCTTTACTGTAGCTGCTACTGGAACTAAAATTTCGACAAAGAGCCCTGCCAGGGCATGCTTTATATCTTTGTCTTTCACCTCGAGAAAATAAGCGGCGCATTCTTGCATGAATTGAAACGAAGCTTCAAACTCTTCAATGGGAACCATTTTCACCCGGAAAAACTTCATTCCCATAAGTAAACTAATCACGCTGTGAGAAATTATGGGGCTCGGTTCTTTGCTTCTCAGTTCTTTAAGCTCAGCCATAAAACATTTCCTGACTGACTGAAACCTAGATTGGGCTAGGACTCCTATTACTTCGGCAAAAAGATCAGCCACAATGTTGACATTCTGCGCATTTGCACCAGTCTGGGAACCTTCTCTAAACTTGAAATGTTTGAATGCTAGATTCTCGATATGATTCACTAGATCTTCATGCCCAGGATGAACGGCAAATTGTTTTACAACTTCGATAGCCCCCAAACAAAAAATGAATTCCACAGCCAAATCTCTTCTTTCGTGAAGGTAATCCAAATCAGTCCTCTCGGCAGAATCTAATTTTCCAGACTTGGATTCCGTTCTTAATTTTTGCTCTTGACTCAAAGAGGATTCAAAGCCTTGAAGTTGATGATCATACCATGCTATTAAAGTATGTAACAATGAAGGGAGGCAGTGTTCAGCTACTGATCCAAAAGCTCCCAGCAACTGGTCAAAAACCGGATCTTCTCCTCTTTGTAGAGATTTTGATAATGGTCTTTCCAAAGGCTCTGCTAAGACAGCATCTATCTTCCTTTCAGCTTGAACTATGAACTCTGCGAATAATGTTCGAAGTACATATTCCCCCGGCTTCACTTCAGTGTCAATAACGATCCCACTTGGGAAGGGTGGTCTTTCTTTTCTCATTCCCCATGGAAGAACGATCTGAGTTCCGCAGTTGGAGCCAGTTGGAACGGCATAGTTTGTGGTGCCACTCATTTTCTCGATATTTGAAGTAACCTAATGAAGTTTCTTATATGATTATAACTTAAAAGAGGAACTACAAAAATTTCTGAAAAACACAAAATGTCTAACGCATTATTCCAAAAAAAAAAAAAAAAAAACTTACCTCAAGCCGCTGTCAGATCAAAATATAATCAGATGGATAGAGTTTTTATACTTTTCAATTTCATTGTTCTAAGCCTTGCTTTTAAGTTTTAATGAACTTTAATATGGGAATCGCGTTTTTTGGATACGTAGGTTCTTCAAACCGAAATAAATAGACTACTAACTCATTTAAGCCTACTATAGTTAAATATTTCTCGACGGTTTCCGTAAATAAATAAAATAAACAAACAATGGAAATAAAAACATTCACTTCCTCGCAATGTACGGGATCATTGAATCATTCATTACCATCTGACTTTGGCCTATTTTTAGCCTATTTTGAAGAATTATTGGACTCGGAGCACCTGTCATCTATTGACAAAAAATAATACAAAATTTACTGCCAGCTTAGAGTGTGAGTTTCCTAACGGATTAGCTGATCTAAGTTGGCCGTGCTCAGTCAGAGACCATTTCTATTCATGATTCTCTTTGAGATTTTTGAGCAGGTTCGAAGGTAATTTTTAGTTTTAAAATACAGGAAATTCAAGCTCTTATTATTAAGTTGTTTGTAAGAATTGAAAATGAGTTCATCAAGTGAAATTTAAACGAAATGAATGATCACTCTGCAAGCCCTAACCCGAAAAGAGTGGTTTTAACAAAGTTAAAATCCCTGGAGATTGGTTCCTCAAAAGGTGGTTTCAACACTATGGTTGAATCCAAATATCACTCGACTAAACCATCATCTCCTGACGGAATTCGCTATAGAACAATACCGCCGCAAAACATCGTTTTAAGATTGATTCGCCGAGAAACATATCCTAAAAAACCATCCGCTTCTCGAATGCACGCTGCCAGAGAATTTCACCAAAATGTTTTCCCCAACTTTACTGTAGTGAATGTTGAAAAACCTGCGTGCTTTCTAAGGAAATTTTGCCCCAGTGGTCAATACTTTGTCGCATTTAGTTCCGATCAAACCTCAATTGAAATATACGAGTATCAGGGCCCAGCCGCTGCTGCTGAGCTAATTAAAGACGTTACAGGTGAACATACCAACAACGTGTCTGACAAAGAGACCATGAAAATCAGAGGACGCATCTTTGATAAGTTTTTCAAGCTTTTACACGTGGTTAACGTTGCTACTAACGGAGAGCAATTGAATCGAGAATGTAGCCTCTTCACTGACAATAGCAAATACGTTATTGTTGGTTCAGCCGCATTTCTTTCAGAAGATTCCCACCCTCCTTTCTTTGATATCTATCAAAACAATGAATCAGTATCTCCAAACCCAAGATCATTGTTGGAAGATTACTCTTTACACTTAATAGATTTAGTTCACGGAAAACTTTGTGATAAGAAATCTTTCAAAACAGACAAGATTTTCCTCTCCCATAACCAAGGACTTTATCTCTACAGAGATACTTTAGCCGCGCTCTCAGTCCAGCACCAGACTATACACATTTTCAAAGTGACCGACGATGGCTTTTTCCTAAATGTTAGAACTATAGGTCGATTTTGCTACGAAGATGACGAATTTTTAGTAACATCAGTACTTTGTAGAGATAGAAACGGAGCCTCATATCGCGCTCTACCTAGACCTTATCGAGAAGCTAGTGTAAACTCTCTGAAACATCGCCTCTTGGTCTTCTTGTACCAAAAGGCAGTAGCTGATAGTCAAAACGAAAATAGCCCAAGACCTTTGAGGAAATTTTACCAACATTTCAACCAGTTTTGCAATTTAAGAATGTGGAAGATGCAACTCCTAGATCAGGATCATATCCTAATTAAATATGCCAGCGAAGAAGTCGTAACTCTACGTCTAAATGACCCAAATTCCCAGCCATGCTTTTTTGTCATCTATAATATACTAACAACCAAAGTTATTGCGGTCTTTGAAAACACTTCGGAAGATTTATTGGAACTATTTGAGAATTTCTGCGACCTTTTTCGAAATACAGCCTTACGTTCCGAGTCTCAATTAACTTGTTCTCCCTCAAACAATACTTACGCCAGGTAGTTTAATAAGATACTAGTGTAAAGATTGTTTACTAATATTTTTGATTTCTTTTAGGCTCATTCAACAGCGCTTTAAAAACACAATAATTAATGCAAAAAATGGTGGCCCTACTGAAGCTACAAAGAGACTTCTAACTCAATTACCAATCAGTTCGCAGTCTTACAGTAGCAGTCCTTATTTAGACTTGTCATTATTTAGTTATGACGATAAATTTCTCTCCGTCCTCGAGAGACCTAAAGCTTGCAGTGACCATCCCATAAGATTCTACGCTCGTGATTCTGGGTTGCTCAAATTCAAGATTTACGCGGGTGTTCAAGGAAGAAGCGCACCTCCCGGGTCCAGACGATTAGTCGCATTTACTTTTCATCCGCATGATCCGTTTGCCATCAGCGTTCAGAGAACTAACACAGAATACGTCGTTAATTTTCATATTAGACATACAGTGACCTAAAAAAAATTTAAAGTAAAACCTATATTTTAATATGTATTCTAAAATAAATTGGTAATTTACAGAAAAACGCCTTATTTTATCTTGGTGAATAATGAAAATTTATAAGTTAAACAGTTACCTTTAGTAGCAAGAAGGTTCTCAATAACCTGATAAACTTTCATGGTTATAAAATCCATCATTTAGAAAACGAGATATTATTAAAAGATTGAGTATTATTTCATCCCTCAATTATAATTCACTCTAAAAAATATTACTCAAATCTTCTAATTGTAACTCATTTTTAGAGTATTTCTCTTTCAATTATACCAAGTTTTTTCCGAATATTACTCGTTTTTTCCGAATATTACTCGTTTTTCCGAATATTACTCGTTTTTCCGAATATTACTCGTTTTTCCGAATATTACTCGTTTTTCCGAGTAATACTCGTTTTTCCGAGTAATACTCGTTTTTCCGAGTAATACTAGTTTTTCCGAGTAATACTCGTTTTTCCGAGTAATACTCGTTTTTCCGAGTATTACTCGTTTTTCCGAGTATTACTCAATCTTTTCCCCAAGTATTACTTGATCCTTCGATGTTAGTTCTGAGACTTTTGAAGTGAAGTTTAATCATCTTATAATAAAAAAATGAATCAAATTCTAACATGATTATTCACTCCATTGCTCCAACAATTTCATTTTCAGCGAGATTTGGAATTTTCTATAAGTGGAAAACATAAAATTAACTGAAATTGTCAATCAAATCCCTTACTAAAATCATTCAAATTTAACATTTACCAGAAATTTTATTTGGAACCATCAGAAAACAATTTTTCAATACTTTTAAGGTTTTTTTTTTTCTGTTTATCTTCCGACGGAATTTATCACAAAATTTCATCTACTATATATGTGCAATTAAAGAACAACAAACCATTATTGCTCCATAAGTCTACTATTTATTTTATCATTATATATAATAATTTTATATATTTTAAATTTGAGTCGCATTTAAGTTTCGAAGAAAATGATAATAAATTAAGATTAACGCGCTCTACTGGTATTTAGTTTTACCGTATTTTTTAAATTTCGTATATATATTTTATTATCCTGACGAATACTGCGATAATCACGCTTTGGTTTTTTTCTCATTTAAACTACGATATATTTCGGTGCCTTATAGCCACTTAGAGTTTAAATAAAGCTTTTCTCGAAAATGGGAGTTTTTAAACATTTACATTATCTACTAGTTTTATTTTTAAACATCAAAACTCAATGTTTTATCGATATATAGCTGAAAAAACTTCTCTGAATATATTTTTTTTTTTAATCTCTAATAACGGGAATAGGATTTTATTTACGCCGCAAAGATAGAAGGATCAAGAAAATTTATGCGGGTCACATTAACACGTCTAAATCTTTCAATAAATTTAGTCATATTTCATAAATTTCAACAATGCCGAGTTTTTAATATAATTCATTGAAATAATGAGATGGTGTGTTTCGATTCGAAATTTGTTTGATAGCAGCACGGGACAACGATTTGACTACACTTTGTTAACATCTTTTTTTTTCGTCAACACCCGATTAAAGAATGAATGGCTTCTATAGATACGATTCATTTTAGATTCCAAAAACATTTTTTTCATAGAATATTAGATTTTTTCGATGGACACAAGCTACGTGACACACAGACAGAAAAAAGTTCTCGCTTATAGTTTCTCCATTTTTGTTTTAACATCTTTTAGCGAAGAATTATTTTTATAATAATCATAACTCGAGGAAAAAAAGCATTAAAAAGTTAAGATATCTAGGATAAATTAACTGCAGAGTAATATTTGAAATACCAAATTCGTTTAGCAGATTTATCCACAGATATCAAAGCGTCTTATTGCAAGTTTTGTTTGGCGCTAATATGCAAATTGTTCAACCAAATCAAACTAGGACTATTAACAATGGACATTTATCTTAATAGATATAGATGAATAACAAACCCTGGAATTTATAAGTTTTTTTTTAACGGCAAACAGTGACAAAAGTAGGAACAAAACCACGTACACGTCTGCATATTCTATAGCAGCAACTCTATGGTTTTTTGGTTACTTTTGCCACAGTTTGCCATTAGAAGAAGCATTACTCATGTTCTGGTCGATTTCTATTAAAATAGGTGTCCATTATTAGTCCTAGATTCAAGTAAACACTGTGAAAAACCAATCAGTATTTCAAAAATTGCAATATGTATTTGGAAAGGTAAAGTGTTGGAGATTTTGTAAAAAAGAAGAAACAATTTGAAAGGTAACTGTGGGTCAGAATGTGGTCAGAAAGGGCAAAACACGACGTTTCGTTTTAAAAACCAACTAAGCACCTATTTTTTTTATTTTCAGTTGGCACCTTGTGCGGGCAAAAATTGTATAGTTAAACTGTTGTAACTATATCAACCACAATTTGAATTTTTTTTTTGTTTCTTTTTGTTTAATATTAATATTAAATGCCAAATTTATCTCCCATCAACAAACAGGTGTTTAATTTTTTTCCCCACTTTTGGTTTAAGACTTTTTAAGTACATTTTGTAATAAAAATAAGCTTTTTTTTACGGTTATTTTTTTTTTTCCTGACCCCTATGGCACTTAAAATTACGATTATGAATGTGACCCAATCACAAAATTATGCTTCATTATTTTTATTTTGACGTTTTCATGATTGAAAATATAATTTTTATCATATATATTTTGTATATAGACACCGCAAGAGAGGCTTCGCTAATTATGTAACGGACCAAGGCTTTAAGTGGTCAAAAACGATAAAATTCATACACTCTACGATTTGATTTCTCATAGCGTATAATTACTAAGTTTGTTTTGTTTCTTTCTAATAAGAAAAAAATATTTAAGCGTTCTTTCACTATAATTTCATTATATTAAGATCAAAATTATTCCAAACTTTTAAATTGACTAGTCTCGCTTAATCTATTATAAATAGATTAAACTTTAAAATAAGTGATTAAATTTTAAGACGAGTGATTATAGTGTGAATTAAGATTAGGGTGCCTTAGTTGTAATGACGTTTTAAAAATATTGCACAAACACCGTTGATTAATTCCTTTCACCAAAATTTAATCCAAAGAAGGATATTTCAATTTAATTACCAGTATTCGTGATTTTAGTAGGGTAAATTAATCGCTAGGTTATGTAAAGATGATTTTTTCATAATTATTTTTTTAAATAATATCGCGTAGCTAAAATCAAAATTAGGAATGAAATGCTAAGATGGTTTGAAAACTTCGAATTAAATTTAACATTTTTAGGGGGGGGGGGGGGGTGGCTTAATTTTGGTTTATCCTTTATACTAGCTTTGCGTTAAAAGTTAAAGCTTGCGTTTTAATTTCAGCATCCTTAATCTTTGGACTCTTGAATTAATTGACCGAATTGACCCGAGTATGTTGATGGGAGGTGTAGAAATGGAAATTTTTAATTTTAGAAATACACTATGAAAAATTCAGTTCCTCCTATTTCAATAATTATTTTTTGAAACGTTAAAATTAAAATTTCCGCATGTATATTACGATATTTAAGTTATTAACAAATGTACAAATTTTTCTCTCCTCCGCCTATACATAATTATTTAAATAAAATGTTTCCGTAAATACGTGTAAACCTTTTCGTTGCTCAACTAAGATTTTTCTTAAAAAAAAAGTACTAATGAAAAAACCAAACTTGAAAAATTAAGGTAACTCGTTGATTCAAATATCGAGGTATTGGAAAAAAAGAGTTCTCCATTTAAAAATAAAAAACCCAAGGGACATACTTTTAAAGAAAAAAAAAAAAAATCTTTGGCAACAAAAACTCAAGTTAATCGGGCCAAACTCTTAAATAATTGAGCAAAAAAAGTCTTTGCCCTTGCGGTTTTTAGGAAGCTGGTCCATGTTACGTTTCTGACAAGCATCGTTTCCTTTGAGAAAAAAATGACAACACCAAATTATTGGATCTAATGTGGCTAATATCTGCGAAATAGGAGTGCGAAGAGTATGTAGTCCGTCTTTGAAAGAATTTGGTATTCAATGAGCTGGACCTAAAATATGCTGTATTCAAAGAGCTGGAGCCAAAATATGTGGTATTCAAAGACCTTAAGCTAAACTATGCGTTATTCAAAGAGGTCCTAAAAATCCTCATTATTCTCCACACCCCTACTGAAAAACTTCTTAAGTGTTTTAGATTGTTAAAAGGTTGAAAAGTCTGGTTAGTGATTAAAAAGTCAATGTTTTAGTTATTAACCATGCGGTACAACGTCGTGAATCAGCACTGCCAAATTTTGACCAAGAAATCTCTTCTCACCAAATAACAATCATTAGGATCAAACCCGGCCTAAACCCTATTTCAGGCCAAATGTTTCAACTACGTGAATTGTTGAAATGAAACTCACCTATTTAAGGTAAGGGTACGAGAACTTGAACATAGCTGACAGGGAATAATCCCGTTTTTCCATTAAGAGTTCCTTCGTACCAGTTGTCGTCGATGCGATTAATAAGATTAATGACGTCGCTCTCCTTAAATCCTAGCTCCCCTTCATTCTCGGGATCAAAGTCATAGAGCGCTTGGCAGCACGGTTGCTGACGCATTGGAGTTCTAGCTGGGGATCGAACGGGAGAAGGGAGTGGAGAAGCTGAATGGCCCACCGCAAATAACCCCAAAATTTAACCAATACACTCTTGGGTTAACGAGTGAGTAATTCTCCTTTTTTTTTTTTTTTTTCCGGATTTTGACTAGCTTAGAATTTAGCACGACTCTATATATATCCGGTATTGTACAACTTCGGAACTACATGGTTTAGCTATATACTATAGCGTTCGTACAATAACTAAAGCATTCCTTCCACCAAAACCTAACGAAGTTAGTAAAAATAATTATTGCAAAACAAGTAAATATAAATTAGTCTACCGCTAGGATAAGGATTCTATCATCTTCAATTAAAAGTTTCTGTGAATCTCGCAAGAGTTGAATATTATTTTCACAATATTTTTGTCAACTCTACTGACCCTTCCTGGGGTTGAAATGAGTATCAAACATCTAAAGGTGCATTCGCAAGAGCTCCACAAATAAATAAAAAAACTGAAAGCCTGTGGTGCGAGAAGATCAAAATTAGTTTGATTTTCTCGTGTGAGAACTGGTTTACAATTTCAGCACTACTCGTGAACAATTCTTAAAATCTAAAAGGTTTAACTTTTTAAGTTCCGATCAGAAAAAAAAAAATCTTTGAAAACTTTCAAAGGGTTACGGTAGAATCCTTAATTTTTGGGAAGAAGAAATGCGAAGTTTTCCTTAAAAATTACTAAATTAGTCACATTAATTACGACTAACTGGTTAGACACCAATTATAGAAATACTTCTCATGCTTAGATCATATGACTATTAAAGGATTTTTTCTAAGCAAGCCAATCTTGTCGGAAAATAATAAATAAAAAAGATACAAATACAAATTATTTACAAGAATTATTTGTATTCGTTCAGTTTTCTCTGTAGTTAATAAATAAATATATATAGATATATTTTACTAAGAACGTTAGTACCATTAGGGGAACGAGCTGGTGAGACGCCACCTCCCTGGTTTGGATTGTTGAAATTGCTGCTCAAGAACAATGGTTCAATTGGACGAGGGTTGACGGGCGAAGAAGCGGGAGAGCGAGCTGGAGAGACCGAACCAATCACCAAAGACTTCAAAGTTAGAATAAAAAGAGAGACAGCCACCGAAACAAAACATCTACTCTAACAAGCGTGTAAGCTACGTCATACGAAATAATTATAGAGTGTAAGTGAAAAATTTCCCAATGATGTTTAAGCATAAACTTTTAAAATATTGCCTTAAATTAGAAGCAATTGTTAGGCCCAGAAACGTCATACAGCCTGGAGATGACTACAGTGGTACGAGTTAGATTGATGTGACGTTGCAATATTTAGGACAATTAACCCCCTGTAGAGTTCAAAGTCGGAGAAAGATATAGAGTATAACCTCGCTATCAAAGAAATTTTTGGGGGAGGGGAATGGGGAACAGAAGAATGTTTCATCCAAGTTGCTCAGCCTTGGCTTTGCAGACGACAGTGATAGGTCTAGGTTACGGGTTATATGGGTTACCTTCAGTTTTTTAAAAGCTCAGCGATGAATCACCACTTTTACTGAACAGCATTTTTATATCGAGTAACATGACATTACGATATTTAATGCAAAGTCAAAGAAATCAAAATAAAAGTTGATTTTCTTGAGGAGTTAGACCTTGATGGGGTCAAAGGAGTACCATCAACTAATAGCGTCGATTGTGGGGGTATAGATCAGAAATTCCTGTTACTAACTCGACCATTCAGAGGCTCGCTGATTAATTTTTTTTATAACATCTAGCTTTCACACGAAAAGTTAAAACTAGACTCATAATGAAAAAGGCGGATTTGGGCAAATTCCCATATACCCACAGTTCATCTTCTAAAACAAGGGCAAAAAAAAAAAATTGGATATAACAGAATAGGAGGTAAATTATTACATTCTTTCGGTTAACGAGGTTTTACTGTGCCTGGAATGACATCATTGGAAGTATCTCTCCCTCTCTATTGCAACTAAGACAGAAACCTTGATGACCTAATTTCTCCCTTTCCTCGTAGTTTCCAAATATAAAAACCATTTGTTAAAATTTCAGCTAATTGAATGAAGTATCGCCAAGGCCAAGTCTTTTTTAAAGATTTAACTAATCTAATCAAGGGGGTTTATAAAACTTAAAAGCAGCTAGTTGCAATTTTAACGAAACTTCCAGGGATGAATTCAAAATTCTGGAATTCCGCTTACTAAGACACTTTCTTTATTATAATAACCTTCATTTAAACTCCTTGTGCTGATTCACATTTGATTATATAAAGATTAAGATTAGATTAAGAAAAAAAAAGCGCATGCTCATGAAAAAATGAAAAAAAAAACCTGACGAATATCACGCATCCTAATTTTATTAGTTTTTGGGAAAATTAATTAATAATCAAACTTACCACCTAATTACTTCTGAAGGCTATAAGTCTAATTAAATACTTGCTAGATAAATGGAATAATTTAACCCAAGAGTGGTGGACTCTTAATATTTTAATCAGTTCTTTTCTTTTTAAGATTTACACCTGGCACGGGGGTTTATGTTCAGAAAAAAGTGTGAAAATTTAAAATATAAGTTACATCAGGTGTAAATCGCGCTTAGAGCAGTAGCTAAATAAGCTTATTCTAAATACTAGAATTTCAGTCTTCAATTTTCGCTATATGCATTAAAATATCATGGCAATAAATCTCAATCTGTCTAGGCTAAATTCTACAATTTCTATTTGAAGTTACAAAACCTCTAAGGTTGGAAATATGTAAAACAAATTAGATCTTAAAGGGAGCATGAAGCAATGAAACATGTTTGTTTTATTTACTAGAGTATGCTAAGATAAGTCCAGAATATTAGGCATTTAATTTCCAATGAATTTTTGAAATACTAAACTGTACACCTGGATTTTTTTTTTTTTTATTGTTACGATCAAGGCTTAGGTGTTGCGAGTCTTAAGTACTATTCAATTATTTTTATTATTATCATTAGTATTAGTTCCAATACTAGCAACGTTTAAACTCAGTAAAAACAAGATTACACCACTGACTACCTAAGACGCTAACCTTGAATGCGGTTTCACGTAGGCATGCCACCATGGGTCGGCAAATTATTATAAAATGTATCAAACTTGTTGGTGATACCAAGATTTTTCAATTTAAAGGAACTTGTTTCATTACTTCGTGCTTCCTTTAACCATAATTAACATAAATTTTATGAAACTTTGCAGTTAAAACATTTGACTAAACACTAAAGAATAAATATTTTGGAAGTATTCCTACACCAAAAACTAACAGGTACTATAAAATTTTAGTCTACAGCTCCTAGATTTCTAGTGTTTAGTTCATTTTTCAAACTTGACATCTAACAACTAACCAAATCATCCCCAAAAACGTCATCAAAGTGAGCTCGCTACCATTTCCGTACGCGCTTACCCTCGTACCTCCGTGACAGGTGTAAAATAAAAAATATGCGTGCAAAAATGAATTAAAAAAATAAAAACAGCATTTGCCATGCAAATCTACCTTGATGCATAGTGGTAAGAGACCCATTAAATTTGGCACCTGATTCAATTCCTGGAGAGATATCATCGTGCATCATGGAAGGTATATTCAACTCGTTTAGCGATTTTGGTTGGTAAGGCTCCCGAGGTTTTTCCATAGCCTCTTGTTTGCTAATTGTACAAAATTACATTAAAATTGTTTGAATGTTAAGTTTAACCAACCTCAAAGTAGCTTCTACTGGATAAAATTAACATGAACTTAACCAGATTGAAACCATTTTGGGGTAAGATTGTCTCAACAAAGAAACTTAACTGTTCATTTAATCGTTCTTGTAATGTCTGTAAAATCTCGGCGCATTGTTGATGGTATTCGGTCAAACCTTCCACAAAAGCAGCGAGTTGAGATATTTGCTCCACCTATTATAAAATTTAAATAATATATAAGAGGTTGGATAATTTTCAGCCCTCCAGGGTAAGCCCAAAATTTAAATTAAACGTACTTCATTTTCTAACAAATTGTGCATTCCCATCGAAGCCAAATTGAAAGATTCTTCGAATTTATCTTCAGCCAGTTTAATCTCATCTTCAGTGACATGCGTACCTTGTTTTTAAGCACCAATTAAAATTTATTAGAAATGCGTAATGTTAGAGGCATGAAAAGATAGAAGTTACACTGGGAATTCCAAAATACCGCATTATAGGTTGATTTTTGAAAAAGGGTCAGGTACTTTTGTATTAATATTTGACATGATGAAACTGTCATCTGCCTCCCCTGATGGCTTGCTAGTATTAAAGACGATTGAGAAATTGCCAAAAATTACGCGGTGTTAATTCCTTTGCCTTTGAGTGGTTTTTCGATCGAGAGGAAAAATTAATCTTTATTATTCGATATTTAAGAATAAAATTTCTAAAAACGTTAAAAGCATTATTTATCTCAATCTAGTTATTTTTAGTTAAGCCTTAGCAGTTAGAATTTGAAATTTGAGGGCTTGGGGAAGGTAGGATATCATAACTGGAATGTTATTGATGACCGACGTCACTAAATGACATATTAAAACGTTTATATACCATTTCCATAATTCAAAGTTGAATGTTGCCACACCGCGACCTTTAAGAAGTCCCAGTGTAACTTCTTACCCATTCTTAATGAGGGGTATTTTTTAAACTATGTTAGTTAAATCCTAGAGTTAACTGCTGGGCTTAAAGACTGTGGCTAACGAAGAAATGTTAAAAACTCAAAACTGGAAAACAAACTTTTTAAGAAACTGCTGCATTTTTTAGGCTTAGCTTAATTAGATAACTAACAAACAAAAAAGCTAAATATTTGGCTAACATTAGCAAAACCTTATAAAAACTAACTTTATATAACAACTTTTTTTTAGTTTAGTTCATTTACATGACAATAATGACATAACTAACAAATAAAAAAAGCTAAGCCTTGAATAAGCTCTGGTCAAACATTTGGCTAACACGAAACCTTACCAAATATGATAAATTAAGTATTACTTGTTTTAATTAACAAAGAGATAATTAAGGACGTTAAATGTATAAGCTTGATCATAGAGATGATTAAGTGTGCAAAATTTAGAGAACATACCACGCGGTTTCACTGTCGAATCTTGAGATCCAGGACATGCGGGACAATCATGATTACGTACATCAAAAAAAAGAAATTAAAAAGAAACACAGCGACGTAGCAAAATAAGGGATTTAGAATAGCTTAATGCCATGCCATTTTTTACGTACTTCTATTACTTTTAAACCACATTATGTGCGGGTTAAGCGATTATTTTTTTGGTTAAAAAAACAAAAAAACCTGAACTCTGCCTAAACAAAGTTGAGCTTTTTTTCGGGTATCGAAAGTGTCTCATTACCTTTAGCTTGTTTTCTTTTCTTGCAATCGTAGTCTAATCGACGTCCTTGTAACTTTTTACGGTGATGCTAGATTAAAATGTATTTCAATTTTTTGATCAGAGTTGACAGAATAAAAGCTTTAACAAATTTTAGGCCTCAATTTTACGGGTTACGAGAGAATACCAGAACGTCTTTTAAGTCTTTGGTCTGTAAATGGTGCAGTGGCTCCAAAAAATTCTGTTTAACATTATCTTCTAAGGCGTATTTGACTTCCGCCATCTGATGCATGGCTTCGCCGGATTCAATCAGAGAGTTTGCTTTGATTTAAGTATTATATTGAATTTTTAAATTGCCCTTGTACTCTTAGAAGTGTGAGAAACTTACCAAAAACCGAATCATCACCTAGATCTTTGCCAAATTTAACCATGGAATCACCTAAAATGCCTTCGGGTTGTTGGTAGGCGTGCACTTTTGGGCCAGTTCGTAATTTATTACTCATCATAAGTTTCGCCCTCGTAGCTAAACGAGAGTTTGTTTTAACGATGGAAATTTAATTACCCAAAAACACTTCCACCAATGATTAAAGCTACATTCAAACTTATCCCCTATATATTTACTTTATATCACTGGGAAATAGGGTACTTCACAAGCAACTGTTTTTATTTGTTGGAATTGGTCTAATTATTAAGCAGTTTTTGTTCTTTTCTTAAAATCTGGATCCCAAAAAAAAAAAAAAATTGTATGAGACTTGCACTTTATGGTCAGATTTGAGCAATTTATATTACTTTAGTCAAAGTGTGAATGTGGCTTAATCAGTGGTATTAAAATAATTTTAAAACCTGGATTTGGTTGAAGGTACTCCTTCGTTTTAAGAATTAAGTCTTCTACCAATTCATTTGTTAAATCAGTCCTCTGAATACAGTAGAATTGCGTGAATTTGGATTCTTATTGGAAATCACAAGTTGGGGAATTTATGGATAACAAGCGAGAAAATCAATTTAGCGAATGAAGGGCTCCCACCAAAATCCGAAATTAAAATGCGGAAAAAAGAGACTTTTTATCATAAAAAGGGAAAAATGGGGATCAAATTTATAAAGATAGGATATAAATAATGACCAATTAAAAAACAAATGAGATCATCACTTTTGTTTTATTCTAGGCTAGTTAGCGAACTTCATACTCGTAAGAATTATTTCTATCATGAGAAAATTTCTTGGTATATTGACCCAATCAGACCCATGCAAAGTGGAATTGTTTTAGACTATTGAGATATTTATGGGAATTATTCAAAATAGGGAGCAAATGAAGATTTTAAGTTTTTATTCAGGACCTATAAAGAGGGAACCTTTAGGTATTTTAGGGTCCTGATGGGAGCATTGATCGTAATTTCAAAATAATTTTCTGATTTGTTATCACTAATTCGTTATAGAAAGGAGTATTGAAAAAAAAAAAAATCTTATCCCACCCTTTCCATTTCACAAAAATCCTCCGTAAACTTAGTGCCTTCCGCACCTCCAATTTTTTCGCTAACATACTGAAAACAAAGCGAGAGTAAGCCATCAGTTACAGCCCACAAAATTTCGCAGGGATATTATTCATATCATTAAGTTTATTCAAATTCTCCGAGATAAATTCGATAGTAACTGAGTGGACCAATTGAATTTTTAAGAAAAATTTTAGACACTCTTAAGAGAATAATTATAAACTTATATTGATATTTTTATACTGCAAAAAATTACTTGATTGGCTTTGTTAATCTGTTTCTTTAAGCCAGCAAATGCCATTGTCTCTCTCCGCAACAATCACAGGATCAGTTAAACAAAGTGGAATTGCCTTAAAAATGATACAAGAAAAAAACTTTGTCCTATAGTAACTACTCTGGGAAGATACTACATGTATTTTTAAACTGTAGAGGAGTCTATTTTGAGAGTGATATAGGCGAAAATGAGGTCAACCACCAAGACCAAAACTTATTTGCGTACAGTCTACTGTAAATGGAATTTTCAATTATTTACAGACACAAGGTAGCGTGAAAACCTTTCAACCCTTTCTGCGAACAAGACTGTACGCGTAAACCGAAAGACCTTTGACAAATTTAGTAAATAACCTTCGCACAATATATTTCAAATCCTTGTAAAAATCTAGAGAAGAGCAGCTTGAGCAAATATTGAAACAGATGTTTTGGGATTGTAAAATGATGAATAATAGCTTTTCCATCTAGCGATATACTTCATGCTTTAATATAATTTGTAGGTTTTTACTAATATTTGCCTAATAACAAGTGATTAGCTTAAAATCAGTATAAAACTCAAGCGTATCGCGCGTGATTAATCTAATTAAAAAGGTTTTAGTTTAGCAAAAGTGCAGTAGTACTTCAATAATAGAAGACGGGAGGCTCTGAAAACTTTTTTCATCTTTCTAATTCAGTCTGCTGGGAGCCTTGACAGGCAGGCCTCTCCGAGATCATCTGGATTAATGCCAAATTCCACCTGCCACTAGGGTTTCACATCTTGAAACTTTTCATTTCATTCGCAATAAAAGCGTTATTTTGAAGGGAAAAACTAATTTAAAGCGCGTAAGGGGTCTAATCGGTAGTCAGCATCAAAAAAACACAGTAGTTTCATAGAAATTTCTGCAGTTTTCAACTTTGGACATTTTTACTTATTTAAAGCATATTATATTTAGGTGCTTAAGAGCATTATATTTATATGAAAATAAAATTGCGCCTCTATATAAAGAAGACGCTTTTTTAACCCTCAATGATGGGTGGAGTACAGGTGATGGAAAACCCCACATTGAATCATTATAACCCGAAAAATCTAATTTGGTTTAAATGCTTTCAACATTTTGTTACAATTATTGCAGTTAAAATTTTCAAATTATCCTACAAACTACTTTCTAAGAACAATTGGTATAAAATCTATATTTGACAATGGTTTGACCCCCAGTCCCCCACTGGCCAGTTACCACAATGCACAATCTGAAGTGGACTGGACCACAACTTGCACAAGGCGGCAGGCCTCGAAACAAAGCTATTAAGCCTTGGTCAAACATTGATTGGGTTCAAACATGTTTTTCTTTGGAAATAACTGAAATTTTCTTACTTTTTTCGGTGAATTTGACGCTCGGAGACAATGCCCAAAACTTAGACTATTTATTGAAAACTAAAACAGACCACTATGTAAGCATTGGCGGTGAAAACACGGAGGCTCTCTTTCACCCCTCTCTGATCCCGTTATCGGAAAACACTCTCGGGGAATCAAGCCGTTAGAGCGCGGCGAATCGGCTAGATGAAAGGAAGAAGAAGAAGCCATAGGAATGAATGGGGTGCGCAATCATAAAAGAAACTTCCGGTTAAAAAGTAGAGCGTGCGCGTGCGCAACGGAAGTGCCTCTTCTTCCGTATTCCTTCTTAACTGATTAAAATAAATTTACAAAGAAATTTTAGTGCACTATTCATTTTTATTTAAAAAATTATAAATAAAACATTGACTCTACTAGTTTCGGCGTTGCGATTTTCGCTGCCATCAACAGGAGTAATCTTCCTCACTGCTTCCCTCCAGCCCTGAAAAAAGTAAATAAATAAAAAAGGGGAGGCTCTAATTTGCACATTTATTTCTTGCAAACTCAGTTTTACAGACTGCACACGATCGGCTATTATGCCCAATAGCCAAAGTTAACAAACCCGATACTATTCGACACAACATTTTACAAACTGCATACCGAAATTTTACAAACTATTAAAGTCGTGTGCAGTTTGTAAAATGTTGTGTTGAATAGTATCGGGTTTGCAAACTTTGGCTATTGGGCATAATTGGCATAATAGCTGATCGTGTGCAGTTTGTAAAACTGAGTTTGCAAGAAATAAATGTGCAAATTAGAACCTCCCATAAAAAACTTGCGCGGGAAATTAAAGTTCATCTAATTTTTGGTTTTAATTACTAAATAGATTTAAAATCAAATGGAGCAAGATATTTTTGATGATAACCTAGAAAACGAACTTTTAGAAGATGATGATGAAACTGGTCAACAACGAGAAGAAAATGAAGATGGTAATGATAATATTGTTAATGAAGATGATGATGCATCTAAGAAAGAGGCAGTTCCAAAGAGGATTATCATTCGTAAACCCCAACCTAAGCTTGATCCAGAAAGGTATCTCTCTTTTATCATTGAAAGTTAAAATTTAAGGAAAATTTTATCCGTCTAGGCTCTGCGGTCGAAGGGGTATACCTATTATACCAGATTTATTTGCTAAAGTAAAATTTAAGGGAAAAAAACATGAGGTTAGTGTGAAAACCCTTATAAGTTTTATAAAGATTTGTTTATAAATCAGATATATTTCTCTACTATGCAGAAAGAAGATTTGGATACCCTGATGTCTGAATACGAACATTGGGCTCACAGGTTATTTCCCAAACTTCCATTCGACACAGTTTTAGATAGAGTGGAGAAATTAGGATCTAAAAAAGCTGTACAAGTCTGCATCAAAAAAATGAGACTCGATCTTCCAATCTTGAATGAGGACTTTGTTGGGCGAGAAAGTGATGATGAGAGAGATGAACGCAATGGAGATGACCCAACCATACAGAATAACCAAAGTAAAAGTGACCCCTTCGAAGAATTATTACGAAAGGATAGAGACTCTAGAAGAACTAGTCAAGCAACGGAGGCACCTATTAACGAAGATGGAGACAGTGTCCCTCATACTTCAACATCGAGTGTAAGACCATTTAATGATTAAATTTTCGACTTTCTTTCATTTTCACACTAACACCCTACATTATAGGTTTTAAGTGAAGAAGTTCGACAAAGAATTGAAAGAAATAAACAACTTGCAGCTGAAAAAAGAAAAAAGGCTCAAGAAAAAAATTCTCTACTACAAAATCAGTCATTAAACATGTCTGAAATCGATAACAGCGTCACTGAGCCTAATTTGGATTCAAATTCTTCCATAATTAAAGAAAATTCTAGCCAAGAGACCCTAGATGGGCTAAATATAGTATTAAAAACTGTTGAAAAAATTGTTCCAAATGACAAAATTTTTGAAGAAGAAATGGATCTTAATTCTGATGATGACATGATGTTATCTATGCTTGTCATGTAAATGTTATATAATTAAATAACCTAATTTTGTAAATTTATGCATTTTTTATTAATTAATAATTACACCTTTGTTCTATTTACATGTACACTTGCTTATAACATTGATTTTATTCGCTAGAATCACTTAAACCAGCTATTTCATCTTCATCCCCTCCCATAGCCTTCCAAAAGGCTATAGCTACCTTTAAGTTAAATAGACATAAGCTTATCAATTACAAACCTAGACCTAAGTTTAAAAAAATTCCTTACTTTCTCAGCGTATTGTTTTCTATGTTCTCCTTGAAGATTTTTAGCCTTTTCTGTAAATTAAAATGGTCAAAAAATTCAAAAATCCATAGATTTTCAGTTACACCCCCCCCCCATTTTATCAGCTTAAATTTTCCTAATCAGCAGGGACGGAAATAAGCACAAGTCACTGGTCATTATCCGATAAATTTTCCAAATGTCCGATAACTTTTTATTTTTAAGAGGGGGTCACTGGACAAATGTCCGATAGAAAATTTTTAATACAGGAAATGTAGCATTGTCTTGTAATTTTGTTAACTGTCCGATAACTTTGGAATTTTTAAGGGGGGTTACTGGACATTTGTCCAATAAGAAAATTTTCTTATTTTCGTCCCTGCTAATCAGTAATTACAGTTGCTAAGCCTTGGCTTTACAGCCGACAGTGATTGGTCAAGGACTCAAGGTCACTGTAGAGAAATTTTCAATATACCCGAAGTTCGTCTGCTAAAACTAGGCCCGAAACAGGCTTAAGTTTAACTGGATATATCATATAATGAAAAGGTAAAGTTAAAGATATTACTTATTAACAAGAATTTACAGTACAAAGCAAATTATTAATTCTAATTATTTTATAAATAAAGATTTAAATTATTTGTACATCTCATTTCATTAACTAAATGTATAACAAATTAGGCCTATATAAGCTACTTAATACTAGCTAAGCGGTTGATAAATGGTAGACATCTTAATGTGAGATACAGTATAATCTTACCTTTCATGTCTTGAAATCTTCCAAAGAGATTTTCAAAAGATTCTAAACCTTCCGATTCAAGAGCCTCAAAAACTGCCCTATCTTCATCTACTAGCGTATCTTTAACATTTTTTTTTAATATAAATATAAGAACTCAATTAAAAAATATTTTCAAAGCAACAAATTCATTTACCAACATTGACGCTGGCTTGATTTTGTTCTCCTTCCACATTTTGACTAGATTTACTTAAATTCAAGTCACGAATTTCCCTGGAGAGGTCATCTAATTAAAAAAAAAAAAAGTTTTACTTAATTTGAACACTTAATTTATTTATTACGTATTATTTATTTACCATCTTTTTCTTGAAGCAACTTTTCTAAACGTTCAGAAGCTTTTATAGTGGGATTTTCTTTCAGTTCCATACTAGGCCACATAACCGCGTGTAAAGCTTGAATAACTCTTTTGATCCCAGTTGTTTCCTTAAAATCATCTTCCGCTATATCGAGAAGTTTATTTATGAAGGGAATATTAAGGAACTTATATATAACTGACCATCTTCTTCATCAATTAGCTCTTCAGGGTAAAGTTCTACCAACTCGTATTGGTTTTTGAGACACCAATCTAAAACTTTAGACTTAGACAAAACATTTTCTATAAAAATATAATGAATTATTAATAATCTACAAAAAAGAAAGGGTTGAATGTAATTACCATCTTCTGGCTTTAATTTAGTGAAATTTTTGCACGTTAAAATTTGAACTTCAGGGGAGAAATGTTCGACGAATGTTTGCCAAGCTTTGGCATCTTCAAAACTGTTCCCCTGTTTCGTTAACAATTAATTAAAAATGGATTTATTGATAAATTAAAGAAAGGTCCATGGAGAATCCTTACAGAAGTGGAATCGTAGAATATAACCACAGCCTGTACTCCTTCGGCAAAATTAGCACTAATTAAATCTTTCTCTTCGGTAACGAACAAATACGCATTGGCTGAATAGTATTTAGTTTCAATATTCCACGGGTAAGCTTTCACCTTATCGTGTATATGTCGAGGTTCTGGCAATTCGTTAGTTTCCAGTATCACTGTGAATGTTAATATAATAATTATGTAATTATCATTACTAATGAGCTTATCCTAAGATTCCTATGATTTTCTATGCAATTTTTGAGTATGATTAGCCAAGGCTTAATTTTAAATAGTTACGCTAATTCATACAGATTATAGACCACATAAAGGTAAGGTTTTAGAATAAATGAAAGATTGCGTTAAAAATTATAAAATTTACATACTTTTTGCTAAATCATCAGCTGACAAACTACCGCAACTAATAACTAAAGTTCCTGCGAAATCCTCCTCCAATATCAGGTCCATTTTGTTTGTTAGAAATCAGCTGAGCCATTATAAGCAGGGACGGAAATAAGAAATTTTTCTTATTGGACAAATGTCCAGTAACCCCCCTTAAAAATTCAAAAGTTATCGGACATTTAACAAAATTACCGGACAATGCTACATTTCTTGTATTGAAAAGTACTTTTTTTATCGGACATATGTCCAGTGACCCCCTCTTAAAAATAAAAAGTTATCGGACATTTGGAAAATTTATCGGACAATGACCAGTGACTTGTGCTTATTTCCGTCCCTGATTATAAGCCAGCCATAGGCTGAGCTGCAACCGTTCTCCACCTGAAATGAGGTTCTTATTATTTTGACGAACTGAACATAAATTTAATTATATACTTTATAAATGTATAATCTAATATATCGCCACCATAATTATTGGTTGACATATAAAAAAAACTGCCCCAAAACAAAATTAATATTGTACGTGAGAAAATTCAACTGTTATGCAAGAGGAAAAAATAGGGTTAAAGTTAACTGTGATCTTAAGTTGGCGGTTTCCTGTATATAAATCCTATAGCAAATACCCTAATAAAGTCAATATACGACAGATAGGCCATACCAAGGATCCATTTAAAAAGAAGGAACAGAAGCGGACACGGTCATTGAGTTGGTAATGTATTCCCAACTCAATGGACACGGTAACCTTTCTCTTGGATTAATCCAGCATTATTAATCTAAGTTTCATAACTTTCATTATACAATTACAGAATTTGGCCTTGACAAAAAATGAAATTAAGACCTATAAGATAGGTCACGGCGCATGATCCAAGAGAATTGAATGTCTTCTCATGCTTCTTATCCTTCTTACTTATAGAGTCCTTGAACGAACTTAGTGATCCAGTTATTCGGCTTTTTCCCCCCTTTCCTCTAAATAATACCTCATTGAATTTGAGAATTGACCGTAGAGTAGAGGCTTAGGAAGATTCAAAAATTGAGTTCCCATTTTGGGCGCTTTAAATAGAATAATAACTTAAATATCAATAGAATGAGTGTAAATAAGAAATCAGCTTTTGTACTAGGAGCTTCTGGAGAAGTTGGAATTGAAGTAGTTAAGGAATTAGTTTCTTGCAATCAGTTTTCTAAAATTGTAATTATTGGTCGTAGAGAATTGAAGGAGGATGTTTATGCAAATTTGGTAAGAAGAATGATAATTTTCATCGTATTTAATCGCCAGTTAATTTCTTTCACGATATAGGAGCAGAGAATTGTTGATTTTGAGAAAATCGAAGACCACGCTTCCGCTTTTAAGGATCTAGACTGTGGATTTTGTTGTTTGGGGACGACGAGAGCTAAATCCGGAGCGGTAAGGCTGCGAAACTTAGGTTCGATAGATTACAAACTAATCCCTTTAATTTCAGGCCCAATTTTACAAAGTTGATCACGATTACGTTGTCAATTCGGCAAAGGTAGCTTTGGCAAATGGTTGCCTGAATTTTTCCGTCGTTTCGTCAACAGGAGCTAATGCTAAGAGTAGCTTCCTTTATTCCCAAACAAAGGGGAAAATGGAAGAAGCTTTGCAAAATATGGGTTTCGAGAAACTTACGATATACAGACCAGCGTAATGATTTATTTTTAAATTAGATTACTACTTAAGTTATTTAAAAAAAATTATACTTCATTACAGGATGCTTGTTTGTAATCGAAGAGAAAGCCGACCATTGGAGAGACTATTCGGAGTATTGATAATTCCTTTAAATCTCCTTTTCCCCACTCGCGTCACGATTAAAACGAGCGATCTAGCTAAAGTCATGGTGAAAAAAGCCCTTGAACCACCTAAGGAGAAAATGGAAATAATTTCCAACCCAGATTTATACAAATATTTAAAAACCCTCGAAGAGAAACCAGAAGCAGCAGTAGCGGCTGCCAATTGAAACTTCAGTTTACAACGCCTTGGGAGATTTTAGTTTGCGTGGAAAATAATACGCAAAGTTTATTAAATTGTAGCTAATAAAGTATGGTTCGATATGAAAGTAATCTTAAATAGTTTAGATATACTTCAAAAATATTCTCTGCAAACTAAGTTTTTAATTTAATTAATTTGATTAGTTAAAAAGTTTATCTCAAAATCGTACAAAATATCATGGGGGAAATAATACTGTAGTCAATTAATTTTTAAGGACAAAAGGTGCTGACTTTTTTAAAAACAATTTGGTCACATAAAGCTTTAGAAATCATTAAAATCAAATTTAAATTAAACAAAAATTTTCAACACTTGATAGAGATAGCAATTAATTCAATATTAATCACCCCAGCTTGCCTTACTTGCCTTAAAACGTGTCTAGAATGCTACGCAGTTACAAGACGCATACTTAAAGAAGCGCACACTTTAGAGGTTAACAACACCCAAGAAAATGAAATGCACAATTAATCTAATTAACTTAAAGAAATCAATAAGTGATAGACCAATTTTTTGAAGGTCGCGATATGGTGCCTATATATTAAATTTTGGTTGTGGTTATGAAATTGTTATGGTTCATTTATTGGTTATTAAAATATTTACTTTGTATTTTCAATTTTGATCTTTGTATTTATGCACACCTTTTTGAAAAGTTGTTTATAAAAATAAAGTTTTTTATTATCTCGTTAATTTCACAAAGTTTAAGTTCATTTGAAATAAGCTTATTAATATTTGACCTCAGAGATAGAATCATCAAACTTGATCTTAAACCTATTTAAAGTGAGGCTGTCACCATTTTAAGGTTTATGGATTATATTTTTGCTTTTTTCATACTAATAAAGGGACTATCTGCGATTTTAATAGCTCTTTAAAGTCACCTTCTTTTTTTGCTTAGCAGACGACGTTGACTGTAAGAAATTGTACCATCAAAGCTAGACTGTATACTTAAGTGAAGATAATTTTAAAGGGGCAAATTCTAGAGTAGATAGGGCCTTTAAAGGGACTATCCGCAAATTTTAAAGCCCTTTTAAAGTCGACTTCTTTTTTTGCTTAGCAGACGATGTTGACCATAACCAATTGTACAGTCAAGAAGGATCAGATAAGGAGAGGAAAAGTGGGAACGGCGCGGCTCCTACTGCGTCGGCCTAAACTCCCACTCTGGGAGAACGGGGGACAGACGGGGGTAGAGATGCTTCGTGGTAAATTTTTGTCACGTGGGTAAAACGAATCCTTTATGAGACGCGCGGCTAGCGACCACGTGACAACAGTTTACCTGGAGAATTTGCTATCCCCCCTTTCCACCCGAGTGGGAGGTTGGCTCTTCTCTCTCTCACTCAACGCAGCCCCACTTTTCCTCTCCTTATCTGATCCTTCTTGGTACAGTCAAGGCTTTGACTGTACAAAAGAGGACTTAAAGGCCCTATCTGCTCAGAAATTTACCACCTTAAAATCATCTTCCTTTAAGCACACATCCTAGCTTTGACTGTACAATTTGTTAGGGTCAACGTCGTCTGCTGAGTGAGAAAATTAGTCGACTTTAAAGGGGTTTTATAAATCGCAGATGGTCCCTTTAAAAATCGAATATAGTCACTTTAATGAACCTATCTGCTCTGACATTTCCCAATTTAAAATCATCTTCCATTATGCACACATCCTAGCTTTGACTGTACAGTTTGTTATGGTCAGCGTCGTCTGCTATGCTAGAATAAAGGGGTTTAAAGGCCCTATCTGCCCTTTAAAATCACCATCCATTACGCACACAGCAATTTTAGTGAAAACTATCTATAGTGACATTGTAATATTTCGAGGATTCCAAAAATATATTTTTATTTACTCTTGTAATTTTCTTATGACTTATGTATACGTATATTGAAAATGGATGAGATATCGGTGACACTTTGTTAAAAATTTTAGTATCATTAGATTAGAAAGATTAAATTTAATTTAATCGTGATTTAATCTTACCTTGAACTTAAGAGTGTCAATTTATTTTAAGTTAGGTATTATCTTACGGAATTACGTCGTTTATTCCTAGTACAGTAAATATTTTTAATAATTGTAATAAAAGAATTAGGTTTAATTTTGCTTACCTATGTTTAATTTGATGCAAAGTTAATATATAATTAGCTTTCGTAATTGAGCTAATAGGTCTAATTCTTTTAACCGATGAATGAACTAGCCAAGCTTGCGTTGGTTTATAAATTCTTTCCGGGTCAGTGGGAACTTCAATGGCGTGCTTTAAGGTTGAAAACATATTAAGTTAATTAACGTTTTTATCAAATGTTTTTTTTTTGTTTCAATTTAAGCTATAAATTAAATCTAACTTTTTTCTTCAACATTTCGAATCTAATTTCTTTCATTTTCTTTTCTATTTCTTTCGTTTCCTTGCGGCTAACGATGTTTTGAATTTTTTCAAAGTCTTTTTGTCGATATTTTTCTATTTCCTTGTTAGCCAAACGTTGTTTTTCTTTCTCTTCCTCGGCTGTTTTTCGGGCATCATTCGCGCGGAGAAGTTTGGTCTCTTCTTCAAATTTTATTCGACGTTTTTCTAAGTCTTCTTTCAATTCCCGCTAATTAGAATTTATAAAAATTGTTATTATTTCAAAGCAAATTATTTTTTTAACACATAGATAACGTTTCAAACTCAGAATGGACGTATTTTCTCAGCAATAAATATATTAGTGATCAGAGGTAATATAAGTCCTTCGCAAGTCGTACACAATTTTACCATACTTGTTTTTCTATCCATTTTAATTCTCGTTGCTTTTGATCAAATTTTTCTTTTTCTTCACGTAATTCTTCTTGCATTTTTAATTCTTGGCATTTCATCTTTATTTGAATAAATAATTCAATGAAATTATACTTAATTAACAACAAATACGTAAAGCTCAAAGCTAGTTTTCAGGGGCAAACGTTTAGCATTGGTATCCCATAGAACGCCTGTAGAAATGTTTCAACCGTGCGACAACCGCGTGTAGGAAGAAGCAATCTTACAGGGTTCATTATTATTTTCTTATAGACCCCTGTAGAAGTGTTTCAGCCGTCGGAAAACCGTGTTTAAGAAAAAGATACCCACCAGGGCGAAATTTAACTTTATTCAATTTAGTAATTTGCCAATTACGTAATATTATACCTCATAGGATATAAAAGTTGTTTTGAAAACTGCTATGACAAGAAATTATAATATAAAATTACCTTCCATATGTCAAGGTTATTTTTGACTAATTTTCGTTGTTTTTCTGAATATTTATCAGGTTGTGGATTAGCTATTTGAATCGATTCTTCGCTCAATGCTTTTTGTATCTAGAAAAACAATAAATTTGGATTGAATTTTTTTTTCGATATAATTATATTTAAATTGAACGTGACAAATTATTTTAGGCGGAATATTTCTCATTTTTAACTTGTAGAGGACAATTTGAAGATAAAAAAATTAAATAAATAAAAAATGTATAACAATTATCCCATAAAATTTCTGGAAGTTTCGACAGAAGTCGATTTTCAAAATCATAAATGGGAGCTTTTGTTATTATTATTATTTTAAATTAAGGCTATACTGATGACTAAAATTATCTATTTTAGTCAGGAATATGCAAGGCTGGTTTAGAAAAAACCGAAAGACATTATAGCATTGTTAATTTCTAGGGAATCTAGAGAAAATTCTCAGTTGTCCGCAACAAAATGAAGGTGTTCTCGTTCCAATTAAAATTAAATATACTTATCATACTTGTTTCTCTTCCCTCCATCTCGATAAGGCATCTTTCATTTGATTTCTTTTGATATTGTATTCTTCGAACCATTTTATATGAAGTTCTATAGTTTGTCTCGTTTGTCCAAATAATATATCGTGTAATTCGTCAATAATTTGATGTTTATTTTCTCCCTTATAATTAAATTTATTTCATCACTTTCGGTTAAAGAGTATTAATAATAAGTTCAATTTGTTTCGATATAAGCGATCCCATACCTTATGTTTTTTAATTAATTTTAAAAATGTCAAATGATCAAACTCTTCCCAACCTCCGTAATGACCTTGATATTTTACAACAAAATCCTGGAATTTATGAAAATTGTTATAATTAATATAACTGATATTAAACGGGACAAATAATATTTCTAACCTGAAATTCAGCCACTTCGGGAATTGTTGTTTTGAAGTTTTTTGAAATTACTCCATTTGTTTTCGATGGTATCTTATTTTCCGTAACCATATTAGTTAATTTATTCCAATTATATTGGCATACTTTATCTAATTTAATTGAGATTTCATCAAGATTTTTGTATCTCCATATTATTATTCGTTTTAAAACTATCGCCGACTGTAATTTTAATGATTTTACATAGATTTCCGAGTTTTCCGACACGAATTTTAGGTTTTTAACATGTTCTAAAACTTTAGAAATCCAATCTAGAAATAAAATTTCGTGTTTTTTAAATTTAATTTCGGTACCAAACATATTTTGATATTTAATTCAAAATATTCAAATAACCATCTTCATCTTGAAATAAGCACGTTTCAGTATCGATGGATAAATTATCATTAGATTCAGTTGAGCTTAATCTTCTGAATTTAAAACTTTTCATTGCATTTTGACAACTGAATCAAAAACAAGTAAAATACTTTATTATGAATTGTGGAACCATTATGAAATTACTTACCATTTTTCAAGCAAAATAATTTCTTTGGGTGAAATTGACGTCCCCATTATGTTTATGTACAAAAATATTGATGTTTTTTGTTATCGCAATAAAAGATGGAGAATGGTAACCATGGTTACCATAGATTTTTATCATCAAAACATCAGAACAACTCTATCTATCGCTCAATAATGATTAAACCTAGTTAAAAACAGGTTTAAAAATATTTATAAAGTTTTAAACTTTATTTTATAGTTAGATTTAAATGAAAACTGATGTTAGAATTAAACGTTTAAATTGAAGTAAACCTAAGACTAAACATGGCGTTAGTTTCGTTCTAGGAAAAAAATCGAATGAAATGGACTACAATTTTTGTTTAACATATTTGATCTAACGTGTTTAAACCGTGTCGAGTGTGTACGTCTATAGATTATCCGTAAGGTTTTCTTTCCTTCCCCTGTCATCCTTATATTACTTAAAATTAATCGAACGGATGACGTTTTAGCGGACGCTTGATTCGACTAGAGGTTGCGCAATGCGAGTTTCCCACCAAAACTAGAGCACGCGACTAGTATAGTAGATCAGAATAAAAAAATCACTCGCTTATTTTTCAGTCTCAGCGAGCTCAGACTCGAGTAAAATTATGTTTTTAAAGAGCGGATAAATTTTCTTTAGTACAATAAGGAGGTGTTAAAAAAAAACGAGGAAAAAAAGAGTAGTTGGGAGTTTTATGAAACGTAACAGACGTCCGAAGCAGGTAAGAGATCAAAGAGTGTACGCGAATTATCGGAGTCAGACGCCCCGAAAAGCGGTTGCCATAGTAACCAATATTTCAACCTTATACACAACAATAACAAAAGGGGGAAGGGGGTTAAGGAAGGTCGGTTTCGAGAGCGTTTTATTCATAGTTTGCGATACGATTACCAAGCTAAGCTCCGTCTGTTTCTAAGCTTCTTTAAAAGATCTAACATAAGCTTTGATTTTAATGCATTTTAAACCAGGTTCGCTTTCTCGCGGGGGATTTTAATGATATATTCGCGCGACTGCAAAATTCTGCGGGGCTTATTAAGCGTTTTAAACGATAAATAGCACGCCACCGATGTAACTATATGGCCCGGGGTGTGGGCCAAACCCTTTTCACCGTCGTCCTTCCTACAAAGCGAAGGTTTCGAGCCACATTCCGCCTTATGAAATTTCTGACACCTGCCCAACTCATTTTAAACTTTTACATATATATAAATATATATATATACACAAAAGTTTTGACGAGTTTGCTATTAGATTCCTCATTTTGATTTGGACTAATTTTGTAATATAGGCGAGAAATCAAATCAACGATTTGGGTCTGTTAATTACGCAAGCAAAAGTCAATGTGTCCTTAAGGGAAACTCAAGTAAGGATTATAAAAAATCATCTTATATATATTTGAACGTCAACGTCAACGTCTAAGCAAGAACTTACCGTCGTAAAGTACCTCTTGAATGGTTTCTTTCAATGCTGGATGGTAATCGTTTTATCTCGCTTTTTATTGGTCTCTTCGTGCCAAAAACCTTAGACGATCTAAACTATGGCCCATTTAGAAAGTTTATATCTGTTCTTTGGCATTAATAGACCAATCAAAAGGTAGTGTCATATATGGAGACGATGAAACAAGTATACATAAAAATCTTTCAAGAGACTTTTCGTTGACGTTCAAAAATCAAGGAGAGCGTCGTTAAATCTTTTTATGATTAGATTATAAGTTTTCTAATTTCGTTTTTTTGAAAAATATAGGTACCACCATTGAGGGCCAAATCATCACCCGGTTTTCGGGGGTCCCGCGATACTAGACCCAGTCCCGTACGGAGTCAAACACCGAGCGGTGAAGATAAAAATGAATCTCCAAAAAAATCACCGTGTACGTATATACCAAACATATATAGGGAAAGTCATACTATAGGGAAAATATTTGAATAATATACATAAGGGTTTATATTTAACCGCGGGACTAAAGTACATCTAACTTCGAGAAGGTATAGCAGAGGGATATTGAGGTGGGTTCTGGTTAAAAGAGACATCAGAGAAACCAACCTATCTAGCTTTTAGTGATATTATGTGTAATTTAAACGTGTCTGTGCACTTTCCTGTGGTAGTCAAGGATAAGACTATAAAAAGGCTATCAGACTTTCAAGAGAAGTTAATCGTTCCGTGGCATTATAAAACTACTAGTATGAGATTATAGTCTTTATTCTGTCTTTAAGCAAGTTCACCACGCGTTGTTTTCTTTCGCTTTCTTTTTCAGTTTTACCTCGAAGCGGTTCCGCTTACAGAGCGTCTCTATCCGGTAGTTTGGAGAAGAAAACCAGATCTCCAAGCCGAGCTCCACAAAACTCATCCACCGAATCCTTATACGATAGACCCAGATCGAGTCGTCGCGACCTCTACTACGATAGCCAACTACCTTACAAACCAAGTATATAAACCTCTCTCGGATTATCTCAAAAGGTCCTTTCACAAACGCGATAGAAACATAAGTAGGCGTGTTTTATCTCCGGAAAATAATGTGTCTTAAAAAGGCGCGTTAACAGCCCAAACATTTTCACATTTTACACGAATGAATTCTTAATATTGCTAGAAATATTTAAAATTAGGCTTAACCCATCAAAAATAAAATATCATTAATGATGACCGCGCGTGTATAAAGGGACTATGTACGATTTGTAGAGCCACTTTAAAGTCGCCTTCCTTTATTACTTAGCAGATAACGTTGCCCTAATGAAATTATACAGTCAACACTGTGTTCATAAAGGAGATGATTTTTAAGGGGGAGATTGTAGAGCATATAGGGCCGTGGTATTGGTCATATTCCCAACACGAATATCAACTTTTGGCTTCGGTTTTTAACGTACCGTTTGATAAAGCGAAGCATGCGTATACGTGTACGTGTAGATACCTTAATAGAGCTCATCGGTCGCGTGACAAGATTAGTTTTTCGCGTACGCGTTTTTCTTCTCATATTCTCCATAATACGCTCGTAAAGGCACCTTTCGGCGTTATATTTTAATTTAAAAATTCTCTGTCTAGCCACTGACAAGGTTAACATCTGGAAAGGTTCGAACGGGGCGCTGGTCGCTCAAAGAAACCCCAAGGATAAAACAGCCGACCCGGAACGCCTTATCTTAGAGAAGTAAGCTACCGTGAAAGTTTCGAGTTTTCTCGTAATAAGCGAGGTATATAAGTCGTATTGGGTTAGAGACGAAAATTCATTCGTTTTTGGAAATTGTTTTTGGTAATCGTTCAGTTACAATTTGTCGGCTTGTCCTTCGTTATCCTCGGAGGAAAACGTCTGTTTGCTCAGCTTGAAAAACAATAATATTCGCGAAATTAAAAACTTGGAATCGCTCAAGCGACTCGTTTATTTGGACTTTAGCGACAATTCTCTCGACGCGATAGTCGGCTTAGAAACGCTAAAGAATTTGAGGGTCCTTATCTTGGCTAATAACAGGTACGTTATACGTTATTTACTCGTAAGCTAGAGATTAATTACACCCTGCAGGAGCCGTACTAGACTTTACTTATAGTAATAATAACAGAGTGTTTTCATTCCGTTCAAGATTGAAAATGATTAGCGGCCTGGAAAACTTAACTCTTTTGGATGTTCTGGATTTGAGTGGAAATCAGGTATAGAAATAGTTTAATTATTGGCTCGCCTTGAAACACTACACTTGTAGACGATATACACCAGTTTTGCGCTTCTTTTAAGTTTAAACGACCTTTAACATCATCTAAGACCAATTCTAAATTAATTTATTTCAGATCCGTGCCATTGAGAATTTGAGTCTTTTAAAAGAACTTCGAGTGCTCAATATATCGTCGAACGCTTTAGCTAACATGGAAGGAATCGAAAACCTAACTTCTTTAGTCGATTTAAACCTTAGCCATAATTTTATTAGCCGAGTTGTAAGATGGGATATAATCCCGTAAATTTATATAAAGGGATATTGAAAAGGAGAAGAAACTTTATTTTTAAAAATAATCAAAAGTTTTCTCCTTAATTATCAGTTAACAAACTTGCAATTTGAGCCGTCTAAGCGTAACTCTATTTTCACGCGGATAGAAATGTCACAAAATTTGATTCTATTCAAAAAAAACACCTTAAGAATATTTCACACATGCCAACCGAATCAAAACACGCGAGATTAGTCGTAGATTTCTGACATTTCATTAAGCGTGAAAATGAAGTTAATCTTAGATTTTTCTCAAATCGCAATTACACTTTACCCTTCTTAATTATCCCTTGAAAATCTAAAAGTTATGACATCCGGTTTATCTATTATTCGTAGGAATTTCTGGAAAATCTACAAAATCTACAAAGGCTTAATCTAGAAAACAATAGGATTGAATAGTAGGTTCGTTTAAAGAGAGTCGTGAAAAGGAAAATTAAATTATTTATATCATAGCAGAAGTAAATAGGTGGAAGTAGATATCCCAGCCTTTTTGGTAAGACGTTCCAATTGGGGAAACCGAGGAGGAATACATGAAAAATAGCATTAAACGCATTGACAGTAGAGTGAAAACGGCGTGAAACAGTTTGGCACGCGATTTCGTACATTAATCCACGGTTTCCCGCCAAATACTAAATTAAATATTTTGAGGATAGGTAAAAAGGACTTTTCCCCTAGTAGTTAAAATGTGCTTGCCTACTTCCACCTATTTACTTCTGATTACAGCTTAATTTCAACAATAAGTGCGTGTCTTTCTTAATTTAAAACTCCGCTAAGCCTAACTATGGGTTAATGACTTCATTTAAAATAATTTTAGCGATTCATTTTCACTCTCTCTTTAAAGATTTGGCAATCAAAATAGGTTTAATTATATGAAACGTTCTTTCAACAGCGTCAGCGATATATGGACGTTATTGGCTAGCGTTCGTCTGCAAGAACTCTCCATGATTTCGTGTCCCGTCACCCTAGACCCAAACTACAGACAAGTCGTATTAAGTTCCCTGCTCAATTTGAAGACGCTAGACTCAAAACGGATTTCCGTAAGTAAACGATCGTCGCGCCTACGGATCAGTTTATATTTCATCCCTAGAACGCCACACGAACGTATCGACGAATACTTTAACACTAAACAATTATAGTGGTTATTTAATATAGGGTAGCCTTCCAAAACGTTGTATTCTTAAGCTAGGACGCAATTAATTAAGGGAAAGGAAAAGGACCTAATTCGTTCCAAGCTGAGAATGCGACGTAGAAATAGGGTTAAATTTGGTTGGTGGATACGAAACTTTATCGTAATCTCGGGATGAAATGAACCTAAAGGTTGGCTATGATTAAAGTTTTCTTCTTCGACAGGAAGAAGAGAGAAGAGCGGCGGTAGCTCTTCATAAGAAGGAGGAACAACGGAAACTAGAACTGGAAAGATTATCCAAGCTCAAGGTATATAACCTCTATAGTCCATACCATAATCAAACTATATATACCTTTAGTGCCCTCTAAACCAAGCTGTACTATTCCTTAGTTAACGTGGATTTCTCTTTATGGTATGAACTTTAATAAAACCAAATGTAATTTAGGACGATTCACGTTTAATAATAGAATACTTCCTAGCTTTCTAAATAGTACCAAGTTAACATGAAATATGGTTTAAGAAAAGGGTAGAAATACGGTTAGCTGATTTAGTTTGTTGTAAGAATGTAGGCAATATCTATTATGATATAGCATTATTTTACGATAACATGAAGCGTATAAACCATTTTCAACCGAGAGGGGCGAAATAATGGACTTGAGAGGATTTATAGTCTTAGCTGTATTAAATACATACTCAATGGTAATACCCAGAGCCAGAGTAAATAGCGCAATAGGGAAAATGTTTATAGCAGCTTCGTAGGTACTGAAATTTCAAATTGATTTGATACTATATATAGGTAAATTTTTCTTTTAAAGGAACCATCTGCTTCCTTAAATTTTTGTTTGAAGCATCGTCTGCTTAGTTGACCATAGACCTTCAATGCTGAAGAGCGGTTTAAAAAGTCCTAAATTCATCACCAGATAAACGCCTCCATTTAATATTAGATTAATTATAAATGTTTAATTTCTGTTCCATGTTTTATTTAAAATAGTCTATTAAAAGAAAGTTCCGCTACTTCATGGAGTGAAACTTTTAGTTTTATTTACAATCTAATTAAAAATTCACGGAGGTGCAGCCATCAGCAGAAACCACCTTATATTTGTAAATTTTTACTTTTTTTATTAGTTTCTAAGTAAAAATTTCATTCCATGAAATAGCAAATCTTTTAATAAACAATTTGAATAAAAGGCAAGATTAACAGACAACGTTAGCCAACTAGTATTTTGAAGGGGCTCTCGATATAGCAGACGACCACTTTAAAGAAACTTCCAGGCTTATATAACTATTTAAGTTCCGAATTACCGCGTACTTCCGGTTATTGAAAATATAAAAATATGGGTATCCGTCCGTATTTACGTTATTTTCCCAATTCCTTTTATTATCGAACAGGAAGCTCGAAATAAGGCTTTGACTAAAGTTCAGGAAGAATGGCGGAAAATCGTTTCGAGCGGAGGTTCTAATACGGGCTGCGGAGGAGTTGAAACAACGCCGACTTTAAAATTATCGGATTCGTTTCATAATTTGCGTTTATCGCGAAATAAGATTCCGGCCATCGCACCCCCGTTAATGCCCAGGGTCAGTTCGGCTGCCGCCTCCTCCCGTTTCTCCTCCGGCCTCTCCCGTTCCAGGACTCTTTTCCGAAATCAAAGCCAAACTTCGATGGAAGTTGAAGACGAGGACGACGCGGGCGAAGAAGACTTCGAAGACGACCTATGGTCTTTTCGGTAATTAAATTTAGAACAATCTTTGCATTGTATAGAGACCCCCTTCATGTTCCTGACGAATTGGAAATGACTGCTTTCTCTCACACGCGATTTAACATTGAGTATCAATTTGCCGCAGTTATCAAGGGATTGATTTGGTCGGTCACGCGCCTGTGGTGGCCAGAAAAGAAAAGCTAATCCTCCTACAACAGCTAAGTTACCTTTAATAAGTGCAAAATTTTACCCCTAAAAGAGCCTCTTCGATAGTTTATAGTTTTCAAACTATACGCTCGAGTTCAAGATTTATAAGTTGGAACAGATTACTTTCTTATTTTATGAAATAAAAATATAAGTAACTTATTTCACTATTCCTTTAAAAACTTAAGTGTAATATGGTGAAAACTAGTTTACGTACCACGCCCACAATTCTAAAGTGATCTTCGTGAAATATTTATAATCTTCCCTAAAGCTAATTAGTTAAGCTAACAAAATATCTCTGGAAAGAAGGTAACATTTCCAATTTTGATTGATGTTAGCCTCGCGGGTCTCTATCTTGAGAATAGATAATCGACCTCTTGATAATATATTGTATACTTTTTAACCGCGCGTTTTAGCCGGGTGGAGTCGCGATCTTTATCGTTTTCGAGAGGAGGAAGCGCCATTGGAGGAGCACGAAGTAAAAGCACCATCCCCAAAAGCGGCGTTGGCAAAAAAAGTATACGAAAATCAAAACTCAAAACTAAAGATCCTACGTCGAGGTAAAGATATTAGAAACGAGGCATAAGATATCGAACGCATTCGTGAAGCCGTACCCTTGTAAAATACCAGTAAAAAGTACGGTTTCTGAATCTCTCTGTTTTCAACGATATCTAAGACGAGAAACCAATTTCGTTGGGGGAAAGAAAAGGGTTCTTACATTTGTTTTTTCTTTTGGTTCCTTTTTTTTTTGTGGTTTTTCTTTTATTTTTCTCTCTCTTGGGTCGAAACTTTCAAGTTTTTCTTCGGGTCCCGTTGGTAGAATCGAAGTTTCCGATGAAATTGGTAGCTGCGGTGTCGGATTGGAATCGGATTCGAACCATCTGGTGGACGTCGAAGAAGGGAGAATGCGACTTTACGGTCACGGGGCCGTGATCGCAGTTCTAAAACAACCCTGGCGACCCGAAACAAGCAACGCCATTCATTCCATTACCTTCGCTTTTCTACTTTTCGATCATATCTCGCTTTTATTGGCCAAACTCAAACGAATTTTTCCTCGCCTTATTGTAAGAATCTTACTACTTTTTTTTAACCCCTTTCGCGTCCCATTCGTTCGCGCTGAAAATATTGACAATATGAAGGAAAGAAATTGGGATTTGTATACCTAAGTGCCGATATATAAGTGAGGGCTAGAAAATATTAGTAAATTTTCTTATTGGGTGTATAGTAATCGAATTTTTGACAATCTGACTGGCATGATATATCTAATTTAAGACTAGGAGACTCGTAATATGTATATATTCTTTAAAGTGAATTAGCTTTTTTCGTATACACGTTTATATTAGACTTAACAGACAAAACGTTAAACAAACTTCAAAGAAGCTTAGTTGCATTTGAATAAAACCTAATTAGGCTTAGCTATTCCTGAATAAAACTTTCTAATTAGAATTAGCTGTTTCTGAAAACTTTCTAATTAGGCTTAGCTACTTCCGAATAAAACTTTCTAATTAGGCTTAGCTACTTCCAAATAAAGCTTTCTAATTAGGCTTAGCTACTTCCGAATAAAACTTTCTTATTAGGCTTAGCTGTTACTGAAGAAAACATTCTAATTAGGCTTAGTTGTTTCGGAAAAAACTTTCTAATTAGGCTTAGCTGTTTCTGAAGAAAACTTTCTAATTAGGCTTAGCTGTTTCTGAAGAAATCTTTCTAATTAGGCTTAGCTGTTTCTGAATAAAACTTTCTAATTAGGCTTAGCTATTTGAGAAAAACGTTTTTAAGTGTTAGTTGATAGGTCTATATTAAGCCAGAGAAAACGTTTGTTTTCCCCTTTAAACCTTTTCCGCAAATGATCAAGTTCCCTTATTTAAAACTATCTCCATTTTTTTTTTGTCTTTGTTTCCCGCTGACGTTTGATGGGACTTCTATTCGTACACGTACATGTATAGGATCTGCGTTTCGAGAACGCCAATATCAGTTCGTTATGCCAGTTGAATGTTCTGGCGCAGTTCTCCAATTTGGAAAGCTTAACCGTCTCTACCTCTGGGAATCCTGTCACCGATTTATCTCTGTGGAGAGATTTCTCTATTTACAGACTTCCAAATACGCTGCGAACCATCAACGATGAGCCGGTATTATTTTCTCGTAAAAATCATCTCCCCCTCTTTCCAATCAGGAATCGTGGTATTGCCCTTTTTCCCACAAACACGTATATACTCTCTAGTCGAGTCGTTTCGAGGGAAGACAGGTTAACTAGAGAACCAGCGGAACTCTCTCTCCAACCTAAGAACGCGACGCAAAGACAGGAAGAAAACAAACTCCTATAGTTTGGTTCCATATTTTTTAAAGAGAAGGTGAAAAGAAAAACGGAATTTCTTTGAATATAGTTATTCAATTTCAAGGGTTAATGGAATAAAATTAGTTTTATTCGATACAGAATGAACTACGCCTGCCGCAAAGAGCTCTAAGTATGAATTCTCAAATCGCTTGTTGTTCAAATAATTTGAATTTAACTCGTTTATCTTGATTTTTCTCTTCACCCTCCCTTTAAAGAATACCGAGTTTTAAACGTATTGCAAACTAAGGCTGGATAAAGACTGTAGTATACTGCACGGGGATCAATGACTCTTAAGTTATAGATTTAGGGAAGTCGAGGGGTTTTAGCTCGCAGGCTTTAATAAGGAGGTAAAGTGACTTTGTTAGATAGTATACGATCCCTTAAGGGCGAAGCCAAATCTAAAAGAAGTATATAAAGGGGATTATTTTTATGGTTCCAATCTTCGTAAAAAAAAAAACAGGTAACCGCGTCGAGTCGAATGAGAGCCGAAGAACTGTTCGCCGGTCTTTCTCTGGAAATTGCGACGAGACTGCCCAAATATCGACTCCAAACCTTCCAGGATCCGAGGTAAGGGTTTTCGTCACCCGAATTACTCTAAGAACTCAACGCGTTCCAAAACTACGCTAAGATTAACCCCTTCCATATCTATATACCTCTTTTCGAGAGGAGTTGGAAAAATTGTGGGCGAAACAATACTCAATGGTGAATCTCAGGGAACAGGAGCCAGGGCAGTAGTCGTTAAGAATTCATCCCGAATAAAAGTATGAAGAAACTCAAACCGGATTCAATCGTGTCATTACTACCATAAGTTCATATGTTGGTCAAACAGTTCTTAGAATCTGATGTTATTTTGAAGAATGGTTAAAACTTTTCGAGGGGTCGTACACTCCTTATTTTGGTGTACTGTACGGGATTTTCGGAGAAGGCTATGTAAAGCTCGGTTAAATCTGATTAAACCACGGGTAATTACGCCTCGTCTGAAGAGGGTATAACGAGAACTTATTTTATCTTGACAAGGCTTTATAAAGCTTATTCAAAGTTGTCTAACTTACGAGTTATGATCAGCTTATGATCATAGATATAGTAGTATATTTAGCATCGTGTTCGTTGAATTCTCAGAACGAATCTGCCTGAAAGGTAAAGAAGAGGCGTGCTCGGGTTGAGGGGTTTTTGGGAGTTTTTCTGGAAAGAAATCGAATTTCTTCAATCGTCAATAGGATCGAGCCTCGAACCAGGGAACCTTTCCCGAATTCCACCTTTAATAAATTTATTGGATATGGGATATGGAAGATGAAAGGAGGAGGGAAATATCCGAGTTCTCTTCCTCCTATAACTTTTTATATTTACGCCCCGAATAAGGAGCGTTCTTTTCTTCTTTCATATAAAAAATGCTTGTTTTTATACGAAAAGATTTTAAGTCTAAAGGGGTGGAGATTTTTAACCCCTTTGCTCGGCTACGGTATTAGTAGGTCGAAAGGAAATAGATTGGCGTGTGACGTCTGTTGTCTTTCCCCCTTGTTTCTCCTTTAAATTAATTTGGAAAATATCGGATGGCTTTCTATACGACGTGGTATTGTTTGGCCCATGGTTTAGCCCCATTTCCACCCCTATTTCTTTATAGTCTAATAAACAAAATTTAACAATTCATATTCCCTTTAAAGGTCAACTTAAAGGTCACGGTAACTTAAAGCGTGTATTACTTATTTTCTTTTTTGTCTATTTCTCTCCTCGGACGCGACTCGCGTGGATAAGAACGCAGCAGATGTGTCTTAAAGAGAGAGGTTACGCCTGCAGTAACGTTATTCACAAACACGGCGGCGCTGTAGAAGTACCAGCGACCTCCGACACACTCTCTAAATCATTCTTAAACTACGTATCTTCCTGCGAGGTAAAACTAAACCCTTTTCCTCTCATAGCTATCCCTCTTCTTTCTTTATCTTTTAGACTCTTTTTATACTTTTGCCACGTGTATATAATCCTCTTCCCCAACGCCCATTTTCTCTATATATGGTGGCTGCCATTGAGTATGGATTTTATACAGTCAAAACTAAAATTACCCCCCACAAAATCCATTCTTTCGCCTTCACGTTTTTGGCGCTGAAAAAGGTGTATATGTACAAAAATAAATAAGTAAAAACTAGGAAGCCTAGGTTATATCTTCTTAAATGACAAGCCTCCCCACAAAAAGCGCATATAGCAACAGATTCGAATAAGATCTCAAAATAAAATTAATTAAGTCAAAAACTGGTCAAACTTAAGTTGAGTAATGCAGCCAGTGATTTATTTCAAGATAAGAAAAAGGTGCCCTCTTTTATAACTAATTGAAGATCTCTCTCGGAGGGACGTCTTCCATTGGCTAAACACTGTTTCTCCGGGGAAAGAACTGAGGGTGTTTGTTCATACCAAATTTTTAAAGGACACGGAATAAATTGTTAATACGATTGTTTATAAATTAACTTATGATGAGACTGGTTTTAAAAAAGTTAATGTTCGTTGGAATTTGGTATTATATTAGGATATAATTGGGTAAAGACTAAAGAGTTTTTCGCGAGACTTTGTCTTTAAAGCAAAATATATTCTAAATGCATCTATATATTCTTAAATTCCGATAGCAGAGCGGCATTTCAACTTTCGGGGCGTACGCTCAAGCCATGTGTCAAGAGTGTCTAAACAACGTCGAACTGATTAACCAAAAACAGAATCTTCTAAAAAATATCCTTCCTAAGTTTCTTCACGAAAACGTCGCCCGAACGTTGGAAGATTATTCCGAACCTCAACAATATATGAAATACGCCATGAAAAAAATAGTTAACGACGATAGCTAGTTACGCGCAAAAATTGTCGCCCATAAGGCCTAAACCAAATTTTTTATCTAAAATAATATTGTAATTATACTTACGATAAAATTACAATAAAATTCAAATATTTTATACCATTCAAATATGGCTGAATTATTCCTGAAAGCGTTTCTAGTCCGATTAAAACGATCGTATAGTTTAGATATTTCACATTTTTCTTCCAAAATTATCATAACTTATATCGATTTCCAATTGGAAATGACATGAAAGCTATGATCTTTATATTTATTGCAATTATCTTTACTGATCCCTTTAAGTACCTGAACTCGTAAATAGGATTCTCCACAAACTTTCCCGATGAAGTTTGATTTAATTGTTGAGTTATGTATGCATTAAAAACTGCAGCGGGTATCGTTTTAAAGACCCTTATATTCTCGACCAGTTTTAAGTTTACCAAAATAAGAATACACTATTTAGAAAAATAATTTAACTTACGATTTACTATAGAATGGAATTTAAACTTGAAACGATCGCCTCCCTCGCAAAACTGATAAATGGGTGATCCGCGCTTTCATCTGCAACGAATTAAAATGAACACAAATTTGAGATTTTAAAAGGTTATTCAGTCTCCTATAAATAATTTAAAAATAAATAGCTCTACGTTCCAGGAAAAACAATTAGGCAGGAAAGACGGCCGTGGCTGTGTAGGTGAAGCGAATAAATCGACTTAAAACGATTTTAAAGCTCTATTTCTCACGGGAATTGGTCAATTCGTTCTCGAAAAGTATAATAGGTTATACGCTGCCTTCGAAAATCGTAACCTTTTAATGCTTTAAACCAATTCGAGTACTTTCGAGGTTCGTAAGTCAGGTTCAGCTATGGCATGGACTAATTAATAGACAGTAGGAAGAAAAAGGTAAAAATTGTTCAGCCCTATAACTTAACCTAGAGCAGCAGCAATTGGGAAACTGGATTTAAGGCCAGAAGCCGATGAAACCCTCCTTTGAAGTCTACTACTCCAATGTTCCATATAGCGCTCCTCTCTGTATGGGTAAAATTCCCAATTTTACGAGTTAGAAGGGGTCCTACTTCATCCCCCCCTGTCTACGGAAAATTGAAAATTCTCTCTCTCCACAAACGACGACGTTTTTTGGACGAACTCCAAGGCTGCTGGAGATATTCGCTCGACGAGCTCCCGCTCCGAAAACATCTACCGTTATGAGGCGTACGAATCGCGCCTTTTGAGAATAACCCATACAGAGAGGGGTAGAGAAAACCCGGGAGTAATAGACTTCAAAGGAGGGTTTCATCGGCTTCTGTTAAGGCTTATGTTTGAATGTACAAGGATCACAATCAATCAGCAATTGAACGCTAGCTTCGTCGTAAATTCCTAGAATTTCACTTGAATTCTAGATAAGGGTTATACTTATATTCAAGCGGAATTATCTTTAAGTTTAAACGTTGCTTATCAAATTGTCTTAGATTTTGTCATTTTGCAAACTTCTCTTGAATTTAGGGAAATGGCAGCTACCGTTTATTTACTGATAAAAAGTATTTGTATTCAATCACTTTTTGGGGCGACACCGCATTTTCTATCACGCTTGAAGTCGGCCGTTTAAAAGACGTTTGATCCACTATAAAAGGGGGATAAAAGCTTAGAACTTCGGTACCAATAGATTTAGCTTCCTTACGGAAGAGCTGTTCCAGTGCTGTCAATCCTTGGGGCACCAATTAATTAATCCATGGCTAGGGTAACGAAATCGAATTTAAGTCGGTTATACGCCTCGCTGTTGAAGCCAGTATTTGGGATTTATTTCTAGGTATAAACAAGCGATATTCAAAAATTTCGGTGAAGTGGTACTAAATAATCAGAATTCTAAATGCATTATTGGTTGATATTCATTCTTAGGTAAATTTATTATCTGTTCATTGTGAAAACTGACAAATTTTAAATCATATTCATCCCAAGTAAAATAGCTCATATTTTGGCTCTGCAGCGGCGGAGCCAAGTCGATAATTTTTTCATATAATATGACCTTCATAGCCAGAAATCTGGTGCGCTGAATTATGGGTAAGATGTTTCTCCAAAACAAGTTATCTCGGGAGGGATTTAGGATAAGTGGTGACCGCAACGTCATTTTAAACATTCTCACTGGCTCGGCTTAATTTCGACGGTAGTTGGTGGGTGAGTCAAAGGAATACTGGGCCTTTCAAATATAAAAGGCGCAACGATAAGCGGTATAAATCGAGCTTAAAATAACAAGTAAAAGTTTTAGTTTAGTCCTTCGTTCAGCAACCCACCCACCGCGTATATATATCTATAAAGACAGACTATAAGGTCCAGTGATACGCGCGGGACAGGATGGTTTGACTATATCCCGCGGAGAACAATTCCAGGTTGGCTGGGCTATTAATTAAACCGAGAAAGAGACTGAGAGCCGAGAGAAAGAGCTGGAATAGGAGAAAGTTTCTCGAAGCGTATAATATGGAAGGGAGCTAGGTGGAAGTGGAAGAGTATTAGTAGAGAGGATTTGTTAGAGAATAGGAGGCTATAGGTACGCGCGTAGGAGTCTTGCCATCAAACGGGTAGACACATCAAAGGGACAGCACGAACAGTCTGATGGGCTAAAACCTCGCCAGCATCCCGCACTCAGTCAAAACGAAACGACCTTTTATATAATATATGTGTAACTTTCATTTCAAAACACTGACATTACGAGTTGGACTTTTGAATGTAAAAACGACGTATCTTTAAAATTAATTTCAAAGCTATATAGTAATGATGGCCTGTTAAAGGGACTGTAAGTCTCTCAGCGGTGCCCAACTACATTTTAAAATAAAAATCGTTGTCACTGTAAAATGAGTTTGACGTCAAACTCTTCGTCATGGTATCTTACATTTACTTACACCCGAGGGAGAGGGAGAGGATGGTAACGTTAATGACAATGGCACTGTGATTGTTTACCAAAAATAGGGCCTCCGCCGATTGATTTACAGTCCCTTTAAAGAGGAAGAGTCCTAGATACAAGAATTCAAATTTAATATATATTATTTAGGAAGGTATATCCTACAACTTGCGCATAGCCAAGACCTATTTAAATTTAATCAGAAGGGACGGTAACTAGTATCTTCTAGCCAGATTCGGGGTGTAGCCCGGGAACGTGATATTTTATCTCGATGCAACTATAGAGACTGATTTCACGATGTTTATGGACAGACACATTATGTAACGTTTTTGTTGAAAAGGGGACACCTTTAACCAAATGGTTCCAGTCTTTAATAATATTGTAACACTAGAATTTTTGAAACTTTAAAAATTATCCTAGTTTCGTAACGACGATAATTGGTAAATTTCAAAATAACTATAATGTTTCCAATTAAAATTTTGTAATTTTACGCCGTTACGACGTCTTTGCAACATCCGCGCTCGTGTCAAGCTTGAACCAACTCCTTCAATTTTATCCGAAGGCCGAGTGCCGAATTTCTCATTTGTCCTCTTTATTAATTAGCCATTCTAAGCCCCGTATTACCGCCTACTACAAACGCTATTAATGAAAAGATGCAATATTTACCATCGTGATGTATTCCACGAATAAATTTAAAGGAAATAAAGACAAAGTAAAAAATATTTTAAAACCTTTGAAAATGAGAAATAGAAATATCAGGAGTATCTAAGAACCCCTTTTAGGGAGAGGTTTGAAACGTTTTGAAAATACCGTAACAACAAAGTTTCGACTTAGTATATTGAAACACCGCTTTACTCACGTGAAAATAATTCCACCATTTTGAACTATTTTTAGTGGTGTTACTCGGAGACTGAGGCGAGCTTTTGGCGCTTGGGGAGTTAGGCCTCAGTTCGGGCCTCGTCAAACTGATCTCGCGCCAAACACGGGAATTTACTTTTCAAAAATTGAAAAAAAGGCACGCATGTGACGTCATACTTGCTTTCCATTTCAATACGTTAATTCCCAGAGAATAATGAAAGAAATCAGTGTTTCAAATTAGGAAAAAATTCTATTTTCGTCAAAAAATGGTCCAAATTGGAAAATTACAACAAAATTCGATCAAATATAGTCCAAATAGCGCATTGAAATGAAACGCAACTATGACGTCAGGCGCGTGTAAAAACAGCTTCGGGAACTCTTTTCAATTCATGAAAATTAAATTAACGTATTTGGCGCGAAATCTTCTTGTTCGGTGGTTTTAACGATAGTAGTAGGCAATTGAATACTTTCCCCCAAATTAGATTTCACATACACTCCTGGAAATATTAACATATTTTTAACTTCAAAGATTAAAGTTTTTCGAAAATGGTAAATTTAATTTTAAACTTCATTATCCCTTTAAAATCTTCTTATTCAGTCCAATTTACTTCTTTTATCTTATTCTCCATTTCCCTTAGGCCTATTTCATTGTTTTCGCTCAATTATTCTGGAATTATTAACCCCCATGGAGTTACATTTCAGTTTTCCTAATTTATTCTATATTTAAATTGGAAACTTCATCGTTTTATCAAATATTAATAAAAAAAATTGCTCGAGGATGAATTTGTGTACCTAGAGATGATAAACAGGATAATGTCCCAGAAACTTAAAATTCTACATTTTTTCAGATATTTTATTTTATGATTAATTTGATAATTGTTTGAGACCAAAAAATTTCGTAAATTTAAATAAAAAATTCTCGAGATCTTCGCGGTTGATATATTTTACTTTTTCTCTAAATGTCCCAGGCTGCTCAATAAGAGTTACCGTCCCACATTCAAATTTTCAGGAATTCGTGATACTATTCCTTTAAATCAATACTACATTGTCAACCATGAAAGGATCCCATATTCCCATAAAAAAATTAAAAATTTATATCCATTCCAAGATTGTAAGTGTCAAAATTTGATAAACTATTAAAACTTTTAAATTTTGTGTTCCCGTAATTAATATTAAAACGAGTCATTATTTCTTAAATGACTGTTATGTTTTTACTAAAATTGGTTAAGGTTTCATACGTTTAACTAATTATTGAAATACTTTTAAGTCCGGAACTAAAAAGGAAATTAATAATAAAGCTCGAGCTTGCCGAGAAAATGAATTATTATGTCAAAAACACGGGAAGAAAAAAAAAAAAAAAAAATCAAAACGGATATAAGTTACGTTAGAAGCGTATAAGACCCGAAGTACTCAGGGAGGTGTTTTTCCCGAATCCATTTTTCAATACCTCTTTCTTTATCGTTCAAATAGTCCACCAGTAACAAAAATTACAAACAAATATTAATCTGGAAATAAATAAATACCATCAAAATAGGCTTAGCTGGATTCATGGAAATCCTGCATTCCGTATATAAGGGCCATCGAACAACGTCATTGGTCGCTAGTCCTTATATGGGAAGGTCAGAATATCTCCATGAATCCAGCTAAGCCTATTTTAATAGTAAGTTTTAAATTTATTATTAGTTTAATAATGGTTTGCATTTTTTACTGGTGAATTAGGCATATTTAAACGATAAGGAATCGATAAAGAATCACTTGTTGTAAGGTTGAATTCTCCCTAAAACATCATTGCCCTTGCTTACTTCGAGTCTCTTATACGCTTCTGATTACATTGATTTTTTCACGTTTATTTTTTCTATTGACAAAAGGTAAAGTTCACAAAAATCAAGCTAAAGCCATTATTATTTTCATTTTTTCCCGAAACGTAAATCTGACTAGTATATCCTCAACAATAATCCAATTAAATTGTACTAAAATTATACATATACGTATTATACCCAGAAATATACATCGTTAAACTTAACAATACACCCCCTATTAAATTATTATCCTCAATTTAAAGGTATTGTGAAGTATTGGCGACCGAAAATTATCTTCTCGAAGTCCTGTCGGTCACCGTCGAAAACTTTAGGAGGCGTTACAACCAACTGCATGAAAGGTTGGTTAAATTGATCAAATATAAACACCGTTATGCTTAATTACCTAGAAATTGTTGACATATTTATAAAAGTGACCGTTCGGATCAATTTTATTAACAGAGAGAAAAAGATGGGTCATATAAAGTATTTAATTGTTTAACATTTCATTCCCCCTTATATATTACAGATATATATATATATATATACAGGAGAAAAATAGTGAAGTTTTCAATCCGATAACCAGAATAAAGAGAAATGTCGTACTGAGGTAGTAAAAGAAAATCCTTGGAAATAAAAGGCTTAAGGAAAGTGGAAAATTCTTTACTTGAAGGTCATCGTTACAGATATCGTTTAGATCATTCAATTTCTTTGAATTGAAGCAAATGTATGTAAAGAGACAAGTACTCGTTTCTAAACTACGTTATCCAGCCCCTTTCTCCTTCCCCAATCATTACTAGCTCAAATCATTCGAAACATAAGACGCAATATAAGTAACTAAACATGCCAATTCCAAGAGATTCATATCGGCATTAAAACCTTTGATGTTAAGGGGATGTAACTTTTATTTTATTCCATCAAAGGCATGTACAGTCAAATTACGACCCCATTAAAGATTTCGAACCACTCTTCGACATTCGACGCCATGTCTATGTTCGCGATCAACAGAACAAACAGATTATTCTCGAGCGTTTCGGCACGTGATACGGTCGCTTTCGCACCATATATTTAGTGAAAGAACTTAATCCAGATAGTAACTAATCAAACCACGTGCGTGGCTGCCATGTATAAAGAATCAAGAGCAGCGCAAGTGGTTTTGTTAGTTAAGTACTACTTTTAGAGGTCGCTTACAAACGCCAGGTTTTGATATTCATTTTAAACTATTAATCAGGATAAATTTTCATTGTTAATAGTCCAAGTTTCCGTTAAGTCATCCAAACTTTATCTCTATAGTGAGGAGATAAGTGCGTAAAGGAGGAAAAAACTGACAGTATGGCGCTACAGCCGATATATATCTTCCAAGTGTAACGTTCCCGAGTTTTATTAACTGATTCTTGCTCTCACTTTTTTTTGTCTTCAGTTGTTCTTCGAGAGTTTTATAGCGTAAGCCAAAGCGAATTAATACGCAATGTTTAAAGCCATAGGGATAAATATAGTACATGGAAAGTGGTCTTGAAAAGGAGTATATAGAGGAGCGAATACAAAAAGGAGAGAAATACAACTAAATAATAAAAAAAGTAAAAGAATCGGCAGTGAGAAGAAAAATAGAATCGTATAATACAGGCAAGAAGAATGACCGTGTTCCCATCAATTTTGTTTTTTTAAAAAAAAGAAAATATAGGTCTATATCCTAGATATACTGATTTACAATCTTTGAATGTACCTAAATTTCTATTGGAAAACCTGTGTTTTCTATGGGAATAGTAGGTTATTTAGGCTGTTACTCAGTATAGCTATAAACCCCAACTGCGGACCTCGATGTATATATATAAACAGTGAAGCTAAACATGTATAGGATTAACTCCTAGAGACTATTTTTTCTTACTTATAGTTTAATATCGCGTGTCACTCCGCAGTATTATCGGTACTGATATCATTAGGGATCATCGCCAAACGTACAAACATTTATAACATCAGCTTTCTCGAGTATATATACGTGAAAAAAATAAGAAAACTACATGTTGGCCAAACTCATAGTGTCACTCGAGTCCCTCAGCTCTCAGGAAAGGATAGAAAAAGAAGTTCGGAAAACGGTCGGAGATAAAAAATAAAAATAGGGGATTAAGTATATATTTGCAGACAGAAAGAAATCTGTGTCCAAACAGTTACAATTAACTGGGTAGTCGAAAGGTTTCGTTTCAATTGGAAAGTATACCCTGTAGAACCAAGTTTGTAATTAGGGGATAGAACTAGAGTTCTTAATCGATAATTTACCCTGGTTTGCTTTGGTAAAATGACGAAAATGGTAATTTATAATTTAAAACTTTTTGAATTAAATGAGAACAAATTTCCAAAAGAGGTCAAAGTTTTAAGTCGTCTACAATTCTACTTTGCAATAGTTATTCTTGTTTGGCGTCGTTAAGGACACGTTAATGTAATTTTTCATGTCTCCGTCACTTTGCACTTTCAATGCTAAATTAAGTCAAATGGCCAAACATATCGTGAAAAATATCGCATTTGTCACGAATGTAGGAGTTGTTTATTTAGAAAGAGGAATTTCGCATTTTAAAATCGTAGAAATATAAATAGGAATCATTTTGTGAATTTTATCGTCTATTTAGGTTGAATTTTAATTATCCTGAACGGCTTAAAACAATTTTCAGTTTTCAGTTATGTCTAATGTTTCCAGAAGTATGTCAGTAGCGCGATTGAGAAATCGTATTACGAACAACGCGCTGTGGAAAGAAGCTTCACGTCACGTAGACACGTACACGTAGGCATTCAACGCACGATTTCTTAGCCTGGCAAATAAATTCATTAGCCAAGAGACGGGTATTTATTTATGTATGTACAGATGAATATATCTTAAAAACTATGAATTACACTGTGTATAATAATATAATAAAATTTAAAAAGAACCTTCTTTTTAAATTTTATTAAATGGATAATAATTAAATGAAGAAGTTTTAACTACATATTCAGAGATGGGAATGTTTTCCAATTAAAAGCCTAACTTTTCTACAATACTATACGTCATTCTCGCTCTTTCACGCGGTCTTTTTCGTGATTGTACTTAATCCTCACTCCTGCTCTTTATTCTAAACTTATCGCTAATTACATTCTACTTCATATAGTGGAAAAAAATAATAATCTATATATATATTTGAAATTTCGTATAAAAGCTTCATCCTAGAGGATTAAAATTTTGAATATGTCTTTTTAATAGTATGAAAAAATTAAAAACATAAGATCAATAAGCCTTCGAATACAATGGTGACAGCCGCACTTTAATTAAAAGTATCTAAATCTAATAAACATCATAAGGGTTTATTTATTTGAAAACATTCATCAAATAACTTGTATCTAAATTGCAAATTCTTAAAAGGTCGTTTGATATGTTATTAATTTGGAATACACGAACGTGTTCGAATTGATTGGATGAACTTGAGACTTATAGGTAATTCTTGGAAATTCGTGTCTTAAATTAATAGAGCGGGGATTATTGTTATAGCTCAGCTTATCTAGACAAGTACACCGGTACCGTATATAAGCAAAAATTAGAACGAACGCCTTCAGCTTGTTAACTGGATTAGAAGCAATGGTGTTAAATGTCGGGAAAAAGAGTTTTGGACGTATCTCTTTCCCCGTGATTTTAATTATATGTATTGGGTCTAAGTCGGTGAGAGAAGAAGAAGGATACGATAAAACGAGAAAGGATAATGAGAAGTTTTCCAAGGCTTCCCTTGCTCCTCGTCATCATCTCCAGCTCCGTTTTATGGCAAATTGGATTCTTAGAGGCCGTGTTTCGAGACATCCATATCATCATTTTTCATTCATTTGTTTACCAACGAAAATCACGAGACAAAATATTAAACAAATGATTCCCCCCCATTGTATAGTTTGAAGCATAAACCTATACATATCAATCAGGAGTTCATAAATAAAAATATAGAAGGATTATAGAACTTATTGCCTTTATATTCCAACTCATAGCCCAAGGAAGAGCTCCACCCTTCAGCGTTTCTGTGCTTTTACTGTATTCCGAAGAGCTCCACCCTCAGCGCCTATATAATATATTATTGGCTCTCTTGAACTGACGTTGCTGACATGAGTGGCCAAAAAAATATATTTGGTTGTTCTGGTTACGAACATGTTTTAATGCCGAAGGAAAATAAGACCGGTCTCCTTTTTTTCTAGCCCCTCACGTTCGTGACACTGTTCCTTTAAAAAGGGGATTGTTTAATGAACTTTCCGACGTTGTTTCCCACCTGTCTCTAGTCTGTGTTCTATAATTATCAACAAGTGTCAAACAACGTACGGATTTCATTAGATTTTATTTACAAGAACCTTTTTCTTTTTCGTGGTTTACTCGGATTTAAAACAAATCCAACATCCTTTTCTCGTTAGTCTGTCACCAGCGAGCTTAATTTTCTAGGGTTTGGGAATTGTTGAATGTACTAATTAAAGCATTATCTGACTTTCTGTATTGATAGAACTCAGATAGAAGGATTTCCGCAAAATCAGAATTTATTTAAAAAAACTAAACTTTATTTTTCCGAAATACTTTAAATTATTTTCGTTGCAATAAATTTAAGATAAAATTTCTAGCGTTCAAGGTATTTAAATAAATTTTATGAGTCGTATTTGTCACATAATTCCGCATAATTATATTTCAGATTTTCTGACGAATAAAAATTATAAACAAGAAAGTTTACAATTTTAATTTTTCGGAAAATATTTCGATTCATTTTGAAGAAAACTTTCCACATTTAATTTTTTTCTCCTGAAAACGAACAATCCGAGTTGCAAATGCTTCAATGTATTATACATTACATATATTTAAAGCCCTATTCACACGTAAAAACATTTGAAACCAAATTCAACTAGTATACGAGCGATGTACGTAAAAGATTAATATATTCAAAAATTCAATGACATTAAATTAAATCATGGGTTAAAAAATTAGACGGTGATGGAAATAGGGTTAACTCTTGTGGACAAATTATATACACTGGTGTTATATTCACGGGACGAAAGATAAATGAACGTTAGAGGAATCTTTTTTGACGTTGGAGTATGTACGGAGTATAAAGAAGAGTTAGGAAAAAAAAAGTATCTGTAAATTATTAAGGTTAGCTCATTAGGAGCCCTTTTTCCTATCGTAACTCTTTCCTTTCTCCCCGTTAACGTGTTCCAATTTTTTTTTTCTTTTCTTCTTTTTTTTTTTTTTTTTTTTAAACTTCTATAGGTTGTCTCCCCGGCGTTAGATCGTTTCTTAAATACTTTATAATATCCTTTTTGGGTTTATAAGATAAATGAAGACTAGAATGTACTCGTTAAAAAGAAGTATATCGAGCTACGGTTTTAAAACTTTACCCCTTTTTAGCCACACTCCTCTAGTGGAAGGGAGTGTACTCTTGAATTTGTTGTGTTGGCGTCTATATAGTCGTTGTCGTTGGCGTAGTTAACCAAAATAGGAAAAGTCATTTAATTAAAACTAAATATGTAAAATGAACTGTCACCATTTTTTCGAATGACTCTGAAGTATATTTTTAGTTTCATTACTCTTTTAAAACGCCATATTCAAAATATTGTACCTCTGGGTTGATTCGACGCTCTTAAGAAACTTCAAAATTAAAATGTCAAATATATAGGTACTCTTTTTACTATATATGAGGTAGTTTATTTCTGGAAACCAAATATTTACTTAAAACTTAAAAAAATTCCCAAAAAATGTAAAATAAAATTCACAAAATCTCCAAAATCCCCCAAATAAGTTCTAGGGGTGTGGCTTCTTGTATGAAATAACCCATTTGTTTATTCTTTAGGGTTTCACTTCGTTTTAGTCTGCAAGTAATAGGAGTTTATACAGACAACTAATTCATTTTCGGAACGTCTCAAAAAGTATAAAATATGATCATCAATTTGATTAAAGCGTTTAGATGACCCTGAATGCCAATTTTTATCAATATTTATTGGTCTATACAGACATCTCATTTACATAATTTTCACTATGGAAAAAATTTCAACCCTCTTTACCAGCTTTTTCTTTCGTTACAGAATTGATAGTACCTTGGTGAATGGTGAATGGTGGGTTAAGTTTAGTTTGGATCAGTTTCCATTTGAACCACTTAGTTATTTTTTAACAAAAAAGGTTTCTTAACCAACTGAAACCGAGCTATGAATAACAATATGTGCAACCGTACAAATGCTTCGGGGCTCTTTAGACAAACTGAAGACAGTGCCAAGAGCTTCTCTTTAGTTTGCTGAACGGACTTTAGTTTGTTGAGAACCCCGAAACAATTGACAGAGTGGGGAAACCGTCGCCCATTGTTATGCCTAATATTAACTAGGCCGTTTTCGCCGCAAAAAGCAAAAACGAAGAAGATTTTCCGCAACGAAGTGTTAGCAAAAGATCCTATCTTAAGAATTTCCGTGATGGTGGAATGAAATGTTATTTGCTTGGCTCGGTTTCTCAAGAATCCTTTTGGCTTGAAACCTTTTATGTCGGCCTTTTAAGTTACACGCTTTAATATTCCTTCTTAGTGAAAACAATGTATTTGATCCTGGAAGCTAAGCTTTTCTCTATATATTTGGTATATATATAGTTATAATTATTAAAAATTAACTTAAGTTCCTTTCAACTGCTTTTACACAGCATATACCAGCTCCTGGATTAATTAAAATATATAAATCTCGATGTAACAATATCTGTCTGTCGGACAGTAGCGCTAAAGTTTATACACGATGTTAACACGTTTTAAGTTAGAGTTCTAGCTTGATATCGTGAATTAAATTAGCTTTAAGTGAAGTAAAACAGCTGTGGTCACTGTGGAAGGTAATTTCAAAAATAACTGTAACAAAGTAAGACAGATTTCAGTAATTTAAATATATATATTACGTATATGATTACGCTATTAACTAATTAATATAATAAAGTCTAATTTGTTTTTTTTAAACCCGTGTAATTTTTAGACTGATATTATCAATTTATATAAATAAATAGTTTCCGAATGATCCTTTAAACTATACTGACAAATTACTGGTTAAATTTTCACGATTCAGGCTTAGCCGAATTTCTTTTTCAACGACCCTTTACGAGAGAAGAAAATCGGAGTAAGTGATAGAGGAGACTAGCGTGCATGTTTTACAGCAATTAAACTATGGAAGCTAACAATAAAATGGGGATTAAGAATAAGTTGGTGCCGTTTCTAAGAGACAACGCCCGCCATTCGGAATAAGCCCTATTCAGACAGAAAATGATACTCGGAACACAGAATTATCCAATGAAATATTTTAAGGTTAAAACTATAAGCTGATGGTAAAATAAAATCTAAGTGCTATATATTTATACTTAAATTAAAATGGCGAGCTAAACAAACCAAAAGGTTGCTTGAAAATGAAGCGAGTTGAAATCTTGTTATAACTAAATACGATTTTTTTTTTGTCTTTCTTATATGATTTTACTTTGACACGCATTTTGACTTAAATGAAAACTTGGAGCTAAAAATGGAAGAACCCGTTTTTGGTGTTTAAATTAATTTCTGAAGTTTGGTAAAATTTGAAAAAAAAAAGGAAATATAAATTTCGACCAATCATATTATTTTAGCCTTCAACAGCGCTTGTAATGTTCTAACATTAAAAGAATAGGCCGGTGTTTGATGGCAAAGATTGTAATAATGAAATCTTTTTGAACCAGAGCTGAGCTATATATATATATTTTTTAAATGATGAGCCTGGTACTCTATTCATTTAGAGTAAGACGTGGCAAGCCCGAGGAGAGCTCTCCATATGAAAAATTACCATTATGAGCCAGAGGGGAGGTCTAAGAAAATGAGTACGATAAGTACATAAAATGAGACGAGTAGAAGGTATCTTGACGTATACGTACGCGTTAGAAATACGTTATCTCAACGAATCCCAACCGAAAAATTTAAATGTTAAGGTTATTTTCGACGTCATAAAATAAATGTTTACTCGGAGCAAGATTATATTTAAAGTTGAATATTTTATTATAGGAAAAATGGCGAGAATTAGCCTAATTCGCGGTTGATATCAATAAGTTTCGCTGTAAAAACGTATATATATATATCGGTAATTCTTCCTCTAAGAAAAGTTTCCAAGATTATTTTACCTTTAAGCGCGAACGGAACTTGAAATCCCGTCCGCATATAGAATTTGAAATCTAAATACTTAGCTCGGCACCACACCCCTTTCGACTCGGCTAGAATCATCTCGCTTCGAGCAAATCCTTTAACTAAATATAATAATTCGAGGGACATGGTTTTCTTTCTTTTAGAGCCCCGCGTAGTTATAGCGTGCGTAAAAATAGAAGTTAATAAGCACCCCGCGCCAAACTTTCTCGACGGCGAGTCCAGATTTAATGATTAACTAATTCGTAGAAAAAAAAGGAACGTTGGGTTTGATGGCGAATCGTATAAATCGCGGCAATACGCCCAATCCCAATAGAATATATTCGACGAAAGAGATTTAATACGCTGCGAGCCGAAAATGTTAGTTACGTCTCGGGGTCCGCTACGTGTAAAGCGAATATCATTCCTTTATCCCTTATTAATCGGTGATCCGCGAACAAGAAAAACTTAAGTTTAATAATGCATTAGAGTCCGGGTACCCTTTTCGGTATGCCACGCGAGAGTTTGCGATTATGTTTGGGTGAAGTTGTATTTTTCAGACAGAAATATTTACAGCACTGAATTTTCTTTTACACATTTTCAGTCATTATTCAAGGAAGTCTCTCAATTTTATTTGCGACAGAGTTTGAGAAATAGAAAGAAAAAGGCGTCCGTTTAGTTCTGTATACTTTCTACATATCACGTGACAAAATTCTTTCATTTTTACGGGAAGGTACACGTACCACTTTCCCTTCGTTAGATTTCTCAAAATCTCTACCGCATAGCTGTTAAGGTGTTATCAAGAATCCATTCAGGTTCCATAAGAATATGGGAGCATAGCTTTAGCCTCTGGTACCATCCTCCCAAACTTTGTAACAAAAGTTCGTCCGCAATTTTCGCATCATTTGTACGCTTAGATCTTTTTCGGTCGGCTCCAATTTTTATTACCCAAAATATTATGTCAAGGTCGTTAGTGGTGCGGGTGAATAATATAATGTCAGGAGCGATTTACTTGAAAAATCGATTCGAAGCAGACGAACTTTTGCTACAAAGTTTGGGAGGATGGTTATTGAATCGCGGCCTCCCATATTCTTATGGAACCAGAATGGATTCTTGGTGTTATATATATGTATTTTTCATAGGTATAACATTTTAGCAAACGATGATTATGAAGTAATATCTCAGTAATTTTATGTCATAAGACTATTCTATCTAGTTTTCTGTCATATAAAATAGTCTACTATATTCTATAGTTTTTGTAATAAGATAGTGTCCAACACTAAACAGATTTCTGTCATAAAATAGTCTCTCCATTCCATGCTTCGTTTTTTTCCTTTCTATATAATGTTTTATCATTAAATAGTCTCCATTCTGTAGTTTTCCCGTATATACTTCCTACATTCCATAGTTTTATGTCATATAGAAGTCTCTCCAATCCATATTTTTTATCATAAACAAGTATCTCCAATAAATACAGTTCGTAATTCATAGTTCTGTAATAAATAAGTCTCCTCTAATCCATAGTTTTCTGTCATAACGTATATATTATTCTCTTCGTTTCAATTACTTATTCGCCATAACTAAAGTATTTTACCACAAGTTCAAAAACGTTTCTCGTTCAGAATATATTTTTGGCACTTCAACTAAAATCGATGGTGACTACGGGCTTGTACACATCGGTGAGGAGATTTTTGATGTCGTGACGAAATCGTCACGAGATGGGCGACGACCAGGCCGTATCAGGCAATGAAATACTTCGGAGCTAGGCAGGTACATTTCTTCTTTAGTTACCCCCGCGCAGCTGTAGCCCTCCTCTCGCCCTTTGCTTAGCCAGGAAAGTTATTTTTTTTTAATACTTAAGAGATCGTTGGGGTGGGGGAGGGATAAGAGAGTAAGAAGTATAGTCTTAATCCCGCGAGAACTCGAAAAACCATTAGGAAACAATCATGGCCACTTTTACGGGCTAGAAAAGGTCAGAAGGCGAGGCCAGCGGCGGAACATTTTTTTCTCTCTCTCTTTTACTTTTTTTCAGAGCTCACTACTTTCCACGATATCAATTACAGAATTCCGGCCGGATCATTTTTCCCCTTCGGCAATGGATATATATATATATATATATATATATATATATATATATATATATATATATATATATTTGTATTTATAAGGCCCTTCTTCCCCCTCAGAACTAGTAAAGGGAAGGTGGAATATCAGGTGGATCAACTTATTACGTCATTTGTTGCCTAATTATGAATAAAACATTTAACATGGTGAAAGTTATATCAAAATCAAATTTATGCTACAAGAAATAAAATTATTAAACCAAAACGTGAATCTTTCCTTTTACCCACATCACTGAAAATCGCTAAGCCTAATTTTGGTCTAATCAAATATGAAAATAAGAAAAATACGAAAATAAATAAAAGGAAATCAAATATAATAGCATAGTCCTTCTTTACACTTATTCATCATTTAAAATCGCTAAGCCTAGATTATTTCTAGGTCAAGTTATAAAATCAAATGTACTATCAAGAATATATTAACCCCATTTGGATGGAAGTATGAAAGCGTCCTTACTACCAATGTTAAAGCTTACGAACAATAAGAATTGTACTCTGCATATGTCTATAAGGTCACTAGCTAGGCGGTGGAATTAGAATATTTACTCTAAGTTTTTATTTTAACTTCTGAATCGGAAGATGAAAGTTTTAACTATCAATCAATCAATCAATTTCGCTCTTTAGTACTAATAAATATTTTTAGACGATTAGCTACTTAAAAATTCGAGGTTAACACTTAATAATAATTAACCTCGTTCCATAAAGGAGCGCTGAAAAACGTTTAGCCGCCGAAAAAATGGAGTAACTATTTTCTTGGGGATAAAACCATAAGTCAACCTGCTAAGCTTTACAGCAAAATTTTGTTTTTGAGTCAATTTTCAATTCGTTTCAAACTTCTCAAGCAATACTGAGATCAAATAATCAAACCAAATCTGGCATCTTCCCTTTAATCTAGAATATTTCCTCCAATAGTTACAAGCGGTATAGATTTCGCGTAGTATAATATACTGCATAATTACTAACTTTCTGCCTCAACCACGAATCCGTTATAAAATTCCACGGGATAAAGTTTCTTTAACGAAAATAAGAGCATATATAACGATGGCGAAAGAGATTACCAATTATTGAAAGAGCACGAGGAGCCTTGCTAAGATTTTTTTTCTTCCCTTTTTTTTTTTTCTTTTGGCATTTTCGCTCAACTGAGTGGAAATTACCGTATGGGAAATGGCATAAAACGCCTTCCAATTAATAATACTAAAATAACAAGCTGACACGAGCGGGAAAGGGAGTAAAGATAGAATTTTTTTCAGTCTCGTAGCCTTTCGCTCGACCTTATACTCCAGATTCCCGGCTTCTCTACGCCTCATCTCCGATATTCGGGACATTAAAGCTAAAAATGTGATTAGCATCCTAATAAGATATGCAAATAAGTTGTTGATTAAATATCAGCAAAAATATCCCTAATTTTAATATCGAAAGAGTTTGTCTATCGAGTGGAAGGGGGAGTAGGATTGAAAATAGGCATATTTCGATGGGTTATTAGAATAGCTTACGAGTAACCTTTTCTAGTAGACTACAATGGGACTTAAAGGGAAACTTGGAGCAAAAATGAAACAGCTTTTGAATTTCTTTTCCGAATCACAATGCCAAAAAAATATTCTAGAATTTTTTACAATTTTTAGACACGTTTTTGGTGTTTAAATTAATTTCTAAAGTTTGGTTATTTTTTTTTATTAAAAGCAAGTATAAAGTTGGGCCAATCATATTATTTGAGCCTTCAACAGTGCTTGTTATGTCCTAACATTAAAATAATAAGCCGGCGTTTGACTCTCAAGATCTCGAGCATCAAACGTCGGCCTATTATAATAATATTAGGACATTACGAGCGCTGTTGAAGTCTGAAATAATATGATTGGCTAGAATTACTATTTACTTTTATTCAAAAAAATTTAGAAATTAATTTAAACCTCAAAAACGTGTCTAAAAATTGCGAAAAAATTCTAGAATATGTTTTATGGCGTGAGGATTCTAAAAATAAATTCAATTTTTGGTTCAAAGTTTCTATTTAAACATAAAAATTAATTTTTATGTTTTCCAAATAGATTTTTTTGTTTTTCTTTTGCATACAAATTACATTAGTTTTAAGTAAAAATGTGTTATTCGATACTAGATGTATTATCCAGGGCATAATTTGTTACAAATCATCAATAAAGAAACACGTGATATAGCCAACCATCTTTCTCCGGGTATATTTTTAATTTAAACGCTAACGATTTGGTATAGAAAGATCGAGGAAAAATGATCTTTCTTCTCTCCTCACAGGCAGACACGAAATATTTGTTGATACTACATTTTTAGTCCGGTAAATAAGCATGGGGATTGGGGATGGAACGAATTTTCCTAAACCGGTTTCAGCTGTCTTAGACATTTTGCGTTTTTGTTTATATTTGATTTTACTGATAGCATATAAATAAAATCGTATGCTGACTATATTTCATGGGGTTTATATATAATTACGAAATTTTTCAAAAATATTTTCTAAATGTACTGGTAATGTCGTGTTATCCTTTGACATTATAATTCAACATTTTCTATGACTGTCCCGGGATATAAAAATCCAGGTAGTTTCGTCACATACTATATAAAATTTTCCAAATATAACTAGTTTTTGAAAAACCCTCAAAAACGGAAATTATTTTTCAAAACTAAACTTTCGTGTTTTATATAGAGTTTGCAACGTGTATAGGAAGCTAAATACTAATTTCACGCGCTATATTTTTTACTAAGCAAAGATATAAATACAACACTGCTTTATTGCCAGTGAATTCTAAGATTGAAACGAACGGTGTATGTTTTGAAGTTGCGGGAATAATCTTTTAGGAAGTCGGTGTACGTAACATCCTTTGGGATAGGAGAACGCGTTAGAAAAGTTTCAAGCGGAGGATTCAATATAGGTACAAAGGATCATCCCATATAAATCTTTCATCACATTTCGTATAAGGTTTAAATTCGAAATACCTTGGTATATTTGCAAACTTACGACTGAAGCCATTTCATCGACTAAGACAAACAAACTGATGGAAGCTATAGCTAGCCAAATTCAAAAGAATCTTATATAACATCCCGACTATCTAAAGCCACGCAGCGAATGTAATGTTGAGAAGAAGTGCTATATGAATTAGTAAATATAAAGATAAAACCCTAAAAATAGGCTTTTTTCACGAATTGGCTGAAATTAATACGACAAAGTCAATATGAAAATAAAGCCAATTGGGGCAAATTGAAATTGCTTAAAAAATATATGATTTCTATACCTAGCTATTAAAAGAAATGTTTTTTTTTTTTATTTAAATGTTAAACCTAATTTAATTTCACGCTCTAAGAATTACAATATAACACAGACTTAAAGAGAGAATAAGGTCGGATAAGTATTATTGTCGAATGGGAGCCGCCTTTACCCTCCCGACCAATGAGATGAAAGTAACCAAATTACCTTTACACCGAGTAAAAAGACGAAGATTACCTTACAAAGTTAAAAAAGTTCTAAGTACTATTGATTCTTTGCGTCTTTTAAGTCTGAACCCGGTAAAAAATCGGAAAACGATATCGGGGGAGATTTGATTAAAATCTGTATTTCGTATAATTTCCGCAGAAATCTTATTTTCAGAACTAGAAACAATAAAAATAATGACTTAGTGTCCAACTTAATTCTCACTAACTTGTAAGTATATTCTTTGAAGAAAAATTTAGATAAGGTCCCTTATTTTCTTTTAAACATTTGGTTTAAAGTAAATGTCGATCCCCATACACAATGAACCACTAATTATCGTCCCAAATATAAAGAACAATATGAGGAGTGCCAAAAATATTGGACTCGCATCCTAAGGAATATCCAAGTATATATTTCCAAGGCACTTTTGGTATTATTGGCTCTTCAATTTCGGTAACAAAAACGAACTTATAAACTGTTTATCCACGAAATTAAAACATTCACTGAAGAATAAATAGAGTTGAAGGGGTTTGGACGGGTATCACGAGTGTAGTTTAATTCCCTTTTCGGTATAAATTTGAACATTGCTTTTAGTTTAATGGTCTCTATAGCAAAATTTATATCGAGACTGACGCTGTCGAGAATTGAATTGGAAATTCCCTTCGGATTTGGATACATCTAAAGGAGCTAAAGGGGGAGGGAAATGAATTCCCGAAGAGCTCGCTCTACTATATATATTTTCTATACAGAGTTACGATCTAATATAAAAGCCTTATTTCCCTTAGAAAAATCAGTTTTTCTATAGGAATTTGCGCCTCTTCTAAGATCGTCACCGAATATAAACCAAGGCCCATCGCTTATAAAGAAATTACTTTGAAAATTGCTGATGCTAGGTGGAAAACTCACCAGAGAGCCGCGAAGAGGATCCCTTTCGGACTAGTCGAGAATGAATGCCGCAGTCAAAACTATACAGAACTGGCGAGTCCGTCCACCTAAAGAAGAAGAATAAAGTGAAAAGCTATTAAGAAGAGTGTCCTGATGAATATCTACCAGTACCGCACTCGTCAAAAGCTTCGTACCCTCCATTCCATAAAGGGAGAGTGAATGATAAAATAAATCTAATTATTGACAATCAATTCTTTAGATCCCCACCCCTTCAAAATTGGGTTGGACCAAATAATGGGCCCACAACCAATGATCAATCTCTTCCTATTTAATTCGATAAAATGAAAGATCTTTAAATTCACGATAGTTATAACGGAAAAGTGACGCTGATTGGATATGCGGGTTCTAGTTATGGAAAAATGATTCAGAATGTATTTTTTATTATTTCTATGAGGCCGTTATAGGTTACGTAACGTAAAACCACTCAGACAATCATTTGAAATCTAATTTAAGTTCCTTACGGTCCGATTTTCTGACAAAATACAAATTATCTAGGTTTTTGTACGATCCATATTATGAACAGATATTTTATTTTCAACATTTCAAGCAGTTTTCTTTATTATGCGCCTGTAAAAGTGCTCTAACTACCGCGCAATTGTGTTCTATGGGAAGCTCCACTTTCAGGGACTTTTCTTCTGGTTTATATTAAGGTTCAACTTCGAAACTATATATAAGGTTAAGTTTATATGAGATTAAAGCGAGCATACGTACTGAATCTGACTTTATTCTAAAATGAATATGCCTTATAACTCTGGTTAATAATAATAAAATATCAAAGGTTGAATCTTCCCTTATTTATTATAGATAATAATCTAAAGCAACTCAGTTAAAATTTAATTATTTTTGCATAGCGAATAATATGTTCTCAAATTAAAATCAGGTGTTAAATAATTAAATTTTTAATTTATATACCGGGAATGTAAAGATAACAATATTATAAAATATATTATATAGTAGATTGCTATAAATTGTATATCAAAGGAAGTGTTTGTATAAGCTTAGTTTAAATATTGATCAGTAATTTATCCAAACTCTTAGAAATGAAAGAACTAATTTAAGTTGCCAAAGGAATTAAACTTTAATAGCTAGTAGAAAATCTCACTGGCCTACGCGCCGAGTGCTCCCAATCTGGCTCAAATCGTAACTGATCTAGCATCTGCTCTTTATCGCTTGCTCCTAGCTCGAAAATGAGCAAAATGGTTTACCAGCGAATACTCTTTTTTCCCAAAGGAATAGGGAAAAGTCCTGGTTCGCCAATTGTATAAAACTTATCTAAAAGGGTTTTTCCCGCTCTAGAAAAGCTATTAAGAAGAGTGTCCTGATGAATATCTACCAGTACCGCACTCGTCAAAAGCTTCGTACCCTCCATTCCATAAAGGGAGAGTGAATGATAAAATAAATCTAATTATTGACAATCAATTCTTTAGATCCCCACCCCTTCAAAATTGGGTTGGACCAAATAATGGGCCCACAACCAATGATCAATCTCTTCCTATTTAATTCGATAAAATGAAAGATCTTTAAATTCACGATAGTTATAACGGAAAAGTGACGCTGATTGGATATGCGGGTTCTAGTTATGGAAAAATGATTCAGAATGTATTTTTTATTATTTCTATGAGGCCGTTATAGGTTACGTAACGTAAAACCACTCAGACAATCATTTGAAATCTAATTTAAGTTCCTTACGGTCCGATTTTCTGACAAAATACAAATTATCTAGGTTTTTGTACGATCCATATTATGAACAGATATTTTATTTTCAACATTTCAAGCAGTTTTCTTTATTATGCGCCTGTAAAAGTGCTCTAACTACCGCGCAATTGTGTTCTATGGGAAGCTCCACTTTCAGGGACTTTTCTTCTGGTTTATATTAAGGTTCAACTTCGAAACTATATATAAGGTTAAGTTTATATGAGATTAAAGCGAGCATACGTACTGAATCTGACTTTATTCTAAAATGAATATGCCTTATAACTCTGGTTAATAATAATAAAATATCAAAGGTTGAATCTTCCCTTATTTATTATAGATAATAATCTAAAGCAACTCAGTTAAAATTTAATTATTTTTGCATAGCGAATAATATGTTCTCAAATTAAAATCAGGTGTTAAATAATTAAATTTTTAATTTATATACCGGGAATGTAAAGATAACAATATTATAAAATATATTATATAGTAGATTGCTATAAATTGTATATCAAAGGAAGTGTTTGTATAAGCTTAGTTTAAATATTGATCAGTAATTTATCCAAACTCTTAGAAATGAAAGAACTAATTTAAGTTGCCAAAGGAATTAAACTTTAATAGCTAGTAGAAAATCTCACTGGCCTACGCGCCGAGTGCTCCCAATCTGGCTCAAATCGTAACTGATCTAGCATCTGCTCTTTATCGCTTGCTCCTAGCTCGAAAATGAGCAAAATGGTTTACCAGCGAATACTCTTTTTTCCCAAAGGAATAGGGAAAAGTCCTGGTTCGCCAATTGTATAAAACTTATCTAAAAGGGTTTTTCCCGCTCTAGAGCGCAGGAATTCGTTAATTAAAGCTGGGTAAAATAACTCTATTCTACACTACGCTTTCCCTTTAAAAGTCCTTCATTCAGTCTTGTTTTGTGTACGGATTAAAGCTTTATCCATGGGGAAAAATTGAATAGATTAGAAGGTACACGTAAGATTTATTTCAAAGCCGAAGTTTTAGTTATTATGGTTGCGTATGAACACAGCCTCATTCGGAAAGGAAAGCTAGATACATGTAGGTCTTTCTCGTCTCTTCTCTGGCTAGCGTTCGACGAGGAGGAAAATTGCTTACGGCCAAAAGTTGGGTCGGATTTGACGACTTTATTAAAGCGAGGATATTTAGGCCTAGTAGCGATGCGGACTCGACTACCAGCTAGCTTTGCTACCCCCCTTTTCAGCCTTTTCAGGCGAATTTTTACGGACCGTTGGAGGATTAGGACCCTTTACCACTTTTCCCGTACCGAGTTGGTCGCTTTTCTAAAATAACATTAGCCTTTACTATATATATCACCATGGTTTAGTCTGCCCTCTTTTCATTCTTGTACATTTTATTTTTATTAAAAATCTATGGAATCCTTCAGCGCGCAAAAAAAAAAAAAAAAAAAAAAAAAAATGTAAGGACGAAAAAACGTCGTATTTACGGTTACTAATTTTTGATTCTAAGTTTGACGAATACTTTTTTTTTTTCGTCTATTTTTATTTTTAGAGCATATTCTCTTTTGGTGCGTCGAGAACCAAAAGATTAAATTAATGTAACATTTTTAAATGAGGAAAAAATTCGAAAAAAAGTGTTTTTCTTTAGCGATTCATTATCTTAAAAATATGCCTACTTCATCAGTAAAGACTTTTACCAAGAAATAATGAAATGTAAATATTTTCAGAAAGTAGGCTTAACGCGAATGCGTGGCAAATTGACTAGTTTTTTGGCGGGAAATGGTTATTGTTATTTTTCGAGATGTTTCTCCCTGGATAGCGGCTAGCTAAGTTGTAGATTAATTAATACTTTGATATATATATATATATATGAGCTAAGCCTTCTTTTCGAGTAAAGAAGCTTATTTTTAGGTCAATAAATCCATAAAACTTATTGTCAAAATACGTCATTCTCCTTAAAAAACCAGATATTAATTCCATTTCATATTTGACTTTATAGCGAAACGTACGATATTCTTGCTTGGAATTCAGGCTGTAAAACTAGGACTCGCGGCCGCGGGGCAGAAGGACGACAAAGGTTTTAGACGCGGTTAAAACTGACAGAAACTAATATACCGAACAATAAACGGAGAGAATTTGTGGCCCGGAGAAGAGAAGCTCTCAAAAAGATCCTTGCGCGAGCGGTATAGTAACTATAGGACTTTCTCTGGTTTCGACAGGCGAATAAAAACCGAAGGGATAACCCAAAATAAAACAAAAGATTGAAAGAACACGCGAAAAATAAGCTTGACGAAATATTGAAGGTTTTTAAAAGAATATACGGCTTTTTATTATATAATATAACAAAAAGTTAAGCGCAAAGTTTCATATATATATTTTTTTTTCGGAATCTCCTCCCATAAGTTCTTAAAAAACTAAGCCTAAAGTTTAAAACAAAGCTTTAGCGGTGCCCCAAAACAGCAACCTATAATTCCTTTACACAGAAACAAAAACCGTTGAACGCCTTTGTTTATGTTTATGCAAAGAGCGAAAACTTGTAAGGGTTAAGTGAAAAATGTATATGCCCCTATTTTCCCGCCAAAAATTTCCCAGGAAAAATCTAACCCGCCTCATCGTAGGTAAAGGAACATTTTAAGATAAAAAACTACGAGAAAGGACCCCGAGACGAATAGGTTATTGGTAAAACTCGGACACCCTGGTATTTGCAGACGCTCTCGCCTTGATTTAAATCTTAGGCTCGCGGGGCCCGTTCGAAAGAAATACGATAGAATATCCACCCTATATAAACGCGGCCAAAGTTTGAAGAAAACGGGTTAGACCAACCAGAAATCGCGCGCGCGAGCGACTTAAAATGTAAAACGGATCGATTTGGCGCTCGAAAAGCGCGGGAAAGGTTTCATCCGCAGTTTGTTCGTCGTGAATCAGTTAACGAACTGATGTTGGGGGATTCGAGAAAAGGACGGTAAAGAAAAAGCATCCTTTCTGTCCTCGCGAGCGCTTTGATTCCGACAGGACGAATGTTGGGCCAATAATCTTTAATACGTTCGAGTTAACCTAGTTAATGAATTAATTTCGGGGGAAGGAGAAAAATGTGGTAGACCGGCGTTTTTAAAAAATCTCTTCTCTACCTTTATTAAGGTTATCTCAACGAAGTCGAGTTTTGTATGGAAAGTCTGGAGAAGCGGCGAGCGAGAGAGTAAAGGAGGAAGAAAAAATGGAAAAGGGAGATTCGAAGGAGAAAGATGGAAGAGAGAGGAGAGAGTTAAAGAGTTTTGACTGGTGGACGGACGGGCGACGTAGCTCCCTCTAGCGGACAGTTAGGCGTCTCTCCTCTCTCCTTATCCCTACACAAAGTTCTCCAAAACACGACGAGCGAATAGCGACCACTAACTCGGAACAGTCAGCGACGAACGGTACAGATTCGATCTCACTCTGTTGGGACTTTGCTCTCACCCACAAAACCGTTGCTCTTCTATTCCGATTGCCTCCTAGATTCTTTTCTAGTATTCCTGCTAGAGTTAGCCCGTCACAGCGATCATATCTCCCGCGCTACACTGGTTGACACTTTGTCGTCGACGCCAAAGAGAGAGAGAGAGAAAATATACCTAAAGAGAATATATCCAAATGTTTTTTGTTTCGTTCCGGCAACTCCGCGGTGACATTTGAGTTTTTGGGAAACAAAAACAAATCGCGGAGTTAGAAAAGACTTCGTTGCATTTGAAATACCCGTATAATACAATAAAAACCTTTTAAATTTAACATTTCGGAGGAGTTGCTATTTTTTTCTTGGTCGCGATGCATCGCGCAAGAGCTAACAGGACATTTCCGACTATTATCGCGATTGTGCTCGTTAAGTTACTCTACGTGGTTGTAGTTTCCGACACAGTTGTTACCGAAAGTAAGTTGTGATTCTGATTAACTTAATTAGATTTAATTATAGACATTTTTAGGTTGCACTAAGCGTTAGTATTTAGTTTATTAAATCGTAAGAATACACGGCCGGATAAAGGGGGCTTCTCAGTTTAACCTTTCCCCTGGGTTATAACCAAAAACTCCAGTTTGGAGACAAAAGTGGTGGTCCAGTTTAGAGCGATAACCAGCAGCCCAATTTGAGGAGACGAACAAGTTCGAAATATGATCCAACAACTCTCAAAAATATTTTTTTAAAAATAGCGTGTAGTAAATTAAAACGGTTTCCTCTGGAGTTGAAAGATTGTGAAATTTCGGAGGAAATTAATAAAAAAAAATGTGTTATGGGTAATTGGGCCTGACGTAATTTTATTGCTTTTTCTCGTGCAAAGCAGCTGCCATTTTGCTTTCCAGATAATTGGAATTTCACGCAAATAGACTTTCGTGAAACCTATATTATTTACTGTGATAAATCCTAATGAGCTCAAAGCTCGGGCTTTATGATTTTGTTAGTTTATAACAAAGAGTATATTTGATTAACAAATTAAGATATGAATTAATCATTGAATTTAGAATGCATTTAAACCTATAACGGAGCTATTTCTCATTATTATTCGCAAAATCAATAAATTGTTCCATCATGTATAGCGCGTCAAACAAAATAAATTTAATTTATGCGAGTAGAAATATTTTAAAATAAATTATTTTTCGCCACAAACTTTTCAAATGGAATTTATTTTGGGAGATAGATAACGAAACGAAAGGGGGCAACGAAAAATAATGTCTATTCAGTCCGAATTTCATTATTAATGTAGTTGATGTGGGCATGCAGAAGTGATAAAAGTATTCTTATTGAAGCTAAACATTAGGGTATTTTAAAATGAGATTTTGATTCTTTTAATCAATAAAAAGATAATTTACTGCTCAAAAATCTAATTGTGATGGAAAACTTTTATTGTTCAAGGAGAAAATATATTTCTGTACCCAATAATATATTCGCTAGTTTACCTATGGAAATAAATTGCAAATTTTTACGACAATACTATGAACGTATTGAGCTTCTCAGTCAAATATAAATGTTTACTGTTTTTAAATCAAACACTGCATGATTATTTTAATTAACAGAAAAACATAAAAGTTGCCAGTTCTGAATTTTAGCGAGCATAATATTTGTATATTGTCATCAAATAAGATAAAATACTGAAATTAAAAAGATAATTTTTGGGAAAACAACTCTTTTCCATACGTATCCAAATAATTTTTCAGATATAATTCTTCTCATAAATTTTAACTGCAACTTGAAATTGATAGAGCGTTAGACGTCAAATTAAGATCTCTTCTCACAAAAAATAACAAAAAAAAAAGTCATATTTAATGCACTATATATCAATTAAAATCGATAGAGATCAATATTTATGCGTGGAAAATATAAAAACCACGAAAAAAAGAAAAAAATCTGTACAAAAACCTTATTTCTCGCGAGACCCGTGAACGAAACTTCTAAATATATATATATATGTAAAAAAACCTTTCCAGATATTTTAATATATCGTAGTTTCAGCCTTAAGTTATCAAAATATCAGCGTTAAATATATACACCATGCCATTAACATTTCTAACCATTCAAAGATGGTAATCAAAAGATATATATAAATATATAAAAAGCCTCTTCGATATCTCGGTCCCCGTTACTCCCCGATATTAAAATATTGAACAATGGTTTTTCACGAAAAAAAAAAAAAAAAAAAAAAATAGCCTGCACTGTTCCATGTTCCAGGATTCATCCAGATTTCCCCCTTTTCCCTTCCTTTTATCTATCGAGAAACTTAGTGCCGCTCTAACTCCTATATCAGAGAAAAGTTAGAGCAGCGCCGGAAGAGGGTAGAGTGATTCTAGAGGAAGTTATCCACACGCAACTTCGCTACCATATATACTTTAACGTAAAAATAAGGTTTTATTAAAGAAAAATAAATAGTTATAAAGCCTACAAACCGACTATCTTATTGGTAATATATATAGAAAGATAAAATCAGGTCAGATGGATTTAAAAGAAGACGATGGATTAATTTAAAATTAAACAATGAATGATTTAAACAAGTTAAATAAAACAAGTAATTAAACTACATTTATTGTCTATGAGGTTCGCTTCATATAAAGTTTTCAAAACATTTTTGAGCTAAAATATAGGTGGACGTTTTTTGAGGTAACTTTTTTTATGTGCCCAGATAAGAATGGAATTATTTGAAACAATTAGGGATGTTATTAGCGTGTATAAACACGGCGGAATTATAACAATTGGTAAACCACACGTTATTTATAAAATGAGGCAAAATTTTTCGAACCTGCCGTCAACGATGGTAAGTAGGCAGGGTTCGTACAAAATAATGGAAGTTAATTTATCTGACTTTTCCAGGTTTTCCCTGACCATTTGTAAATAATTTAACTGACCAATTTTAAGATTTTTTCATGAATTTATTCGTATTTATTCTTGCTCTTGACAATTCCCAGTTTTTATTTGACAGAGTTTATCAATCAGGGTCAATAGTTTACTCAGAATATGAGAAATATTTTCAGTTTATAATAATATGTTACAAATAATTGGCCAACCAATCGTAAACAGTTCGTTGACATGTAGCAGAATATTTAATTTCTTGGATTATTTGGTCCCATTTTCAAATTCCCTGACTTTTCCCTGACCTTTGGGTCAAATTCCCTGACAATACTACAACTCATTGGAAGGTTTTCTTTCGACCGGCGCTTCCACATATTGTTCCCTACCCCATTTAGATACGTAGGGCTCTCCCTTTATAGTATTCCTCCATGGAATAAGGAGGAAAAAAAAAAAAACATTTCAAATTCACGAAAACCATCCACCCTTAACTCTAGTTTCACACTCATTGTCTCAAATTAGGCAAACTGTTTGTAGGAAAATCGAGAAGTTAGTTTATAAGCTGGGAATATCTTTTTTTTTTTTCTCTTCTTTCGCTCTCCTCCTTATGTTTCGGGTCCTTAAGGAGGAGGCAATTATTTTAAAAGACTTTTATCGTGGTCGTACCGCCTCCCAGCACCTTCTTTTCCCCTCTTCCTCTCTCGTTCTCGTTTTCCCTCGTCTCTTTATGAAACAAAATTAATACGCCTTGAAACAAAAACTATATACTCCATATACACAAGCATATCTTCTTTGTTTTCCTTTAGATAATCTCAATGCAAAAATGTGCTAACTTCGTTTAATACGAATATCTTAAAGTTTCTCTGTAAATATTTTAAAACTATTTCCGGTACCGTAGCGTGTATACTAGGAATACACTCAGTATAACATCTCGTAAACGGTTCAAATAGTTTCTTAAAGGTATTAAAAATATCTAACGCATTGTGGACGCTTGGACGATGCAGCTTGACATTCCCGAAACTAATACGACTAACAAGTGTCCTCTAAAAACGGCGCAAGTTACGTTAAGAAATAAGACAACGCGCTCGTTACTGACGATTTTTCGTTTTAAAGGAACTAACTGCGTCTTCCTGTGCCCCTTAAAAGGTCGCCTTTTTTTCTTGCTTAGCAGACGACGTTGGCTATCATAAATTGTACAGTCAAAGCTAGGCTGTGTGCATAAGGGAAGATAATTTTCAAGGGGAAAATTCTAGAGCAGAGAGGACCTTTAAGCGCAATTTCATTTTTTAAACCCACGCGTCATTCTAAAAATAGCATGGGAAAAATATTCGAAATTCATTTACGAAAATATGGCGCGGTTCCTTTGATTCAAATTAAAAATTGTTTCGTTACTGGGAGGGGCTATGGCACAATGACGCCATCGACGTTACTAAAAACGTTCCTGCAAAAATAGAAGCTATACGGAATTTTAAATGAAGTTAAATTTGAATAAACACCAATTTTAAATTTAACGATATTTTGAAAATTTTGCATTTTCCTGTTTAGCGTATGTGTCGAGTTTCAACAGGAACTAGAACGGAGTGAAAAGATTGTACAGAGACACCCTTACGAACATACAAAAGGTAGATACAAATATGCAGACATAGATAGAGATACACAGAGATATGTGTTTGCGCGTGTGCTTGAGGATTCGAAACATTGAGCAAGCACTCTGGTCATATAGTAAAGGTAATAAATAGCTTATTTTTCGTATACTTAAAACATAATTAATATTTTAAATTGATAATTAAAGTTGATTTGTAAAATTACAGAGCATATGTTAATTTTGAACGATTTGAGCAACGCGACCTCTGCCTGGATAAATTCTATCCTATTGCTTACCCTTTCATAAGCCCATCACTTTATTTCTAAACAGTATATATTATAGACTGACAGCCGTTTTGAGAAGACTTAATCAGAAAGCTCGACCCTTAAACCCTTTTCAGACGCCAGACGGAAACTAATTTGGCGTTTTAATACGTTTTAATCGAGGTTTATGTAGCTCTTCTCAGCTGTAAAGTAATCAGGGCTTAAATTCTCGTAAACTCAATTAAAGTTAAGTTTTACACGTAAAAAATCGTTAAAAACCATAATTAGGCGCGTTTTAGTCAACTTATCACGAAATTAAATACGGTCTTAATTATTCTAACACTTAATTATTGTATTTATTTTGATATTATGCCTTGATGGTTACGCGCGGAGCTCGAAACTAACTTAAGTTTCAATTTATTTGCAGCGTTTATTTCATTGAGTGTGTTACTCGATTTGTTCTATTTGTAAAATTTTAATTTAAATTAAAAATTTTCTCATACGGTAATCCTAAACCTGGCTCACATACCGTCTAACAAGGCTGTTAATTCTTTTTCGTTTTGCGTTTTTATTTTAATTTACTTCTCAAACTAAGGTTTAGATTTAAAATGCAAATTTATTTAATTTTTTAAAAACCCCTGGAAGATAAATTTAGAATATTATTAAATTAGTTTAATAATATATTAAGTTTATCATCATGGTAAAAGAACATTAAATTTAAATTTTACACTTTTCGTGTTCTTTGAAATGATAACTTTTTCAGTTATGATATTTTTACCGCTTAAATTATATTTTTTCCACCATCATGTTACATTCTAGTCATTCTGACGTGATAAATTAGCGTCCGAGACAATTAAGTTGTCCAAATTTATTCTACTACGATAAACAAAGCTTTGAACAATGACTCCCTAATATAGAAGAATGTTTTTTAAAAAATATAGACTTAAAAATAAAAAACAAAATCAAATAAAACTGGACGGCGCTCTACAAATTAAAACTAGAACGTTATGAAACAAGTTGGGAAACCAAAATATTACCTCTCCTCGTCCCAAGTCTAATTGTAAACAAGAAAACTAATGAAACCAGGTGGTCGATGTTAAAAATTGATTTTATAATTGGTATGATTATACTTTTGAGTGGGATCAGCCATAAGAGGCGTAATTCTCCTCCTATCTACTATTTTTATAGTATCAGACCTTGACGACTTCCAGAAACCAAAAAAAAATAAAAAAAATTTATTATTTGGTAGGTTTTTTTTTTTTTTTTTTTTTTTTACATTATTTCATTGGTGGGACCTAACCTAACCCAACCCAACCTAACCAAAGCCATGTAAAAAAACTGAAAAAAAAAAAAAAAAAAAAAAAAAAAAAACTTCAAATTTTTTTTTTTTTTTTTTTTTTTTTTTTGGTTTCCGGAAGTCGTCAAGGTCTGATATATACTATAAAATAGTTTCCGGTAGATAGGCGGTGAATTACGCCCGTAAAGCTGGGTTTTCAAAGGAGCGGGTAGCGGGCAAAAATCGAGCGGGTGCGAGAAAATGAAAGCGGAGCGAGAATATCTAATCGAGTTAGATCGGAGCGGGTAGCGATTTTTTACCCTCTTTCCCGCGATTTACACTCTCTCGCGCAAAAACTCGCTTTAATGAAAACGGTCTTTTGCTTAGCGGGAGCGAGATATTTCAGTTTTTTCTCGCACCCGCTGGATTTTTGCCCGCTACCCGCTCCTTTGAAAACCCAGCTTTACAGCTGATCCCACTCAAAGTATAATCTTACCTTATAATTAAAAAATATATACATATATAAAATAAGAAATAGGAGTGGCACACTTCTTGCTGTAAGGTTACTTATGCCGCCAGCTGGTAGAAAGTTACAGCATATTTATTTACAAAATAAAATGAAATTTAAATATGATATTATGATAGCAGAAGACTAATACTATTTTATTAAGCATAACTGATACGAAAAAATCGTATTAAAATAACAAGAAAACTAATGAATGTTAAAAATTTATTTTATAATTTTTGGGTTAAAATAAGAAAGAGGAGTGGCACACTTCTTGCTATAAGGTTACTTTTGCCGCTACACTATTTGCACGATGAAACTAGTGTCACCTGTTGGTAGAACGTTTACATCATATTTATTTCCAAAATGAAATTAAATTTAAATATGATATTATGATAGAAGAAGACTAATACTATTTTATTAAGCATAAATGATACGAAAAAATCGTATTAAAATAATTAGTCAAATTCTAATGACAATTAAAAATAGGAGCGACGTATTCAGCTACATGGTCATGTTTAGTTTTATTTTCACTCTCACGAAAGAGTCGAATATTCTACGAAGAGACCCCATGCTCCGTGCAAGCACGGACGCGCCATACCACTACCTTAATTTTCGAGCCTCTGTTATTTTACAGATACATAATAGTTGAAGTTTATCTTAAATTAAAATTATTCTAACCAAAAGTAAAACAATAAAACCATAATTAAATTATTTTCAAGCTATAGGACTAAATTAAACGTAATGATGATAGAATTCAATTAACTATGATTAAACAAATTGTATTTGAAATGGATTTTACAAGAATAAACACAACTGAATTTCTAGATTATTTATTATTAATTAATTTAAACCTAAGACTGAATTAAAGAGAATGATGTGATTAAACAAATTATAGAAAATGACTTAATGAGTTTGACCTTCCTTGACTGAAAGGTATTAAGGTAAGCTTTAAGCCGAGTTCGAGGGAAACTAGTGTCACCTACAGCATAAGCTACTAATTATTCCATGCTTACAGATAGAAAGTTAATTTACAAAATATAATTAAATTTAAATATGATTTTTTGAGAGAGGACTAGAACTAATTATTATAGAATTTAAATCAAGCATAATTAAAGTTTTTAAAAAAACCGTACGCCTTTATTTCGTTATACTGCTGTAGTCCTACTCCCTACTAATCTAGCGTCACCTGTGACAAAAAGTTAACGTCAAATTAATTTAATAAATATAATTAAATTTGAATATTATATTATGATCGTTTAAGACTAGTAATATTTTATTTTATAATGTAAATTACGAGTAATAAGCTTTTAAATTTTTTTTTAATTGGATACATATATAAAGCATTATACGCGACGCTACTATTACACGGCCTGGCTTCCGTAAAGCACCTATCACAGATTTAAGATGTTTTTATCTCCGATTCTACCATGTACTTATAGCATAACCGCTAGCGCGTTGGCATGGCTATCCCAAAAGTTAACAGCGTCGAGCGCGGAGAGTGACTGGGAGGGAGACCTCCTGTGAGAGATTTTATTTGAAATGAAAATTTCAGAATTTGGAAATTGTACCGCCACCTATGAGAAGAGTGGTGAACTAAAATATATTTTCTTGCGATGACGTAATTGCGAACACGGCGAACGACGGACACACACACACACCCACACACCCACACACACACACGATCAGGACAGAACCTCTCCGTGAACTAAAGTTCACTCGGAGAGGTAAAAATAGTAATCTGATACAGTGTACTACTGTTATAATAGTGTTAGCATAGAGAATATGTAGCAAAAAGAGTAGATGCTTTGTCAAGGCAATTTAAGAAGGTGTCTTCTAGTTTTGGGGATCTATATCCGGTTTTGATTATTTCCTAATCAGCAACGGATCACTCGTTAGCTTAAAGACTAAATAAAATATTTCTTTTAAGTGATTACACGCTTTTAAATAAAACAATAATAAAAAAAATATATTTTCTGCTCGAAAGATTTAGTTTCAGAACATTTAAAATTCGTTTTCTAGCCTTAAAATGATAAAACAAAAATATTGCAAATCGAAAGCTTTTGACGTCGCCATATTAAATCTTTTTTAAAAGTGAGGATGAAGTCCATCATGAAGTGATATCGTTTAAATACATAGTTTTCGATATAGGGGTAAAATAAAAATCTACCCCTCAGTCTCAGCTTTCCTTTCATTACATGGCTGCCAGGAGCTTGTGAGCGCAGTTCAGAAACAAATCAGTTCCAAAACTGAACTGCTACCCTTTCTCTCTGCTTCAATTTGCGTTCACAAGTGGTTGGCAACACTTTAGTGAAAACTTTGTTTAGGCTTATCACACTAGTATAAAATACAAACCAATATCAAGCTAGGAGAGTAGGCTTAACAGGGATCCGTGGGGAATTAAAAATTGATTTCTACCATATATTGGCTGTGTATTTTCTTAACTAGTAGATTAGACAAATTTTAAAGATAAGCTTACCGGGTTCCACTCTCCCTTTGAACTAAAAACTATGTTCTAATAAGAATCACCGGAAGAAGAAACATAAATTTCAGAGACAAACGGCCAAGGCTAAACCTTCTACTCCCTGGTGTTAGGGTCTACGTGAGAATAAATCACAAGCGTGGACTGTGAACTGTGAATTTCAATGAATACGTTAAGATAAAACGCGACCATAACTCAAAGGCGGGGGTATACGGTTTAAATCGGTTTCAGAAATACATACTCCTATATATACACGTGCTATACTTTCGTGCCAATTATATTCAACTGTAGTTTGCGCGCCGAGTTGTAAACTAGTAAAAACTAAGGCGGATTAACACACCATGTTAAAAACCAATAGATGATAAAAATACTTCTACAAACTGCTCGCGAATTTGTAATTTTATATAAAAGATTGAAATGTTTTTAACAAATAATTTCAAGTTAAGAAAGATCGCGACGGAAAAGAGTGTGTTATCGTGTATAAATCAGGTTTGAAAAAAAGAGTATTCCAGCTTTTGTTGGTTGGTCGTCTTTCAAGGTGAAATATTATAGTCTCGGGAATAAGGGAACTTATTTATCTGACAGTCTACATTCGGGAACAATCTCTTATTTACTTTATTTATACTATTTCGGAGAAAGCTTTTTTTTCTTCAACGCGATGCGATACGTTGCTGCATCGATGCAGTGGGGTTAAATAAAATAAACTGAGATTCAAACGCCTTCAGCCTATACTAGGTTTATAAGCCTTTCCTTTACATATACCACGCCTTTAAATTTCCAAAAAACGTTATTTGGACAGATAGAAAACGTTTCAAGGAAATAAGGAAAAACAAAAATAAAAAATAAAATAAAATAAAACAAAATTATACCCACCATATATTTCATTTATATTTCTCTTATACCTTCACGTGTGTGATATGGAAAAATATATGTAAGCATTGTGTTGGGAACATATTTTCATCAAAGTTATGTTTTGATTCTTAAATGGTTTTAATTTTCATGAATAAAATTTTTGAATTTTATATACAGCGTATATATTCCGAACACAATGAAGATAATGGAGACGTACTCGTTTAGCATACTAAGCTTTAAGCATCATTATGCGAAATCAAGGAGGATCAGAGAAGGAGAGGAAATGTGGGGACGGCGCGGTTCCTACTGCGTCGGCCTAAACTCCCACTCTGGGAGAACGGGGGTAGAGACGTTTCGTGGTAAAATGTTATCGCGTGGGTAAAACGAATCCTTTATGAGACGCGCTAGCTAGCGACCACGTGACAACAGTTTACCTCGAGAATTTCCTATCCCCCCTTTCCACCCGAGTGGGAGGTTGGCTCTTCTCTCTCTAACTCAACGCAGCCCCACATTTCCTCTCCTTCTCTGATCCTCCTTGGCGAAATCTACCTTTTTTTCTCAATTAGTTACTAAGCCTAATTTTGGAAAAATATTTTAACACGAAATTAAGCCTAATTTGGATATTAAGCTTAATTATCATATTTTCTAACAGAAAGAAAGCTAACAAACTAACAAATAAGGGTTATAATTGTGTTTTTATAATATTCAATTTACTAAGCCTATTTTGTATTTTCTAACCATTTACCATTTCTTTCAACGTCGACGTAAAATATAGAAGATTTATATCTCTAATTAATCTAGAAAGTCATATCTTTGGTATGAAAATTATGGTTAATTACTTTCCATAAATAAACTACGTTATATGTCGCAGAAATATTACCAATATATTTTTGACATTTTCATTTTGAAGATTCCATAAGAACGCGTCAACCCAGAGGTATACAATTTTGAATATGGCGTTTTAATAGTATGATAAAACTAAAAATATAATCCATATACACTCGAAGCCTAGTTCGAATACTCTAAAAAAGATAGTACCTTAAGCCTATTTCTGATATTCAATCAAAGACAGTAACTTAAGCCTAGTTGTGATATTCTAACAAAGTTACCACTCTCTATCGTTTCTAAACGAACAAATTATCGTAACAAATTAGTCCTATATATTTAGGCTTAGCCGATCAAATATAAAACCCCTTGTTATTTCATTTCCGTTTTAGGGTCTTTCACCCGGCTCACTTTCACTCTTCCATTTTATATCCTAAAGTCGCCTAAAGTATTATACGAAGAAGAAAATAAAACGGAGGCACCACAGGGCCAATGATTGGATAGGCGGCATAACTTATCCCCTTTTTCCCGAATAGGAAGTAGCCTAAAATGCCTTAGAGCCAGCGGCGAGTGGGATCTTACAGAAACCTAAAGCCCCTTAAAGGCATCGAAGAAGCCGAGCTATAGCTAGAGAAAAAGAAAGTTACGAAAGAAATGAAGCTAAAAAAATTGGTAGGTATATAGGCGGGATATAGAATCGCGGCTTCTGGTACGGTATAGGTACCAGGTAGAGTCGAGACCCCTTTCCGATTTCGCAGCAATTTAACCTCAAAATGTAACATAAGGTACCCCCCTCCTGCCGTGTTTAACGGAAAATGGTGTCGTTAACAGCCCTTACGAGGAAACTCCTGACGATTACCGAAACCCCCAGAATCGAGTAAGCCCATACGATTCGCTCGCCTTAATGAGTAAAAACCTGTAGCTCGAATATCACTCCAAGTATATTTTGTATACCTTCTCAAATATCGCGTCATTAACAAAAATAACTCGAACGGACTGAGCGAGAAGGAAAGGCTAAGGGTGACTCTCGAGTTCTAGTTAATGTCAGTTCGAGTTTTCAATAAATTGGAACCTAGGTTTTCCTTACAGGTCTCTTTATTAGGTTTCTCTGAGGTATAGATGAAACTATCTTTGATTCGAGGTGAAATTTGAAACTGACTCTTGTTGGAACGAATAGGGTGGTCATTTTAAATGAAAAGACTTTACAGCTGTAAGAAAGTCATTACCGGCGTCGAATTGGCCATTCGTGCCAGGTATAAACAAGACCCCATCCTCCTACACGCCCCAGAAAGTTCGTCTCTAATAGAGTTTTCTATACAAACAATTATAAAGCTATTCACTCTTTCTTCCTGACTGTGTCATTTAGTAAGAGTTAAGAAAGATTAAAGGGTAACGGATGGGAAATTACGTGTATTCTGTAAAATTGTTGAAACTCATATGTACTGCGTCAAAATTTGACGCGAATTAATAGACAGCCTAATTCTAAAAAATATAAAAATTGCTCTTTTAGAATATTAAAAGTGGTAAATAAGGATTAAATATGATCAATTGACGTAATTCTGGGTAAATAACGATAAAAATGTGTTAGAAAAGGATGAAATATTGTAAAAAAAGATAAAATGTAGTAAATATGGTTAAATACACAGTCGTGTGATAACTGTAAAATGTGTTAAATAACGATAAAATATGGTAAATTTCGTTATACTGTGGCAAATTATGATAAAATGTAGTAAAAAACTATAAAATGGGGCCATTAAAACTATAGATGAAATCTTTTAATTGGTCAATAATAATGTTAAAAAAATTGAAAAGTGGTTAATGATAAATATATTAGAATCATTTGAAATCAATAAAGAAATATATGATCCCTAAAATTATAAATTTTCGGAAGTTGCCCTTTAAGAAATGGTTGCCCACCAACGTATATCTTTTGACAGTATTGAACATAGCACGTCGAGATTAAGGACTTGCCTTAGCGTTGTCTCGATCAGAAAATAATTTACCATATAATATATATCTTGATTTATTTTACACCTTTTATCGTGTTGATTACTTATTTTGTGATAGGAACGGACTTCCTATTAGAGTAGATAAGTATAATAAAAGCGACCCTTATAAAAACGTTAATTTCTAACAGTTTCCCTTTCTTTCGCATCATTACTCCTTCTTTGGCGTATAACTTTATAGGGGACTATAGCCATGAAAGACTTTTATTGGCAACCGCCAACGTTTTCATTATACGATCGAGGTACTGAGATTTTTCTATAAAGATAAAAAGAGAGCCCAACGACGTATCAATTTCGGATAACAGTCCCGCACGGGCCCAAAATCATTAAAAATGATGGCAAATAAGTTTTTATTTTAACGATTTGGAGAATTTTAATGATTCTAACGCTTGGGTATCGCTATAAAAATATTTATTATAACATCCTAAAGGTTTATCGTTAATTTACTGACTTTAATTGACAAAGTTGCGTGTAAAAAAGGTAAGAAAATCTACAGTTAAATAAAAAACTGGAAAGCGTGAAATATTTTAAAACGCTCTTTGATTAGCTGAAACTTTATCCAGCATTTTATTCGTATTAAAATAGAGTTAGGCTTAGCGGGTTCAAAAATCTAAACTTTGTTAGTAAATTGTAGTCGGCAGGGCCACTTTACAGTGAAAGGGCCGAGTTAATTGGTTCTACAAGGAAACACTTAGTTCGTCGGCTATTAATTATTATTAAGTTAAAAGCCTAAAAGGAGTCTGGAAAAGATAACCGTTTCTATTCCCAATGTAATCTTACAACAACAGAAGCTAGATTAACGTAAGAGTTGTAAAAATACAGCAAATTAAAGGCAATTTTCAACAGAAAATCAGTTCCACGCGAAAGTGCGTGTCATATTTTCCGTCCAGCAAAGACTAAAAACACAAAAACTATTATTTAGTGTTTACTGTTTTTATCGACTGTTTTTATGTTTGTTCGGGCACTTGGCGCCAACAGGAGAGCTAAACCAGAAGTATAGCGATTCTCAGTCTGAGCTCGACAAAATCCGTTCCCTAACTATTGTACAAGGAAGGCCAGAAAAAGGTTCATCTATTTCCGGCAAGGCTAAAGCTTCTATTCTTTTAACTATATATTTTATTATGTAAGTAGGTATAAAACTCAACCGTTATAAGATTATTTTTATGGAGTACAAAGTCTTAAGCCTCTTCCATAAAGATATATCCAAAATTTGGCGCCAGGGTCTCTATCACGATTGATTTTGGCTTGAAACAAGTTGTGTGCCGGATATATTGTTGCACTTCGAAACACACCACGACTTGGTTTTTCAGTAATTGACAAACTAGGATATATAAATTTTGATACTTATGTTTTTACCCTAATTTTAACGGTTCAATTAGATTAAAAATAATTTATTATCGTCGTTTAGATCCCTTTAAATAAATTAAATTCATTGAAGGAAGAATATTGATTTTTTCCGACACATTTTCCTTTACGTTATTAGATAGCCATCGGCAAAATTAAGAGCGCGTTTATAGATACGTTGGAATGAATATAAAAGAAATTTTATTGTATACACCATGACCCCGGAGCTGACTGAAATGGAGCGAAAAGTTCGTTTCGTTTTGAGGTTGGCAAATTAAAAGCGCGCGGTCAAATGAACGACTCTTATCTCTCTCTCTCTCGATACCCACACACTTAACTCGATTCCTTTTTTAAGTCCCGTGTACCGCTTAACTGAATGTAATTAAGAGTCAGTTTAAAATGAATAAAAGAGTAGCTAGAGAGATAACAAAGCGCTTTTTTTTTTCTACTCCGCGCAAAAGCCTTAATCTGAGATGAATTACGAGTTAACCATTTTTATCATCCAAAAATAATTAACTCTTTAAAAATGAATTCACTTCACTGAGCTAACCATTCTTAAAGGGAGTATGCAACAGCCGCCAACGATTATAATTTTCTATCTCTTTTAAACAGATTTAATCTAATACACTATCTCTTTTAAGTTAATCTAGCCAGATGAATAGCGAAATCCACTGGACCACTCTCAGAGTCCTGAGAATCACGCTGAAAACTTAATTGCTCTTGCCTCCTCGCCAGGATTTTTTCCCCACATCGGCTGATTATCTTGAGAGGTCTTCATTTTCGTCGTGTATTATATTATTATTTTTATTTGCTGGACATTTTTTGAGGTATCTTTAAACGTTAAGAATCAAAGATATCAAAACCACTCTTTGTCGGAGTTGCATTCTCCCTTTAAATAGAGTGGTAAAGAAGACGGGGCAAACTGATGATCGAGCATGAAGCAATAATTATAGTATACGAATTATATAGATTCTAGAAAAACCATCTCGAAACAATCTTGAACCAAGTTTGTAATTCCATCTGTACCAGGCTTAAGGCTTCATTCGAAGTAATTAATTTATGCTTAAAAGTACAACGCAGTTATATCTAGTAAATTCTAAGGTGTACTTTTTTAAATTTTTCTAAACTAAAGTTATAATGGCGATATTCTATATATATATATATATAGAGAGATGATTTTTTCATTTAATTTCAAATACGGAAGAAATATACTATTCTATTAGTATTTAAAATTAAATTATTCTTATTTATATAAGAACATTTACCTTTTAAATCGAACTCTTATAATTTATACTATTTTAATTACTTTTACTAATTAAAATAATTTACAAAGTAAATAGAATTAATATTAAAATTTCATTATTCCCATTGCAATTTGCGTTCTCTAGCTACGTACGTTCACACTAGAGATTTTGAATCCGTTTTGAATATTGAAATTAACTTTATAACCTAATAATTTAATTTTTTGACAAACGATTGTTAGAGTGACCCCAAAAGTTTACAATTTGACCTTTCTAAAACGTTTTCAAAGTCTCTAGTGTGAACTTTGAAATCCAATTTAAACAGTTTTGAATGCTCAAAATCAACATTTTCAGACTAATAATTAGCTTATTAGGCAAAGTATTTCTCCAGATTACAATTTGACCTTTCCATAGGGGTTTGAAGTCTTTAAAGCTACATTCACACTAGAGACGAAAGTAGCGTTCACACTATGAGAATTTGAAACGGTTTTTTACTGTTTTGAAAAGGTCAAATTATAAAATTTTGGGGTCACACACATAGATCTTTGATCAGGAACCAAATTGATACCTCGGAAAGTCGATTTCAACATTCGAATCGGTTTGAAGATGGCTTCAAAGTGGCGATGAACGTAGCTTTTGAAACCATTTTCAAATCGTTTCAAATCGTTTTTTAAAGTTAATAATTCCCTTTTTTGACAAAGGACCTGTATAAATGACCCCAAAATTTCCAATTTGACCTTTACAAAACGTTTTCAAAGTCTCTATAGTGAAGACGCGGCTTAAGTTATAGCAAGAAAGCGGCTATATAATCATTCGAATTACCTATTCACGGAGTTATATTTCTTGGCATTAAATTATATATTAAATCTCCGTTTATTGACACTGCTTAGTAATTATATATTACAGTATACTAAACTTACGGATATAATAGATTGTTCTATAATTAAAATCAATTCGTTATATTTTAATCCCCCCATTTTGAAACGCATTTCCATTGGTGTTTACCTTCAATCGGTTTAAAGGGATAATGAAAATCGTAAACTTGTTAATTATAATTGACTAAGAGCGTTAAAATACGAGTAATTAACTTTGAAAATTAAATGAAAATGAACGAGAAACATTTAATGGTGTTTTACAGATGAAATCGACTATTCAAGATATTACACCGGAGACCACGAAATATTATGATTTGACCTTTACAAACAGGTTCAAATCGGTTTCAAAATCTTTAGTAGGAACACGTCAATCGATTTTATTACCCCTTTAACACTAAAGTTATTATGGTATATATGTAGAGAGTGTAGAACATTAGTAACGTAATATTTTGTTCATCTGAAGTTTGGTTTATCTTGAGTTTAATTGGGGGGGGGGGGGGCAAGTTAACAAGAAAAATTGACAAACGTATGTTACTTCACCACCCCATAAATCCTCAGGTTAGCCTAACTTCCGGCAATGGCCTAGGGAACGTAATAGATTAAAGTCACACAGAATTAAAGAAGAGTATTCCCCCGTTCAATTTCGTAATTTTCTCGTACTTAATTCGTGTCCAAATTAATTTCTATCTGGGGGAATGTTGAATTTAGATGAATAAATAACCAAACGAGCTTGTGATGCAATATAGGACTTAATAACTTTAGTAACTTAATTTCATTTTTCCTGTCTCTTGATTTCCTTTTATCTTTTCTTTTGATGTGTATTTTTCTCTGTGTTACGAATTAAATAATTAAAATATAAATTAATTAAGTTTGTACAGCCTAATTAAGCATTTAAACAAAACTCAGTTTCTATACGTAAATTTAATATTTTACTACAGTATCCGTTTAATCCATTGTATCTACGTAGGATCGCAAACTACGATTGTTATAAAAACTCTATATTGAGCAATATATCGTTTGATAAAAAAAATAATAAAAGTGTATGTCAAAATGGCAGCGTGCCGCGATAAAACAAAGAGTTTTATATTCTTCATTTCACCTTATAGCTCGCTTCCATCAGAAATGAAATTGAAGGAATATTAGGAATGAAATACTTCCTACCCCGATATTCAAAAGATCTTTTAAAACCGTAACATAAACTTAAGGAGGAATAATACATAATGTTAAACCTCATTGATGATAAAAGTAGTTCGTCTAAACTACGAGTTTGATTTAACACGTTTAGTAAGATATAGTTAATTCAATATTTCATAAGAAAAAAAAGAGTGCACAGTGCGATTCTATCTCGAAACCTTTTTGGTAACTTTCTCACCAGGGTTAATTACTTTCGTAAAATCGCGATTCTGTAACTGACTACAGCCTTTGGCAATGCTACTAGGCTTGTACACCGATTAGGTGAAGTTATCAACTCGTTTTCTCATAGTATTTCCCTTTCCCCTAAGAACCTTCTATTTTCAATATGAAATTGAATCAACTATAGTCAAGATCAGATTTGAGTTTCAGCTGAGTACCAAGGTACATTCCAACTTTGGCTTCATCTCCAGAGATAAGATAGAGGCTTTATTCGCTTTTTACGCGCTGATATTTGAATTTGATTGCGGCTGTAAAGTTCCCTTTCCTTTACAAAAGGAAAATATATCCGTATATCGTGAGCAAAGTGCGGAAAACATAGCGAGTATTGAGATTTAATGAATTCGTGACTTTCACTGGAGTAAAAAATTTTGTTTCTTTCTTATTTTGCCTGAATATTTTCTTTCATTTTTTTTTATTCTATTTCGGGACTTCACAGTCTTTACGCTTCAATCGGAGTGGTGCCCCGTGCTCTTATTATTTTTATATAAAAATCAAACTCCTCTCTCGGAAGAAATCTTTTGTTTTCCCTCCAATGATTTTGAAAGCAAAGATTTGTTGGAACCCGTTAATACAAAAGAAAAATATCAATTTTTTTTACGATATACTCCCTAGATACTCCACCTCTTTCTTAACCACAATTTTTCATTTTCCCGATTAAATACTTCCTTATTTTCGAAGTTCAAAGATAGTTAAATAGTTAAAAATGTATAGTTTCACTATAGATTACTATTTTAACACTACCCTAAGTATGAATTATTATAATATATACAATATATAGCAATATACCAGTAAAAATACCTTATATGAGAGAGCTTTCTATTTTAAATTTGAACTACAGGTCTCCGAAGTATAATTGACAACCTTTTAAGTTTTTCCTTTCAGAGGTTTAACATTTAACAGAATAGTACAGCTGCCATTCCAATGAATAAGTGCGTGTCACCTTTTGTTGATTAAATTATGAGTAAATTCTACATATTCCTAAACGACGCGCTATACGGCTTATCGGATGTCGCATCCAATCAGATTGCACGATTTATAACTTTGCGCGTTTCAAAATTGAAAACAAAAAAAGTTATAGATTGAGTGATTTAATTGGATGCACCATTCGATGGACCGTAGCACTGGATTAGGCTCGAATGGATTAATTATATATATATATTTTATATTTAGATTAGATTTGATTTAAATCCGAAACGGAGTGGTCCGTTTCTCGGGACTCGAATCGTTCGTTTGAAACCAATAAACTAAAAAACATTACCCCTGAAAGTTAATTTCAATCAGAAAACTAGATTATATAATTAATAATTATTTTACAGGCGCAGTATTAGAATTGCGTATTATTCTTGGCTCTGATGATTAGAATAAAATCTGCTGAACGTTTGAAAATGTTATTGATCGAACTTTACCTAACTTGGACTATAACAGCGTAGAAAATATATCAAATAAATACTATATTTTCTATAGCCGCGTTCAGACCAGAGACTTTGAAATGATTTTTAACCGTTTTGGAAAGGTCAACTTATATTATTTGAAGGTCAAACATATAGATCGTTGATCTTGGAAAGTCGATTTGAATATTCGAATCGGTTTGAAAATGGTTTCAAAGTGGCAAGTGTGAACGTAGAGCTTAAACGAATGATAACTCAACTATGCCTAAATCTTCAGATCATTCGAGAGAACGCTGTCAAAATTATATTTCGATGATTTATTCTTGGATTATTACTTTGGGCTGTACACTTTACTCAAAAATAAGTCCAAGTGAACGTAAAATTACCACAAAAAGAGCTACAATATCGATTTTTTTTTTTTTTTTTTTTTTTTTGGTTCAAAATGGGTTCGGTTGCAGCTCGATCTGAATAGATTTTACGCGTTATGAAAATTCTCAAGGCACTAGACGCACACGATTCTCGTCAAATATTTTAGGTTCAATGTTTTGTCAGACGACAAAGTGTTTTATAGTCTGGTGGCTGCGCCTTCAAGGCAGAACTATAGTCTGTACATATCGCTCTGGGTATCAGCTAAAAATGACGTCTTTATATAAAGAGATTTTAAAATATCTGTCCCCACGATATAAAAAGGGTTAGCCTTTTATGATTTCTTAAAATTGTTTTATTCTTTAAAATTCTATTTTCGAGTCGGAATATACTTCGCTTTTCCATAGGGCCTCGCTATTATTTTCATGCCGTTCCTCAAAGGGAAGATGAAAAGAGAAATATAGTTTAAAATTAATTTGTTTTAGGATTTTATTTACACCCATGCGGTTACGAGCTTGAAGAAACGTAAATTTCAATTCAAAATCCACTTTTCTAGTGGGCATCATGATATTTCCAAGGTTGCTAGTGGTTAACACTAATATAGGTTCAGTATTTTTATGGCGAGAGAAGTTAAGAATCTTTGGGATCCAATCAGAAACATTTCTTTCACGTATTTTAACTAATCAAGAGTGTTTTATTATAACCTTTCATTTATTTTAGAATAATTTCAATTCTCAACCAAGATGTAATCATATTTTTTGACACAGAAATTATTATAGGCATAATTTCCAAAATATCTTCAATATAAGCAATTTGCCTTTCCTCAACCCAATTTGAATTTTCTAAATTATCGAACAAACGCTACCAATTTGGTGTGTTCCGATTTCGCCCAAAATTATCTATTCCCATTTCGCCCAATTGTTAGGTTAGGTAGGGTTAGGTTAGATTATTTGAGATTGGGCGAAATGGGAATTGGGTCAAATGTTTTGGGCGAAATGGGGGTAAACCATTAATTTCAACTATGATTAGTCGTGTGGTTTTGCCAGTTGTTTTAATCTGATTAAAACCAATTAGAGTTTTAATTTTTTTTAGAAAAGACTGGTTTTTTGCTAACTTACATATTCGACACGATGAACCCTCCCTTTAAATTCAAAATTTTAAATTTTATATTATCGTGCTGGAAAAAGGCTTTTATGGCTGAACCACATAAACTGAAACATTTTACTGCACAGCGAAAAAATAAAAAATAAAATGGAGAAATAAAGAAATTCGTCTTACGGTCGTCAATATCATTCGAAGCGAAAAAAAATTCAAATTGAAAAAAAAAAAAAAGGAAAAAGAGGAAAAACTTATACAAAAAATGATAATAAAAATTTTTCCCCTTTTTTCATTCTCTTTCGTCGTAAAATCCTGAAAATCTTCTTTATAAACATGAAATAAATCATTTTTATTTTCAAAACCTTTCCTTTTGGATTTTTTTTATCGGAAAAATTTTTGATCAGTTTCAATCGCAAAATTTTTGGCCGTTAAATTAATTTAGCCTAATTGAAAGGGCCAGGGTTTTTGGATTTTAAGCCGATTTAATTTTTAATTCCCTCCAAAATTCTTGTATATAAAATATACCCACTCCTTCTATTTTATGTCTAGTAAAAAATTACTTTTATCTAAATTACGTTTAACGTTGTGTATTAATCCGCCTCACCCTTGAGCTACTTTGCAAACTGCTCTTAAAATTTGAGCATAAAAATTAAGCCTTTGAAAGATCCGCAGGTATAAAATAAAAATGGAAAATGTTTTTGATTTAAAAATAGGGAGGGAACATCTCTAATACTCGTGAATGAAAGAAAGCTTATATTTCGAAGATTTTTGTAGAAAATCTCTAGTTCACGGAATTAAATTTAGAAAAAAGCTTTTTACATATATATATCGCACATTTGGGAATTTTATAAAATATATAACAATATATGTTATGGCCCGATTTAAAGGGAAACTAAAAATGGAACAGCTTTTAATTTATTTTTGGAATCACCATGCCAAAAAACGTATTTTTTTTACAATTTTTATACACGTTTTTGGTGTTTAAATGAATTTCTTAAGTTTGGTAAAATTTGAATAAAAGAAAATATAAATTCGGGCCAATCACATTATTTCAGCCTTCAACATCGCTTTTAATGTGCTAACATTAAAAAATAGATCGGCGTTTTATGCCCAAAGTCCAAGGCTTGAAACGCCGGCATCTTCTTTTAATATCAGCACATTGCAAGCGCTGTTGAAGGCTGAAAGAATATGATTGGCCCGAATTTATATTCATAGAAATTTCACCTCACGTGTCTAACAATTGTGAAAAAATCTCGAATACGTTTTTTGGCACGATAATTCCGAATATAAATAGAAAAGCAGTTCCATTTTTGTCTCCAAGTTTCCGTTTAAAAATAAATTTTGGGATAAATATAATTGTCTAGGTTCGTTTCAAGCTTGTAATTTAATATATTTTTATAATATATACTTTTGGGTTTGAGTATAAAATAACTTTACTATAGGCTACATTAATATAACCTAATTTAAATGCTAATTAAAGTAAATTGTAACAAATATTTAAGCCTACGATAAAGTACGTCATATTTAATTATATAAGTTATTTTGACTCTAGGAGAAACCCTCGCGGTTTGGATTACAGGGGTTTCACGGTAAAACGGATTAAAAATGAAGGAAGGGAAACGCGATTAGCTCGTAAAGAATCATGACTTAGCGAGAAAGGCTTCCGGAATTAGCGCTTAAGTGGATTAGAGATACACAAAAGCGCGCGCGATTCCATTTTCCCTGAAATGAACTCTTTATTCGAGTGGACTGATATTAAAGATAGCTTCTACGAAGTCTTCATCGCGTTATGCACTCCCAATTAGATAAGTAAAAGGTATAAATGGTTCATCTTTAACGAAACTGTATATATTAAAACTAAAAAGTGAAAATGGGGCTTTAAAGGGAGCATGGAATAATGAAACAAGTTGTTTTTACTCAATCTAAAAAGAATGTCTACTAAAATTATAGGAAAATATAGGATTCGGGATGAAAACCGCCAAACACTTTATCCAATTTCCTAAAAAGTTTTCATTTCATTTTTGAAGTATTTGAACGATTTATCTAAATGAAAAGTTTTAATTTAATTAACGTAGTCACAATTAAAAATAGTGGTGGAAACGAAATCTTGAATAAAAAAGCTATTTATAGGAAAACGGTCGAAATTACAGGATCTTATGGGAACACATTGAAAATATATGAATAATTATAAACAAAAATTAGCCCCGTTTTCAACGCCAAAAACGTTTTCGTCGTAACTATAGAAATTTATCTTAGTTATAACGAAAAGATTACTTTTTTTTGGCCCAGAGTAATCTTCCTTGAAAACGCGCCTTAAGAGAAAATTTATAGAATTAAATAGGATGTTCTTTCATTTCATAATTTATCAAATAGAAGCAACTTGTTTAATTATAAACATCACGTTCTTTTTACGTCGAAACACGGTATAGAAACGAGAGGACACGCGAAAGAAGGAAAATTATCACGCATCTAATTAAGCGTAGTATAACGTGACTAAATAAATAGTGGTACATAATAAACTAATGATCTCTGGTACGTATACGTGCAGCGACAAAAGCGACGTTCTTGGATAAAACCCTTCTTTTCTGATTATGCAGATACACGCGCCAAGAAAAGGTCGAGAGTTCGTAAAACACGAGAGCCGAATAACCCTGCTGGCTTTTTGTTTCAATTCCTTGTTAATCTTTCCTTTTATAACATGTTCTCATCTTACTAATGTTGGTTTAAGAGTATTCGAGCCCAGTACCGACAAAACCAAAGTACAGTAAAAAGTTGCAGCGCTTAATAAGACATGAGCGCCGAACAGTCCTGCATGCTGGCTTTGTTTCAATTCCTTGTTAATCTTTCTTTTTAAAACATGTTCTCATCTTATTAATGCTGTAGCATTTGGTTTAACAGTATTCGAACCCAGTACCGACAAAACCAAAGTGCAGTAAAAGGTTTCAGCGTCTAATAAGACATGGGAAATACTTGTCTGATTTACAAAAATGACTACATTTTTGTTTACTATATTGTATAATCTTTGAAATAACGAATGAAATAACATTACTTCGAAACCAAAATTATTTGATCTGAAACCTGGTCGTAATTAAAAATTACAGCCCCAAAATGATCAAAATATATATATATTACTAAGTACTATCAGATATTTTGGAAATTATCTAGAGGTCTTCAATAATTCTCCGGTAAGTAAGCGCCAAAAAATTGAGGATTTTCCTCTTGGTTGAGAACGTTTCCACGAATATAGCGACGAAGAGCCAAAAGGAATTAGAAAGGCTGGAGAATATCGTTATACGTAGTGAAATCTTTGTATGAGTATACTTTTATATAGATTTCGTATATTTGATTCGATATTTGAATAAGCAAGGGGAAAAAAGGAAGAAAAAAGAATTGTCCAGGGGCGCGTCATGTGTCATCTTATAGGTTCTCCCAACTCCTTTAAACAGGGGTTTGATATTAAAGAAGAACTGACTGAAATATGTTTATGGTTGGAAATCAAAATATATGATTCTCTATGTCTGTCTGATTGTCTGTCGGGAACGCAAAAATTTACTCGGAGCGCGCGAGTTTTAAATATTTAAACTATTTAGAGTTACTTTTTCATTTCCCGAAAATTTTATTTTGCGAATCAATTTCTTTTTCAAATAGTAAACTTTATCACTTATTATAAATAAGTTAAGTGGCGCGCAATGATAAGGTTTGGAGTGTGATAACCCCTGCCTTAATATTTCTCTGAATAAATTGAATAAATGATAAAGATGTATGTCCATCCGGTATTTTGAAAAAATGGTTCGCAAACTAAAAATCTAAATGGATCTCTAGAAGAAAATATATTCCAAACTCAATGGTTTGAATTTCATTTTATTGATTTAGGCTTCGCGTTTTATCAGAGGATAAATCGTTTTTAACGATAAATAACAAGTGTATTAAGATAAATAAGTTTAGTTTCGTGAATTAAATTATCTTTAAGTGAAAGAAAACATCGTTTCGAACAACTGTGGTCGTTATCAGAGGCAATATGCCATTCGTTCATTTTTTTAAAATTCCCCCCGAACTCAATTTCTTTGTATGTTTTTATACATTCTAACAATATATTCAGTAAAGGTTTAAAATTGAAATACGAGTCTGGAATTCGAGTAAGGGAAGGGCTAGGATAAAATGAGACAGGTTTTTACATATTCCTCAGTAGCGCGGTGAATATTTTATAGATCTTGTTGCAATCCATCTCTTACATACTTTCAGACGGGTCATTTATTTTAATTTAAGTGACCACTTGAGTATAGTTGTTGGTTTAGACATTTCTCTAGTTAAAGTAGAATCCGAAATTGTCCCATTTAACTTCATAGCCGTGCTAAGTTACAACTGGCAAGGAGATAAGCTGGGGTGGCTAGAAAATTAAATATAAAAGCAAAATGGTGTGGAGGCTATCTAGGACTGTCCCGTAAAGCCCCTTCATCTAAATCCCACTTAGCCCCTGCGAGTCACCTAATTGAAAAACCAATCCAATGTTAGGGTCTAAGGCTGCCTTCGCAAAGGAGTTTCAAACTGGAAATTTATAATGTATTAATTTGCTAAAATGAAGCTATAAATAACAGAGATACATAATTAAAATAATTCTCAACCTTGTTTAAACCAAATGGATGTGAATAAAGAGCCCCTCGGAACAAATTTAGGCAAAATGAACCATTTTCTAAGTAAAATCAAATAATTAATTCCCCTTACATGATGAAATGCGCGATTTGCGTGATATTGTATTAGAATGCGCATTTGATAAATATAATTATTCAGTGCTTTCTCAAAAAAGAATTAGACTTGTCCCATGGGAGTAGTGAATCATGTCAAACACAACCCAATTTTCCTTAACAGTATTTGTTTTGGGAGAATTTGACGTCAGTGCCCCTTTAACGATATAGAGTAAGGAAAAAACGACGAAGATCAACGCGATCGAGATAGTGTAACCGAGAGTAAGCCTAGTGCACCCCGCGAGTGCGTTAGTAGAAGCTAGAAGCTAGGGCAGAGGGGGGGGGCCGTCCGGAGGAGAATAGTTCACCGTATAAAGAACACAATTTTATATATATAGTATAGATTCAATATGCATCAGACAATTACGCGGGGCGTATTCGATTTCGAAAGGGACAGACGGACGGAGGAGTCTAACAGTCCCCCCTATAGGATATACTTCACCCTTCTTACGAATACGCTTGTATTATACAAAAACGTTGTTTTGCTTCGCACTTCAAAAAAGTGCATTTATAGGTAAGAATTTCAAACCCGTGAAGGGACAGAAATTATAAATTCACAGTGAAAGAAATATGAAAGTCACAGTCTAAGAAATCATAAAGCTATAATTATTATACAAAAACGTTGTTTTGCTTCGTACTTCAAAAATGTGCATTTAAAGGTTAGAATTTCAAACCCGTGAAGGGACAGAAATTATAAATTCACAGTGAAAGAAATATGAAAGTCACAGTCTAAGAAATCATAAAGCTATAATTATAATAATTAATATGAATAAAAAATTTACAAAAAAATGACGTATAAATTCGGCCTATCGAAACTTTTAATTATGCAGAAATCATTCTGTTGTAGAATTCACTCTTGGTAAGGGTAACTAAAAGCCAACTATGCGTGGAAAGGTAGAATAGCATAATACCAAATAGTTCCTGCCCGCGTTTTTAAAATGTTTAGTTGTTAGGATGGATGGTTGCAGTTTTCAGTTAGTAAAAGGAAACATTCGCCTCTTTATAAAGTTTCTAATCATTAAATCTACATAAGTAAAAGTTTCGATAGGCCGAATTTATACGTCATTTTTTTGTAAATTTTTTATTCATATTAATTATTATAATTATAGCTTTATGATTTCTTAGACTGTGACTTTCATATTTCTTTCACTGTGAATTTATAATTTCTGTCCCTTCACGGGTTTGAAATTCTAACCTTTAAATGCACATTTTTGAAGTACGAAGCAAAACAACGTTTTTGTATAATAATTATAGCTTTATGATTTCTTAGACTGTGACTTTCATATTTCTTTCACTGTGAATTTATAATTTCTGTCCCTTCACGGGTTTGAAATTCTTACCTATAAATGCACTTTTTTGAAGTGCGAAGCAAAACAACGTTTTTGTATAATTTGTGTTTGCTTTTGGAAAAATTAAACACTTGTAAATCAATTAACCCATTTTTTTTTAATTTAGTGGTAGGAATTAAAATTGCAAATTTACAAGTTTAAATTGAAATGATTTAATATATATGATTATTTTATATTGTACAAACTTTATAATCGGTTATTGTTGTTCTAAATTATGGGGCACTATAACTGTGGTTTAAGATTAAATATCCTATGGTGCACGCGACATCTTTTTTAATCTCGATCGCAGCACGTTATTCGATCTTTTTAAAAGTAAATTGATTAAGTTCTTGTTTTTGCCATATTCAAAAATATTCCCTCGAGCTCCCGCAGAACGAACACGTCAATACTCTCAGCATAAAACTATAGTTCTTAAATTTCATTTCACACAGTTTAATTCAGAAGTGCTTTCGATTTAGATGAATATTAACATCGCTTAAGCCGTTGTTTTCATTTTGATGGTTTATACCGTTTAATTTTCATTTTTCACTTAGATTTAAAATGAAACCATTCAGTTTATTTGCCGGTTAATGAAAATTATTAACAACACTTAATAAATACTGGTCTGCCATGGTGCACCTCATGGGCTATTAGATTAATAGTTTTGACCTAATTAATTGGTACCCTTTTAAAATAGCTTTGAACTCACTCGTTTTCCTGTGAGGACGCGTTAGACGACGCGCACAAATAATGGTGGACTGACGCGCACAATTAAAGATTGAAATGTATACAGAATACTGGTCGCTGACGTCTCGTCAACGCGTGATTTCGAATCATCTGATTGCCCGGTTAGATTTTATTTTGTACATGGCGATCAAGCCTTTTTCTTACTCCGTATATTTAAACTCAATTTAAAAATTATGACCTCTCGCTTTTAAGTCTCCAGTCCAAACTCAGGATACCAGTAAGTAGGAAAATATATAATTGGTACCATGACGCGGCATACGCGGGCATGGCAACTAAAAGGAATTTAAAGTTTTCTTAAAATTGAGTACACATGGGACCGATTTATAAAAAAAAAAGAAGTCCATGTGCAAGAAGAACCATTACAACTCTAACCTCCGACCTCGCGCTAGCTAGATACGCGTATCGGAAGACCTAAAAGAAAAAACACCCTACGACTGTAATTGTTCTGGGGGGGGGGGGGGCGGAGTCTCTGCCGTTTACAAATAAAAGTATTTACGAATTAAAGGGTAGGAGTCAAAGACTTTAAAGGTTATATAAGAAAATATAAATAAAGTCCGAATTTGCCGTTACATATAATATGATGACTCTTTCTTTGTTTCCATCCATGTATTCATCCACTACGCTTAGTTTAGAATAAGAACGACGAAAGCGGCATAACGATGTTATACCTCAATCGCGCCATGGCTCTGGAAGATTCGCTTCAATTCCGAACTCGTCAATTATAAGAGAGAAGGGTGATACCAAGGGATTACTAGCTAAAGGGATATTGGCTAATTCGAATGATAAAATATACTAGCCTGACGTGACCTTACTAGCGTTGTTTTAATCTGCTAACTTAAAGATAACGAAAAGTGATTACCATGAACATCCACTAAGATACTAAAATATCTACTCGAGAATTAACGAGACGATCGAGACCAGAATAAACATTAAACTTTATTATTACAAGTATAATTCTCATAAATTCAAAGAGCCCTGCAAAAAAAAGCAAACGAAGTCGTAAAAACAACATCGCGTTAAAGAACATATTTGCAAAAAACTATGCCAAGTCCTCCGCACTGTTCCTAAAGAAACGTAAGTCTTCCTTTACTCTGCTGTCCAAGAGATGTACAGGATGATGGCCCCAGGCATCTATCCACTACTTGTCCTCTACTTGGCCTATCCTAATCCTTGAAGGCTAAGACATTCTAGGCGTCACCACGGAACTTCCACCTCTGCAGCAGGCTAGAGACGTCAACTTTTTTTTTTTACACGATGTTGAACGCATGAATGACAGAGAGAGAATGTGTTCTATCCATAGGCGCAAATGACTTTTATCTCTCGAAAAACTACGTCGACTTCCCTTAAAAAACGGATTTGGCCTACTGGCGATAGGCCAACTGAAAAACGTATTTACATCCCATTGTAAGAATTGGACGACGAGTCCGAAAGTTCGTTATGTCGAACACATGATAGTACCGAAAGTTCGAATACTCAAAAGGGGCTGACTTCGCGTCGACTGCAACTAAATCAGACTGAGACTGTTGCACTCTACTAACGTAACCTTACCTATAATATTATAAGAGGAATGGGTTAGAGCAAGTGTTTAACTAGTTGGAGGGATGACGTAGTTCGAGTGATTAACTAACGTAACCTTACCTAAAATATTACAAGAAGGGCAAGGAAACAAAATGTCGTTTCGAGGTTGTGAACTATCGATAAAGATTCCACTTGAGATTATGTACATGAAGATTACGGTCTATCAAGATTGTGTTGCATCGACACTATGTTCTGTCGAGATTGCGTCCCATCGAGATTATATCCCATCGATATTGTGTCCTATCGCGCGTGTGTCCAATTTTGTTCTTATATCCGTATCCTTTCTAGACTCCTTTAAATTCTGCAGCATCATTTAAATTTCCCGCCAACTTTTATAACTAAATCAATTTATTGTACGTCTGTCTCAGAGTCCATTTTCTAAGACATTTCAAAATCTCACCGTTATATACCATTTGGGCTATTGTATAATACCCAAGTTTATGTACCCTGTGGCTTATAATCATTGATAAAAAAAATTCAATACGCAATATAAACGTTAGAAACACTGTTTTGCATTTGACTCAATACGTAGAATTCTAGGCATCGTCCTATATCTTTTAAACCAAAACATATATCGTTTGTATCTCTCGCGTTCTGCTTTATTATTTATATTTAATTAGACACAAGTTTTTTATTCAACTGCATACACCAACGTTATCTTTTTATCCGTCTTCCTATCCAACGTAATCAAAGCTACTGTTATTCAGTCTTAGTATTCAACATAATAAAAGTATAATAAAAATATAATAGAACACCCTTGTAAATCTAACACATTTCTCTCTTTCTAATGCAAACTCCCAATGAAACGCCGTCTTTCACGGTGTTTCAACCTTATCTACAGCTTTTGTTATCTCAGTCTTAGTATTAATCCGAAACGTATAGAAAAATATAGAGTACCCCACGAGCCTAACAAATTTTTCTCTCTCGAATGCAAACACTCAATGAAACGGACTCGCGGTCGGACGAAGAAGAAGAAGAAGAAGAAGAAGAAGAAGAAGAAGAAGAAGAAGGAGAAAACCTCAGTTATCATTGACAAAAAAGATTCCACCTCATAAGACAAATCTCCATAGACTTTTCTAATGAAATTTTGAGACACCTATAAATAAAACAGGCCAGCTGGCCTGTTTTTAATATAGGTGGGTAAAAGTTTTTCAGGAATTCCTAAAATTAGATACCCATATTGCCGAAAACCTAAAAATGTAAACAAGAGACCAGTATCCCTTAGTTAAAGGTTTTAAAATAACAAGTATGTGTGACATTGAAATAAAAACACCTCTATAACAAATATGATTTATTTAGTCAAGCGTAATTCACGCGATGGTTAAAATAAATATTTCCATGTATGCAATGATCAGGCTGACGATGTAGAAGTTCTTGCTCAGGGTTCCCACTTCCTCAAAGTCTTGACGCATAGCGCGGTTTTCTAGCAGGCAGGTTTCTTCATAGAATGACTTATGCAGATGATAAGTAGATACTGCTGACAATGTGATGGACGAGTGTTTCATGGCACGCCAGTCAGTTAATGAAGATGAGACGCTATCCTTCCACCTTGGAGTTCAAAGTAATGACTAACCAATACTTCCAAGTTGACGTCGAGATATTAAGCAGTCAAATGATATTGTTTCGCTGAATACCTAGCCTTTTATACCCAAAGTAGGCAAGATAAAAAACGGGCCCACTAACAAAGAGTGGCCTACTGGGGGAGTGGTGTCCCACCGCCGATTTTTATAAACTAATGAATTAATTAAATCTGTCTCAGAGTCCATTTTTCTAAGACATTTTGGAAATCAGATCTCTATATATCATTGAGGCTAATGTGAAATACCCTAGTTTATCTACCCTACGGTACATCATTCTAATTTTGTTAATAAAACATTATCAACAAAACATTCCGTGCGTTTCTTAGATATAGAGACTAAAAAAATAGTTTCCTTATTTCGTCTTTCGCTTTAACGTTATCTAAAGTTTTTATCTCAGTCGTAGTATTCAACATCAGCAAAGTATAAAAAATATAGAACACCCCAACATTTCTCTCTCTCTCGAATGCAAACTCTGAATGAAACGCCGTCTTTCACGGGGCTTCAACGTTATCTATAAAGCTTTTGTTATCTCAGTCGAAGTATTCATCAGAAAAACATAGAAAAATATAGAGTACCCCCATGATCCTAACATATTTTTCTCTCTCGAATGCAAACTCTCAATGAAACGGACTCGCGGTCGGGAGAAGAAGAAGAAGAAGAAGAAGAAGAAGAAGAATATCTCAGTTATCAATATGACAAAGAATTCCACCTCATAAGACAAATCTCCATAGACTTTTCTAATGAAATTTTGAGACACCTATAAATAAAACAGGCCAGCTGGCCTGTTTTTAATAAGGTTCTCCGTCTCCCTCTTGAAGAGTGACTCATCGCTTTTGTCCCGCAAAAATGACGACCCCCTGTTCCCGACCCTCTCGCTCATCCCCCCACGCGTGCGAGCTCCTTCAAATCGAGATTTAATGGATTCTTTATCAATAATTCATCCTATTCCTTTTCCTCTAGAATCCTTTTTTCTAGAATAAGAACACAAAACGTATAGAGAGAAAGGAGAGGAAAATCGCCGTTAAAGAGAAAAGGAAACTCACCCAATTTATGATTAAATATAGACAAAATTTTAGACCAAAATATTCGGAAGAGATAGTGGTACCCTGCACACAGGATCAGGAGAATTTTTTAGATCTGGGCGATTACCACTTCTTTCTTATCGATTAGATTACCGAAAATCTTCTGGGTAATTAAGGATTGTGTATTTAGCCCATTAATATTATATATCTATGATATAAACACATGATGCGTATAATTCAACCACATCTAAATCTCGAGCTCAATCAAATATATACCTAATTAATTTTACAATTCCAAGAAGATGATGATTAATTACACTAAAGGAATACATAACCATCAAGGGTATAGCCCGCCTCCTTACGCTAAAGTCAAGCTAATTTAGCGGAATAGGATTGAAAAGCCAATCAGATGCTTCGACATGTAGCGTAAATACTAAAGGAGGAGGTTGTGAGTTTGAAACCACACCCACTACGGGTTGTTTGATCGAAAGACGGTCTTTCTGATCTATCATATTCTTGATTATACGTATTTCAATTAGTTAATCAAATAACTTAATTCGATCCTTTTTATTTCACTGTCTCTTTAAAGGGGAGCGAGGATAAGAAAGGATTCAAAGGATGGGGGAAGGAGAGAGGAGACGAAACTGCAAATATTTGAAGATTGAGGGACGGAAAGTATAGATGGGGAGCAGAAGCCTCGCCAATTCTATTAAGCGAAAGAATAACTCGTCATCTATATGATGGTTCCGCTAGTAACCCTACTACCCTATATATAGTTATATAAGATTGACAAAATAAGGAGCGAGAGAGATAGAGAGAGCGGCAGGAATGAAGGGTTAGAATCATCTATTCGTCAAGAGATTCGTAAAAGAGGTTGGTGACACACGGCGCCCAATCACTTCAAGTGGAATACGGGTGGGGGGTTATATAATGAAGGGGGTAGGGAATGATTCGAATTAGGGGAATAATGTCTAACGAGGCTAATTGATATCGTCACTTCAACCGCCAACGCGAGCCGCGGCAAAAACAAACAAGTTTATACATCTATATTAGAGGGGAACTCTTAATGGTTGATGAGAAGATTTTCCTCTTCAAAATGTTAATGATAACTTTTGACGAAATGGCGACATTTGAACCGTTTCTAATATTGGAATAGTTCCAAAAACTCCACCTTGGTCCGATTAAGTTCTGGCTGTAAAGCGTAATACAACCATTCTCGTGCAAACGTAGATTTACTTTTACCAAGGCTTAGAAATAATACTAGGAAATCTAACAAAAATACGATGTTGTATACAAACATGACTGGCATGAACCAATTGCATACCACTAGAAACTATTTCCTAAATCCATCTCACCAACAGTTGAAGAGACTATTTGCGATTTTTAAATCCCCTTTAAAGTCACCTTCTTTTCCTAGTTAGCAGACGACGTTGACCATAACAAATGGTACGGTCAAAGAGGCTGTGTGCATGAAAGCCTTCCTAAATGAACATTAAAGGGGAAAATTTCAGAGCAAATAGGGCCTTTAACGCGGGGTTTTAGCTACTCGTGGGGAAATTGGAGCTGGAACTGGTTTACATTGAAAGTAATTCTAACAGTTGACTCATTTCATCATTATAATAAAATAACCAAAGCACTGTGGAAGTTATAGCTTCACGTAAGCCTTCTGCGGGTTCCAAGAAGGTTTTCTTGACCTATTGGCTCGACAAAAGGGGCGTGGCTCCAATTAAGAAGGCTCCCTCCTAATTTCAATCATTCTAGACTCATGGTGGAGTACGTTTTAAAAGCTAAATGCAAGGATGGATGAATACAATACACCCGAATGATGTTAGGCATCTGAGATGTATAGTAGGAGGGATTATAAGAGCTCTCAGAAATGCTCGTGAACTTCACTAAAAACTTTAACGTCGCAACTCACTCGCCTATTATACAGCACTCCTCTTTGGAATAATTTCAATCATAACTGTGCCTGTGAGAATTTGGGGCTCGTATTGAAGATATCCCTCCTCCCTTCAAAACCAACCATATCCCCACTGTTGACTAGCTCCTAGATACCGAGATAGCCCCTCCACCCTTTCCCATATAGCTTTAACTCCGTTTTCCCAAAGTTACGTTAACAAGGCCGAAGGAATTTAGATTAACGACGATTTAATTAAGTTTAGGGGCCGACGAACAGCGAAACTAATTTAGGCCTAACAAGATTAAGGCTTTAAGGCTTTAAGACGATCGATTTGGCCTAATCCTATAGCTCAAAGGGGGCGTGACGAAGGGTATATAAGACTAAGGAGCGGACACGTATGCCATAGTATGGAAGGGGTCTCCAAAGTATGCTGGACTAAAATGGAGATCCTGTTTCGGTTTATATGTAGAAACCATTTCCGGTCGCAATATCATTATTCGTATTAGGAATACCGGATTTAGACACGTCAATATAATCACGTGGTTCTCTGTCTCTATATAGATCTACTCTCTCGCTTCGTGTACATATATGAAGAGCACCATTGACCATCGTGTTCAACGTTAAATGTTTGCGCCTTTCTCAATTATATTCTCGTAACGGAATCGGAGGAGTATGGCTAATAACAATTCCTATCTGTCTTGAGCGGGGGGGGGGGGGGGATGGAGTTTGAGGAGGAACCTTTAATATCAAATTGTGTTTGACTTGGATATTCGCTTATAGTCAGTCGAACAAGTAGTTATGTTTGGATTTATCGTAGTTCCATTATCCGTAATGATTTTAAATCAGTCAAAAGTATGAAATTTACAGATTGCTTTATAAACCTATACGTGTTTAATTTTGACACTTTATAGTGTACAGGATTTTGAGATTTCAAGCTCATTTTGGCAGTTATTTTGGGTTTTTGAGATTTCGGCACAAGTTTGTCGTATTTCGATTAATAGGAAGGTTGTACTATTAATATAATAGAGGTATAGAATGGCTAAAAACTTTCTAAATGTAGAAATTATCTTCCAATTGATACATAAAAATAATTATAAATTTAAAAGTTTTAAATAAATATTTGAATTAAATATTTTTTATAAAAAATTAAGTTTAGTTGTAAATGAATTCTTCACTCCAGGGAGCAAACGTTTAGATAATTATAAAGAAAAACCTTAATAATCAAGCGATAGTTAGGCATAGGCGAGTTTTAAACAATAAACGAACGATCGTGTTGAAACAGTCAAGGTGACTCGGGAAATAATTGAAAACTAATATACCTATATAGGCACCTTTTCTAAATTGAACATCATCATTTGTTTAGACTTTATAAGTCAATATAATGTTAAACTTCGTAATATTCATGAACTGACCATTTTTCAGCGATGTAAACGCCTTATCTCGTTATACCCTAGCTGACACGCGCGCTTTCGCCGAATTGTATGTAAACTTTCAAGGATATATAGCCAATTATGCAAATTTTATAATTACTATAGCGATGAAAATTGGTCTTTCTATCAATATTCGTTAATATTATACATTAATTCTATCGTCTGTTAGCATACGGTTATATCTAATTTCATACATTAACATAAGAATACATTAGTCGCGCCTAAAAAGGATCTTCACCCTGAGCACCGATGTACGGACATTGAAACACTTTTACAGGCGTTACCTATAAAATACCTTAAAACTCTCACCCCTAAATATAAGGAAATGTGAAAATTGAGATATTTCTAGTCATATTAATATATTTTTAACATTTGGTAAACCAATTTCACTCATTTTTCCAGGTAAAATGTTGGGAAAAAAGGGAAAATGTTGGAAAAAGATGGGAAAATGTGAGAAAAATATGGGAAAACGTTGGAAAAATATGGGAAAACGTTGGAAAAATATGGGAAAACGTTGGAAAAATATGGGAAAACGTTGGAAAAATATGGGAAAACGTTGGAAAATATGGGAAAACTTTGGAAAAATAGAGGTCGGGGTTTGAACAAGATTATCCACAAATATTTGGTTAATCAGTTAATCATAAAAAATAATCGGACCTTAATTATTCGCGATTACATTGCATTTATCAGACTTCCCGTGGATAATTTCAAAATATGAATAAAGACAAACAATAATTATCTTATCCAAACCCCGACCTCTATGGAAAAATATGGGATAATGTCGGAAAAAGATGGGAAAATGTTGGAAAAAGATGGAAAAATGTTGGGAAAAAGGTGGGAAAATGTTGGGAATATGTTAAAAATGTTGGGAAAATTATAAAAATATTGGAAATGTTGGAAAAAAGTTGGAAAAGTTGGAAAAAAGTTCAAAATGTTGGAAAAAATGTTTGAAAAAAAGTTGAAATTGTCGGAAAAATGTTATAATGATGGAAAAATGTGCCGAAAGTTGTAAATATGTTAAAATAATATTGGAAGCACATTAAACTGAGTGTATCAAATCGTCCTTGTACATTTTTGATATATATATATAAATATAGATTTAATTTTTGTGGTTAGGAACCATAGATTCTCACTATAAAACGTATATTTTTTCGAGTAATATTCCTGCAAGAGTCTTGATATCATTATATAGATACATCGTGTGTTTGTATTATATGGTCTAATTGTATAGAAAGGTGGAACAATAAAAGGGAACGCCCATAATCCGTTGGCTTAGAGGTATAATGACGTCATAAACAGGGCGTTTCTCTATCTACATTCTGCCAGTGGCCGGACGAACTTTATTTATTCAAGATATATATAAAAAATATTAGTTTTTCTAGGCAGACAAAGAAGTTAACTTTTTCCTTACATCTGCAGAAACAATGTAACCTTTCACGCGACCGAGATTCGAGAAAAAAAAACATACATTTTGGTTAGGTTACGCCAACAATGTTTTTTTAAAATATAAAAATGAATGTTTTGTGACGCTTATAGCCCGCAGTATCTATACTTGAGAAAGCTAGCCAAATATTCCTTCTTTCTTTCAATAAAACAGAGTGCGTACCGTATTTTCAAGAAAAGATAAAAATATTTCCCAAAAATAATAAAAATAAATATGAAGAATAACATACGGTAGTCTAAAAAACATTTGAAAAATAATCTCACCTTTCAAAATAAATATTTGGAAATGCAAAAAAAAAAACGCGACGATTCTTATTATTTTTCTTCGTATCATAAAAAAGAAAAGAAAAAAGATACCAAAAATACTTCCAAGAAAAGCTAATTAATCATTTTGAAAAGATGTCAATGTTATTCTATTCCGAAGAAGAAGAAACTGTCAGAGGGTTGTAGTCAATTTCATCTCAAATCGGTAGCGTCTACGAAGAAAGGTTACCTTTATCTCTATTCGTTTATTTAGAATTTTATTATTAGATATTAACTAATTTTAAATAAACTACTAATTTAAGGTGGAATATATATGATATAAATGCCAAAAGTATATCAGAAGTATATTGATATTACTTTACTCCCGTTATAAATCGTTTTGGATTAAGAACGCGACACTTTAAATCCATGGATTCTCTATAATCAGGGGATATTTGAAGGCTCATTTTTAAGTATATTGTACACTAGACATGGTCGAATAAATCTCAGAACTAACGATGTAATCCCAAAAACAAGAATATTAATTTTAGCCATTCAATTTCAAGAAAAGGGATCGGACACTTGCAAAAAAAATCCCGTACAGATTCACAAAACATTCCCTCAAAATCATTTCAAAATCAATCATTAGAATTAGTTTAAAATTAGTTAATGATTTTGAAAATCCTTTAAAATCCCAAAATAACTTTACAGATTTTGTAATCACGAAATCGCTCTTGAAGCCCCAAAATCAATTGAGATATTGTGAAATCACAAATCTTAAAATCACGAAATCAATTTTCAAACTTATCGTAAATCACGTTTCAGAAACATTCTACGCCATTTTAATTTTGAAATTTATTTTGAACGTGTCAAGTCAGCTAGAAGTGCAATATTTTGGAATATGGCTACTAACACCATAAGTCGTTTTTCGAGTATAGCATAAACTCATCTCGAAATAAAAAATAATATTTATAACATTTTCGGAAAAATATTCAAGAAAATAAAACCCGTTAGGAATAAAGCATTTTTCACCTCTAGTTGGCGCGTACTGCCAACTTAAGCTCTTTTAAATCCCGAAATTATAAAATTAAAGAGATAAAGGAAAACCTATCTATGCGCGAGATGCCGCGCAACTCGAGGTGGAACTGACGCTAGATATCATTTATATATTTTATTCATAAACATCACACGAAAGAAATGAAAATATAAATAGTTTCGGAAGTATTGTACACTCCAAGTGAAACAGACATCTAAGCAGACAGGGGCATTTTTCTTTATCCATTTTACCATATTTTTTCTGGTCTTTCTCGCCTTAGGGTCTCGGAATAGTTCGTATCAGTTTGAATTGTTAGTACATAAAAAACTATAGTTTTAAGATTATTTTCAATGAAATATTAAGGAGACTTAGATTCATCCGTGGTATAAACTGAAAGTGGTATTCAAACTCTAGAAGAAGAGTGATTTAAGCCTATTTTCCTCGTTTGTCTTCGTTGAGAGAGAGGGGAAGAAGGGCCAAGAGTAAAAAGTTTTGACAACATTTCTGTTTAAATTCAGTTCGGCGATGAGGAAGGACTTATATATATTCCTATAACTCGCCCCCCAAAAAAATGCAAAACTACAGTTAGTAACAGTTTAGAAGTGTCAGTGTACAGTAAGGTAGGTTTAGTCCTATTTCCTCTTCACAACAAAACCAGATAGCAAAGGGGATGATATAGATATGTTTGTATTGAAATTTCAAATTGATTTTGATTAAATATGAAAAAAAAATCGTAAAAATCTATGAAGGGGATACGGTACTAGGAAAAACATCGCGCACGTTCTGCGTATGAGGTAGGTTTATTTCTCCTAGATTTGACAACATCCGTAAAGCTAGGCTACTTTTACTATCTTCAATAAATAATATATAAAACAGGGATGGCAGTTTTGTACTAGTTGTAAAATCGAGGTGGAATTGTCTACACGAATGCGTATTACGAAAAGCAATGTCATACTTATTAAGCGAAGAAAATGGAAGAAATCTCCTAATAGAAAAAAAAAGAAAAAGATAAGTTTTTCAGTTCTTCGAATCTCTTCGGTTAAATATCAATGGAAAGGAAGTATATCTTAAAATTACAACATTGTCACATTTTATTAGAAATTATTTCGCGAATCAACGGAGCGAGTCAAAGGCGGAGAACGAAAAAAAAAAAAAAAAAAAAAAAAAAAAAAAAAAAGAGATCAAAAGAAAAATAAAACTGCATCAATCTTAATGTTAAAACGAACTATCTCACTTATTTGAACGTATATGGGCAAATTTACATTCTCCCCGGAGATATGTCTAGGTACATCTCCTTTTATAGCCAATTTATTTCAAAATTAAATACGGTTTTAAACTAATCTTTCGTGCATTTCTTTATTGCGATACTTAATCTATAGATTTTTTTAATTAAACTCAATGGATTTGCAAATTTATTCAAGTTATATTTATTTTACTGTTTCTTATTCGACTAGTTGTTTAAAGCAATATAGAGTGAAAGATAGGGTAGATATAAGCACTTAAGAAGGTCATCATTATGTTTAATTAATATAATCTTTCAGTAAAACTATTTTAAAATGCTCTTCTAAATATAAAGATAATATAGAACGAATATATCCAAAAACTTAATTTAAATTGGTAACATTTTATTTTAATCCGAAAACCTTCTCGATATCTGACCTAATTAACATAATTATTACTTTGTTTCAAACTCTCTCAATTAAGCTACACGTTTCAGGAGGTTATTTTAAAACTATTGCTATAATTAATTTTAAAAACATCTTAAGTCAGATCCCTTCATAAAATTCTACCTATATAATAATATTCTAAAAATGTATTTAATTTTAGAAAATTGCAAACTTAATTTCTACAGTTATTTTAAAAATAAATACAAAAAAAACGAACTAATTACGCGTAACAGATAGTCTAAAGAAGAGATATCCAGTTTAATAAATAAGTAAAAACAATTGTAAATTTCAATTTGAGAACCATTCGTAATTAGTAACTTTAAAATTTCTTTTGAAATACCAACAAAACCCTATAGATACGACCTATTGGACCTACAAAAAAATATTAAAAATGAAGAATCTAGAAAAAAATAGAGAGAAGTCCAAGAGTATGTGATGGAGAACGAATGAGAGAATAAAAAAAAGTGAGTAAAATGAAAGCTGAAAAATGGATTGGAAAAGGGGGTAAAAATCAGGGGTGGATTCTCGATGTAGCTACAGGCCTAGCGAGGACCTACCCAGAGTCCAGACCCCCAAAATTTAAAAAAAAAAAAAAGAAAATTCAGGCGCGTGTAAGAAAAATGGTCTTCTTATCGGGTATCCTGGTTCTACAGTTTAAATATACTTTCATTTTCCGTCCCCTCCGGTCCCACATATACCCACGTCTTCCAACAGCCACTGCGCTCTTTTTTATATAAACCCCTTTCGAGAGATACACAAAGTTGAAACTGATGAGGCGTATTAGTTTAGTTCGGCAGATTTCTCTCTCGTACAGGACGTCCTCCCAAGCATCTAGCATCCCCATCCCCAGCTAGTACCCGTTAAAATCATCCCGCGGACCTTTTCGATGGGCAGCGCGAGCTATAGCTTAAGGAGGCGTGACTTTCTTCGAATATCCTCAAACGGACCAAAGTTAGCCGGGGCTTTCCGTCAAAATGGTCTATAAAAGCTTTCCCTAGGAAAAAGGTATTTCACGCTAGCTCAGAATGCGCAACGGAGCGGACAGACTCTCGCTACGACCGAGTAATGAATCAAGGGGTATAAGAGAATAGAACGAAAAACGCCTGAGATGGGAGCTTTAGCTCGTGTCCCGACGAGAAGTCAAAAATTATTTTTCGCCAAACTTTAAGCCTCGGCTCGCGTGCTTGCGCGTTAGAAAAAAAAGAAAAGTCTAGTATACGTAGTTGCATTCTTTAAAGGAATCAAAATAACTATAGAAAACTGGGAGTTTTACTCCATTTCTAAGCGTGTACCTATAAGAATAATTCAAGTTTGCAAACTAGTCAAAGCTGGGGCGAATTTATAAACAATGTTAAAACTGGTAGAGATAAAACTACTATTCCGTAACAGTAAAATAGTTGCTCAACATATTACGTCGAATGAAGCGATCTTAGGGGAATTTAAAAATACACCTGGTAAGAATACGGTATTTTAATCTACATACAGCCTTAAACGTTATTCGGTCTATTTCCGTGAACTGATCACAATGTTTAAAGCGAGATTGAACTCGTGGGATGCAGAATTTTTATAGCACCTCCCACCTTTCTCTCCAATCTTTACTCCTTTATACTTCAAGGAAACTATCTTATTAAAAAAAAAATACCGGTAAAGTTGGATAAAAGTGGAAGGCCGCGAGAACTAATCAATCACCTTTTAAGGCCCATTAAAAAATCGTTGACAATTTGGAAATAGACTAAGCCATGAAAATACATCTTTTGTTTAAAAAAATTAAGAAAATAAGGGTTATTTATGGTTTTCATTCTGGGATGAATTATAATTTTTTCGACATTCCCTAGAAGTTCTATCACAGATAAATCATGATTCAAGTTTACAACAAGGCATGTTACGATTGGTACGTGGTTCTGAAAGTTTTGTCGTCAGAGCTTTCGCCCGAGGAAAAACATCCTAAAACTCTGTAAACGGTCGAGATACGGAAATCTAAATTGCCCTCTCTAGCGAATGAGATTGGAACTATGTAGGCGGTGGTAACATTGCGCTGAGCTTTCTAGACGTTTACAGGGGTGAAAATATATCGATGGAAGCAACTCTCCCCTCTCTCTCACGAAACGAAGGAGTGTATCTCGCCTGGCCGTCGCGATTTCGAGTCTGATTTACTCTAGAAAGAATATACTGGGCCTGGCCTCCTTTCTGTACAAATTTCGGAATACTTAAGAGTGAAACCATGAACTATATGTCGTCTTAAGAACTTGAAGCATGATTTACTTGTGGTTCTATAAATAAGTTGAAAAAGGTCAACTGGGCAATTTATATATTTACCCATTATATGCTATATGATTATTTTAGGAGTACCAATAGGAAATGACATTATTGTTGAACTTCAGTTTCCTTTTACTTAAATATTCTTAATGATGTATAGTTTCCCGTATACCATTACTAAGTTTAACTATCTGTTACGTATCATCGATAGTTAGTAAAATATATATGAATTTTCATTGTTATACACTTCAGGGGCAATTTTACGACCTATAAAATATTCATTTTTTTACGCTTCCAATATAATAGGCGAAAATAATGTATTTTTATAGAGTACGTAATAATACTTAGATCGTATATAAAATCGACTTTATGTTTTTGAGCTTTCAGTAAGTATAAAGCTAAATCCCCTCATAAATGGAAACTTGGAGCTAAAAATGAAACAGCTTTTGAATTTATTTTCCGAAGCAGCATGCCAATTGAGAAAAAATAATTTTCGCAATTTTTAGACACGTTTTTGGTGTTTAAATTAATTTCTTTTTTGGCATGGTGATTACGAAAATAAAATCAAAATCTGATCCATTTTTAGCTTCCAGTTTCCCTTTATATCCTAAAGGTAGAATAAAATATAAAAATAAGTGATGTTTTCAATCGATTCCATATCCTTAAAATATACTAAATTCAGTAATAAATAATTACAAACCAAAATTTAGTTTTTAACTTATCCTCAGCCGGGGTAGATTTGAACAACGCGCCAATGAAACTAATTAAAAACTTTTCTTTCTACAGGGTTATACGGGTTATTATTTGCTGATAGGCTAGGGCCTTTGCTAACAACGCTTTCAATTACTCTTCAATTCAAATACTAGTAAAACCCCTATCAGAGGAATAAAAAATATTTTAAATTAAATATACGTTTGTAAAAATATATTTCTTTAAAATATCATTATGATAAAAATACAAGTTGACAGACTTCATTAACCCTTTGAGCGTAGAGTTAGCTTTGTACGCGCTGACAACTTAAACTGGTTTCGACTGAAGGACGTCGTGAGAAAAAAAACAGATTAGATCGCAGTTTAGAATAATTTATAAACTTGATGTATATAGTCAAATTGAGTTTTAATTCGCAATAAATTGGAAAGTATGGTGGAGGGATATTGCTTACTAATTTCCGTAGAGAAAAGGTAGCCCGTGAAATTTCAAGGTGATTTTCAACGAATAGTGCCTTTTAGCCTTTCTATAACAGCTGCTATCTAATATTAAACCTTAAATAGTTTGCCATGAAGTTTACTTAAAACATCCCGGCTATTGGTTTTCCTTCGAAAGCAGAGTCTATATATTATAATTTATTTTTCCACGCAGCTTCCTTGTTTGAGCAACGTTTAATCAAGCAAATAGGCGTAGGACTACTACCTAGTCCGTTTCACCATAAAATACGGTATTACAAAAAAAAATAAAACTAATCTTTCGCCATTATTAAATGCATAGCCAATCGAAAAAAACCTGAACACAACAAAGGTGCATACGTAGCCAGCGCCACTCCTCGATCACGTTGGATACGAGAGATTTCCCCCAAACTAAACGATTTGGAACATTTTTACCCTCAATTACCTATCCCTTTACGTAAAGCAAATATCGCGTGTTTATTCCCATTTAGAAAAATATGAATTAGGTTATTATTTAAATTGAAATGACCTTTTGACCTAATAAAAAAGTTTCTAGAAGGTTTCGCAATTTCGGTGGGTTAAATTGAACTAATTCTTTGTCTCACATATGATATAAAGCTCCACAACCTTGCCTAAAAGGAGTACAAGAGCCTAAATTTGCGCTGGAACACTAAATTACCTCTAGTTTTCACAGTGATTCCTAATCGCGTGCTAAAATTATTTTGGGTTACGTAAGGAAACATTCGTACGCTTTGCAGACGAATTTTTGATTTGGTTTATACCCAATTTAAAAGGAAGGTCAAAGGGAAAATCGAGTGGTTTTAAATTGATTCTACTATTAAAAATAAGACTTTTGGTGTATTTAAAAATTCGGTATGTGTCATTGGAACGTGAGAAAATATTGGGAAAGATTCAGATTTTGATATTGTATTAAAAGGAGAACCTCCGACTAATGAAAAGACTTTCCACCTTTGGCTTAGTAAAATCCCCGTGACACGTGCTATGATACACACGATTGAGGGCGTTAATATAATCAAACACGAGATTTCGCGAGATTTAATTAGTGTGCCACAGCATATGTCTCGGGGATTTTATTACGCCAAATTCAATATCACAATTTGTACAGTCCAGTGACACTTTTCAAATGTTTGCGCCAACAAGTCTTGTTTCTAATAGTAGAATAAATTAAAAATCACTTGATTTTCCACTTTATCATCCCTTTAACGTAAAATTTAACAACAAAATTAAAACCTGTTCTGTACGGAAATGTTTACTCTATAGTAGCTGAGAAAGTTAACAAACATAATCAAAAATAAAATAAATAGTTGTAATAACTTTAATTATTATTAAACGCCGCAAGCCCTTCAGTTGACCAAACGGTTATTTGGGAGCGCTATAGTCAAAAAACTAAGAATTCTTTCCCTTGAAAGTATAAATTATATTTTCTAAGAAGTGAATAAATGATGAAATAATTGGCACATTCTTAAAACGTCACCAGACTGAATTGGAACGTATTTTGACGCGTAATAAATCCAGTTTAAAATAGATCATCAGCAATTATAGTTACTTTAAAAAATTCCAATATTTCAAATTATTTAAAAGGGTCTTTATCTTAAAATAATCGCTATAACATATAAAGCGTTGAAATCTCCTGTTGAGACGTACTTTATAAAGAAGCTATAGAGACCCGCCAAAAACTTTTCTTTATGTTGTACTAAACTCTTTTTCGCTCGGTCTGATCTCGCTTCGAGTGGAAGTATATTATCACGCGAAAAAGGAGGTCAAATTTAAAGCATGGAGGACTAATACTCTATCTCAAACCTCCCCTCACCCCCATGACACTGGACGTTTTCCTATAGAAATCTTATCTAAACTTTCAATTCGGAATTTTGATGGCACGAGAGAATCGCGTAGCCAAACGTCTCCCTCACTACCCCCTTCTATCCGCTTCTATCTCACTGGACTCGCTTTCCTTCAAAACCAAACTCTAAAAAATTTCATTCCATCGAATAAAATTAATATTTAAAACGGAGATCTCTTAAAGCTGAATCTCAAAACTAGTGTATTTAGATTTATCAATTTCACCGTAATTTGTCAGCGCGTGTAAAGTCACACTCCCTTTTACGTCTATAAGTAAACAAACCATAGAGATAACTGGTAACCTAACTCTGATACCCGCTGACAAATTATGTTGAAATAAACGATTTATTTATCATATTTAGTTTAGATCAAAGCCGAGGATGAAAACTACGCTTTCTAAATACAACCCAATTTAGTATCGTATAGCTTAAAGCCTTGGTAAAAGCTAAATATAATATATTCAGTGATAAATATAGAAAAGAAACTGAGAAAATGATGTTCGATAAATTTCAGTTAATGGAGTAATGTTATGCGTAGGAGAAAAATAAGGTAAACCGGTTCTAAAGGAACCGAAACTCCTCGGCTTTGAATGTATTAATTTTATACATTAAGTTGAACAGACTTTCGGCGTTGTGAGCTTAAAGAGTAAAAAAATTTCGAATTCATAAGATTCCATTCAGTCTTCAAAACCACTTTTGCGTGAGCGGGCTTTTCATTGCATTGGCGAAAGAAGAGAGCGAAAGAAAGTCAAAATTTTTCTGTCCCGAATGCAAATCCGTGGGAAAATCACCTCGAAATTACAACAGATACAAACCTACACTATCTATTATCGCTATAAGAAAATATAATGTTTAAAAAATAGGTTTTCAAATTTTTGGACTTTCGCACGCGATGAAATCTCTATCTGAATAAAAATCTAGTTGCATCTTCGAAAAATTCACGACATTCCCGAAAAATTCGCAAAATCCTTAATAATAAACCCAAAGGCAGTTAATATAGAAAAAGGTTTTCTACGAAAACTAGATTTCCTATTATCTAGCGTATTAAAGGTATTCATTCTTAGTCGGCGAATAAGGATTTCAACTAAAAACTAAAAAGGGTAAAAAAAAGTAAGATAGGTCTATGAATATCAAAACAGGCGACCATTCTCATTCACTCCCCGTCGCGTTGATACGCGAGAAAACTCAGAAATTAAATACGTTCCATTTGATAGGCTTTCTCGAGGGGTTTAAAAATATTTTTCATTTTAGTACATTATTGGGGATAATAAAAATAAAAAGCTGGGCGGATTAATACGCAATGCTGATAAAAAAGTAGTCGTTTCCAACTTTCAATGAAAATAAATTCTCGAGAATGAATATTGCCTGAGAGAAATTCTTCCCTTTCATTTTATTTTTAAATTTAGAAAACTTGAAATTTTTGGGGTTTATATCGCATTTTGTTCTGTAAGGAACGTAAATAGGCGATAATTTTACTGTATTTTTATTTAAATATACGACTTATGAATACGAGCCTTGGGAATATTTAAATTTTGGTAAACATTTGTTTACCAAACAAATATAATTTATTCCGTATAATTTGGAGTTTAGTGAAAAAGGAATTTATAATCGTTTATGTCCACATATTATTTTTTGAAAATATTGGATATATTATTATCACGAAGAATTATACCGACTATATTTCCTATAATTTAAATATTTAAATATGTATGAAGTACTAAATGAAACACATTTACAGGCGTACTATGGGAAACTAACGTTAAAGATTGGTTCCTGAATGGCATATTTTCTCTGGACAATACTGCGTGAAGGCTGAAACCCTTTTACAGGAGCAGAAATAAAACGCTTATTTTTAACTAATTTAAGTTATATTTTTTAGCGTTACGTAATTATAATAATTTTAATAATATTGTTTTAAATAAGCGCCAACTTGTCTACTAAAATTTTAAAAAATAAATTGGGAAATAATTGAATTAATTCATAATCATTTGAATTAAATCATAATTATATTTTTAAAATTAGAAATTAATTCGTGTTAAACTTTTATTCTGATTTCCGCAAAAGTTACTGAAAATGGAGATAGAAAAGGGCCAATGGGAAACAAAGACTCGCGTCATGTATCGCCCCAATTGGTGGAGAGTTTGTAAGAGTGAAAAACTGTCCTACTAAAGGGGATTGAGCCAAGGCTAGAAATAGAAGTCTGACGCGTTTTAATGTCTCCCTTACCACTTCCCTATATTTCACTGCATTTTCTCGTGCATTTCAAATTGTTATCGACATATATTTCACATTTTAAGCAATATACATTTTAATATAAACTATAACGTTCCTTTAATTAACACTATACGCGATTAATGGACGTATTAAAGACTTTTCAATCTTATTTAGTCATTTTGGTTATCTTAGGTTCGTCTTTGGACGAAGTGATCCCATCGTTCGCGGCTTCGGTGGAGAATATCAGCGTCCCGGCGGGACGAGACGCTCAACTAAGCTGCGTCGTCGACAATCTAGGGACCTATCGGGTAAGAGAGAATTCTATAACAGCCTTACAGTAGTCCCGCACGCCGGAACAGGCTTCTTAATTAACGTCTATAGAATAGTATATTAGGAAATATATAGATAGTTGGCTAATTAGTATAATTAACGTCGTCTCGCGAATATATACGCGTATATCTACAGGCGGCCTGGATTAAGGTGGAATCCAAAGCCATTCTGACCATTCACAACCGAGTTATCAGTCGCAACTATCGAATCAGTTTGAGTCATAGCGACGATCGACATTTTGTCTTACAAATTCGTAGCGTGCAAGAAACGGATCGCGGAGGATACATGTGTCAACTGAATACCGTTCCCATGAAGAGCCAGGTTGGATACTTGGACGTCTTAAGTAAGTTTAACCTACATATTATACGTTTATCTATAAGTGGGTATATTCGAATGGTAGTGGTCACTTATGATTAGGGTGCACTACACATTGGTCGAATTAATCAGTATAATAAATCAAGACTAAAATGGTTAAATCGGATTAAATATGTATTATTAATTTTAAATAGTTCAAATAAATGACTATTTGAATATTGAATTATTATTTGAAGGATTTAATTATTTTTTGAATAATTGAATAAACATTTGTAGAGTTAAATTACTTTTTAGAAATTTAAATTACTATTTAGATAATTAAATTATATTTAAACGATTAAGTTATTATTTAAAAGAATGAATAACTTTTTAAACAATTACTCTTTAATATGATTAAGAAACTATCACACCATGATTAGATCACTATCAAATCATGATTAGATCACTATCAAATCATGATTAGATCACTATCAAATCATGATTAGATCACTATCAAATCATGATTAGATCACTATCAAATCATGATTAGATCACTATCAAATCATGATTAGATCACTATCAAATCATGATTAGATCACTATCAAATCATGATTAAATCACTATCACACCACATGTGATTAAATCACTATCACACCACATGTGATTAAATCACTATCGCACCAAGATTAAATCACTTTTACGCCATGATTAATTCACTATTATACCATCATTAAACTGATTAAACCGGTTTAAACCACTTTGAGATACTGATATTGTGAGTTTATGACTTACGTTTGAAGCTAGTTAGAAACTCCGTAATTTCGTACATTTTCACTGAAATCTAAACTATCTCTAAACATTGAAATCTAAATCTCTAAATTCTCTTAACACTGAAATCCAAATCTCACTGAAAACTATATAGTTTTGTAAACTTTAGAGATTGTCTCGAAAAGTACTAAATACAAAGTTGTATACTTTCAATAACTCGGGTCACACCAGTTTGAAACATAAATACCGTAATAAGATTAATATTTTATAAAAAGTTGAATAATGAAATACACCAACCAGACCATAATACTAACACTAAAACATAAAAAAATAAAAAATCCCCAGCTAAATCTATCGTATCCGGCTCTCAGCTATATATATTCTCATATTCTTAATACATTATTTATCTTTTTTTTTTTTTTTTTTTTTTTTTTTTCTAGAGATTTTTTCCTTTGGTCTTTTTTTTTTTCTATTCTTTTTTATTGGCACTCGGTCTAGTCTATCAGTTCATTTCAACTTCAAGGGCAGTATTGAATAAATTTCTCTCAAACTGTATTCGATACAGTTATTATATATATAAAAAACAACGTATAACGCGCTTCAAAGTATATTGGTCTTGAAATGAACTGCAATCGGGAATGGGTGCCGCGCCATATAGAAAAAGAAGGAAGGAACTATAGCCTGAACCATACCATAAAACATTGTTTGGAAGTCTATGGGAGGAGAGAGGGAAACGCCGGAGCTATAAGAGAAACAAGTCGATGTATAAGAGATTGACTCGTCCATGCACGCGTAGGAGAGTTTTGAGTTTTTTTTTTCTTCCCGTTTCATCCCTTATCCCATATAACATCTTTTATTCTGAATTTCTCCGTGGATAAACTTATATAAAGCAGAAGGTAGAGAAAAGAGTAGGAAAGGTAGAGGAATGGGAAATACTGAGCTAGGATATAGGAGGAGGGAGGGAGGTTGAGAACACTGAGAGGATATAGTCTTAAATCCCATTTTATTGGGTTTTTGTATCATTAAGTTGCGCCGGACATAATAGTGAGTGAGAGCAGTTCGGACGTAGTTACCCGGGAAGGATCCAACGTCTCAATGACTTGTAAAGCCAAGGGCTATCCCGCTCCCAATATAACCTGGAGGAGAGAGGACAACGAGCCAATTCCACTCGGTACCAGCCAAGGAAAGAAAATTCTCGGTAAAGTATATAAAAAAAAATTTCTTTTCTTACTATATATACTACAGGCGACCAATCCCCTCGTTCGCCGTAAAAATCTAAAGACTTCGTGCCAATCACGAGAGGATATACTTCTCTTCGAGATAAACTAGGCCTACTTTTATCTCGTATTAGATGAAAACGTAGTATATCAATACGCCTTAGTTCCCTTTAGTTTATACAAACTGATTTTGATCAAAAATATATATAATTCTGTTCGCGAATAGTTTTATAGTTATATACGACCTGTAACATTACGTATTGTTCCGCCAAACATTCCGCGGTATTACAAACTATCTTCGAATAAAATATAGTATAAATATAGAGTCAATTTCACCTCGAGTTGATAACACGCGCGAACTTAGGATACGCCTTATCAATGTAATTTGTTGACTGAAAAGATAAAGGAATCTATATAGATTTCGAGAGCGCGGCCAACTCCAGGTGGAATTAAGAATATATATGGAAGGTGTATTACAAAGTAGACTCTGAGGATCTAAGAAATTTATAATAATGTTCCATCGAATCTCTCTCTCTCTTTTTTTATTGACGGTTAAGGGTTAGCTCTCTTTTTCTTAGGCTCTTTTATTGCAATTTTAAAAAAAGGTAGATTCCCTATGAAACTGATCGAGATTCGAGACTAAAGATAGAGAGAGGAGAGAGAGAACCGTTAAATTTAACAGACAATCGGACGGTTATTTTTATAGTTTGAATGGTTTTCCAAGATTATAGGTTGCTTCAAATAAGTATCAAATTTAAAATTGGTCAGGCACTAAAGGGAATTATCCATATAGTACGTGTGATTATTATTTAGAGGTTTTTAAAGGTAAGGTAACGTGGGAATATGGTTTACGATATAAAACAAAAGTTTCTCAATAAATAATAGACTTAAAGCGAGTGTCTGCTCGATTTAGTTACGATTTCAACCGCTAGATGTAGTAATTTTTTTGTAAATTTGAAAAATATTTGAAAAATGGACCTTTTGATCTAAGTCCCATGATTGGATAAAATGTGTCACGTGTGTACAAAAACTTAGACTGGGGCTTCAATTGGACATACAACGTAATGAAAAGGGTAGCCTGCTAACGCGTCTCGCTAAACAGTCCATTTTCTCTCGCGTCTGTCTTGGTAGCTCAGCTGTACCGGCTGTTTCTCTCTTTCCGTTTTAAGTTCTACTTTTGAAATCGGTCTGGCAGCGGCGCTCTTATTACGCGGCTACGATACCACGAATGAAATTCGAATTGTTTGTAAGTTTCTAAGTTATGTTTAAACTATAAATTAACAATATAAATACTAATCAAAAACATTTTTCAGAATCTTTTGAATGAATGGTTGTCACAGGTCAGGATTATTAAAATGTAGGCCATGTTCTAAAAACTTGAAACTTGGACGGTAGGGGCCTTAGCCGGCTTCCGCCTCCGAGTTTCCGCGCGGCCGCGGCAGCCTTCGCCGGAGTTTGGTTTACGTAGGCCTAGGCTGATTAGCGTGAAAATCAAAATGTTTTTACTTATTTCAAGTAATTTTAAGTATTTTAATGTTTATTTAAATATAATTTAATTAATTATACTGCTAATTTATTCCCATAGAGTCTTTGGCGGGTGCCAGGATTTCTTCAAAGTTCAAAAATTTGTTTGGCTTATAAATTGTTTTGGAAAATTTTGAAATTTTGACCATAGAGTTCCTGAATCTCTACTATCTTTCTCCGAATTTTATTAAAAGTGGCTAGGCATAGTAATAAAGGTATGTAATCTTAAGATATAAACAAATTATAATATTACAGAATTCGCCTTTATAAATAAAGATTGTCATGTGCACGAAAATAAATTTGGCCAATAAAATTGGTAATAATTCATTTCGAATTACAAGAACAGTTATTGCTGTTCATTTAAGATTTTGAAGGAGTAATCTCACAAAATAGGTGTCTTCATATTTTTTGTTAACACGGTCCAATTACGTAATCAAATGATTTAGAATGTTGTTTTTAAAAAGAGTACATAAAAAATTAACTAAAGTAGAAAATTATTTCCCGCATTAGCAACAACGATAAAAAGCCAAATTTCTCCTCAAGGCTCGACAGTTATTATGTATTTTCTTATAAAGTTTTAATTATTTTGCCAATTTGAGAGTAAAAAAGAACTGTTTACCACCAAACTATTCTGTAAAAGCTCTAAGTTCAAAAACCACTAACTAACCAAAAGAGCAAATTAATTGCTATTTTTAATGTTTATTCGTCATTAACTTAATTATTGGTTTGAAAATCAATCTGGAATATTGCTATAAAATTCAAAACTGAAAGATTCATTAGCAGGCCTTTATACTCTAAAATTAAAGTGATACTGTAACTGAACTTTCGCGATTTCGGGTAAAACTTTCGCGATTTCGGGAAAAACTCGCGATTTCGGGTAAAACTTTCGCGATTTCGGGAAAAACTTTCGCGATTTCGGGAAAAACTTTCGCGATTTCGGGAAAAACTTTCGCGATTTCGGGAAAAACTTTCGCGATTTCGGGAAAAACTTTCGCGATTTCGGGAAAAACTTTCGCGATTTCGGGAAAAACTTTCGCGATTTCGGGAAAAACTTTCGCGATTTCGGGAAAAACTTTCGCGATTTCGGGAAAAACTTTCGCGATTTCGGGAAAAACTTTCGCGATTTCGGGAAAAACTTTCGCGATTTCGGGAAAAACTTTCGCGATTTCGGGAAAAACTTTCGCGATTTCGGGAAAAACTTTCGCGATTTCGGTTGAACTCGTGATTTCGGGTGAGCCATCGCGATTTCGGGTGAACCATCAGCTTTGTCTCTCTTGGGAAACTGTATATTGAGAGCATTCATATGTGTCAAGGGTCAACAAAAACAGTAAATGAAGTAGAACTTCATTTATTCGTCGTTAATGTAAATCAAAATAAAGCTGTTATCATAGCTGTGTGCCGGAGATCTGGCTCAGCTCGGGTATAGAGCTCCCTTCGGGCTCAAAACTTTACTTGCAGCTCACATTGGGCTCAAGCAAATATACATGGTAGGTTTCAGTTTAGCTCGGACTCGGGTTTATTTTGAAATTCAACATATTTAAGTTATGGAATGAGCCCGAGAATAGATAAATACTTATTATATAATCATACTGTTTATTGGATGATTGATTTAGACCCCTATCATAGCACACAGAAGGGTGTCTATTTCTCAAAAACAAATTGGCTCTCCATATCAACACAATACTGTAAATACAGCAGTCTATTAAAAAAAACATTGAGGAAGTACATTGAAACTTCAGAGTATCCTTGAGCCAAGCCACAAAGCAATATTACAGTTTTATTTACAGGTAATGTAACTCTTGGGAACACAGGTTGCTAATACGGGAAATAATTATATTTTCATATGTATACGTAGTCTAAATTTTCTAACTATATTATTAAGTAATTGCAACTGACGGCAAATCTAAAATTTTAAATACCAAAGCCAAAAAAGTACGAATTTATTTTTATGATTCGTGGAAACGAAAATATCGTAATTTTTGCTTTGTCTTTTCCACGGAAAAACTACTACATGCAAATACAATATAGTACCCTATCCCTCCCCTTTAGGTAAAAAGTCTTATTTTGTGAAATTACTCCTTTAAAATCGTAAAATAGAGTAGTATTGTTTCAGGGGCAATAAACGTCGCAGGTTGCCAATGAAAGGGACTCATTTTGATCAGAATAGGCTATTTGAAGAAATCTTGAATCAGGGTTGCCGAAGGTCAGGAAAAACAGGGAAAAGATCATGGAATTTTAATAGCCATTTTAACCCACTAAATGTTTAATTTTATCCCACTAAATGTTTAATTTTATCCCACTAAATGTTTAATTTTATCCCACTAAATGTTTAATTTTATCCCACTAAATGTTTAATTTTATCCCACTAAATGTTTAATTTTATCCCACTAAATGTTTAATTTTATCCCACTAAATGTTTAATTTTATCATTTGGGATTTACCTTGAAGGAAGCATTTGAGTCTGTGAAATCCCATTTTTATATATTCTCTATTCTTTTGTATAAAATGAGAATTGGGGGGAAGGAACCTTGAAAATAATATGGTTTCTTTTAAGAGTTATTTTAGCAGTATAAGGTCTAATTTCACCTACTTTTCTCACCCATATAATGCCCATTCTCCCTTCCCATGAGGGAAAGTAATATCTTGTCTATTTTTTAGACCATGCGCCCTTTCACAAAACTATCTCTCTAATAAACGGAATGTGACCTTGCAGCAACTAATGAAGTTATGATAGAGAGAGTTTTATCGGGGAGGTCTCTTTTCGCCAACTTGTCGTTGTAGAATAAGATTTCTCAAATGTCTTTTTGGAGGGCTACTTTTTGGATTATTTTCTCATGGATAATAAGGATAATAGCCTGATCTGCCACGCTTTTTATGGTCCTTTTGTAATTTTTTAGGGTAGGAAAGAGGGATGGGGTTTAAAATTGAACATAATGGTTGGAACCTTGCATAAAGCAAAGAGTAAGTAAGCCAACAAGAACGGTTGGGGGGGAAGGGCGCTATACCTCAATAGTAGTAACAGCTTTTCTGTTTTTTCACCGCCCCCACTGGGCGAAAAGGCACAGGTGGCTTGCGGATTTGTAAACATTACAGCCCCTCCCTCAATTGTCTTTTAAGTCATAACAGAGCTTAAATTTCCCCTCTCCTCCCGGCCCTTATATGAGGGTTAACAAGGTACTCAGCACCCTTAAATTATTTGGACATCCTCAAGACAAAATGAGATCTTTACCATTTATTTTAGTTCGTGAACTTCGTGGCGCTATTTTTCGAAATAGATCATGTGTAAAAATCCTTAAAATATTTTTCCTTGAAAAATTACTTCCTACAGAAACTTGTAAGAATTATTTCTTTCCTGGGAAGAATTTTCGGTATTTTCATTGAAAATACCGAAAATGGTTCAACCGCCCAAAGAGGAAAAATTTCATTATTGAAATATTCCCCTGAATTATTAAAAGTACTAAACCTGTAAACAATTGTGACCGATATCATTAAGAATTAGTTTTTAAAATATTTTATCAAGGATTAACGTTTAGACTATTTTTGGATTAGACCCCTAATTGCGTATAATATTGTAACAAAAACCCTTTCAATCCTCCCTCCCCCAGACAGGCGCATTTCCAAACCGAGTTGGAAATCCATGAGAAAGTGGAAAATATAAAACTCCTAAGAGCGATGTAAATAGTTTAGAAGGGGGTAGGAATAGTTTCAAAAAGGGGGTAGGGAACCCACTGAATCAGACCTGTAAAGGGGAATGATGATCGCATGCCCATATTTCATCCCCCTTTGCTTGGCTGATTCTGTACTATCTGTAGGTTGCTTAGCTCCTTTGTAGGGGCGAGGGGGTCAAAATAAACGCAAGATGTCTATAGCGGGGGAAAAATAGAACAGTAGGCGAAAATAGACCTTACTCGCTTTTTAACACCTGCTTACACATTAGAGGGGGGAGTTAAAGTTGTTTCCCGGCTCAATTTTTCTATAATGTAAGGGTAAGGGCACGAAGAGCGGCCACAAGTTTTAACTCGTTTCGTTCATAGCCTCTGAAACTGTGCTTTCCCCTCCAATTCCTCGTTTTTACTTTCCCCCATTTGGCCAAAACAAACTGAATCGCCAATCTTTTTCAAATTTCCTCCTTTCGTCTCTTGTCCAAGAAAATCCAAAATTATCGAAATGCAGCTAAGGCGGCTAGAGTTTAGCCTGTTGTAATTTGACCTGATACAGACGATTGCGGGATGTGAGGACGTCACTTGACCTTGACTGCCCACCAAAAATGCGCATTTAACACCTTCCATATTGGGGGGGGGGGCACAATTGTGAAATTGTTGTATTTTGTAAAACACTATAAAGTGCCAGCTGTACATATTTTTCAATAAAGGATAATAATAAAATCCAAAGCCCTCTAACACAACTTTCCTTTATTCCAGGGCTGTCAGTAGCTTGTGGAATCAATTCCAACGAACTGATAATTATTTCGCAAATTTTTAGTGTTTGATTAAAAACATTATTTATGTTTTATGCGGTACACATTTAGCACACAGTTTTTAGTGCCCCCTCTTAAAAAAATTTAAAACGATACGCAACAACCCTTTGTGCCCTTTGTTTTCCTATACAGATATCTAGAAATTATAATTATCTTCCATGAAAAAATGGTTTGAATATAATCGTCGTTATTTTCAAGAAGGGAAATTAATCAAGTTTGTTTTTATTTAACATAACGCGTAATTCGACTAATCCATCCGCTTATATTTCAGGGATTGTAACTTTTTTCAATGTAGCCGCGGGCTGCAATTTATTCGTTAACGATTGAAACGCTCTTGTTACGTCTTATTACCTTGTATAAGCCTGATAGCGCTAAGGCTTTAGCCATTTTAAGACTCGGCAGGTATAATGTACCTCGCAGAAAGTAATACATCTGATTACGCTACCGGACTATCGATTTGTTTTGGTCGGTAATTGTAATCAAAAGCAAATTCGATATCGTCGTAATATTACTTAGTCCACTAATTTCTATTATTCACCATCACATTCGGGCGCTTGTGAAATCCATTGACAAAGGCAGACATAAAGAGACGATTTTTCTTTACTATAAGCTGTTTAAATCATATACTATTTTGTATTTCGGAATATAATATAAGAAATAAAGAAGCTTTATCAAACTAACCAAATCTATTTTACGTAACTAAACTAGTTCTCGAAAAAGTACCCTTAATGTCCCGCCATTGGCCTAAAAAGCGGGCCCTAGCTATATTCCTCTACTCGCGGAGTAAAAGGGGGGGGGGGGTGAAACACGAGGGGAGACAAAGTAGCTTATTTCCAGGACTGCTAGAAAAAAAACCGTTACTGCAAACTGGAAAATGATAGATGGCAGCACATTCAGTCAGTTTTTAAGCGTCGTGCGGTGGAGCAAACTCAAGGGGCAAGGATCGCGCCGACACTCGCTTTAAATTAACCCTTTGAGATATTTCGAGGATATTTATATACCTATATAGTGTTACTAACCCTTTAACTTCAAAGTTATTGTCAGATAAGAACCGCGATCAGTTCAAATAAAACTCTATATATCGTCAGAAAGAAGTAATATGATAAGGGTGTAATAGGAAATTTAAACCGTTGCGTTACTGGCTTTATTATCGTCTGCAAATTTAGGAAGTACCTTTTTGACACATTTCTTCGGGCTTACTTGGGAATGAAGGAATGAATAGGATCTTACTATATACGTAAGATTCCTTTTAGAGCAGAGAGGAGTCGTCTTACACTCAGGTACAATGCAATATAATGATACGGGTAAAACCAAGAATCCATTCAGGTTCCATAAGAATATGGGAGCATAGCTTTAGCCTCTGGTACCATCCTCCCAAACTTTGTAACAAAAGTTCGTCTGCAATTTTCCCAACATTTGTACGCTTAGATATTTTTTCGGTCGGCTCCATTTTTATTACCCAAAATATTATGTCAAGGTCGTTAGTGGCGTGGGTTAATAATAGATGTCAGGAGCGATTTACTTGAAAAATCGATTCGAAGCGGACGAACTTTTGCTAGAAAGTTTGGGAGGATGGTTATTGAATCGCGGCCCTCCCATATTCTCATGGAACCTGAATGAATTCTTGGTAAAACCAATTAAAATACCAGAATAAGACAGTTGGTAAAATATAATAATGGGAAGCAGACCTATGCCTATGGAAAGCCTATATTATGCAGGAAAGTTGGCGAGATTCTTATTACACAACACTTAGTGTCTTTCTATTCTTGTTATCTGATCTCGCTGTTTTTTGATCCCTCGTATATACATATATTTCCTTTGATTTTAAAAAGATAAATATATAGACTTGGTTTCTATAGCTCGATGTCTCTTCTTTAACTTGGCGACTCTAAATCCCTGACGAAAGATAGATAGTGAAGGGGAAAAGCCAGTTTATATTGGAAAAGAAATCTTGATTGGTTCTTTTTTATCTTTCTTTCTCTCTCTCTGTTTTTAAGCCACGGCTTTCGAGGGGGAACAGTTGACGATTGTCCGAGTCAGCCGTCTCCACATGGGAGCTTATTTGTGCATCGCCTCGAACGGAGTCCCCCCTTCCGTCAGTCGACGAATACTTCTATATGTTCAGTGTAAGTAAGACGAATTGTACACCATACAGCTTTAGAACGCGAGTTTACAAGCAGTAAGCTAAATATCGGTTTTCTTGGCTGTAGCTCATTATTATTATTAAAGAGAAACTTGGAGTTTATTTTCGGAATCACCGTGCCGAAGTTTTTTGGTGTTAAGATTAATTTCTGAAGTTTTTTTTCATAAAATTTGAAAAAAAGTAAATATAAATTCGGACCAATCATATTATTTCAGCCTTCAACAGCGCTTGTAATGTATTAACATAAAAAGAATAGCCCGGCGTTTGATACCTAAGACATTGGGTATAAAACGCCAGCCTATTCTTTTAATGCTATAAGGCATTAAAATCGCTGTTGAAGGCTGAAATAATATGATTGGCCCGAATTTATTAAAATTTTACTAAACTTCAGAAATTAATTAAAAACGTGTCTAAAAATTCCAAAAAAATCTCGATTACGTTTATTGGAATGGTGATTCCAATAAAAAAAATTCAAAAGCTGTTCCATATTTAGCTCCAAGTTTCCCTTTAAGCTGGTTCTTCATGAGAGCGATATGCCATTCCATAAAGGTTGACCAGTAACTAAGCACGTGTCAAGTTCTACAAAATAATCTTACAAATGGAAGAGCTGCAGATAACCTCTTTATACATTCGTCACGCATTTCTTGGAACTTTTCAACAAGTTGTTTAAGAAGGACTTTATGGAATGGGGAATTCTCTTAAATAACCCAAGACTTAAGTATCTTACCAGTGAAGCCACTGTAACGTCTGCGTATTACATAAGCCTATAATATATAGTGCTATATGACTCAATTCCCAGGCGGAATAAACATGAATTAGGGTTTCTAGTTTATAGTACATTCTATCAGTATTATCTTTCAGCTCCGCTAAGCTAGACTCCTAAACCTATGAGGATTACTAGCCCTACTTTAAAGTGAGAATGAACTATTAAATTAAACAAAATTTTAGTTTTCTACAAATTAAAAATACTAAAAATAATTAAATGCCAGCTGTATTAAATTTCGGACACATATAAACCAGTTTAAAAAGCTATATATTTTACGCTTAGTTTCACACTCACAAATGATTGAACTCTTTCAGGCACGTGTAACATATTGTGCAGTAACTAAAATATGGCAAATCTTATTATAAGGTTTAAATGTTTGAAAAATTAAAGTTTTCTGGATCAAACCCCCTTCCCCCCAAAAAGAGTTGATCCATAATGTCACTCTCCCTTTAAAGTCTAATATCTTTTCTATATCAACCCTGTCTGGAACTGCAAAATTCGCCCGCTAGGGTCCGAACTTACTTAATTCCAATCCGAGCTCTCACCACGTTCTAAGTTATATAAGCTATACGTGTAATATCCAAGCAGGAGGATTATAAGAAGCCGCGCGAGTATATCTACTAAAAGAGGGGATATATTCTAGATCCTCATGTATTAAGGCAAACTGAAATTGAACGCCCCGCGAGAGAGAGACCGCCTATATGATATATCTTTCAGCTAGCGATCGCCTAATTAATCCGCGGTGCAAAGTCTCTCTCCTTCTCTTCCTACTACCGCTATCTTTCTCTCTCATCTTCCTCTATCTATATCTATCTGTCTACCGATTTGGGTTTCCAGTTCCGCCCGTCATGTGGGTGCCGAACGCGGTGGTGGGGGCGAGTCAAGGTTCGGACGTGGTACTAGATTGCCATTCCGAAGCCTATCCCGTTTCCATCAATTACTGGACGAAGGAAGGCAGCGAAGACGTCCTCCTCAGCAACAGCTCAAAATACGAGGTATACGTCAGGGACAAGAAATACAAGAATCAAATGAAATTGACCGTCAAAAAACTAGATAAGAGGGATTTTGGAATCTACAAATGTTTCGCCAAAAATTCCTTGGGTACCAGCGAACATTCGGTTCAACTATTCGGTGAGAATAACTTTAATTATAATCAGTTATTTTTAAAGGAATATCGAAACCCAACAATAAGAATTTTATAACCTTATTTGATGAGTTTCACACGCCAAATATTATTAAGCCAAAGGTGGAGCTTTTGTAATCACAGGAGCTCTACCTTTGGCTTAATAATATTTTGAGGTCAGAGGTGCTGTTTACATAATTTGAATATTTTCTAATATTTTGTAGAGCTTTTCCGAATGGTTCCCTAAACGCAAAGACTTCTTTTTATTTTTAGTACATGTAGTGTAAATATTCAAACTTGCGAGAAAAATATAAACGCGACAAAAATCGGTCCAGAATTAAGATATCAAAATAATTATATATTATTTAGAGGGAGCCCAGCCATAAATTTCAATTCCCATCATGGCAAATACATATATATATATATATTTATTTCCAAAATTATAGGATTATACAGGACACAAAATCAGGTTTTATAGAATAATATAGGACTAAAATTATCTCAAATGAAGGATTTTAAAGAGGGAATTTCAGCGAAGGCAAACTTGCTAAAATTAGGCTAGTTATCAGCGATCTGTTGTTTCACACACTTAATTGTCATTCTTTTGAAGTTTTTGCAGTCATATTTTCTACCCCCTAACGAAAAATTTACTACGTCGGTGAAAAAAAATAGGCAAAGAAAATTTTAGAAGTCCCTCGACTCAAAGGACGTCGGAATTACAAATGACACAAAACAACGTAGCGATATTAAAAAGGTGGAGGGATTTCAAAGAGGGAGTAGAGTCATTTAATAGTTAACAAGCTTGCTAAACCACCCCGCGTTAAAACAATCACTACATTTAAAAATAATAATAATTTTCATGGCTGTCCGTTGGAATTTACAAGTACAGTACAGCAGGCCTAACGCGAAACTATAGTAAACTACATAACCATTCAAAACAATAGGCCCAATAACAAAACTTAAAGGGGAACAATAAAGGACGAGTTCAAACCTAAACAATACCAGAATAAATTACGTAACTACCAACCCTTCAACCAACTCACAATCTTTTTCATTACAACAACACGTAGTCCTTGACGTAGTTAACCCTAAAATAGCAAACATACATGAACGATAGTTGTCGTCAGACTTATGGATACCGTTTAAAAATATAGCCAAGGCTTAGCATAATTAGGAACACAAATGACACTCACCCATTTTGACATCGTAAAAATTAACTTCGGAGGCTCTAAAGTTTGTTTGTAATCCATATTTTTACACTGCTAAACTCGGTCACACACCTAATTTAAAACTGATTTAAAATCTAACGAAGCAATGACGCGCGCGAACTTGCACCGATATTCGGGAAGCTTCGAGCAAAAAATTTCAACTTGCACTGCTCGCAGGAGCGGCAGGACCGCCCCGAGAATTTATTGTTAACGTGCACAGTGAGGAATGGGGATGGAAAGGTAAAGGGGGTGATACTCATAGACATATAATAACTTAGATGCCCGTGGGCCGGTCCATTAGATGGTATTCTCCCATTCGACCGAATCCCATTCGCCCGAATCCCATTCGACCGAATCCCATTCAACCGAAATCCCATTCGACCGAAATCCCATGCGACCGAATCCCAATGGACCGAAAAATGTTTTTCTTAATAAAAATGAATGAATATACATCCCATTGAAAATAGTCCCTTTAGACCGCAATCTAAGAATAAGATATAAACTTTTTTCTGTCGAGCAACTGTGGCCGCGTGTGCTAGAGCATGTGTCCTGAATTTCTGGTAAATTAACAAAACTAATAAAGAAGCTGCATAAAATTAGTTGAGGTAAAGGTACGATTTCTTTAAGCACACAAAATATCCTTTGAAGTATAGTAGATCCCGAGTTGGAGAGTGTGCTATTCCGCGTTTCTTCTGGCCAATTTGTTTAACATAACGTAACATACCCTACCCTTTCCTAACAATAACAATTTTATATAAATAATTTTTAAAAAATTGTTACTGTTAGATTCGGTTAGGTTGTGATAGGTTTGGCTAGGATAGGTTCGGCTAGGATAGGTTTGGCCAGGATAGGTTAGGATAGGTTGGGCTAGGTTAGGTTAGGTTAGGTTAGGTTAGGTTAGGTTAGGTTATACAACTACGCCAGAATCAACGCGAAATAGCATATTTCCCTACTTGGTTTCTACTATACTTTACTATTTGAAGCCTTTTATAAAATTCCCATTCGACCGAAATACGCATTTTAATGTATTTCGGTCGAATGGGAAATGATAAAACTATTCGGTCAATTGGGATTGACCTTGATAAGAGTTCGGTCCAATGGGATTCGGTCGAATGGTAGACAAGCCATTAGATAGCCGGTCCAAGGAGGATCAGAGAAGGAGAGCAAATGTGGGGCTGCGTTGAGTTAGAGAGAGAAGAGCCAACCTCCCACTCGGGTGGAAAGGGGGGATAGGAAATTCTCGAGGTAAACTGTTGTCACGTGGTCGCTAGCTAGCGCGTCTCATAAAGGATTCGTTTTACCCACGCGACAACATTTTACCACGAAACGTCTCTACCCCCGTTCTCCCAGAGTGGGAGTTTAGGCCGACGCAGTAGGAACCGCGCCGTCCCCACATTTCCTCTCCTTCTCTGATCCTCCTTGGCCGGTCTTGGTTTTTTTTTCGACGAAAAATCAGTGCCGACCCCCTCCCGCCCGCATGTCTCATAGTGGCAGAGTCATAATTGTGCGCCATCTATCTCCTCGGACTAGAAATAAAAATTTTAAAATATTGTTTTAAAACGCGGGAAATTTGATTTTTGATCTTGAGGTTTTGACTTTAAGATAAGCTTTAAAATAACCAAAAATGTTTTATATACTAAATACACTTATATATTTTATCAATTGCAATTAAAATAAATATTACAGGGAGCCCAACCAAAAATTTATATTCCTTATAGGAAATGTAGGATTATATTTTCCAAAGTTTAGGATTATACAGGACACAAATGAGGTTATTATAAATGACTAAAATTATCTCAAATAAAGAATTTTATAGGGCAAATTTCAGCAAAAATACATTAGCTAATAGGGTCTGCTTATGCAAAACATTAAATATTTTGAAGGCTGGGTGATATTTTTTGATCCCTAAACATGTATTAACTCAAAATTATAGGACTTTATATTACATTTCATGGAAATACAGGATAATACATAGGACACGTATGAAAATATGGGATTTTATAGTAACTATAGAACCACAGGGTTGCCTGTATTTAGTCGGTTTCATTGTCCGATTTTCAAATTCTCTGAGCTATTATGTAATATATAATAATGATTTCTATAACAAATTATGACGTCATGAAAAACTAATATCAATTTATTTCCTATAACTTTCTTAGTTCTTGAGCGATTTTTGTCGCATTTAATTTTTCTCGCAATTTTGAAGCCCTAATTTCCTTCGTTAATATCTAGCGAAAATGTTATTAAACCAAATGCGGTTAACGTATATACACGAGACTGGGGGATGTATTTCATAAACCTATACTTGGCGCCCGACTGACCCGAAAATGGTTTCCCACTCGTAACGAGCAGCGCGCGTCACCACGTAATATGTAGTTGCTCTAGGACGTACGGGAGGTTCTTCTCTTAATTAAATCAGCTTGTAAACATTAGATAACGAGGCAGTACAGAGTGCGGGAGGTGGAAACGTATAACAAGGGAAGGGGTTCGCTTTGGACCCCATGTCAAAATGTTCCAGGGCTTATCTAACCTTAATGAGAGAAAACGAAGCGTCAAACTAATACGCAGTTAATTTCATCTTTAGTAATCATCACGATGAAAGTTATTGGTCAGTTTCATCCTTATAAGATACCGATAGAGATAAAGAGGAAGATATAGTTTGGCACGAGTAGAAGATTCGTACTGAAACAGACCATATCGCGTGTTCTATAAATTTCAGTCAACGAAGACGAGGCAAACAAAATTATTTTCATTTTACAAAGGACATGCATGGGAAATTTAAAAAAATAGATTGCTATCTTTTCAAGTCTAGTATAATATGAACTAACTCGAAAGTATGGTTAACACGGTAGAGTTTTAAATCTCGCCGAAAGTGTGAGAGTTGTCCTTGAAGTTTTCATCACTCATAAAGATGGTCTGCCTTATATCTTTAAGATTTAGTTTCTGGGATCGAGATACTGACAATGTATGGTCTTGGAGCTTGACGCCTGTTTTCCCTTCTTGCCCCTCGTGGAGAAAAGATTCTGACCGCGATTTGGTTTGTTAGACGCGAAGGGCAGATTATACCATTGTACGCGTTAATTCAATTACGTCAAACAGACAAAGCTATAATGAAGCGATGAAAGGATTGGGATAGAAATATGGAAAGCCGCAGTGCAAAGAGGATAAGAAATAATTCAAATAAAGTCCAGCATTGCCTACATAAGCTTCGGATTGCTTCCAAATGACGTATTTCGTATTCAATACTAGAACGTGAAATCCAGTAACTATATCAGTATAGCGGGACAGGGATTTCTCGATTCCTCAGCGACCTACAATGAAGAGAGATCTGACGACGAGAGTCGCCGTTCCGTGTCTAGTCCCTTCTATTATTTTCCTCAAAATCCCCTCAATTACGCTCCGTAAGCCTTGGCTATAAATAATCATTAAAATAACGCGCGGACGAGCTATAACAAGCTGGCCTAAGTATAAATTGAAGTCTAGATGGATTAGCGGTTTAACATATTGTTAGTACGCCCATTAACTCCACTATATGTATGATGTTCAAGATTAAAACTTAGTTCAAAGAGACGGTGCGTGAAAATCTAATTGAGATATAACATTCTTGATATGAACTAAAATTCGTAATGGAAAACATTTATTTTACGTCCCTTCCAAAGCCGTAATTGCGTATATATTCAAATTAGTTTACTCTTAATTATGCAAACCAGCTTGATAATATTTTGGGACTAGTTTCACTATGTTCGCGAATGGTTTGGAATTTCACTGATATACTTTGATATACGTCTAATGAGATTAAACAATGTTAAAAGTGTATCAGTTCGCCACTGCTTCCCCAGTATAGTTTTCAAACAATTAGCGAATTAAGCTATAAATCTATTTACGAGAGTTGAATCTACAAGGCTTTTTAACGAAAAAACCACATAATTCTAGATATCACCCTACCTTTAACTTTATCTTTAACCATGTATTTTAGTTTTGAATCCAAGACCAACTTAATTTCGTTCTAATTTTAAGTATACATCTGTATTTTTCGTTTTAGAAATAATTCCAGCAACTGTACCAACAACCACAACGAGTACCACGACTACTGCGCAACCCATAACGAGAACCCGAAGTAACAAAGGTAATTAAGCTCCGCTACAAAAGCTATTCTGCTCATTTCCCTAATTAAAAGTGGAATGAAGTCTGACAGCAAAATTTAAATTTCATAGAGGTCGGGGTTTGAACAAGATTATCCACAAATATTTGGTTAATCAATTAATCTTAAACCATAATTGGTTAATTATTCGCGATTACATTGCACTTATCATAAATTTCCCGTGGATAATTTCAAAATATGAATAAAGATAAAACAAACAGAAATTATCTTATCCAAACCCTGACCTCTAAAATTTCAAATTTTAAATATTAAGTTAGAAACAAATTTTTATCTTAGGTAGGCTTATTTTGAATCAGGTTGGATGAAAAAATCGGCGACAGCCTCACTTTACACCAAAAATTAACAATGTATAGCGTGGTTTTCTAGTTATTTATTCTAATGATTGAAAACTAGAAATCTTTTCTTCGTTTATTCCGCGAAAAATTCTTGAGTAAAAACAAAATTAATTTTCTCCTTCATTTTTTTCTCTCTTTCATTATTTACATTTTCCGAAACCATTCGGTAGAATCGTCGTCTTACCAACGTATTCAAAGATTCGAATCTATGAGGGAAGGAAGTCGAAAAGAAATAGAAGACGTGACTGCGAGGCGTAAGTACTCATTATAATTTAGACGCTTTCATCTTCAAACGGATGAAAAGCTGACAACGGTGTTTTATACTTTGAAAGCTCTAGTCAATTCGATTTTTTATCGATTCCTTATCGTTTAAATATGCCTAATCCCTGCAAGTTCAAAAATTACAAACAAACATTAGACTAGAAATAAATTTAAAACTTACCATTAAAATAGGCTTAGCTAGATTCATGGGGATCATGCATTCCCATATATCGACCAATTGATCAATGGCCCTTTTATGGGCAGTTCAGAATCTCCATAAATTTAACTAAGCCTATTTCCCTGTGGATTAGGCCTATTTAAACGATAATTAATCGGTAAAAAATCACTGGTCGTTAGGTTGCATTCTCCCTTTAAAATCTTTCAAGCCTTTAAATCCCAAAATCTCACTAAAACCTAGTCTGAAAGTCCCAAAATTTTAAAATAAATTATAAACATATGATGTCCCGTTACTCGTTGCAAGGAGGATCAGAGAAGGAGAGGAAATGTGGGGCTGCGTTGAGTTAGAGAGAGAAGAGCCAACCTCCCACTCGGGTGGAAAGGGGGGATAGGAAATTCTCGAGGTAAACTGTTGTCACGTGGTCGCTAGCTAGCGCTATGAGACGCATAGATGGGCGTGCTTCACGGAGTGTAGTACAGTGGAAGGCTAGTGAAGCACTTCGCGTGAAGCGCTTCGCAAGCCTTCCACTGTACTAAACTCCGTGAAGCACGCCCATCTATGGTCTCATAAAGGATTCGTTTTACCCACGCGACAACAATTTACCACGAAGCATCTCTACCCCCGTCTGTCCCCCGTTCTCCCAGAGTGGGAGTTTAGGCCGACGCAGTAGGAACCGCGCCGTCCCCACATTTCCTCTCCTTCTCTGATCCTCCTTGCTCGTTGTAGGGGCTCTTTATATTTGAAAAGGGCTTGGTTCAGCGACGTGTACCGAAGCGACCGGTATGGACTACCGCTTAATTTATTTTCTATAGAGGAGGCGGTATCTTATTACATCCAAATGATCATTACGCCTTGAATTATAATTTTAGTATGAACAAGGCTTTAGAACGAAGGTACCGTGAGAAAAGGAATTAACGATTGCGGCACGTCCGCTATTTTCATTCCAAAAGGTCCATCTAGCAAACAAATCCGTGCATTTTAAAAAGGGGTAGGAGGTCTTAAGTCGGATTAGAATGTTTTGGAATGGAATTGTTAAAAAAAGGGGGGAGGGGGGAAACAATCTTGAAAATAAAATAAAATTGAAAAGCATAAAATAAAGAAGTGGTAAGCTGGACGCGAAGCTAACGATTTTCTCTCGTTTTCTTTCCCCTTGTTTCCTGCTTTTCTTTCATTTCGTCAAAGCAGATAAAGAAGAGAATGTTTTGCCAACCAAAGCGCACGTAATCAAAGGAAGTAGAAATACCTCCATCGTTTATTACAGGCCAAGTAAAAAAAAATTCCCATTTCATTCTATTTTATTGTATTTTTATTATTTTTTTAAAACAGGGAGGTATTAAACTCTTTTTATCCCCTGGAGGATCAATAACACTATTTTTCAGGTCGTTTCTCAGTTCTTCATTTAGGTTACGTTAACAAAATATAATATATTATATTTAAATGAGGTTCCTATTAAATTAAATTTGGTGATCGATTTTTTAAAGGAAATTTAATTCTTGATTTGATAAAAGGCTCTAAGAAATTTCATTTCTCATTGAAATAAAAGAATAGAACTGTTGAGGTGCAATGAAAGTTCAGCTTTGAAAAGATGTGTTTCTTAGAAATAGCACGCGTTCTTAAAGTTAAATTGGTTAATTCACACGCCATTTGTACTAACTGTACAAGATATCAGACTACAGCATTCCATTTTATCGAGAATTTTTGGTCTGCAATTACTTCGAAACTGATTTAGTTTTAGCTAGCCTAGATAATTAACTGCAAATTTCCGAGAGACCTTTAGTGAGTCTCATTTTGGTTTTTATCACTCTAAGTAAAAGTAATCTCCATTGTTTCAATGTAAAATTTCTTAGTCAACTTGTATTTCACTCTCCGTGATAGATAGATAGTCTGAGCGAGAATGGAATGGAGAACTTAAAAATATTTGGTATCTCTCACCATTGGCCCTTTTATAACTTAGAATAATTAAGACCAATCATAAAAGCATTCGTTCCGACAATGGCGGCTTGTTGGCGGAAGTATAGCTCACGTCATACAACTTTTCACTTTCCCTTTAAATAAAACAAATTCTCTAATATTTTTATCAATTCTAATCCCTTTTTCTCACTTCTAATCCCTTTTTCAAATATAATCTCTTTTTTTTTCAATTATAATATCTTTTTTTCAATAATCTCTCTTTTCAATCAATTTCTTTTTTTCAATTATAATCTCTTTTTTTTCAATTATAATCTCTTTTTTCAATAATCTCTCTTTTCAATCAATTTCTTTTTTCCAATTATAATCTCTTTCTTCAATTGTAATCTTTCTTTTTCAATTATAATCTCTTTTTTCAATTATAATCTCTTTTTTTCAATTATAATCTTTTTTTTTCAATTATAATCCCATTTTTCTCAATTATAATCCCATTTTTCGCAATTATAATCCCATTTTTCGCAATTATAATCCCATTTTTCTCAATTATAATCCCATTTTTCTCAATTATAATCCCATTTTTCTCAATTATAATCCCATTTTTCTCAATTATAATCCCATTTTTCTCAATTATAATCCCATTTTTCTCAATTATAATCCCATTTTTCTCAATTATAATCCCATTTTTCTCAATTATAATCCCATTTTTCTCAATAATAATCCCATTTTTCTCAATTATAATCCCATTTTTCTCAATTATAATCCCATTTTTCTCAATTATAATCCCATTTTTCTCAATTATAATCCTTTTTTTTTCTCAATTATAATTTTTATAATCCTTTTTTCCTAATTCTAATCCCTAATTTTAATTTTATTTTAAATTGAAGACCGAAACTCTGGGCCGTCGGGATTACAATCATCATCGTTACAAGGTATCGTTGTTCTGATAAACGCGTGGACGTTGGCATATTTACTCCAATCCGCCAATGGAAACGATATATTTACGCGATCGGTGTGAATAAAAAATAAAAAGAATAAACGTTGTCAGTGGAGAAAGAGAGCGAGAGAAAGAAGAACGAGCGAGAAGCGACCCGAGATAGAGCGAAAGTTAGAGATAAAGATAAGAAAAAAAAAAATAAAAATAAAAAATAACAAAAAAAAAACAAAGGATAAACGGTGAAACGTTTATGGCGTGCTCGAGTGAAACGGGACGAAAAGTCTGATTCGGATTGGTGGTTATAAAGGGAAAAAATACTATAGTTAAATTGTTGACCCACAATGCCTACAGTCACGTGACATCACGCGAAAATAAAAGCGGAGAAGATTAAAAAAAAAAAAAAATACGTGAAAAGGAAAATAAATTATCGTACGAGAAAATAAATATAAAAAAGATTTCCGGCTCCGTCCTCGAAAAGCGTAATAATAATAATAAGAACATTTTGCGGCTTTAATTGTGCGCAGAGTTGAATAAAAATGTGTATACTATATTATATGAAAAACTTATAATACTAGTTTTTTTGATACCAAAGATATTTTTAGAATAATAATACCGTGATCCCCCGAGAGAAAAAAAAAAAAAAAAGAAAAAAATATGAAGAAATGGATTTGTTTGAAGTAGAAAACTGTACTCAGTAAGTTATAACGCCTACCTGTCTTTAGTATATCGGTGTCAGAAGTATTGTAATATTTGTAAGTGTAGATATTGCGCGCATTTATAAATTGGTTTTATATTTTGGATAAATTAAATTATGCGAGATCGAGAGGTGGAAAAACTGAGGATTATGGAAGATTTGAGAGATAAACCAAAGATTATTTAAAACAGGGGATATAAAATGGATTATCTATAAGACAATAATTTATTAATTATTAAAAGCTTTGGATATATTATGGATAAATAAAAAGATTATAGATAATTGAAAAATTTTGAAATAAAGTATAGATAATGGAAATAATTGAAATAATTGAAAAAAATTCGGAATAGATTATGGATTATTTGAAATTCTCGAATAAATTATATTTTATTTTATTTTTTTTAATAAATTATATATATTTTTAATAGATTATATTTTTTATTTAATTTTTTTAATAAATTATATTTTATTTAATTTTTTAATAAATTATATGTTATATAATTTTTTTTAATAAATTATAGACTAAAATATGAGATGATTTAAAGAAAAAAATTGCGGTGTTTGGAAATGAGGATGAACTTCCGGAATGAAAGCTTTAAAATGTAAATATATTGCGATATTTTAAATGGATAAATTATGAAAGATTTAAAATTTTTGCATAAATTATGTAAGAATTAAAATGTAGGACATTTTAGGATAAATTAGAGAAGATATAAAAATGTGAATAAGTTCTATAAATAAAAATATGTAACTTACAGAAACATTACAGATATTAAAAATAAATCATTACATTACTTCTGACAGACGTGTATGACTAAAATTAGAAACCTTCCCAAAGGCGCTTCCAGTGTTTCAACGTCTAGAAACGTCGTAATATATAGGATACAAAGAGATTCGAATACGTTAACGTAAACATATGTATATGACCAAAGCGCGCGCGGTGATATTAATTAGTGCAATAATTATAATTATATCTAATATATATATATATAAACGACCAAAAATAAATGGATATATAAACTTGTGTAAATATATTATTAATTATAACAAAATCTCTTCCCGCGGAAATCTCGTATGTAAATATAAATTAAAACGTGTCAATAGTACGCGCGATTACGTATACCGGAAACGAAAACAATTATTATATAAGTGTAGTAATTAAGCCCTAGGATATAAAGTAACTTAAAGAAATCGTTATTTGAAAGAATTGTTCGTTAAATATGTCTATTTTGTTACGTATAACCAGTTACTCATTATTATAATTTATAAACAAGTAGTTAATTCCACCTTGAATCGAGACGCGTTTAAAATTATATTCTTTCTTTATATAATTGAACATATCTTTGATATAAAGGAACGTTAATTTTGAACAAGTTGCGAATTCAAATTGAAATAAACTAAAGTTTTATATTTTTTTATTTACTTTATATTTCGAATCGTCTTATGATTTTAAAGAGGCTAAGAATGTCGGATTTCCAAAGATTTGGCTCGTGACTAAGTACGTATCTTTGGGAATTGTCGAATCCTGGGAACTAGAGTAAATGTACTTAAGCTGAGAAATATACCAGTTACCAATACACCATCGAGAAATTTAATTGGGATCCCTCGGTAAAGAGACCTTACAATGTTCATTTACAATAAAACCACGAGTTTCGTGATAAATTGAAATAAACCCCAGCGTCTTAATTATCTTAGCTATCTTGAAATTGTTTTCTTAAACGGAGAATGAAGCTCGACAAGTGGTTTTCTATCGATGTATTGTCGAAATTTTCAACTCTTTTAAGATTCTCGTTAAGCCTAACTTTCGAGTTATAAGTTAAAGCGAAACTTGAAGCTAAAAATGGAACATCTGATGAATTTTTTTCGGAATCACCATGTCTAAAAACGTACTCGAGAATTTTTAACCAATTTTTAGACACGTTTTTGGCGTTTAAATTAATTTCTGAAGTTTGATAAAATTAAAAAAAAAAATTAATATAAATTCTGGCCAATCATATTATTTCAGCCTTCAACAGCACTTTTAATGCCCTAACATTAAGAGAATAAGCGGGCGTTTGACCACCAAGGTCTTAGACATGAAATGCCGGTCTATTCTTTTAATGTTAGGACATTACAAGAGCTGTTGAAGGCTGAAATGATATGATTGGCCCGAATTTATATTTACCTTTATTCAAATTTTACCAAACTGTAGAAATTAATTTAAATACCAAAACCGTGTCTAAAATTTGAGAAAAAACTTTCGAAAACGTTTTTTGGCATGGTGATTCTGAAAATTCTAAAGCTGTTCCATTTTTTGCTTCAAGTTTCCCTTTAATATTTATTTTATAGCGATCTAATTAAGGAAGAGGATTCGATAGAAATTCATTAGTTGATAGATTATATTTTCCCTTTAAAAGTCTATTGATAGATCTTTTAATTAATAATTAATTTATTGAGAAGTTATTTGTACAGGTGTTTTGGTTTTGGGAAGGGCGAATATAAAATTTCCCAAACCATAAATATAAAATAAAATATCGTTTTATTATTGAGAGTGATATGGAATTTTCGAATTTTTCCAAAAATTATTTTTGTTTAATAAATAAAATTTCGAGAAATCGTTTTGCTGCTTCTTATACGGTCAATTACTTTAATGATAAAGTGGAATGAGTGGCGTGGAATCTCATCCTAGCGTCATAAAATATAGTCAATTAGGCCCCATTATTCGACCTATAATACGATCGGAAGGGCGCTTATCGTTATTATCAAGCTTAGATATCGGTTAATAGAGGCGTTAAGAGCCGCCATCACTATATCGGACTATACTATCATTGGCTATATATATAGACACTTTATACACTGCGCGAAAAGAGTATATCGAACCAGTCCAAAGACGAGAGACGAGTGGCGACCATTCTCGTCCTTCTCTATAGCTTATTAATATCATATTGCAAAAACCATTAAAGTTTTAGAAAACGTTAACGTTACAGAAAGGGTATTAAATAAAGCGTATAGAGGGATACTTTTAATCAATAGAAAACATACTCAATAACAATTTTCGATTGAATCGAAAGTCTCGTAGAAAAACCTAGTTTTCTAAGCGATTTTATTTCCTTTCTAAGACTGTAAATTAGAAAAGGAAGCTCGTCTTAAATTTTAAGGGTCTTAAAACCAAATTTCTCTCATTTCTCTTCCTACTATTATAGTAAATTCCATCTCGAGTTGGCAGCGTGTGCGAAGATAAGCTCGTTTTATCTCTTAAGTCAACAATCATAGAAGTAACCGGTAGACTAGGTTACCATTACTACCAACTCGAGATGGAATTAACTTTACGTTTCTATCTGAAAGGGAAAGTGACAGGGATTTAATTTTAATTTTACATATAACAATATTAATATATTGTGTTTAATTATATTTCCTGATAATTGCCAAAAATTTGCACCTAAGGTTTTGAAAATCCCTATTAAAAGCTCATTGAGGTCGTACCAACTTAGTGGCATTGAAGTTTATGGTCAAGTACTCGAATTTTTATAAATTTCCCTGATTTCCTTAATTTTAGCCAGATTTTTAAGAGTTTCCCTGATTTTTTTGACAACATTCAAGGTCCGTGATAGTTCGAAGTTTTCCCGATTTGAAGGAAACATTGTTATTGAATCTTCATTTCGATTAAAAATGGAAGTATAAGCTTTAAAAATGAATTTGAATATCAACGTCGGTTTGAAAACATTGATTCAAAGTGTTCAGCGGTAACGTTTATAACGTTTTAAAGAGAGCAGAATCTCTTATTTTTCTTATAGGCCCTATAGATGATTCAAATATTTGCCACTCCAACTTCTACGTAAATGTTGGCGCTGCTTAGTGATTTGTTGCGGGAGCAATACGGAAATCTTCCTTATATACTTTTCCTTGTACTTTCACCGTCACTTCAATCATTGTATATACGATACGGGTGTAGGCCGTTCGTAATAACGCGTCTCGGGATACTGAGAAGGTTTTAAATACAAGGAGAATATAGTATAGCGCCGCAACCGTGCCTTTCCATTAATAGTAAATTAATTAGTTAAATGAGACAAGCGAAAACGCGAAGCAATAGGAGGATCGAAATTAAGCTCGTACTCGGGAGAAACCCGATTACCGAAGCGTCTCTCCCAATTCGCTTCCTCTTCAACCGTAGTCAGAATCAATTTAAGTTTTGAGCGCGTACAATCCTATTACAATTAGAGTTAGAAGTTCCCATCTCAATCTTTATTAGACCCAATTTCAAAGTTATACAAAGTTTAATATTGATTTCCATTGTAAAACCTGTCCCTTTCAAGATTGTTTACTGAATATAACCAAGCTTTAAACGAGCTGAAAACACAAAGCCCTTTTAATTCTATTTACCCACGCGCGAGAATATAATTAATGAAATTATTGTAGACATAAATAAATTTACAATTTAAGATTTAAAACTTCGTACCATCAAACCTACACCACAAGCTAAAAATTTAATATTTTATTAAATTAAATTTACATCACCACCCAAAATTATGAATATATATAAGAGTTTTTCCTTAATTTATAGACCACATTTTTGCGTTTAATTTAAATTCCGCGGTTTAGTTACGTTCGAATTTGTCTGTTTTTAAATTCAAGTCAATCATTTCAGTTTTCAACAACGCTATTGGGACTGAATTCATTAAAAATGTCGCCAAATGACGAGATCATCGCCGTTTAAAAATGATAGTAAATCTGTTACGTTGAAGACTGAGACTTTTCGTTTCATATGATTGGTCTAATTTTTCGTTTGATACCCATGAAAATGCGTCTTGATGAATGTCAAAAATTTGCACCTAAGGTTTTGAAAATCCCTATTAAAAGCTTATTTATTTTTCGTGAATCGAAAGAGGTGTTTTTAAGTAGACTGACTAAATTCGGGCCTCGACATATTACTCTCGCGCCAAACGTTAATTTCATTTTCAATAATTTCTGGGGCTATTTGCACACGCACGTGACGTCAGAGTTGCTTTTCGTTTCAATACGCTCTCAAAGAATGAACAAAGAAATAAGCTTTCCAGATGAGGAAAAATCTTTTTTCTGTCAAAAAATGCTACAAATTGGAAAATTCAAACAGAATTCGAATGAAGTAACTTGAACTCAACAAAAATTATAAATGCCTTTGCTCCAAATTTGATGAATTCAGAAAAATGTCAGAGAAAGAAAGAAAGAGAGTGAGAGAGAGATTCTTTACTGTCAGAAGCGCGGGTCTTTCGAGAGAGATTGCTTGCGCCAAAATCCATGGAGTAATAATAAAGGGAGAGCTAGACGTAAAATCATGGAGTAATAATAAAGGGAGAGCTAGACGTAAAATCATGGAGTAATAATAAAGGGAGAGCCAGAAGTCATCATGGAGTGCAAGCTTTTTTGCAACTTGTAACTTCGACCGCGAAAACAAAGCGTCACGTCGACCATCTTGTTTTGTACGTAATTGGCCAGATACTACTACGAATTTTCTTGGTACGTCTAATCAAAACCGAGAATTTTAACGAGACTTCCCATTGAATATAGGGGAGGGACAAAGCGATTTTTTTATTTGGCGCCACATCAAAGAATGATTTATAGTCGTGACGGGGTCTTTACTTTTCTTTCTACGCCAGAAATAGGAAGCGGGGGTATTAATTAGCCACTAATACGAGCTTAATGGAAATTATTCACGCTTAAAGATAGATTAATACTGACAAAATTTGTTCTTTTTTTAACCGATTATTAAAAAAAACTTTATTAAAGTGAAGATAACACGAGCGGAATCTTAATCGAAGTTAATTAATTGTTGAGAGATATGAAAAATATTTTAAAAATCAAAATAATTTGAAAAAACAAAAGGATTTTACGGAAAATTATCATCCAGATAGAGTTTTATCAAAAGAGTAGACCTAATTCACCTTTATAAAATCTTTGACAAAGCTAATGACAAAACTTACTAAAAACCAAATTAAACATTAATTTAAGTTCACAAAGTTTTAAAAAACAATTACAGCTATCGCGATAAAATTAAAATCAAAATATAATTTCATCAAACCATCTACTTCAAAAAAATAAATTAAATCAGCGAAATTTTGGTTTTAATTCTATTTTATAAAATCCCCTCTTTTTCCAAACTTCTGTAAATCCTTTAAGATGTTTTTACAACTAAAGAATGTTGTTAACCTTTTAGTCTTCTATCTCTCTTCAAGAGCTAAAGAGTGGTGAGGCCAAGAAAGCGAGAAAATAAAAAAAAATAAGGTTGCTTGAAAAGATGGGGCGCGAAGAAGGAAATTCTAAGGAAACGAGCTCTCATCACGAAAAGCGGAAGACGAATAAGTGCAACCTCAAGCGAAATTTGTCCAACTATATAGCATCAACTTCTCTACGTACGTTACCACCCCATCATCACGCGGAATGGCATCGTCTTGAGAGTTACGATACTCGCTGGTTTGTACGACGTTCCACCTTTAATATACCCCTGAGTCAATTCCAATTCCCCAGTTTAAATAGTCCTTTTAAGATAGTTGAAAATAGGCCTAGGGTAATCTTATACTTAATGCAAACAATGGTTGAAACACGGATTATAAACGGTACATGGAAGGAGACCGAATAAAGAGGAAAGCTTAAATGATTTCTCTCCCTTCCTTTACATCGCTTCATTAAGTCTATATTAGTGAACATATTACGTACAGTACATCCATTAAAGAAGAAGGTATAGGACAAAAGGCTATTAAAAAGGTCTATTTGTAAGAGTCTCCTTAACGAGTGTCTCTATATCCCCTAACGTCTCTTCACTCGATTTATTTAGATGAGCGCTCATTAATTTATCCTAGAAGAAAGGCGGAATGGATTGGAAAGCTAAAATGTGATAATTCCTGTAAGATCCCGTTTACCTCGATTCTCCCTTCCCCTATAACATCGATTCATTGCTTTTATTTAATCAAACCTTTGTTGGTTTATTCAGGAAGGAAAATAGAATGAAATGTAAAGCTAAAAGATGATCATTCCTACCAAGAACCCTCTTACTGTCTTTCTCCCTTTCACCTAACATTTCTTCATTCATTATATTTTAACGAACATACATTAGTTTATCCAGAGAAGAAGGCAGAATGAATTGGAAACCTAAAAGATGATAATTCCAACAAGATCCTGTTTCTCCTTCTCCCTAAAATATCTTAATTCGTTATATTTAAACGAACATATATATCAGTTTATCCAGAGAAGAAGACAGAATGAATTCCTACAAGAAACCCGCTTAGTGATTTCTAATTTCCCCTTATATTTCTTCATTCGTTATAATTTAACGAACATACGTAAGTTTATCCAGAGAGGAAGGCAAAATAGATTGAAAGGCTGAAATATAATAATAAGAACCAATTCCAATATCCTTTTCCTTTTTCCCCAAACATCGCTTCATTCGGTCTAATTTCACGAACAAACTTTTATATAATGTATAAGCAGAGAGGGTGTATAAATGGGGTAGGAGAATGATGGGGAATCACTTGAAATGTGCTGAACAAGGATTTTGTCCCGCGTGGTCCCCCTCGTTACGCGAAGAAAGAACCTTAAAACAAGATTTCGGAAGATGCCCTCGGGCAGAAATGCGCAGATTTCCTTCCATAAGCCCTCATCATCTCCTTCGCTTCCCCCTCCATAGCTAGCTTCACCGTCCTTCACCCCTACACGTTTTTCTTCGTTCTACAGCCTCTACGTACTCTTTTTTTACTAGTAGCTTGCCTGGCTAAAGGAGTGTTTAACTCAGGATCGTTATGCAAAAAATAAGTTTTTTTTTTTTTTTTTATTTTTCGTCCAGTCTCGCAACTTATTTTTAACTGGAGATTGGAGAGCTTTTTAGTTTCATTCACACCCGAACCTGATACGCGACATTTAGCAAGATTTATTGATGACCTATCAAAAACACGGAATTTATGGACTCAATAAAATTTTGTTTTAAGTTTTAGTTTCTGGTCTTTTATATCTGGAACTTATAATTATTTAATGTATAGTGCATTCGAAACTGTATACAGATTACTCTTGCTCAATTAGGTATGCGATGTTTGAAAGATGTGAAGGAACTAAAATAATCTTATAGGAAGCTTAATTATAACTGAATGATTAAAAAATTATTAACTAAAAGGTGAATTAGGTCTATATTTTAAATGAAGTATAAATCAAATCGCAAAATCGTCCGCAAACGCACGCGATAGTTTGTTTCCTATATCGAATGTATTCCAAATTTCAAAGAACACGTCGATATTCGATAATGACGGTAATTAGGTTGTTTAAAAAGCTTTTAATACCCTATTTAGACGAGGCGCAATTAGCCGATTTAATCAGATTTAATCGAGGTTTACATAGCCTTCTCAGTTCAATAAACCTCAGTTAAATCTAATTAAACCTCGGTTAATTATACATCGTCTGAAGAGGGTATAAGGATAATTCGATAAAATAGAAATGCTAAAAGGTAACTTCATGTGGCACCATAAACCTCTTGCTTGACAGAAACTATAGGGTTTCGAGCTCCCTATAGAATATCCTGTTCATCCGCGTGTACGAATAGTTCTATTGTACTTCATTCTCCCTTTTTAAAAATCGTGTGGAAATATTATTTGATTTGATTTAGTTTAGAGCACGCGTAAGAAAAATTTTTCAATCATCTAATTGAAAAGCAGTCGATATATTTATTTATTTATCAAAGTTTTCAAAGAGTTTACTTATATATACAGTATGTACGAACGGGCTCTTAAACCAACCCGCGTCTTAGACAAACGAACGACTTAAAAAGAATCATAATAATAAAAAAAACTTTCAAGATCGGCCCAACTCCAGAAGGAGCAAAAAACGAGCCTTAATTAGCCTCCTCCTGGGCCGCCGAACGATCAAAAAAATTAATCTAATTACTTCATAGCACTATATACGCGTACGAGTATAAGAGGCGCGCCAAGATAAAGTGATACTTAAAACACTTCAACTAGTTAGTTTTTGTTTCGGAGGTTGGTGCTAGAAACTATCCCAAACCCTTGAAAATTTCATCAAATTACTTTTCCTAATTATATAATATATGAATTTTTAAAAGTTTCATCTCTTTGTTGGGAAATTTGGGATGAAATTTTCTAACCAATCACGTTGGTTTGTTGCGCTATTGAAACAAATCTAGAGCTGCACGTGCGGGTGATTACACGCTTCAAATCGATATTAAATATCTCGCGCATCAGGAGATTCTTCTATATAGCGCGTGAATTATTAAAACACCCCGATTGGTCACGGAATTTGATCAGAAATTTTCTAAATTAAAGGGATGGTAAAGAGGAAAATCAAGTGATTTTTTTTATTGATTCCTTCACTAATTATACACCTATCAGCGTAGTTAATCATTCGGGAAATATATCCCTATGATTTAAAAAATCAAAATATCCAGATTTGATTCTTCTCCCCTCCAACCAATCATGTAACGCCCTGACTTCGCGGTATAATTGCACTCGACAAGTGCCACGAGCATTTTGTTCGCTGGAAGGCAGGGCGTTATACGATTAGTTGGATGGGAGAATAGATAAAAATCTGGATCTATTTTGATTTTTAAAATCATTTGGATATATTTCTTGAATGATTAATTCTTCGGATGTCTTATAATTAGTAGAAGATAAATAATATATCTTGATTTTCATCTTCACCCTCCCTTTAAAATGAAAATTCCTTCTGCCTTAGGCAATGTGATATATAATTTATCAGGAAAAATAAAAAAATTCGTATTAAAGCGTTTAAGTATCCCTTTAAGCTTGTTTTAGAATATATTTTTTTCCCTGGGCGTAAATTTATCTCGCGCTAAAATACGCGAAGAAAACGAAGTGGGGTATCACATATAACGAGCTCTTTGAAGAAAAAGTGAGTAAGTGTATTGTTAAAGTGAGGCTGACACCATTTTTATTAATATTATTAAATAATATTATTATTATTTTTCGAAGGCATATGGATTGTATTTTTAGTTAAATTTGATACTATTAAAAATCCATATTCATACATTTTATCCCTCTGGGTTGATGCGTTTTTAAGAAACTAGCCAAAAAAAGCCATCACCCATGTCTGCCTCGGCAAAATTAAGCCTTATCTGAAGAAGATAAGGAGCACTTTGAAATGAAAAGTAAAACTGACGTCACGCGTATGTAAAAACTCAATAATAAATACTTATTTTCGAATGCTGATGTTCAACTTCAGGTTAGAACGTTATAGAGGTACAATATTCAAATTTCCTAAACTATAACTTTAATATTTTACCCTCAATATAAATTAAAATATTTTTAAGTTGGCGTTTTCCTTTAAATTTCGTCTAGAGCTAGAATTCTCACCGGGATATTTCAATCTTTCTAAGTGTGAGAGGGCATATAATATTCTTTCAATCTCAGAAGTACTTAAAGTAGCGCGAAAAAAGTGGTTTTCCGAAGTGTAAGGAAGGTTCCTTTTTAGGCTGCAAATAACTATACATAATCTCGTATAAGTAAAAGCTATAGGAAATTTCTGGCCTTGGTATAAAATCGCCTTAAACAAACGCCGAAGCTAAAGGCTCAGTTAATATGTGGGTTTTATAATGGCTTCCATCGCGGCCGCCGAGCTATAAAGAATTAAAATAAGCGGGTTTAAAGTACCGACGCTTAATTCTATTTCCCACGCAGCTATGGGACCAGCGTCTAAACTATATTACTAGTTTTATTTTTTTTTTATTTTTCTAAAAATAAAAAAAAGGTTCGTGTTCCGCGGTTTTCTCCTTATCCAAAATTTAATATCGTAAACATTTTGGCTTTTATTAAAGGGAGGATGAAACTATTAATATTACCTACTAAAATTTATTTTCAATTAATTTGTTTATATAAAAAACTTTGTTTTAAATAGGTGTTTTACAAATCTGTATTCAAATATTTGCGTTCGCTACAATTATTTTATATAAATTAAATTCTAAGCGCGCAAATTTGAATTTAATTTATTTATTCAGGCTTAACGATTTAGAGTAATGTATGTAACATAATTAATTAATAATAAAAAACAGTGATTTTTATCAAAGTCCGTAAAGTAATCAAGTTTATGTAATTCACTAAACCTATACTTCATCTATTTATCTGTCTACTTCATCCATTTATCTGTATTCATACTTCATCTATTTATCTGTATCCACTAAGCCTACTTCATCTATTTACCTGCATTCACTAAGCCTACTTCATCTATTTACCTGTATTCACTAAGCCTATATACTTCATCTATTTATATGTATTCACTAAGCCTACTTCATCTATTTATATATATTCACTAAGCCTACTTCATATATTTATATGTATTCACTAAGCCTACTTCATCTATTTTTATGTATTCACTAAGCCTACTTCATCTATTTATATGTATTCACTAAGCCTACTTCATCTATTTGTATGTATTCACTAAGCCTACTTCATCTATTTATATGTATTCGCTAAGTCTTATTCATACTATTTTATATGATTAACGTTGCCTACATGCTTAAGTGTTCAAAATAAACCTACTTCTTTGCATGCCCAAAGGTTAAACCAGCAAGTACTACCTAAATTAAAAAACATCGCTAAGCCTAATAACGAGATATATCCAGTTGTTCTAGCGCGTATTTAACATTCCGTCGTTTTACCCCTTTTAAAACAAAAAAGATAAGTTCAAAAATTGTGCTCCGCTATCTTGGGGGAGGGTTCGTCAAAAAAAGTTTGTTACGATAAGGCACAGGTTACGTATCCCGTTTCTTTCCATCCATCCATCCATATCCCACCATTGAACCAATATAAGGGAGGGCGGTATAAGGGGCAAAAAAAAACCCCAGTATTTTTGAAAGAAAGCTATTGAGTAAAGGGAGGAGGAGAGAGAGTAAAATAGATGGATAAAGGGGGTATAAGATCAACATCTTGCCTTCGTTTAAAGGCTGAAACAAAAGAATACTTAAAAAGAGTGCTTTTTTTTCAACCTTCTTCAACTTGCCAATAGGAGCCAGAAACAGTTTCAGATTGCAGCAGGAACTAAAGCCTAAGCTTCGGTTCAAGATTAGATTACGAAAGAGGCAAACCTGAGGAGGATTAACACATAACGTTAAACCTCATAGGGATAATAGTAAAATCTGTAAACTAACCTCAAATGTTTTAGAATAGAATATCCAGATATCCTCTATCTTTTTGAAACATAAGTTTATAACTTAACTTCCATAAATAAGTGAGACGCAAAATATTTTACGAAAAAATAAAAACAAAAAAAAAAAAGATTCCTTATAGTTTAAATCAACCAGTAAAAAAATTCAAATAATATAAAAATATAAATCAATTTAAAACTTGCACGGAAAATAGGCTTAGCTGGATTCATGGAGACCCTGAACTCCCCATATAAGGGTCATCGATCAATGCTATTGGTTGATAGCCCTTATATGGGAAATGCAGGATCTCCATGAATCCAGCTAAGCCTACTTTCCGGTTAAGTTTTAAATTTAATTTCTATTTTAATATTTGTTTTCACATTTTTTCCCGATCACCCCACGTATATGGGTGAAACTTCAAGAGTAAGACTTTGATCATGTTCTATCGCAAAAAGGCTTAAATTCTAATAGTTTTCTATCATGATGTCACACTTAGATACGGAACCTAAGTTATAAACTTGCGATCGTCGGGATATTGTAAACCTCGCTTATACTTTCAGCTGTTGAAAACTCCTAGTTATTCTGACTACAATTTTGTTAGGGCGTAGCTTGTAATCTTGCGATACTTGAGGCGGATTAATACGCAATGTTAAATCCGATAGGGAATAAAAGTATTCTTGTCAACCTTCCGCGTGGCGAACAGCCGAGGAAATATCGGCGTTCCATCTCCTCCCACGACAGAATTCCTTAGGTGATCTTCACGGAGGACATTGTGTTTTATATTTTCTTTTTCTATATTTTTCTCAACCCTAAACCTTCTCAACGTTTCTCGGGATTTTTTAAAGACACAAACTTTACCTTTAAAGAAGCGTGGGATGGGGAAGGTGGAAGGAGAAAAGCTATTGTCACAAACAGCTGTTTAGGATATATATATTTTTTTTTAAAAAGAGAATTCTTTTTCTACAGAATTCTGCGATAAAAAAAGTTAAAAAGAGGGCTGCTAAAGTAAATTTCAATTTCTGACGACAGTGGGAGGAAAACTATTTATGATTTTCGCAATCCTTCTTAACATCATAATCAAATATATTTATACAATATTTGAAGGGAGATTTTAAGCTATATATAATTAAAGTTTTGTTTTCAGAATCGGCGTTACAGTTTCTTAACTTATTATAGGTCAAAATCGGGACCCTTAAACAGCTAGTACATCGTACTTTAATCCTAATTTAATCTTCATTTAAAAGGTTTAAATGTGATTTAATCAAACTAGTCGTGATTTATTCAATATAATCGTAATTCAATCAATTTCACCTCGATTTAATCAATTTCACCTCGATTTAATCTATTTCACCTCGATTTAATCAATTTTTAATTGTGATTTAATCAATTTTTAGTTGTGATTTAATCAATTTATAATTGTGATTTAATCAATTTTTAATTGTGATTTAATCAATTTAATCGTGGTTTAATTAATTTTATCGTAGTATAAATAATTTAATCTTGCTTTAACAAATCTAATCATGATTTAAAAGGTTTAATCGGTTTGATCGTGATTAAATCGATTTTAATACTGATTTAGTCGATTTAATTCTGATTTAATCTATTTAATACTGATTAAATCGATTTTATACGGATTTAATCGATTTAATTATGAATTAATCGGTTTAATATTGGTCTAATAGCGATTTTAATCCTTTAAATCAAGACTTATTAATCGTAATAATCAAGATTAAAATAAATTAGTCTACAAACAATTGAAACAATTATGTATTTAATCATTTCAATCAATATACCAATGGTTTTACACTTAAATATACGTAGGAGAGACGCCCATCCTTGATTTTACTTAACATTCACTAGATAAATTAATTTGAATAAAATGTATTCTAAAAGTTAGGAAAAAAAATTGCTTGGTATCCTTTTTAAGAATAAAATATATTTTGAAACAAGCTCGCGAAACGCCAAAGCGAAAAGGCAAGGCTCAAAAATCATTAAGAGTTTTGAGTTTTCGTGTATTTTTGCGAGCAAGGGTCCATCATGAGAGTGAGAGAGGGGAGTGGTTGCAAAGGGAAAGGGGGACGCCCCTCTGGGATACTAAGATTGTCCGAGTACATTAAAGTGACAAGTTAAGTTCGCAGCCTCGAATCAGCGCCAGATTATTACGAGTTCATTCGAAATGGTTCCTTTACCGCGATGTTGTTACTTTAGATTTCCGGCCGAGCATTATATGACCGACTGCCGAGAAAGACTAATAAAGTAATAAAGTTGTTCCCTTTCAAAAGGGAGAATGAACTGAGATTTATTTCTTTTAACGGAATAAATAGTCGAAGAGCATTGTATAATTATTGTAAAGCTTCAGTGTAAGTTAAAGCGGGAATTCTAAGGAATACTAGACTCTATTCCGACTCATAGCCCAAGGAAGTGTTTCACTGTTCAAAGCGTAACAATACTTTATAAATATCTTATTGGTTCTCTGACGGGATTGGCTAAAAAACATATTTGGTTGCCCGGCATGCTTATACGATCCCTGTTTCGCTTAAGGATAAGAAGATCCGCTTCCTCTTTCTTACCACCTTCTCATAGAAAGGGGTCGAAGATTATGACGCAATATGCACTAAAGCCTATCCAATATTACTTCCATATTTATATATGAATTTCTTGTGTTAGTAACATGGCTAAATTTAAATATAATAATAATAAAAAAGGTTTTAAAGCGCTTAAAAACAGAACGAAACACTAAATTTGACAAAAACACAGTCTTGTAGGTAGAGAGCTTAAACTTAGTGTTAATCTTGTGTATATGTTTTGGATGAGGATACTGTCTGTCCCATGCAGACAGACAATTTATTTCAATGGATTTTAAACTTTTTGTAATTTTTACGTGTGAAAATTATTTATAGCTTCCACAATTTTTTCATAAAATACAATTATAAACAACAAACGAGTTAACAGATTTTTTACGAAGACCTAAGCCTAAACAAGGACCTCGAATCCAAATTATTATTATTTTCAATCGGACGAAGCCCCACCCTGTGATTTTTCGACATTGTACAAACATTAATCTATACGAGATACTCTCGAACGTCGAAGCCTTAACATAAACTATACTCGAAAAACTTTCGTTACATGAATTAAATTTATAATTAAAAACTATGCCTAATTAGGGTTAATAAATATCGATATAAAACATCATATCATTTCATAATCCCTTTAAGAAAAAAACTGGCTCCAAAAAATTCCCGTTTTCGTCATTTCCGACTTAATTTTAGAACGTGGGAGTTTGTTGGGGCGCGCTCTGGACGAAATAACACGCGCCATTAGCCGAAATTATTACAAAGGTTGTCGTCGATATACAGGTGGTACCAGCGCCCGCAACAAGGAACTACCCTATATACACCCTCGAGTAATACAAATGTTCTTTACCCTCCTACCCCTGATTCTCTTAGAATAAAACAGTCCAAAATAAGAAAGAAGGAAAGAAGGAAAGAAAGAAAGAGGAAAAGAATGGGACTTCCGGTCATTTGGAAAAGGAGGAGTAAGTGCTCGCCGCGCATCGAGATCGTAAGTCACCGCACAGTATATAACTTTTATACAATATATATATTCTGGCCCTAGAGCTCTATGATCAAGAATCAACCGGAATTAGTCCTCCCCCTCGTACTGTATATAGCAGAATGTTAGATTTAGTTATAGGTAGCCTTAGGTATCGCCTTTTCTATATATATACTAGATGAAAACGTAGGCTGAAACTATGTAGTGGTGGATTCAATCATTGTTTTCAGCTCGAATATTGAAGGAGGTTCTGATAAAAGGAGAATGAAAGCTAACAACGAGTGAATTATCAAAAAATAATTTCTAGGTATAGTGTTTGAAAATTTGCATAACAAATAAATACAAATTATTTTATTATTATTATTATTATTTCACTTTTGAAATAAATTAATTAAAGGGAAACTTGACCTAAAATTGAATAGCTTATTATTTCAACCTTCAATAGTGATACTCATTACAGCTTCGGTGAACTGAAAATATTTAGTAAAATATATACCCAGTTGCATTCTCTAGTGCCTAATCAATCGTTAAATTAACTAACTAGGCTCGTTTACTGATTGGTGGCTGATATATACAATGATATCAGAGATTTCAATCTCACAAAGAATTCGTGTTAAACAGACATTAAGCTAATATTTTAAATTATATATTTAGTTGACTCTTTTAATTATAGTGTATCGAGGCCAATTTCAAGGAATAGGAATAGATTAAAAATTAATTGTTAGACTTCATTCTCCCTTTAAAATGTTTTAAACCATAATCTAGATTTTTATACGCTGTAATCAAAGACTATAGTAAAATAGAGTTAGATTTAAAAATAGTTTTAAATAAGAGCAAAGCATAGAATAATTTATATTTGAAAACTTTTACCCCAACTTATTCAGGTTAATATGATATTTAAATACGAGATTAGTTTTGACTTTGTCTATATTTAGATTAAATTAAGAACTTAATCCCCCGATCCTTCGTTGCACGATAATAAACTGTAAATATAGTCTGTACAAATGTAAGCCATTGACATCTGGGAGTGAATTGATGGAGTTTATATATTTTGGGGGCTCTTGGATTTCTCTACCGCAAAATATTTCCGGTACATTACATCGGAACTACTTGATTGGAGTCTGATTTGGAGAATAAAGAAATAATAATCGATAGAAAGAAAATATTCCTAAGCTAGAGGGAGAAACGCAAACTCCTCGGGGACCCATTTTGATATATTTTGCTACTTTTCTAATTTTTTGAGGTTCGACAACGCGTTGAAATACGAGATATTTTTTTAAACCGGTGTTTCATATATACGTTTTTTTATTTAAAACAGCATTATATTAGATTTAAACTTATTTTCGAAATATGAAACGTATATTACTCGATGGATTCATTTTAGTTTAAAGATAATTTTAGATTTTATCTTGCTTTCAAATTAAGCCAACAATTTAATTTAATTAAATTTGCAGAAAAAAATCGAATCTAGCTAATTTGACGAAAGGTTAGTTATTTTCCCTACACTATGATTATGTAAATAACAAATTTGGCTAATTTTTACGAATATTGATGATTTAAAGTATAATTTCAATATTATTTTGTTCACAGTAAAAATATCAATGTAAAAACTCCTTTCACACAACAGCATTCAAGAAAGATTTTCACCAAACACTCTTTGTCAAAATGAACTTAAAAATTAACATACCTGGTACCACTCTTTTTAGAAGTAGTTTTGGTTGCACTAGTTGTATTGTAAAAAGGGAATGGCAGCTAACTTCCATTGGTTGTTTAATTCCAGTGAAGAAATATCACGGTGTGTCAGACTCCTATAAGAGAAAATTAAAAATATATATTAACAAAGCATATTATATATATTCTCTAAGGTCGGAACATAATAACACGAGATAATTCTTGTAAGGTAACCGAGAATCAAAAATTACATGACATAAAAATAAATATTTGAAAAGGTAAGTATTCCTAAAGGAGATGAATCCATTATAAGCGTTCCCATTTAGTCTTAGACAATTAGGAATAAAACTAGAGCAGGCGTATAACAATCTCTAAGTATACCTTCTATACACCAAACAAGAGTGAATTGAAACACGTTAGGGTAAATAGAGTAAGTCTTAAAGGGGTCATTATTATATTTAACCCGCTTTATAGCTTCTCATTACATTCAGTTTCTCCAAACGAACAACTTAAATTAAGTACACGAAACAAACCGGAATGAAAACGATTTAAAGTAAAATGATTTTAGTAGAGTAAGTGTTTGTTGAAAATGAACAGCATCAAGCCTTTCTGCTCTAGTCAAAATTTTCAGCCCTGATTACAAAATATATACTATTGTTCAAAGTAAATTGGCAAAAAGAGCGAAATATACGCGTAGTGATACTCAATGTTAAATATAATATAGATTAAAAATAGTTTTTGCAACGCGTTCGTGATTATGAGAGGAAGGTTTCGCATACGTGATGATAGAGTGAATGGAGAATTATTAGGGGAAGGAAGATAAAGTCATAGAAACATTTGTTATTAAATCCAACTCTTCCAGTTTTACATTTTATTAAGTCGCCCTACGAGAATACTATATAACGGATCAGTTTAAGTTTTCATCATGTAGATACCTAGTTATGAAATAACTCTTACGTAATAAAAACTACTTTTATTTATACGAAGCTTAACATTAGGTCTCATATAGTATGTAACCTTTTTAACAACCACCGACCAGTTCGCAACTACTCGCGAGATACGAGTGTCTATTTAGTATTGACTACATTTACTTCTATGGGGTTTAACATTAGATATTCATCCGCTTAAGTTACGGATAGCTACGCAAACTACTATAGATCAGCTCGACGTCACCCGAGAGAAAAGGAGAAGTGGGGGTAGGGATTAGGGGAAAGAATCTAAAATTTAACGTACTAATTTATCAGAGTCTGAAATCCCGCGAGATTCCGTGACCATTTGAATTAAGAATGAAATGGATTCCCCCTGCCTAGCGCGCCTGTAATAAGACAAACCTTATTCGACCACGGGTGAGGGATAAGAAGGGTGCGCGAAGCCCCAGAGCATGACCGCCAAAACTCTATTACCGAGACTAAATAACTTTAGAGAAGATTCTGGGGGGAAAATGCGGGTATAGGAAGTTAAACACAAAGTTATATAATCAATATAATGCCGTTTCGTCTAAGTTTTCCGAAGAGACAGTGGTAATAAAGGACATATTAACAGATTTGAATCGAATTCTTATAATAGTTTTCGAAGTTTTAAAATACTGATTTAAAATACGTGTAGGCTCCTGTACGTCCTATTCACCTTAAACACGACAGCGCGGCAGGAAAAACATTTCTACAGGCGTTCAATGGGAAAATAATGTTAAAGTTTGATCCTAAATTACGGCTTTGATCAAAACATCGTTGTGCGCAGGGAAAAAACACTTTACAGGTGTTCATGGGGAAACAGGTTAAAAATGTATTTCAAATTTATTAGATTTTCCTTAATTACTGAATTGTGGTAATTTAATTTATTCAATCTCAATTTTAATTATTACGTATAAGAATTTTTTATTCTAATTATTATATATAAGAATTTTTTTATTCTAATTATAATATATAAGAAAATTATATTTTAATTATTATATAATAATTATAATTAGAAAATTAAAAATAATTATAATTATTAGAATATTATTTGAAAATAATAAATAATTATTAGACTATTATTTGAAAATAATTATAATTATTAGAATATTATTTAAAGTAATTATAATTATTAGAATATTATTTAAAATAAAAATTATATTAGAATATTATTTCAAAATAAATAGAAACTAATTAGAAAATAATTATTAGAAGGACAATGAATAAAAATTAGAAAAGGAATTAAACAGTAATTAAAAAAGAATAAACCAATAATTAAAAAATATTAAACCAATAATTAAAAAATATTAAAACAATAATTGGAAAAATAATATAACAATAATTGGAAAAATAATATAACAATAATTGGACAATAAATAAAACAATAATTAAAAATAATCAAACAAACTCCACTTAGTCTAACTCTCAACAATTTAGATATTATCTTTACCGGTAATTACGAATTAATTATTGTAAATTACATCCTAGTAACCATATTTCTACTTAATGAATTTTGCAATTCCAGTTTTGAAACATATACAGCACTCTAGCACCCTTGTACAAGGTCGGGGTATTTATAATTAGAAGAAACAAAGGGGGAGAGCTAGATTGACTAACAATAAAGTTATTTCTGACTCGATTATATTAGGGGCACGCAGTTAACTATATTAGCGTTAGGAAAAAAACATCTTAGCAAATACATTAAACGTCAGGCATGCCGCGTACTCGACGCTATAATCCTATACGCCGTTACGGGCTTGGAAATGGCCAAAAATTGAAATAGAAAAACTCCTTTTCACGTGGGAATTTGGCTTCTTAATAAAGGTGCAACTGAGAGATTAACCTCATGCGACATCGCGTGCAAAAGAAAAATAATCATTTCTCGTTACACGACCGAAACGAGCAAAAATAAAAAGTGGACAGCGTCGCGCGGTGAAGGAAATAAGCTTTTTATGTAAAATCATTCACCACTTTCACGTGCGTGGCAGGGCAGAAAGCGACTCCTTGCTCTATTATTTCCATTTAGACTTCATTGGAGTTAGTATATGGAAAATGATCATGAAGAATAAAATGCAATATCCACGCATCAAGATATGTTTTGAAATTAATTGCAATACAATGTTTTATGATCCTTTACATATAATTTATTGACCGCATGGTGATTAACTTCGAATCTTATTAAATAATTAACGATACTGCGTACTTCATGATTAACAGAAAACATTTTATTAAATAAACGTTTAATGAACTAAAAATTTTCAAAACTAGATATTGCTATCCTGAAAATTTTATTAAATTTTCAATTCTAGAAATTTTTAAACCCGAAATTTAGTTAAGAGAAAAAACAAACCCAAACTAAAAAGAGAGAATATTAAAAACCTAAGCCAATATAACCCTAATCGTTATGTTCAAAGTTTTTACGTATAAATTACTAATCATCCGATTCTTGAATTTGTGGCGACATTTCTACATTATTTTAAACCAAATAAATATTAAGCTCTTGAAATAATAACTTTAAAAATAAATAAAATGACTATTATAAGATTCAGGGAAAAGATGCCCGCATATAGGTACTCTATATGCAAATTAGTTAATTTAAATGACAAGGCATTCGTGCAGTCTTTCTATTAAATACAATGAAACGGAAGCCGCGCGTCAATTTCAAAAGGACCAGGGACATATACGAGACATAATAGACACTTTGTTGCCGCGTACAATGTAATTTGGACAACTCCGAGGCATATGAAGCAGGATGTTCCATTCGTATAATTACTCATGTACATTATTACCATTCATTATATTCTATTGTAGGTAATTAGTTTGCAATGACTACTTTCTTCTTTATAAATTTGAACAAAGTGTAATAATCCGCATCAGTTTTTCGCATAATGTCAATTTCTCTTGCTGTAAATTGGGTTATCAAGTAAATCAGCCATTTTCGAGTCTGTAATCTCAGATCACCAAATAAGCGACTTGTACGAGAAGAGGGAGGTATATAGGTTGGGTTTGGGTAACGTAAGACGGTTGACGCAACATTTACTATTTTTCAAATATTTTATAAATTTTACTGTTATAAATTAAAACGGTAAATTAACATTGAGAGTTTCAAAACATGTTTTTGGATTTATTTAAAGCATTTAAAGGGAGAATGCAACCTGTTAACAAGTGATTTTTTTTATCAATTCCTTATCGTTTAAATAAGCCTAATCCACCAGAAAAAAAACTACAAACAAATGTTTAACTAGAAAGAAAACTTACCCCGAAAATAGGCTTAGCTGGATTCATGAAGATTCTTCATCGATCAGTGTCACTCCCTATATAAGGGCTATCGACCAATGACATTGATCGATGGTCCTTATATGGGGAGTTCACGATCTCAATGAATCCAGCTAAGCTTATTTTCCGAGTAAGTTTTAAATTTATTTCTAGTTTACTATTTGTTTGTAATTTTAACTGTTGGATTAGGTTATATTCTCCCTTTAATAATCGTTTTGTCGGTATTTTAAAATTTTCTAAAAAAAAAAATAATTTATTCGTAAATTAATCTGTAAATTACCATTTTTTAAAAATACGATAATTTCAAATTTTAGATCTAGTCATTTTATTACAAAATATTCAAACCTTTCCAGATTAACGTAAGATTTAATGTGTCGAAGGTAATTGTGGCGAGTTAAAACACAATGTTAATAATCGTAAGAGAAAAAGAATTCGTATCAGGCCCATAATCCTCTTCGGTATACTTAGACCGAACAAAGGTTTATATATATATATAAATACGGTGGAGAAAAATCGTTTTAGAAATATGGGAAAACCAACTAGGCCTAAAATGTATTTCATCTTGAATTTTCTGTAGGGGAAAGATAAGCTATTCAGGTTATTTCTAAGCCAAAATATTAGAGATATGAGTAGTGATATAACATCCTACATGCGGAAAATAGTTTAAATATACAATATATAGCGTCCGATATAAAAATACCGAGTTTATATCCTAAAAAGACGAACGAAAATAAGAGAAGAAAATGAAAGCAAAGAAACGATTGGGACATCGCGTGTTAAATGGGCCATCCCGCCATTTTCTAGAGGACAAAATTCGGATAAAAGACCTCGTTGACATATACTCGAAAACCATCATGGAATAGCTAAGAAAAACAACGATAAAACCGCATTTTCTAAGCATATATATATATGTCTATTCTAAGTTTGCTACTAAATAGGAGAATCCAGGAGACCAACATCATGATTTTTGTTTATCCCGCTTTTGTCTTGATAGCAAAAAGAACGTATTTATATTTTTACCACCATAACGTAATTTTGATCCAACTTTCAGAATTTTCGCGGTTCACTAATGCAAATACCTAGATCTTGGTCCTATTTCCAATTTTAAATATTGATAATTTACTTAGAAAGAAACTATATTAAACAATGGTTGAAATTTACATCAAATAGGAATAAAATTTAAAGTCAGGTTTAGAAGTAAATAACCATTTTAAAATATAATGAATAAAAAAATAAAATTCCATTTTTTATCCGAATACCACCAAAAGCGTATGAGATTAATCGAAGTACACAACGACAATGCTTTATAACCTTGGAGTACTTCATTAATTAACCATTTTATCGGAAATGGGATGAAATAAAAGCTATTGACTACCGAAAACATTTCGTCTTCCCGTGAGAAAAACGTTCGACACACTCAACCCACCCATATCTTTCCCTTACCCCAAAAGATTGTGGTTAGACTTTTTGCCGGATGTTGTCGACTGGGGGCCGCCAACCAATGGGATAAAGGTGACTTTCGTGATGTGTCTCACCTTTTCTAGCTTTAGGCGGTGTAGAGAATTTTTCTCCCACGAAAAGAGCGGTTAATCAATAAGAGACAACAGCTCAAAATGACAAAAAGAACTCGGAGCCGGTCAAACTACCTCAATACTTTCGCTTGGCTAACTATATACGAGGCATAATAGTGTCCATAAAACTCAAGGAAAAATAAAAACATATGGTTAAACTGAATTTCCTTACGAAAATCTGCCTGCGTTCTTAGGGTCTCACAAGCTTCTGGTTATACCACAAAACGAGTAATATGAAATACATGGTTTTTGCTATCAGAAAACGCTATAGATAGTGGCTAAAAAAATTGAGAAACCTCAACGCCACAACAAACGCGTATAATGTTCAAATAATCTATACCCACAATACCAAGCTGAATAGACTTCGAAGGACGAACGCGAGTATTCCCTAGCTTATATAAAACCATATCATATTATACTTTACTAGCATTCGGAAAATCATCTTGAACAAACGTTATCATTCGAAGCTTTTTCTTTTTACCACTTTTTTACCCATTTTCAACCCTTTTCCACATCAATATCAAGATAAAAAAATCTAATGTCGACGCGCACGTTCGACAGAAGACGTTCCCAAAAAAATTTACGTTCACTGAAAAACATATTTCGTCCTCTACAGAAAACCTCGAACAAAGAGAAGGCGTAATCCTTGGCGGATGAAAAAGAAGAAGAAGAAAAAGAAATAAAATTTAGCCGCTCCCTCCACGAGCGTCAAATATTCATTTTCTCCCTTGGGGGTAATGTTAACACGGTAATAGGTTTTATTGAAAAGCCCTATATACTATGTTTATCGTGAGAGGATCCTAACGTAAAAATTTCGAAGAAAAAAAGAGAACGGGATTTTCTCAGAATGGATAAACGCAATTTTCTAATATATATATAAGGATAGATATGTATTTTTATACAAGCGCGAGCGTTCAACCGTTCTTGTTTACCAAAACTGTATATATAGAACCTTTTCAAATAATTTGAAAAATCCATAAAAAAAATAATTGAACATTTATATGTATTTTTTTTTTTCCAAGTTCAGCTATATGTGAAAAGGGTTATATCATAAACAACGGCTTAAGAGGAATTAGCTATAGGCTATTGTGAGAAAAGCTGAGGCGGATTTGTGCACAATGTTATTCCTCGTGGAGGATAATATAGTCATCCTGAACGCGAGTGAATCATGCCTTCATGGATTTGTGGCAAGCGTTTTTACAGTCTATTAATTTTACTAACGAGTTTAATTCGAAAAGGTGACGACAGCCAATCGTAAGACTTAAATTAAAAGTAAATAATATAGGTGCCTCCATCTAAGAGTTCCAATTTCAACTAAAATTCAAAATACAATGGGTGCGTCGCTGTCAAAGGTTCCACGCCTATTTCATAAATGGATCGGTCTATACATTATTTAAGGGCGTATGATTTTAAAAATATTATATTGTAATTTAAACTCTTGTTCAAATTGAATTGGCACACTATTTCTTCATTACGAGGTCTAACTTAAACAGGGCCAGATTAAAGTGAGGAACTTGGGGGCACGGGCCTCAAGGCGCCTAAGTTTTCAGTCATTTCCCTTAACTATAAATAAATATTCCAGTGTTATGTATTTCCTCAGGTTATTATGTTATAGCGCTTTATAAGCCAATGAATTTTCAGTACGCCAACTTCAATTGAAAAGAACTATAACCCAGAAAATATAAAATTTAATTTTTACGGTATTATTTTGGCTTCAATAATAGTTAGATATCATATCAAAATTACCAAAAATTTAATCATATTTCCTTATACTTAGCTTTCAACCAATTTTCCAATATTTCAATCATTCAGACAAATTAATTTAATCATTTAATTTTCAATGCTTTAAGCTTCGGGTTCGTAAGAAACCCTGCAAGGTTTTCAGTATGCATGGTTCAGACGAAATATGTTTGAAAATGCTATAGTATCACTAACGCTGATATTCGTACAAGTTTTAGATACATCTGATACGCGCATCAAATGCGAACATAGCTTCGTCGCCGTGAAGCGGGCTGTATAGGGCTTAAGCTTATAATGTTATGCTAATCGTAGGAACGAGTAGGCCATCATCTCTTAGTAGCTATACTCTCCATCCCAACACGCTTAGAATATGGGGTGGGGTGTAAAAGGGATTCTTGGTGGCCGATCTCTAGTGCCCCCTTCCCCACTCTCTCTATCTCTCTCCAAATCCCCAACCGGCCCAAAAAGGATCAAATTCGCCGCTTCCTTCGTAAGAGAAAGCTTCGTGCCGGCCGGCATCCTACTTCCGTTTATATATAAGGCATAATATAGGCCTCCGCTTGGCCAGCATCGTTGTCGTAATAAATTATTTCATATTCCTCATAATCTCTTATAAAGAGCGATACGCCCCAAATTTATATTCCTATAAAAAATTCCTAGCCGGCGCTGGGCTGCCTCAATCTTATTTCTCTATTTTTTTTTACATCGTTTCATTCTCACGTGCGGGGGATCTTTGGTTGGTAAGAAACAAGACGGATCAGTTAGGGTTAGATCTATTTTATCCCCTCAAAAAAAAAAAAAAAAAAAAAAAAAACTTGTGTAATCCCAAGTTATGCGCGTTTAGTGGAACTTAAAGCATCCTTATTATAGTGAAAAAGCTTTGATTCAAAATTTTTATTAATTATGAGTTCGAAGGACGGAAGAAATTCAGATACGTTCCATATATTCGAAGATGAGATTGGTTTTTGGGATGCAATTTTTAACGAGAAATGAGTAGAAATTAAATTTTGGAGAGTTTTGAAATAAGATTTGACTAAAAACTTTGGTTTTGAGTCGAGATTTAAGAATAAAATCTAATTTTGATAGTTTTAATAACCGATTCGAGTATAAATCTAATATCTAAAGTTTTGAGACGAGATTTAAATAGAGATTAGATTTCGGAATGATATTTGAATGATATTCCATTTAATTTTAAGACGAGATTTAGGTAGAGATATGATTTTGAGAGGAGAATTGTCTGTAATTTTTTAATTTGTCTTTGGTCTCGTTTAAAAACTCTTAGTGAACATTAAAGTAACTTTTACAAGACTATAACACTCATTCAAAATAAGAAACCGCTAAACCTAGTGATATCTTGGTAAGTGTTAAAGAAAGCTTAAATCTCTCGAGTCGTAAATCTATCTTTTTTAACGTTTTTAGCATTTGTCGATGGGAAACCCGGTTAAGGATCGGGATGAGACGTAGGCGGGAGCAAACTTATACATCGATCGACACGTATAGAGTTCAGAAGCGAAAGAAGAAGATGAGATAGAGCTTCCAGCCAGAAAGGGGTTTGGTGCCAAGAGGGATATAGCCCTTATTCACCCCGAGAATGTCAATAGAAGAAAATGTTATAAACAACCTGAAGTAAAACAGTTTATACCCACTTACACCCCCAATTCTCTAGCTTTCTTCTTAATTCATTCTCGGGGTAAAGACGGAAGGGAAAAGGAGCAAAAAATGCGCATTCTTCAGGAAGAGGAAACGTTGAGCGAAGAAGTTGTAAAGCATACATCATCGAACGCCAGCTATATAGGCTTGATTCCGATAAGGTATTACAAAGTAATATTTTTTGGGGCTAAAGGGGTTTTATACTTCATACTCCAAAAATGACCAAGGCATATATCGATCTTTTCTAAGTTTGTCACTAAATAGGAGAATCCAGTAGACCAACAGATTCATGATTTTTGTTTACCCCGCGTTCGTCTTGATAGCAAAAAGTACGTATTTATATTTTATCACTATAACGCAATTTTAATCCGCGGTACACTAATGCAAATACATTGATCATGGTCGAATCTCGGCTTCGAAAAAGTAATTTTTAAATTAGCTATGTATAGGTTAGTCCGCTATTATCATTATATAATTTTCTTGAGTAATTAAGTATGTTCAAGAACGAATTGACAACTCTAAGAACATCAGGCTCTGGTAAAATTCTGGAACACTATAAAAAAATCGTCTACTTATTGATTGGCCTCCACCTCACCACGGTCAGCTTATATAGATGGAGGTGCTGATTTAATTTATCCATGGAGAGGCGGGGCCAATAAATAAGCAGACGCCGTTTTACAAGGACGCTGATCGTCTCCTTCAAGGTACAAAGAGCATTCAATTCGTTCTTGGTATATTTAGTATAATTAAGCCTATCATTCATGGACCACTACCATAAATTATACACACACATGCACTTGGTCGATTAAATCATGATTAAATCTGTTAATCATACTTTCCACGGCGTATTGATTAATTTAGATTTGATTAAAGTGATTAAATCAAATTTTATATTCACACTTGAATCGGAAATTTTTCTTCTATATCAGAGAAGCGCAGAAAATGAATTTTAGGGGAGGGGGATCATGATATTACATCTAGATAAGTATTTGAACAATTTTATTATGCCGTCCGTTCCATTAAATAAATATATCCATTTTCAGGCGATATTTTTATATCATAAAAGTACTCGATATAATATAGAGTGGGTTGCGTTAAAAGAACCTTGAACTGCTTCGTGGAATAAGCCGCGCGACGATGTAGTTAACCGAATTATCTGCCTTAATCGTTTTTGCACGGATCGACGAAAAGAAAAGAGACTCTCGAGTACCGTAGCAAGCGTTTCCATTAACGTTAAGCCCGAAAAGAGCTTAACGTAGCCCCATCCAGCTAGTGTCCGAAAAAAAAAAAAAAAAAAAAAAAAAATTGTCCTATAGGCGAGCCACGCGAAAAAAGAAAAACCAGGGCGAGAGCTTTCTTTAAAATGTCAGGCACGTTTCATTTGCTTTCAAAGAAATACAAGACTGATATAAAAATGGGCAATTTTTCCCTTCGTCCTCAATCTCCTCTCACTCTCTGTTTTTCCGTCAAAAAGATGCCTTCACAAATAAAATTGACAAGATAATGAAGGAAGCGACAAAATTAGGAAGTGAAATTAGTGACGTATCCAATCAAAATTAGGTAAAATTAGTGACGTATCCAATCAAAATTAGGTAAAATTAGTGACGTATCCAATCAAAATTAGGTAAAATAAGTGACGTATCCAATCAAAATTAGGTAAAATTAGTGACGTATCCAATCAAAATTAGGTAAAATTAGTGACGTATCCAATCAAAATTAGGTAAAATTAGTGACGTATCCAATCAAAATTAGGTAAAATTAGTGACGTATCCAATCAAAATTAGGTAAAATTAGTGACGTGTCCAATCAAAATTAGGTAAAATTAGTGACGTATCCAATCAAAATTAGGTAAAATTAGTGACGTATCCAATCAAAATTAGGTAAAATTAGTGACTTATCCAAGAAATATTAGGTCAAATTAATAACCTATCCAAGCAAAATTAGGTAAAATTAGTGACCTATCCAAAAAAAATTAGGTCAATTTGAGAAATTTGAGAAATTTGAGAAATTTGAGAAAATTTAACGTAACTGTCACTTCAGCCATCCGAAATCATAACAGGTCTTTCTGGGTCTTTGTTCACAAAGATATTTTTGTTATAATCAATATTGATCTAAAAAATTTCAACAATAATATATAAAGCGTGATAAACTAATCTTATTGTTAATTTGTATATTTTTAATTATCATTTTAAGCTTGTGATGGCCCTTATAACTCTTCCCATCTTGAAAAGCATCGCTTAAGCTTGATCGTTATTTTTTTCTTCTTGAAACCGTGAAATTTAGCACGAGTTTTTTTACTATACAACTTATAATAGAAGCACCCACACCCAACTAAAAACACTCGCGAAGAAAACGTCTTCGCTGTTAAAGGATATTTAATATTAAAGACGTGATCGAAAAACTTAAACAGTTTGACTTAAACTGGATGTTATACGCCAAATAAATGTAATAAATACGATATATAGAGGAAGGAGAAATAGGTGGTAAATTGGTGGTTCGAATCAACCCTCCTAGGTGTGTTCTATTCCATTCTCAAGTCAGTTTCTTTCCGCGAACAGACCATATGAATATTTCTTACTATATTATAAAATTTAATGGCTTCAGCTTTAACGCTGCGATATAAAATTTACTTTTGACAAAACAAATAAAAGGATTTTCATGTATTTTTCGACTACATATAAGTTTTAAAATACTTGTATCATACAATTGATTGTCGAATTACTTTTACGCTCTAAAACGTTTAACATTGCGTATTAATCCGCCTGAACTTTTACCAGTTTGTAAACTGATCTCGTTACAAGGACTGTATATTTTTATACTTTTATAAGAAAACAAATAAGAAATGAGAGATTTATATTTTCCATATCTTGAAACTTAAAGTCTCTAGATATTGCTTTTTATTTCTGGGTACGTTTTTGTTTTGAAAATAATTTTCGAAAATTGGTGGAGCGTAAACTGTTTCAAAGGGAAGGTGAACGATTTAAGTCCAAGTGATCGACTTCGAAATGATCAACGTAAATGAATTGAGTTAAAAAACTAGCCTAGCCACTGTCGATCATTTATTTGAAAGTCGATCTATTGGGCAAAGCACCTTCTTGATCATTTCAAAGTCGATCAATTGGGCAAAATAACCTGTCGATCATTGAAAGTCGATCAATTGGGTAAAATACCTTGTCGATAATTTGAATGTAGATCAATTGAATTGGGCATAAAACACCTTATCGATCAATTGAATTGGGTAAACCATCTTGTCAATCATTTGAAAGTCGATCAAATGGGCAAAACACCAAAGTGTCGATCATTTGAAAGTCAATCAAATGGGCAAAACACCAAAGTGTCGATCATTTGAAAGTCAATCAAATGAATTTAGCAAAACACCTTGTCGATCAATTGAATTTGGCAAAACACCTTGTCGATCATTTTTATTATATTTAAACACTAAAAAACCGTTGAAGATTGTTGCATTTCGAAAATTGGTCTAAGGTCAAAATAATCTAAATACGTTTGCAACATCAGGGGAGAAAAAGTAGAAAAGTATTTTCAATTTACCAAAAAATGCGCGTATAGAATATACTTGGCTGTTCAAGTGAAGTTTTCAAAATGATACACAATGTTAAACCGCGTTGGAAAAATAATAGGAATGGCATTTCAACTACAATACCCTTAAATGAACAAGAGACTGGCACTATGTAAACTTCTGCTTCAGAGAATTTCTCAAAAAGGGGTTATTAAGGGTTAAGCTGAGGCGGAGTGATACGCAACGTTATCCTTAATCGAGACATAAAGTAGTCGCGTATACCATTTCCTCTTGAACAGGAGTAAATATATCCCTACAGGTGTATCCGATGTATAAAGCCGAGTTAAGAAAGAAAGATCAAAGAGCCGGGGGGGAGAGCGAAACGTATTCTCATTTACAGGCTTCGAAGGGATGAAAATTTCCATTGGTAAACCGGTTTTTCTACGGAACTTTAGGCCCCTTCTAAGACGTTAGAGGGAAGTGATCGGTAAAGGGATAAAGAGGAGATCTCTATGGGAGGCGCGAGTGCGTAGGAGAGAAATAGCGTTAAGCATCGAAGCGAAGAATGATTCCTTGGAGGTGTTGTTAAAGAGACTATTCTCCGATTACGAGGCCAGTCTATTTAACCGTTGTTTGTGGCTGATGAGTAGCGGCATCCTTAGAGAAATCAGAACAAAGTTTCTGGAGATCGTCAATAGCTCGAACGCCAAATATACCGCGCCTTTCCTCTTCCGGCATTATACACGCGCGTGGAGCCACGACCGAAGGATGAGGAGGACATAGAATCAAAGAAGAAGAGAAATACCTCCCTTCTCTCTCTCTCTTATTCCCTTCTTTTTTCCGCTCCACGAGTTAGTCTCGCTCTCTCGAAGGAGGCGGAGGAGGAACGACAAAAAGTAAAAATAAAATAGGAAAACAAAACTTATATACTATAGCGGATGCTAGGGTGGAAGATGCGAGATTGGGATAAACAGAAGGAAGGGGAAGAGGAGGCCATGTACGGATGTCGGGATGAGAGAGTTAGAAAATGAAAGCTAATGGAGATGTTTTGATCATATCAATTTGTAAAGAGGTTTCCGTTGACCGCGCCATTTTGATATCTATAACGAAAAATCTCATTTAGGCGTAGTTTCTATCAGAAGTACGTTTTAAGCCAAAGTTAGTAAACCTATTAACTAATAATTAACGCAGCGTATAAGAATTAAGTTGAGTATACTTTTTTTTATTTTATATAGTAAGGTTGTATAACTAGAGAATGGTATAAATTAAGGAATATATAATTGAAGTTGAATTGATGGTAAATTCAATAAATTGTTGATTAAATTAATGAAATTTTATATAAAAAATGAAGAATACTATAAATTAAGGATTGTATAATTGAAGTATTCTAAATATCTAGGGTTGTATTGAAGGAAAATTCTATAAAGTGTTGATTAAAATAATGAAAAATTCTATAAAGGGTTGATTAAATTAATGAAAAATTCTATAAAGGGTTGATTAAATTAATGAAAAATTCTATAAAGGGTTGATTAAATTAATGAAAAATTCTGTAAATGGTTGATTAAACTAATGAAAAATTCTATAAAGAGTTGATTAAATTAATGAAAAATTTTATAAAGGTAAAAGGGTTGATTAAATTAATGAAAAATTCTATAAAGGGTTGATTAAATTAATGAAAAATTCTATAAAGGGTTGATTAAATTAATGAAAAATTCTATAAAGGGTTGATTAAATTAATGAAAAATTCTATAAAGGGTTGATTAAATTAATGAAAAATTCTGTAAATGGTTGATTAAACTAATGAAAAATTCTATAAAGAGTTGATTAAATTAATGAAAAATTTTATAAAGGTAAAAGGGTTGATTAAATTAATGAAAAATTCTATAAAGGGTTGATTAAATTAATGAAAAATTCTCTAAAGGGTTGATTAAATTAATGAAAAATTCTATAAAGGGTTGATTAAATTAATGAAAAATTCTATAAAGTGTTGATTAAAATAATGAAAAATTCTATAAAGGGTTGATTAAATTAATGAAAAATTCTATAAAGGGTTGATTAAATTAATGAAAAATTCTATAAAGGGTTGATTAAATTAATGAAAAATTCTATAAAGGGTTGATTAAATGAATGAAAAATTCTGTAAATGGTTGATTAAACTAATGAAAAATTCTATAAAGAGTTGATTAAATTAATGAAAAATTTTATAAAGGTAAAAGGGTTGATTAAATTAATGAAAAATTTTATAAAGGTAAAAGGGTTGATTAAATTAATGAAAAATTCTATAAAGGGTTGATTAAATTAATGAAAAATTCTATAAAGGGTTGATTAAATTAATGAAAAATTCTCTAAAGGGTTGATTAAATTAATGAAAAATTCTATAAAGAGTTGATTAAATTAACGAAAAATTCTATAAAAAAAAGGCTTGTAAAAAGTTAGGGTTTTATAAATGAATAATTGTAAAAGAAAGACATAAATTAGGAATTGTACACTTTAATGTATAAGAAATAAAATTAAGTGAAATTGAGAGTTAATCGATCTCGTACGTTAAGAATCGTAAAAAAAAAAAAAATCACACTTCTGAATGTTTTATATTTTATGTTCGTGTAAAAACTTCTAAAATCCTATTGGCCCACTTTTGGACAAGAGAGCGAGAAAAGAAATTGGTAATACCGCGGCTTACCAATGAATAAAAATAAGATTAGGTGTATGCCAAATTGGTAGCTTACGGTGATTTATTTATATATATATATATATATATATATTAATAGACCAAGCTCGCAGTCAATATAGATATAAAGTGGATTTTAACCAATATTGGACTTATATTTACTTCCTGTCTAGAGGAGAGAAAGAATTAAGGATTATATACCATATCTTTTTATTTTATTCTTGCTCGTGTAGACTTTTTGCCGGCTACTGTCGACTGGGGGCCGCCAGTTATGTTCTGACCAACGAGATAAATGTAATCCTGTCACCTTTTCTATCTTTACACCGTGTAGATATATTTTCTCTCCCTCAAAAAGACAAGAGAACCAACACTCTACCGCAAAAGGTCTCAAAAGGAGCCAAGAAGAAATACAGAACAAACCATCGTCAAAATAAAAATGGATAAGGCAGTATAATCACTAGTAGATTTGTACTTTGTATATACTCCCTTACACTCTTGGAAGGAGAAAACGGGTAAGTCGCCGTGGAGGGATATTTTATCTGTGACATATACTAAATTTTGGTTCCTTCTAAGAATGGAAGAGAGTATAGGCTAAAGGCAGAATTAACTGACTTCGAATAAAGAAGATTTTAACCATTTTTCAATTGATTTTTGCTAAAGGACTCAAGGGACTAAGGAGAAAGTGAGAGTGAGTCAGAGAGAGAGAGATGGTGTTTGTAATTTACAAAGCCTCTTATATGGTGGTGGGATTTTTCTTGACCCCTTCCCACAGCCCTTTCCATCCATAAACAAGATGTTCCTCGTCTGGATTTATTTGGTGGCGCTTAATAATTTAAAGAGGATTCGTATATTTCCTTATAGATAGATCGACGTGTCTATCGCGAATTAAATTAAGGCAAGAAGAAATGAATAAATTTAAATTTTCAATCAATATTAGCTAAGATTGTTGTCGCTAATAATGCAACAGTGCTATAGAGGTCCTTTAAGTATGCAGTAAGGGAATAAAAGGGGTTTAATCAAACTGAATCTTAAATCTAATGAATACACTCATTACAGATGGATATATAGTGGTAAAAGTCAAACTCGCACCAGATCGAATTTAAATAACAAACGAATTGAAGTTTAAATCGAACGAACGAATTATGGTCAAATTCTAAATATTTTTCAAATCACTGATCGCGATTAAATTTACATTCAAACCGTACTGATCTCTGAATTTCGCATAAAAAATCTTTTCAAATTCGAAAATAGGCTCATTTGTTAGCAAACCGTATTTTACGTCGATACAAAAGCGGAGATTTGAATCAAGGTTAACTTGGTAACAAATCCAAATCAGTAACCAAAACCAAGATTTTAAATCGTATTTTCTCCTAAAACTCAAGTCAGCTAGGCTCTTTAACTAACAGGAAGATCCAGAGTTGGGCAGAAAAACCTGACAGAGAACCTGGATTATATAAGCCCCATTGAAAATATCAGTTTCATTGTTGTCGAAAAAAATAAAAATAAAAAATAGCTCGAGCTCTTTTTCTGTTGCTGGCAAGAAGGCGGCGCGCGTTATTGACAATCTCAATTGTACGCCGCTCGGTCGAGGTCGTTTTTATCCTCGAGTAGCGATTGAGATAGAATAGGTCGGGTCACGATGATACCTGACACTAAACCCGAGACGTAACCGAGGCTTAAGATTCATTGAAAATAGTGCCAAGTAGACGCTATCAAGAATTATATTAAACAAAAGTACATATTCGACTTTTCCGCGGCAAAGAAGCGATCTTAAAAAAAAAGGAAAGGGATAAGGAAGCGATAATATCAGTCTTACATTCGTATCATGTTCCCACGCGTTAACTCGGATACATCGAACGAGGTTTTAGTAGACCAATCTGGAGGTTTCTCGCGAGGCTAGGCGCGTGACAAGCTCGAGATCTATAACGTATTTCACTTTGATTTGGCAGTGGATATACAAACTAGACTGTACAGTTACGTCTATTATTTTGTTTATTTAGATATACGGGTAGTCTAGCTTCGCGCCAATTGATAAATCGACGTGAAATTGACTAGATAGAAGCCCATTTTCTAGCGATCGAGATCTTGTCCCTCGATTTTCCCGTAAGCGCTTTCTAGGATAGGTTGAGAGGAGAGGGAAAGAGAGAATGGACCAATGAGGGGCATTGAAGAGGAGTCAGGCGGCGTAAAGATTTCGAAAAGCAATCGATAGTCAGTCAATTGGAGCGTCGGACTTAACACTAACTGAAATATACGACGGTAAAACTACGGGTGACGGGTCGTTCGACTAAAACACGAAAGGGAATTACCATTGCCAACAATAATAGTTTTCAATATTATAATGTAAATAGATCACCGACGTGTGCAAATATTCAAAGTTATATATACACGATGAATAAGCCTATTTCATATACTAGATACAGGATGTAATAACAAAGCTATAATCGATATTTAGCAACCCGCTGTCAAATAGGTTGACAGAGCTTTGCAAATTACCAGAGAGTTTGAGATAACGAACCGTAGAACGCGTACGTTTACGGCTAGATACCTTCTATAATGCATCAGTCACGTGACACAATTTCCACTATTAAATGTAGCTACGCCTACACGTAGGCTCGATTTCTCGAACTCTCTACTGAAAAAGCAAAGACAAATCTTTAAATTATAAAGGGACAATCTGATATAGAGAGAATAAAAGTTCTCATTGAAATGTTCCTTCTCAATTGGTTGATTACCGTCTCTGCTTTTATTATCTACGCCTTGATTCCAACAGACACCAGTCAAAATACTTTTAAATAGACAAACAGTTAGAGCAATACCGAAGATTAGATTAAATTAAATAAGCCGATGACAATCACCATTCCATAGCAAAGGAAAGCAAAATTTCTATCAAACTTATATGTTAAAAAAATGTAGTTTTCCATTTGGAAACGCTTTTTGCAACCATGGAGTGATTACATCGGGAGGTAAAGTTTTCTTAAGAATAATATTTAACGATGTGGTAACCTTAGTATCCATGGTTACGATAAAATTTCGCTGAGTTTTATCAAGTTCTGTCGAGTTCGAGTTATAATTTAACTTATTAACTCCAAACTTTTCGGAGATAAGCGTAACACGATTCCTATCTCTATCAATTTATAGTATTTTAAAAGTTACTACGGTTTGCGACTCAGTTATAGTTTTACCTTTAGGGTTTTACGAGTAATGTAAACTCAAGGTGGTATATCCAACAGCCGGTCATTCCTCTTCCGTCGTAATATGACTAGAGAAAACCCCCGGTTCGTCCGCCCATCACCCACTTTCCTACTATCGCTCGTGTCTTCCCTCGCTAAGCCTAATGATTTTCCAAGGAAGGAAAAAGGAGGTATTACAAGGGGTAATTATCCACCCCCTGGATAGCTTTAATTCCGAATCTTTCATCCGCGACTGGCCGTACACCCACCGAACACCGCGCAAGAAATGACGCCGAATAAAGGTTTGTTCGAGGAACCTTAAACCGCCTTACTAAAGGACAAGTTTAGTTAAAAATCTATATAGCATCAAATTAATTAAAACAACTCCTAATTTTCAATTAATTAAAAAAACAGGCTCCAGGGAAATATCTAGTTTTAAAGGGAGAATGAACTTTCTATATTGATATAATCTAAAGTTTATTACTTTATTCCAAAAAAGTAAACAACATCCCCGTAGCTTAATACTATCTGCAAAGGTCAGGGTAAATGTATCGCCAGATTCTGATTCGAGACACTCTTGCGGCCTCAGACGGTGTAAATAGTGAAATCGGAAGCGCCACCCTTGGGGGGGGGGAGACAATATAGCCATGCGCGGCCCGCCTAAATTTCGTCCCTCTCTAACGACCCAAAATATCGAGGAAGAGTCCAAATCACTCGAGCCAGACAGGGGTCATGACTTTTTTGGCTGGCTCTTTGCTGATAAATTAAGCTACGGGGGCGTTGTTTATTTTTATGGAATAAAATTATAGACTTTTTGATTTAATCGATATTTAACACGAATTCACTGCGGATTTAAATCCAGGGAGCAAACATCTGATATTAAAACGTTCACTGATTTACCGACGCATCTTCTTAAAGTATTATTTAAATCTTCTCAGCTTATAAAATACTTTTCTAACAATTTAACCTAAAAATATTTTAAATTAAAGGATTAGTAACTCGTATTTAGAATTTGAAAGTAAAATTAAGTGTAACTGGTTTTGAAATATTAATTATGTTATTAAGATCATCAGTATCCCAAGAGTAAAATGACCCAAGAGAAAAAAAAATAATTATTTTTGTATATTCGCCATTTTGACGTCCACCATTAATTTGGCAACAAAATTCTAATGACGTCATTTGAAGGTACCTCTACCGCTATAATAGAGTGTGAAGAGAGTTAGGCAAAATCATAGATATAGTATTTATAGGCTAGTTACACAATTATTTTAACTAATATAGAATATTTTATGCCTGCCCTCCACGGTATAAATTTCAAGCGCCACATGAGCTTTTATTACAGTGAGACGAGCATGAAATAGTATATATTTGTTAATAGGGAAAGAATTTAAATATAGAAGTTTTAATTTAATAGTAGTTTGCAAAATTATTTGCTATCATGAATCAATAAAAAAAGGTTACTTTCTATCCAACTTCATTGTCCCTTTAAAAATAGAAAGAAGACTTCTCCTTTAAAAATGCGCTTATTGTAACCTTCGGCCTTATTCTATTTGGCTTCTGAAGTACTATCACCGTGACAACCTTATAAATTCCCAGCAGAATATTTTCCCGCCGGAGTTAAGTACTTATATAAATTATCTAAACTCTCTCATCGTTTCTCTCATCTCTCCTCTCTTTCTCTCTCTGATTTCGGAGGTCCCTAATGCCGACTTATCGCCATAGAAATTCCTGGACAACCCAAAGAGGCGCGTATAGGGAAAGGCTCTAGAAAATCGTGTAAATTTTGGGCCTAAAATAAAATAACCCTCTCTCCCCTCTCGACACTCTTAACTAACTCGTTCATTATGTTGAAATAATACCTCGGGCTTAGTTGGGCTTTATAATAAAACTTTACCAAAATATAAGGCGTTTCATCAAAAATTTTGTATGAACTTCAATTCATGATTAGTTCGGGAATAAATTGAAAGCGGGGGGCGGAAGGACTTCAATATATTGCAATGTATTTATAATTTTGCCTTTATATACTATTTTTAAATTCATTCATTCGATATATTCGGGCAAGCTACAAACCCGAGGCGGTAATTTTCAATAGCCACGCGTAAATATTTATTAGTGTTAAGGGGTGTAACTAACGACTATATTTTTCCCTATCAGCTTTAACATTGTGTATTAATCCTCTCAGGCTTTCCCCATTTTAAATACAAGATCCACTTGAACAGAATTAGTATAGAATAAATTTTATATCGTGTATTAAGTATGGAATATAAAAAATATTTTTATAGCCATAAAGTGAAGATAAATTTAATATAAATACTGAATAATTGATTAATAAAGGACTAAAATTATAACAAATAAATTAAGGATTTTATAGGTTTTTGACGGCGCGGCGATATTTCTCGATCTACAATGTTCATTAACTCAAAATTATAGGAGGACATTTCAAGGAAATATAGGACATGTTTGAAAATATAGGATTTTATAGGATCACAGGGCTGCCTGTAAATCCAATGATCGAGGGTCGATTAAAATTATAATAATTTTTCATTTCATTCTTCCTTTAAAATAAAGTTAACCTTACATCACTCGATTATATTCCGTACATACTCCCGTCGGCTAGAGGCTAAACCGCGGGTCAACCTTTTATTACTCGGGCCATAATCCTAAAATATCTTAACCGGAAAAGGTTCTATAGTATAACTCTTTTCTTTAGTTATAGATGCATTGTAATAAAAATAGTCTTACCCTCGGGCTCGAATTGGTCGAAAGATAAAGATAATAGGCGGCAATGGGGCGCGAAATTCGTGGAAAATCACCATACATAGCGCCTTTTTCGGGCAGTTGGGAGAGCGGAACGCCCAAAATGTATTCCTCGGAGCGATAATTTGGCGTATAAATACGTTTTAGGTATATCTGACAAGGCAATGGGGAATGGGAGTTAGCGCCACGGCCTCCGTGGGTTCGTGACGCGGGTGGAAAGCTAGCGAGGTGTGAATACTCGGGCGAAGGGGTCTATTGACCCCTTAGTGATACATTCCTAAGTCGCGGGCCCTCGAGAACCTCCTCTATGAATTATGGAAGATTTATGTCATCGCTCGCGCGGCAGCCAAACCGAGGGAATCCGCTAAAACCTATCTCTATAAGGGAAACTATCACGAAAAAAGATATTGGAGACTGGAGATAGACATCCCAAAGACACCCCAAAGATGAATTTTCTAAATATAAAATTCCTCTTTCAACCGTCAAAATTGTAATCCAGTAACTCAAGTTTGCCTTTCATTTAAAGCGGCCTTCTTCGTGTCGCTATTGTGAGATCTATACTAAAAGCGAAAGACGGGTAGACTCGCCCTTTAATAATAATATACCCCGCTCTTGGTATAGACGATGTCTCATCTACGGCCCCGGTCAGTGGGATCTCTGGGTTTATTTAAGCGGACAATATAAGGGGCGCTGACCACCCTGACTGACCAGGCGAGTGACCATTTTGGGGTATCAACTTCTCCATTTTCTCTCTTTCATATAAATATAGGAGAAAAAAATATCGAGGGAGGCGAGCGCTGAGATTTTAAGGGAATAATGAAGTAAAACAATAAGTATTTTCTTTATTTTTGAACGTTATGATTATATTGAATAGTCAAATCATCCTTAAACATGTCTTTGTTTCATTCATCTTTGCGTTTTGATAATTTAAATCCTATACTCAGTTATATTCACACTGAAAGGAACTCCGAATTAAAACACTTCATTGATTGGTCTTTAAAAAATCTATTTTTTTTTTTTTTTTTTTTTTTTTCCAAAAGGAAAACTGTGATTTGATGAAACGTTTTGATGGACTTATCAAAATGATTTTAAAGGCTTCATATTAAAACAACAATTGATACAGCGCGTTTTCGTATCCCTTTAAGGAGGAGAAAATGGAGCGTGGGCCCATTCAATCGACTCGATGGTATACGCGAGGTCGCCCGATCGGCAAAACGACCCGACCTACATTTTGATTTTCGGATCGCGCCTTGCTGCTCCTTACTCGAGTGGAAGAAATGATCTACTGGCAGCGAATCTTTCCCAAGCAAGGCGTATACGAATCTGGGGTGTGTTTCTTAAGCACCTGTCTACTGACTTACTCTCACGCTCCTAACGTAGCTTAATTGCTTCAAAAGACGTGAACAGATCGGATAGTAGTTCCTTATCAACTCTCTCGACCATTCGACCCAAAATCCATTTCGATATATTCCCCAATCTCTCTATCAATGACGCGAAAATTCAACCTTCGCGTAGTTATACGTTAATTTAATTTAAAACAGTGATGGTTTATAATGGGAGTTTTCTAAAGATTATACGTACTTTACTAAAGGTCGAATCCCCACCCTCGTTTGACTTTCTGACCCATATTAAACATGAAAGAATATAGAAAAACTCAAGCGCAACAAGAGTTAAGTTTAACCATATCCCAGGCGCTTCAAAAAGAGCGCATTTTTCTATTTTTCGCGGGAAAAAGCGCGTGGAATCTTCAGCAGACTATTTTAGAAATCATTTTCAATTTACGTTTCGTGGAAATCTAGGCTCTTTGCTCAATTTAAACATAGATTAGTTCTTTAGACATAGAGGGGAACTTATCTCATTGTAAGAAGTGCAAACTCAAATTGCATATAACTATATAATAAATCTCTTAGCGCTTTATACTGTAATTGCTTCAATCGCGAAAAGGGTCGGGGGTCACGCGCCCTGCACGAACGCCAGTCGAGATAGATTTTTCTCCCTTACTATTAAAGGTTTCCACTGATATTTACGTCTTTTAAATAACGTAGGGGTCGCTAGTCGCGTGGCGTTCTCGGGCGTTTATATATTTCATTTTGTGATTAATCCGCTTTCTCTTTCGACCATTTAGAGCTAGGAACCCATACAGGACTCGATATTTTGGACCCCGAAAGTTTCCCATACTCCTGCAGGGTCACGGGGGACAATGGGGAGAATGAGACTCGCCATTATACGTCAAACATTATTTGAATCGTTTATAAATCGTGTATTAATAAAGCGATGTTAGGGGAGAAAGAGAAAACAGGTAAGTCTTGGCTTAAACATTTACACCGATTTGTGCCATTGACTTTATCAACTGCATTTCAGTGGATAGATATATTTCAACTTCATTTGACAGCGAGTCTTAAACCATAGTACACTAGCGAAAGTTCTACATGAGATATAAAGGGTACTTAGCTTTGAGCGTATTGTAAAACCAAGGTGTAATTGACTATAAATTTACTGTACGTTTAAAATATTTGAAGCAATTTAATGATTTAGAGGAAGAAGAACTATACCAATCCCCCTTCTATAATTTTGTTCAGGAGCAGTCTACACCAAGGTGTTAAATTAGGGCAGATTTATATATAACGAAAAATCCAATACGAAAATAAGTAGGTCATGTCAACTGCTTTAGAACACTCCGTGAGTATTGCTTCAACAGTATAGAACAGTTCAGTAAATAACTATAATTAAACGAAAGGGTAAGGGAATAAAGGGCTTTATATATATGAACCCAAAGCTACAATAGTACCATAGCCTTTTTTTTAGTTTGTGAACCAAAAAGCCTAACTTTTAATGGTATAAATTTAATGTTATTTTGCAGTAGACGCCCGTAGAAATGTTTCTGCCGTCCGGCAACTTTGTCTATGAAGAAGTTGCCTTATAGGGTCAAATTTTAACATTAGTTTCCCATAGCCGCCTGTAAAAGTGTTTACCTCTCGGTACAATTGTGTTCAGTATTAATATTGACAATATTTTGATTTTATTTATTTGATAAGTTATTTATTAATGAATTTATATATTGATGAATTTATATATTGATGAATTTATATATTGATGAATTTATATATTGATGAATTTATATATTGATGAATTTATATATTGATGAATTTATATATTGATGAATTTATATATTGATGAATTTATATATTGATGAATTTATATATTGATGAATTTATATATTGATGAATTTATATATTGATGAATTTATATATTGATGAATTTATATATTGATGAATTTATATATTGATGAATTTATATATTGATGAATTTATATATTGATGAATTTATATATTGATGAATTTATATATTGATGAATTTATATATTGATGAATTTATATATTGATGAATTTATATATTGATGAATTTATATATTGATAAATTTATATATTGATGAATTTATATATTGATGAATTTATATATTGATGAATTTATATATTCCTGAATTTATATATTGATGAATTTATATATTGATGAATTTACATATTGATGAATTTACATATTGATGAATTTACATATTGATGAATTTACATATTGATGAATTTACATATTGATGAATTTACATATTGATGAATTTACATATTGATGAATTTACATATTGATGAATTTACATATTGATGAATTTACATATTGATGAATTTACATATTGATGAATTTACATATTGATGAATTTACATATTGATGAATTTACATATTGATGAATTTACATATTGATGAATTTACATATTGATGAATTTACATATTCCTGAATTTACATATTCCTGAATTTACATATTCCTGAATTTACATATTCCTGAATTTACATATTCCTGAATTTACATATTCGTGAATTTACTTATTCGTGAATTTACTTATTCGTGAATTTACTTATTCGTGAATTTATTTATTCGTGAATTTTTTTATTCGTGAATTTTTTTATTCGTGAATTTTTTTATTCGTGAATTTTTTTATTCGTGAATTTTTTTATTCGTGAATTTTTTTATTCGTGAATTTACTTATTCGTGAATTTACTTATTCGTGAATTTACTTATTCGTGAATTTACTTATTCGTGAATTTACTTATTCGTGAATTTACTTATTCGTGAATTTACTTATTCGTGAATTTACTTATTCGTGAATTTACTTATTCGTGAATTTACTTATTCGTGAATTTACTTATTCGTGAATTTACTTATTCGTGAATTTACTTATTCGTGAATTTACTTATTCGTGAATTTACTTATTCGTGAATTTACTTATTCGTGAATTTACTTATTCGTGAATTTACTTATTCGTGAATTTACTTATTCGTGAATTTACTTATTCGTGAATTTACTTATTCGTGAATTTACTTATTCGTGAATTTACTTATTCGTGAATTTACTTATTCGTGAATTTACTTATTCGTGAATTTACTTATTCGTGAATTTACTTATTCGTGAATTTACTTATTCGTGAATTTACTTATTCGTGAATTTACTTATTCGTGAATTTACTTATTCGTGAATTTACTTATTCGTGAATTTACTTATTCGTGAATTTACTTATTCGTGAATTTACTTATTCGTGAATTTACTTATTCGTGAATTTACTTATTCGTGAATTTACTTATTCGTGAATTTACTTATTCGTGAATTTACTTATTCGTGAATTTACTTATTCGTGAATTTACTTATTCGTGAATTTACTTATTCGTGAATTTACTTATTCGTGAATTTACTTATTCGTGAATTTACTTATTCGTGAATTTACTTATTCGTGAATTTACTTATTCGTGAATTTACTTATTCGTGAATTTACTTATTCGTGAATTTACTTATTCGTGAATTTACTTATTCGTGAATTTACTTATTCGTGAATTTACTTATTCGTGAATTTACTTATTCGTGAATTTACTTATTCGTGAATTTACTTATTCGTGAATTTACTTATTCGTGAATTTACTTATTCGTGAATTTACTTATTCGTGAATTTACTTATTCGTGAATTTACTTATTCGTGAATTTACTTATTCGTGAATTTACTTATTCGTGAATTTACTTATTCGTGAATTTACTTATTCGTGAATTTACTTATTCGTGAATTTACTTATTCGTGAATTTACTTATTCGTGAATTTACTTATTCGTGAATTTACTTATTCGTGAATTTACTTATTCGTGAATTTACTTATTCGTGAATTTACTTATTCGTGAATTTACTTATTCGTGAATTTACTTATTCGTGAATTTACTTATTCGTGAATTTACTTATTCGTGAATTTACTTATTCGTGAATTTACTTATTCGTGAATTTACTTATTCGTGAATTTACTTATTCGTGAATTTACTTATTCGTGAATTTACTTATTCGTGAATTTACTTATTCGTGAATTTACTTATTCGTGAATTTACTTATTCGTGAATTTACTTATTCGTGAATTTACTTATTCGTGAATTTACTTATTCGTGAATTTACTTATTCGTGAATTTACTTATTCGTGAATTTACTTATTCGTGAATTTACTTATTCGTGAATTTACTTATTCGTGAATTTACTTATTCGTGAATTTACTTATTCGTGAATTTACTTATTCGTGAATTTACTTATTCGTGAATTTACTTATTCGTGAATTTACTTATTCGTGAATTTACTTATTCGTGAATTTACTTATTCGTGAATTTACTTATTCGTGAATTTACTTATTCGTGAATTTACTTATTCGTGAATTTACTTATTCGTGAATTTACTTATTCGTGAATTTACTTATTCGTGAATTTACTTATTCGTGAATTTACTTATTCGTGAATTTACTTATTCGTGAATTTACTTATTCGTGAATTTACTTATTCGTGAATTTACTTATTCGTGAATTTACTTATTCGTGAATTTACTTATTCGTGAATTTACTTATTCGTGAATTTACTTATTCGTGAATTTACTTATTCGTGAATTTACTTATTCGTGAATTTACTTATTCGTGAATTTACTTATTCGTGAATTTACTTATTCGTGAATTTACTTATTCGTGAATTTACTTATTCGTGAATTTACTTATTCGTGAATTTACTTATTCGTGAATTTACTTATTCGTGAATTTACTTATTCGTGAATTTACTTATTCGTGAATTTACTTATTCGTGAATTTACTTATTCGTGAATTTACTTATTCGTGAATTTACTTATTCGTGAATTTACTTATTCGTGAATTTACTTATTCGTGAATTTACTTATTCGTGAATTTACTTATTCGTGAATTTACTTATTCGTGAATTTACTTATTCGTGAATTTACTTATTCGTGAATTTACTTATTCGTGAATTTACTTATTCGTGAATTTACTTATTCGTGAATTTACTTATTCGTGAATTTACTTATTCGTGAATTTACTTATTCGTGAATTTACTTATTCGTGAATTTACTTATTCGTGAATTTACTTATTCGTGAATTTACTTATTCGTGAATTTACTTATTCGTGAATTTACTTATTCGTGAATTTACTTATTCGTGAATTTACTTATTCGTGAATTTACTTATTCGTGAATTTACTTATTCGTGAATTTACTTATTCGTGAATTTACTTATTCGTGAATTTACTTATTCGTGAATTTACTTATTCGTGAATTTACTTATTCGTGAATTTACTTATTCGTGAATTTACTTATTCGTGAATTTACTTATTCGTGAATTTACTTATTCGTGAATTTACTTATTCGTGAATTTACTTATTCGTGAATTTACTTATTCGTGAATTTACTTATTCGTGAATTTACTTATTCGTGAATTTACTTATTCGTGAATTTACTTATTCGTGAATTTACTTATTCGTGAATTTACTTATTCGTGAATTTACTTATTCGTGAATTTACTTATTCGTGAATTTACTTATTCGTGAATTTACTTATTCGTGAATTTACTTATTCGTGAATTTACTTATTCGTGAATTTACTTATTCGTGAATTTACTTATTCGTGAATTTACTTATTCGTGAATTTACTTATTCGTGAATTTACTTATTCGTGAATTTACTTATTCGTGAATTTACTTATTCGTGAATTTACTTATTCGTGAATTTACTTATTCGTGAATTTACTTATTCGTGAATTTACTTATTCGTGAATTTACTTATTCGTGAATTTACTTATTCGTGAATTTACTTATTCGTGAATTTACTTATTCGTGAATTTACTTATTCGTGAATTTACTTATTCGTGAATTTACTTATTCGTGAATTTACTTATTCGTGAATTTACTTATTCGTGAATTTACTTATTCGTGAATTTACTTATTCGTGAATTTACTTATTCGTGAATTTACTTATTCGTGAATTTACTTATTCGTGAATTTACTTATTCGTGAATTTACTTATTCGTGAATTTACTTATTCGTGAATTTACTTATTCGTGAATTTACTTATTCGTGAATTTACTTATTCGTGAATTTACTTATTCGTGAATTTACTTATTCGTGAATTTACTTATTCGTGAATTTACTTATTCGTGAATTTACTTATTCGTGAATTTACTTATTCGTGAATTTACTTATTCGTGAATTTACTTATTCGTGAATTTACTTATTCGTGAATTTACTTATTCGTGAATTTACTTATTCGTGAATTTACTTATTCGTGAATTTACTTATTCGTGAATTTACTTATTCGTGAATTTACTTATTCGTGAATTTACTTATTCGTGAATTTACTTATTCGTGAATTTACTTATTCGTGAATTTACTTATTCGTGAATTTACTTATTCGTGAATTTACTTATTCGTGAATTTATTTATTCCTGAATTCATTTATTCGTGAATTCATTTATTCGTGAATTTATTTATTCAAGAATTTATTTATTCAAGAATTTATTTATTCAAGAATTTATTTATTCAAGAATTTATTTATTCAAGAATTTATTTATTCAAGAATTTATTTATTCAAGAATTTATTTATTCAAGAATGTATTTATTCACGAATGTATTTATTCACGAATTCAATTATTTATGAATTTACATATTTATGATTATACCATATATTATTTATATATTTATAATTATACCATTATTTAAAAGATAAAAAAAATCAATATTAATTAATCCACTTGTTTAATTACTTTTAAAACTAGCACCCAAACTATAATTAACCCCAATTAAACGTTATCAATACATTCATTATAAAACCTTTGGTTTTGTACTACAGGTTTATTAATTTTATTTCTTAGCTCTCTAAGCAGTTCCTAGAATAATTTTAGGGTTTAATGAACTTTAGTCGCCCGATCTTTATTACAAAACCGTAATAAATTATCTAGTAAGTTCGAGTGGTAAGGTAGATTGGGTTAATAATGTCTTTGAAACTGATCTCATTAAAAAAAATAAATGAAATAAAAGAAAGTGAATCACGGGATCGAAACTAGGATTTCATTTCGATAATGTCTATTACACAAGGGAATTAAATAAAAATTAAAATGAAAGGAAGTTTTCGTGGAATACTCTCCCCAGCAATCCAACCCATTTATGCTAGTTCGGAATCAACCGGGGACAAATTGAGAAAGAATTAAAATTAGGAGCGACTCTAGAAGCCAAGGGAAAACGCCGAAAGAGTGAAAGAAAGACTGTGATAAAAAAAAGTTGGATAATATTATCAGGCGGGGACCAAGATTTTCGGCGTCTCAGAGGATCTAAAGAGAGAAAGAGTGACGAGATAGGGTCTGGTTTAAAACGTTCTAACTCCAATAACGTCCAATATCAACGGATTTTTTACAATAAATACATTTTATAGATTTAAAATATCAGATAATTTATAAAATGGAATTTAAGTAGCATTTCTGGAAAGGTCGATTAAAAATGATTCAAAATATATATACATTTCTCATAGAAACAAATACCACGACTGTAAAAATAATCATTTTCTGAAAATTCTAATTTCACTCGAAAAATACCGGATAAAATCCAAGAGTTTCTAATCTAATGTTGGATATTTTCAACGAAATTTTGTATAGGGGATATTTAGACCATCCTACACACATTTAAATAGGTTTGGGCGAAATTTATTTTGCTAACAATATAAGTGCCATCCTTTAAAGGAATGGTGCGGTGTTAAAATATTTTTGCTGCAAAGCCTTTAGTTAAACTCAAAACCAATTTTTCAAGTGTTAAAAAAATTTAAAATTAAGTATATTTTTAAATAAACAATTAAAACAAATTACATTGAGGGCACATAGGCGCCCGTATGAAGCTTTCCTGTAAAGCAAGAGCGCATTCGATACGTCACTTCAAGGTTTTTATTTCGGCAATAATCTGATTGGCCAAAGTAACTTGGCTCAGCTTTTACTCAATGGTAAAGTTGACTACTACGCGCTTGAACGTTAAATCGACGACAGGTTATAACGGCAGTGCTCGCCAGTCTAACGAACGGGACGCCGACTGAAGGAGCATCTAACCCCGGTAAGCTGTAGCCTAGGCCTAACTCCGTCGGCGATTCGGACTCTCGGAGAGTATCGTCATGCCGCGAATAGATCCGTTTGAAGTTGAACCAGTGTACACGGAAGAAGAACTTTTAATTAGAGAGACTACAGGAAGAGCGGAATAATAATGACGGTATCGAAAATTTAATTGACATAGACCAGATGAAAGAAAATTGCACCTGACAAACTCTGTAATCCAACTTCTTCGTAGGCAAAGGCTTAGTATAATACGCGGCTTTCACTGTTTCTTAAGCATATTTTAGCCATTTTGACGCGAGTTCGGGGTACTTTAAATGATCAGGAACCGTATAAAAACTTAGTCCAAACCGAGAACTAAAATTTTTGCATTCTTTTATAATACAACTTGGCATTTTGAACTTTCTTTAAAACAACACCGATTAAAAAACGAAGGATTCTAGACTTTACTGTCTCAGACTCTCTCCCCTCGGAGTCTCATTTCATTGGTTTATAAGTTATTTCTATTGGCCTATCAGATTGCTAGCCTGGCCAAGCACGACAGAGAAGTTTAGAATTAGGGGCAAAAGGGCCACGTCAATACTAAATTTATTTTTAACTATAAAATTATTATTATTATTAAAAATTAATTTTGAGTTATAAATTTCTGTTGCCAAGAGTGCTATTGACCCTTAGAGGCAAAAAAACTTTATGGGTGAACCATTCCTTTAAGCGCGTCAAAATATTTTCTATTACTTGAATTTTCTTCAAGAGGCTTAGAAAGTTTGGTTTAACTAGCTCATAATTAATCTATGGATCCTGTATCGGGCGTTCTGTCACGAGAGAACGTTAATTTTCGCACGATATTTTTCGTGAAAGATCTATTAAGTTCTACTTTTTATTCGAAACTTTTCGGTAATTACGTCCCGGAATCATTCATGAAATGTCATCTTAATTTTGAAGTTTCTAAAAACAGCTTTAACCAACCCAGAAGTGTTTAAAATTTAAATACGGGTTTCTAGTATTATATAAAAACTAAACTTATTACGGATATACCTTCGAAAAATATGGTGACGGCCCATTTTTAATTATATTTAACAATATGATAAATTAATCCAATAATTAAAATAAACTTCCTGTTTATACTCTTCGTCATACCTTTAAACATATCACGTGATCAATGAGTAAAATAATAATTATATATTTCCTTCCTCCCCCAAGTTAAATTTTATTGAAGTTTGTTTAACAATGATCTCAAATATAGAATATGAAAGTTCAAATACTAAATTACAAATGAATTAGATCAAAAGCGTTTGCAGTTTACGAAAAATAAGTTAAAACATTCGGAAATATTTTCCTCGCGAGATCAAAACAAATTTATATATATTTATATAAATTTAATAAATTTATGCTTAAATAGAATAATCCGGGAATTATTACTGAGAAACTTTATCGTATAAAACATTAAAACAGGTTATTTGAAAATTACGATATTTTAACCCGAAATAGGATTGACGGAGGATAGCGCTGGCAAAAGCGAGTGGGTGAGGCTGCCCCCCTCCAGAGGATTACGCTTCTTTAATGAGCCATTTAATGAATTTCGGCGAAACCTACGCTTTATTTGTGTGACGGGAGGAAATAGTGAAAGGCGGCTATCCCGCCTCGCGCGAAATGTACACCGAATTAAAAGGGCTTAAAAGAGTAAACTCGGGAGGCGTGATGTGCCAATGCGTGTGAGGGAGATGAGGACAGGGTGTGACTACGTGTTTATAAGCGGGAAATTGGGGACGGGCTATACGAGTTTGATATATTTCCGCCAAAGACCATGAAGGCCAACGGAGTTGAGTTAGTTCCTAAATTAAACGGGAATGTCCCGCCAGATTAGTCTATGTACTAGTCACACATTCAGTTTAAAGTTTCAGCACGCGCGAAGCTTCGCAAATTAAACGTATAATGAATCACAAATTAAGGGGAGAATGCAACCTAACAACAAGTGATTTTTTTATCGATTCCTTATCGTTTAAATAGGCCTAATCCACTATAAATTACAAACATTAAACTAGAAATAAATTCAAAACTTACCATGAAATTAGGCTTAGCTGGATTCATGGAGATATCATGAGCTCCCAATATAAGGACTAGCGACCAATGACATTGATCGATTGCACTTATATGGGGAATGCAGGATCTCCATGAGTCAAGCTAAGAGTATTTTCTGGGTAGGTTTTAAATTTATTTCTAATTTGTTTTACCGGTGGATTAGGCCTATTTAAAGAATAATGAATCGATAAAATAATCAATTGTTGTTAGGTTGCATTCTCCCTTTAAGGGGGCGTAGAGTTGCTACAGTTGAAAATTGAAACGGATATGAAACTTTGAATGCTGTATAAGCTAACACGAACCAAGGGTGAATGAAGCAATATCTATATGATTTAGTTTGTTAAAGGTTATAATTTGGTTGAAAATGACCCTTTGGTTAACATTATATAATAGTACAGGATAATGAGAGCTTCAAAACTTGACCAACTAGTTCAAAATTGACAACGAATAAGAAAATTATTCATTTGTACTCTTCACTTAAATATATAACATTAGGATAGCAAATAGGGTGGATATGGCACACTTTCTATTGGTTTTGGCTTTCTACGGACTTCCTTTAAATTGATTTAAGTTAAGCTTAGTTAAAGAAGCAAAATTGTCCATGGGTACTTTTCACTAGCTCCAACGGATTGTCCAGCATCCATTGTTGAAGTCTGGACACTCGTAGTTGGATATGGGATTTTCCATATCATATTTTGGTCATGCAACAAAAATCCTAATTAAGCTTAATCACTGGCCAAGTTGGTAATACACTAGCTTGGAGATTGCACAGACCCAAGTTCGATTCCTCGAAATACCTTTGTTTTATTATTTTATTTTAGTGTTAAGTACTAAATTATTTTTGTCATATTGCAACATTTTAATTAACAGATGCGTAAAAAATAATACAAATAGGCATATTACCTATTAAAGCGTGTACAACGAATATGGGTATAAGCTTGCCTAAATAAAACAAGGGAATCGAACAGGGAATCGAACTTAGGTCTTCGCAATCACCCAGTTCGTGCGTTACCAACTTGTCAACCTTCAATTGAGTGATTAAGCTTTATTAAGATTTTAGTTTCATGACCAAAAAATGGTATGAAAATCCCAGACCCATCTACGAGTGTCCAAACGTTAACCATCGATGCTGGACAATCCGTTGGAGCTATGTAAAAGTACCCATGGATAATTTTGCTCCTTTGACTAAGCTTAACAATATATCACAATTTAAAGGAAATCCTTAGAAAGCATTGTCAGGTTTCCCTGAACAATATTTAATATATTACAGTATATTTTATATTTCAGATAAAATATATTGAATCGGGTGGAGGTTACGGAATTTAAAAAGTTTTCCCGTTACCTTTAATTAAATTAAAAAATAAAGAAGCTTCAATTTAAAAATACTATAATAATTTACAAAGTCGGTTTTATTCTTTACATATAAGATAACGAGGGAGTATCTACGCGCTATCAATTAATGATAGAAAAGCCTTTACGATATAAAATTTAAAAATACAATTTATTATTTTTCAGGAAAGAAACCGGAATGAAGGGAAGGTAGGGGAAGGAGAAATTAAGTGTTAAGGGAAGTTAAAATTCCCTTTTATATAGCCTCTTAACTAACTTTATTCGGAGGCTTAGTATAATAGCTTCGAATTAATTTTAGTGGCTGGCGAGGCTCTTTTCGTGACATTCGACTGCTTGAAAATGCCGGCTATTAATATTGGTGTAAAGTATATAGGCCGAGAATCCTTAATTAAAGCTCTGGATATTAGATAGGGCTACGTGTTGGTCATCAGCGTATCGCGGGCGCTTTACGCGCTTTTAAACTAACACAACCAACAACAACAACAGCCATGATCTATCCTAATTGCGTTTCCCCAAAACCGTAAATGACACCTCTTTCTATAATGTCGACAACAGGCGACAATTCGGGAACGAACGGGCGGGTGAATATATATTTTATAATTAATTCTATCTTATTAAATCTGGTTTTAAATGACAAATATGCCGAACAGCAATGGTATCATTTCTTTCATTTTGGAATATCGAATTAAACCAAAAGTGAATATATGAGCAGCTAAACTTCAAAGTGCTCGTGATACCCTCTTAAAATGAGTAATTAAAATGAGTAGTTAGCCCAGGTTTAATCAGATTTAACCGAGGTTTTTAGAACTGAGAATGCTACGTAAACCTCAGTTAAATCTGATTAAATAGGCTAATTAAGCCTCGGGTCTGAAGCGGGTATAAGGAGGAGAAAAAATTATTACCAGTGTTCTTGAGCATTTATGCGCGCCTATTAATTGTAAACCTTGTTTCCATATAAGGAAGGCTATTTGTGACAGATATTACGTCTCGGAATGGGCAAATATAATTTATTACTACTCGGACTCTCGCGCGCTAGAATATCAAAATCGTTTATATTTCTCACGCGTGAGAAAATGTTCCTGACGAGGGGTCAGACACTCTTTAATTCGCTGTACTGAGTTCAGCTTTGACAGTGCAATGAGTTGGAACTATTGTGAACTTTGAATTCAGCTTTGATAGTGTACACCTGAGTTCGCCCCCTCGGTTACTGACTTTAACTTGAGCCATATACGAGTGAGATAGGCATCATCGCTCGCGTGTGAACGTGCCTTTACTCTCAGGCTCCATAACACGCCTCAATCCCTCGATAAAAACATCGAAAATAGTCAGGAAGAATAGAGAGGAAAATGTTTGGGCGCGTAAAAATTGTTGAACTATTTTACTCGGGAGAGTACGAAGTAAATTATTATGGGAAGAAAGAAACGCCTGGGATTTATAAAATGAAAAAATATTTATTTTAAAAACTTTGCGCGTTGAGTCATCTAGTTGAGAGAGCTTTAGGTTTGACAACCTTTAATAATCTGGGACACAAAGGCAAACGGAAATAATTTTGTTTTTCCTTCATAAATCCCACGAGTATCTTCCTTTCGATAATAATCTTTTAGGAAATCTACATATAATATCAAAAACATATAAGCATTGTTACAATATTTCACGATTAGGGTTTGTATTGTATATCTAGGTTAAATTAATCTTTGTAGTAGATGATTAATTATATATAAAAAGATAATATTTCATTATCACGAGACATTCAAATTTTTGGATTTGATTAATAAGCGCGCGAACTGTCTCTGATCAGCTCTGTAGGGGCTTTAAAACCAATAACGTTTGAAATATATAAACCTAGAATTATAAATATACCGCCCACGTTTCTGCATGGAGGTGCAAGTTGGTTAAAAGTATAAAATCTCGGGTTCCATATGAGAAAGGGGTGTGTGGTGTGTTGGGGTTTTTTAACTACCCGTATAATATCGAAAATCACTAGGATTCGTAAAAAATTATGTTATGGTACAAAGTGAAATCTTTCTTACCTCTAACGTTTCCAAAATGGTATGAAAGTTGATTGAAGGTTAAAGTTCCATCACAATTAGAGTTGTAAATATGAAAATTTTCTCACGCAATTCCATAACATTTCACGCACCCGCGATTTTAATTCACGATTTGGTCATTTTTGTTGTCACATTTCACAAAATATTCGACGAGTTGAAATGAATTCCACCATTCAGTTTATAGGTTCAAATACCGAAATAACTAACTGAATATTAATCGGCACCTGCAAAAAAATATATATATATTTAAGTATTCGAGAAGTTTTTCACAGTTTTTGGACACTTTTTCGGTGTTTAATTTCTAAATTTTAGTTAAGTTTAAATTTTATCAACATAGAATAATTTATAGTGTCCGTAAAATTACGTGATAGTCGGGTCAAATTATTTAAATTAAATTTATTTATTTATTCTAATATTAAATTTAAACCCTTTGTGTTTGAAACTTTGAATTACAATAAAATATATCAAGAAGCTTAGAGATAGACGGAGCATAGATATGCCCATGCTGCAAATTCGAGGTAAAATGATCAGGAACAGGATTTATGTCTTTTTTGCTATAAACACCAAACAGCTAAATAGTAACTTATAAAATTAGGCATTACCATAAACTTAGGCGGTATATCTATCCGTTGAAAGTAAATACAAACAAAAAATAGGATATTTTTTGTTAGGCCTAACATTAGTTTCGATCCGATGAATTTGAGACTATAGTTCATTTTATCTTCAATTGGCAGAACGCCCAAAGCTATAGGGCCCCATCCTCAACATCATACGTATGCGGTGCCAATTCAAAGTAAAATAGACGCTTTTATATCATCGATGAAAAAACCGTTTAGTATATCACAATAGTAAACTCCCAAAGAATAATATTTCGTCCAAAAAAAGGTTTTTGTAATATCCGAAAACTTATTTTTGTTATATTTGAAGAGCTTATATATTTTATATTTTGTGTGTCGTTCGTTCTATCGACGCTATTGTCGTTTAATGGCCTTAACCCAAGCGTGGTATACTTTATAGTTAAGCCTCGTTCACTCTTTTTTTTATTATTGTGTCGTGTTTGGGGACACTTCAAGGATAAATAAAATATATAACTATATACCATAAAAAGTTACTTTTTAAAGTGTTTTGAAAGAATTTTGAAAGTATTTTGAAAGTATTTTGAAAGTATTTTGAAAGTATTTTGAAAGTATTTTGAAAGTATTTTGAAAGTATTTTGAAAGTATTTTGAAAGTATTTTGAAAGTATTTTGAAAGTATTTTGAAAGTATTTTGAAAGTATTTTGAAAGTATTTTGAAAGTGTTTCGAAAGTATTTTATTCTCTGATTGTCTGATAAGTCTGACAAGTGTGTCTGATAAGCAAGTCTGACGAGTGTGTCTCATAAGTAAGTCTGATAAGTAAGTCTGACGAGTGTGTCTGATACGTAAGTCTGATAAGTAAGTCTGGCAAGTGTTTTTGAAAACAGCTCCGCAACATGTACTTCCGTTGCGGATTATAGCAACAATAAAAATGGTCCTTTACGCTCCCTATAAAGATTTTTTATCGGTAATTTTCGAGATCTCAAGAGGCTGCCCTTGATTGTGTACTTTATATTATTGAGGGTTCATACAACAATATTTGGAAAACTAATTTCCCTGATATTTCTAGTTTTCCAATGCATTTTCCCTGATTTTTCCAGGGAAAGAAAAACCTTTTTGTCCTCCCAGGTTTAAAGAATGAAAAGCGAGATAGAAACTGGCTTTCTTTTACTACTCATTAGTTCAACATATTCGCATGGAAGGGTTAAATTAAGGAGGGGGCAAGGGGCACTGGCCCCGATAGTGAGGCTATTTAGATGGAGCATAGAACGCTATTGGGGGTGCCCAGATTTATAGTCTTTCCCCTGAGCGAGGCGCAATGAATGTAGGATCGAGTAACATGTTTTGACCCCTGGCGAAAATTTCAGTAGTGTTTTCCTGGATTTTTCTGTCAATATTCTTATTCCCTAATATTTCCAGTTTTGTATAAAGACTGTAAATTCCTCTTCCAGCGTAGCAATGTGAAATTTGGGGCTAAACTCATTAGAGATCTAGAGATCCGTAGTGAACTAAGTTGAATTAAAGTTTTGATCATTAAAAAACAAAATTTCAAAGTTCCTATATGTGATGTGTGAATGTACGCTGTACAACGTTTTGAACTCTCCAAACTGTTTGGTTTCGCAACTTCGAATCGTCCAGAGAAGGCAAAGGGGTTTCAAACTGGTCCACCCACTATAGATTAAACCGCGTAAATCGGCTCGATATGGCATCGGTCATCGACGCAAAATTGACGGATTACTAACCTTAATACGAATACATTTCCAATTTAAAGCGGGTAAAATGGGTGTACCATCATTATCAATTTATATACCGTATAAAAGTCGGAAACAGTTCGAGACTACAGTGCCTACAAACCTATGATCTCTATCTTAAACCGAGATCGAATGTAACATTAGAGAAATGGTTAAAACAGGGAAGTATCAAGCTTAATACGTACTGCAAAATAAATCGGATTCAAAATCTGTATATCATTTGCGGGGAATCAATTAATAGAAGGAAAGTCTAAAGGGAATAGGTTTCTAAATACCCCATTTACCAGGATTTCTCTATCTCATCTATAACATCGTTCTATTCCACCTTTCATCGTTTTAGGAGTACTACCATTAAATTTAGAGTAAATTTGATCTCGAATTGAAAGCGAGCGTAAAGATAGGCTTCTTTGATCTCTAAATAAACTAATCATAGGGATAAAGGGGAGTCTAAATTACGCAACGCTGTCAAATCTAAGTGGAATTGACTACTATATGTAGAATTTGTAGAAAGGGGAGTCCATGAATATTGAGGATTATTAGACAACGACGCTTCGGTTCAGGAAGAGATTACAATTCTAGGAAAGCTATAATCGTGTCTCATCTTTAAGATTGAGATCTTTGCGCTGCTACATGTATACTATAGAAATATAAAGGTCTGAATGGATTCTAAGCTTCGTGATAATTGGAATCCGCGACTGGAATATAAGCTGCTTAATTAGTTTAGGGATTGAAAGGAAGGGACGCTATTACCCTATTAAAAAGGGTAGGGAGGCTGTGCGTTATGGACGTATCTACGTCAGTCGTAACGACCGCGTAATACAACTTTTGAAGAAATAATAATGGTCCAAGTTATAATTACTAATACCATGACCTTTGACTAGCTATTTTAATTTCAACCCCCCAAAAAGTACAATAGCCCTAAAAATAGAAATGATTTTAAATTGTTAAATGTTTATTTTTTTCTTAAATGTACCGTGAAAACTTAATGAACTAAAACGAAGTAATTTTCAATTAGCAACTAAATCAAGCCTATATCAACTCCCTAAAAATACAATACCTCTGAAAGAAATGGATTTATTTTAAATTGTAAAAATGCACCGTGAAAGGTTAATGAACTAAATGAAATCATTTTTAAACAGTTCCTTAATTGAAAAAAATCCCACGTGATCAAATAATATAAGATTAACATTACAGGGCTCCCAGCGCATAGCCCGGAAAAAATTATAGGTATTATAGGTTTTAAAAGCCAAAAATATAGGTAATTTATAGGTCCAAAAATATCAATTTATAGGACTTTTTATAGGTTTTCAGTTTCGAAAAATAGGGGTTTTATAGGTAGGTTTCGCTGACATGTAATGCAATATAGGTTCTAGACCTGTCCCTCTGCCTTTCTTTGGCACTACTAGCTATTCACGCCAATCTCGAAAGTCTACCTAACCTCTAAAAAAAAAAAGAGAAATAATTACCAGTAACCTAGGAGAGGAAACGTTTCTGCCACAGCTTGTTTTTTTTTTCAATCATTTGCACTTTTTCAAGCAAGAGTATAATTTTTATAGTTATATAGTTCATTCCTTTCGAATTTTATCATCGAAGTTGAACAAATTCCCCAAAAAATAGGTATTATAGGTTAAAAAGTGAAATTATAGGTTTTTATAGGATCACTTCAGAATTATAGGTAATTATAGGTATTATAGGTGGTCTGGGAGCCCTGACATTATTTAAAATTGTCTTAATAAATTTTAATCACTCTTAGAAAGGGTAAATCAACAAGAGTATGAGAACAAAAACTAAAAGAGCTCTCAATACAGATATAAAGATCTCGAAAAATATAGATACGGTATTACAGTTTGCCTACAAGGACCATCATTCTTTCATTCAATCGATCGGTCCTTTTTATATCCTATTTTTTACGGATCCGAGGAGTTTTCGATTTGAAATCAGTGGGACAAATAAACGATGATAAAGCGATCTCATTCCGACACCCCACTTCTTGCTATCTATCTTTCCTGTACTTCTATCTATCTACAAAGGACTCAAAAACAAAAAAACAAAAAAGCCAAGCTACTCTTGATATTGGGGACTTATCGCTATTGTAAGGACAATATTGCCCTCGAGCTAACGCTACTTAATTATAAGAAGTTCCGAGATTGGTCACTGCAATCTTCAAGAAGGAACGATAATAGGGAAAGAAGTATATATATTGTAAATAACCCTGAAATTTCAAAAGAATTCAGTCTCTTCGTGAATTGATGGAATTAACGAGATTGATAGGGGTTATAATGTAATGATAAGTTCAAGGTCAGTTCTCATAATATATAAAACTCTCCAGATAGGCGGATTAATACAACAATGACAATACTAATAGGGAGGAAAGTGGATTTAATATTCCTCCAAGTGAAATGGCTGATAATTAAAGGAATTGTGCCACGATTTGGTAATTATAATTGATTTTAATTGGTAAGAAAACTATATACGTTTGTTCCGGGAAATATTTACTACTTTCTATAGAAATAACTTTTGACAATTCCTTAACGTCACGATCTTGTTAGCCAATACGGAAGGTTGGCGCTTTCAAATCAAGCATGGTATATCGAATCGACCATTTTAGTTAATACTTTTCCCAAAACGACGTGGTACTATCCCTTTAAGAGAAGATAAATAAAATAGGAAGTTTGTTTCCTATCGATCCCCCAGTAGAACGATAAAGGTATTAAACCAGGGACCCTCATCCCATTGGCCCCTCTTGGACAATTTCGGTAAATATCGAAGTCGAAACTAACGAGCTAATTAAGCCTTTCCAATTAGGCCCCCCTCCTGGTATAGTGTTAAAGCCAATGGCCAAAATATATATATACCCTAACAGACTTCGCTCTGTCTCTCATTCTCTCTCGTGGATAGTAGGATCATATATTCTGCCCCTTTTAAACAACTATTAATGTTTTAAGACTTTCTAGGGCGGTTTATTAATTTTCCTATACAGAGTTAATGACTTTATCGGCTTGCCTGGCGTCAAACGCTCAAAATTCGAAGGAATTAGGGCTAGAGAGGCGTCAAGGAGCTCTTATATAGATATTTTACTCCCCCCGGAAAAGTGTCATATCCATCTGGATATATATATGCTCCAATTTTAAAGATAATTATTGCAATATTTCTCCTAATCAGTTCGGCTAACCTTAAAGATGTCGATACAATGACTGAATACTTCTCAAATTTCACAGTTGTAACTTAAGGTAGTTAGTTATAAAGGTATCCAAGTATCTAGCAAATTAAGTGGACAAATTCCAATTATTCAACGCGGAATGGGATGATTCAAGTGAATTCAAGTAGTAATAAATTATTAAAATTTTGATTAATTGATAACATAATAATATAATGACACCAGTGGTCGTTGAAAAGTATATAAAGTTATTGTTGATTAGACACTGGCAACTTATAGAAATAAAATGTTATAATTTCTATTAAAAATAATTTACCTTAATATTCATAAATCATTTGAAATATTATTCAAACAGAGGAACAGTAGGTACTAAACTAAATTAGGCCTAAGGGCGAACGTGGTACAAAAAAACCAATCCTATTATTGGACCACGGACCGTGTATATACACGGTCCGTGATTGGACTTAGCGGAATTGGTTCAAAGGTCGTATGCCGCTAGGGTCACTAGCGCCATCTATGCGTAAATTAGCAAACCTCTTAGGAAAAAAAAATAAAAGATGTATGCTTTGACTTCTAAAAACCACAGAATTAAACTGAAAACCATCTCAGAAATTACAAAAAATATGAATAGACCACCATTATAATGCTTCAAAATATACATATTTATGCAAATTATGCCCCAAATTATTTGTCTTCACACTAATTCATAGCGATTAGGCTTAGCACCAAGCAACTTAAAAGTACTCATTAACATCAGAAGCAGATGGAAATTATAATATAGTTCCCATAGGCTTCTGATAATATTAGTAAACCTTAGACAAAGTAATTTTTTTGTATTGCTTTGTAAATTGAAAGTTAAACTGACGATTTTTTAACAACTTCCCTATAGACACATTTTAATTTAAAAAAAATTACTTACCAAAGTAAGACATTAGCTTTTTGACGCCGGATTTCTTGAAATCTTGTAACGAATAAAATTTAGTCTTTTTTTGAGTGCTGCTCATGCGCAAGATCACAAAAGTCAACTTGGCGAAGTTGGCGCCAAAATGTGATTTAGGTTTAACACTAACTCAACTTGAAATTTATTAATAAACATTAAGCCAAATCAAATTTTTGGTTTGCTTTGTAGCTTGAAAGTTAAATTACCGATTTTTTAACAAGTTAACTATAAACACATTCTAATTATAAATAAATGACTTACCAAAGTAAGACTTTCGCTATGTTTAACACGCTTTCTTGAGTCCTCGAATGGCAACTGGTAAGTGGTAACAGTTTGAACTGCTTACTGCTCATGCCCATTGCCCAAGACTACAAATGTCAACTCGGGGAGACCCCGACGGGGTCAAATTTAAATAAGTTCTTATAACGTGTTAGCCTTAAGCCTTAGCCATAAAAAATCTCCCAATTATTTTAATAAAGTAAATAAACAGATAATACGACTCAAAATAAGTAAAAAATTATATATTTTATTATTAACAATAAATACAAAAGGTGCAAAAACCTTAGGGTTCAGTAGCAAATTCTACAGCTTCTACATTTGAGTTGTTACGTTTCGAAAATAAATTTATCTTTTTCATGTAAAAAAGCATAGCAATAGTGCCCAACCCAATACCTATAATCAACATACCGGCAGCTAAGCCTCCAACAGCTCCTGCGAAGAAAGAGTACAGTATTATATGATTTAATGAAATCATGTCAAATAAAATACCTGGGGTGTATTGAACAGATGTATCTTCATCATTTTTCTCTTTTTTGGGGGGATCATTAGTGTCGCTTCTCATTTGATAGTTTTCCTCGATATCAACGAGGGTATTAGTTTTAAAATCAACTTCTTTGAAAGTATTTTCAATGGGAACGAGTTTGGTTGGCTGAAATTGTAAAATATACTTACTAAATAAAACTTTTAAAATATTTAACTCTGTAAATTGTGTAAATACTTCGGCTTTAGGATCAATTTGAAGCTCAACAATAAATTTTCCAGCATTATAATTATCCTCAAGGTTTTTGATCGCAGTTTTGAGATCCACAAACCATTTGGGATATTTATGAGAATCTTTTAACTTTGTTTTGTCAAGCAGTGTGAAATAAACATGAACAGTACCAATTCCTTCGTTGAAAATCACCTAAATTAGACAATTAAACTATAAATTATAATTTTACACTTTTAAAAGCATTATCGAATGAAACTAATTACATCCAACTCTTGAATCCTTAATAAAGATCGTAACTTTCCATTTTTAACAGCAGCTGCTCGAAAACTGTCCATGAAGAGATGCTTATGATTGTTTATTAAATCCCTGAAATCAGCGTCAAATTGCATTACAAAAGAACGCCGCTCAATTTGTTCAATACAGCCAGAAATATCAAAAATCGCGAGAGGCGATTCTTCCATTTTAAATTTGTAAAAATTGATTTCCATAAAGGCCATGGCTTCTTGTCCATCGTGCTGTGTTGGGTAAACTCGAGTTTCTTGAACGGGAATGTTGTATTTTTCGTTACTATCGGTTTCTTGGTGCCATCCATCCTTAAATTAAATTAAATTAATTATCATTAACTAAACGGAGTTATTAAAAAAGACTTACAGTAGTAAAATAAACCTCTCGATAAGCTTTAGAGGAGGTTCCATCTTTGTTTTTGACATCTTGTTCACCACTCCAAACGTTGCATAAAATGTCTCTAGTTTCGTACTAGAAAAAATAAAGTTAATCTTGAGATAAATCTAATAACCCATAATTCCAGGACTCATTGGACTCGACGAGTGCGAGTTCAGTTTTTCAAAACTTGAGAAGTTGAGACTCAACTCGAAACCAAAATAAAAAAAACAGGGCTCGCACACCCCTAAGCAGTGGTGTGCAAAATCATGAATGAACAGGGCTTGGCTGTACAAAAGTCACTCTCGAATTGCCCACAGCTGGCCCTAATTCAAAAACTAAATTACCTTGCCCTTAAAGTGCATATTTTCATTAAAGAAATCAAAAACTTTATCTTTGGTGATCATATCTAATGTCTTTCCATCGGGAGATTTGGTAGCGAATTCATTTTGTTCCGGAATTTCCATGGCTAAACATTTTCCATAAATTTTATCCGTATAATAGACGATTCCTAAAATTTTTATGTAAATAAATAAATTTTTTAACAAAGAATAGAAAGAAACTTTAGATTATAAGTACCGGTATTAAAATCATAAACTGAGGAGATAGCTTGATCAGGATTGGGGATATTTTCTTTGTTATTTTTGAGTAAAGTCGGATAAAAATCTTGTCGGGCGAGCTTTCGATTATAATCGTACCACATCTCTTCGTACCAATCTTGAGTGACGCTTTTAATTTCGCGATTAAAATTTTCCACCGTGACTATCGATTCAATTCGAGCGCTAAAAGCATCAGTAACTTCAGGAGTTTTAAAAGTATCGTCCATCATGTGACAGTTCATTCGGGGCGGAGGTTGAAACATCTGATCAGTCATTACGGGCGTATCATCGAAAAAAACGATTTCATTGACGGACTTTATGGGAATCCATTGACTATCGTTGTTATCCTTAAAATAACCCCCCTCAGATTCAATTTTTAATGGAGCCGTTGGGGCCATTGAAGCGGTTACAAGATCTGTCAAAGGTAAAACGAACAATATAATCATAACTGTACATAATTAAATAAGGTATCGAAGATCGAACCTTTGCTCCAATAGAAAACATTTTTCACAGTTTCGTAGCGGTATTGGTCATAAACGCAACCGACAAAGGCATCACTAGCCGTGTTTCGATATAGAAGCTCCTTAGAATTATTAAGTTGGGCGTATTTATAAGGACCGCCGAATTGCAAATTTTCGTATGAGTTGTACATGGCCGAAACTTTGCTTCCTACTCGGTCTTGTTTGTAACCCATGTAAAGTCTGTATTCGGAATCGGCCATTCGTTGTGTTAAGCAAACTGCTTCCGATTGAGGATCATCTTGAATCGGAGCTAAAAGAAATACGAAACGATGAGACAAATATCAGAGTTCATTAACTAATTATTTATCAGTACCTCCGGGATGTAAACGCATAAAAGTAGTTAATAATTCTCTTTGATAATCGTAGATATAAGTCTCTTCCTTTCCGTTAGAAATTGACACTAACTTAGCTCTCAAATTAACAGGATCGAAATAATTTTCAACCCATGTAAATTTCTTCAAGAGTGAGTTTACGTAAAGGGATTTCATAGTAAATTTCTCTGGCAGTATTGGTGGAATTAGTCCGTCATTAGTGTTAATCTCATCGCAAACTCCGACATTCCAGTCTCCCACAGTGAAGGAAATTAAAATTAGGATCGAAAAAAATCCAAAAAATAGTCTAAATTGACAAAATCAATAATAATGATTGATTCACAATTATTAAAATTAATTAACAAATTAAATAAATACTTAATAATTAAATGAAATACTCAATTATCAAATTCACTACTAAATTAATTATTCAATTGCTCATAAAATAAATTACCTAATCATAAAATTAATTACCTAATCATTAAATTAATTACCTAATCATTAAATTAATTACCTAATCATTAAATTAATTACCTAATAATTAAAAAAATTACCTAATTATTAAAGGAATCTCTTAATTTTTAAATTAATTACCTAATCATTAAATTAATTACCTAATAACTAAAAAAATTACCTAATTATTAAAGGAATCTCTTAATTTTTAAATTAATCTCTAAATCCTTAAAAATATTACTCAATTATAAAACTATTTACTCAATTAAATTACTTAATTATAAAATTAATCACTTAATTATTAAATTATTTTTATAAAATTAATCACTGAATTATTAAATTATTTTTTATAAAATTAATCACTTAATTATTAAATTATTTTTTATAAAATTAATCACTTAATTGTTAAATTAAATTAAATACATACTTTAAAAGCATTATAATCCCCAAAAATTATTGAATAGTTACTCGAAGAACCATATACCTTTCTAATACTAAGAGAGGGGGTGTATCCTAATAACTTTCACATCGTATTTATCAATTTTATCATCAAATCTCTATTGTTTCGATAGACGGGAATATCTAAAGTATGTAAAAGTTCTAAACAATACAAAAAATTATCTCAAAGTTTACAATACGCTACGATTATATAATTAATAAAACGAATTGATTTCTTGTACAAATATTTATTATCAATTTTTTTATTTTCTTTCCAAGTTTTTATTTTTTTTTTTAGAAAAACAGCGAAGGTTCGGCAGTATCAGCACATTAAACATTCTCATAGTTTTCGTCTTTGCTAATCAACTTGAGGGTACGTAAAATTAACTAATTACAAATTTTTTAAGATAAAATTAATTATATTTAACACCTTTTGAGCTCGAATGTTTGTATTTTTTATGGATAAAAACTTGGAATTATATCGATAGTTATAGGATAACGAGCGTCGATTATGATAGAAATGGGTAAACAATACGCAACAAACTGAATTAAAATTATTATTACGTTTGAAATTTAAATCTGATTGAGGCACTTTGAAAAATATTATTTATCTTAACAATTAGTAAAAAAAAATAAAGAACCACCGACCGCATATTTTATATTAATTATATTTTACTTTAAATATTCCTTTAAAAATCCATTAATACTCAATTTGTAGGGAAAGTAATTTTAAAAATTATAAAAAGAGTCGTTAACTTAAAAAGAGCCCCGCTAATTAACTACGTGATATGGAAAGGAATGTATTGATTTTTTCTCGGATAATTCCTGAATTTGCTTTCGAATCTAAACTTATATACAATTTCTAATTTCTTCCGCTCTTTCAGTAAATTCCGATTTTAGTATGGTTTAGTCGTAGGCCCAATTCATTCAACAAGGGATTTTTGAGAAAAATAAACACCTTGGTTAACGTGGTATAAACTTAAAGAGACAACGAAGAAGAGCATTGAAATATGCGTAAAAAATAGTATATCCATTAGAAATTACAATTACTAAATTTAAGCTTATTGTTTACACTCCATTTGAGTCTCGAAACAGAATTTTGAGGTTTGATACAAAAATTTTGAGGCTTGAAACTAGAATTTTGAGACTCGTAACATAATCTTGCGGCTCGAAAGCAGGATTATAATAGTTCAGAGCTAGAAGCTTGAACAGGGAAACTTACAGAGCTTGAAAATCTCTAGTAAAATATTACTTATCATTTCTTGTCAATTTACAGTTAATTACCAAACTTTAACTTAGAGTCTAATTCCATTTTCAAACTTTAGGTTTTACAAATTTTAAGATAGGCTTAGCTTGATTATATCACAAACTTAGTAAATAAATAAGATTAATAATGTTTTACGCATATTTTAAAGCTTCCAAGCGATTAAAGAATAATGGTACTAGTCTTCATTATCCCTTCAATAGAACTATAAGGCTTCTAAGTACGGGTATTGAACAGGTGTTTTTTTTTTTTGTTTTTTTCAATTTTAATATACGAATTCTTTTGTTATCAGTAAAAAAAGTATCGGATGTAATTGTAACACGATTAGTTAGTTTCTTAATCAAACAGTATTAAATCTTAATGAGACTCCGACAACGTGATTGAATTTACGAGCGCAATTCAAATTTTCTAAAATACTCGTATTTGGTAAGAGAGGAAGACTTTAAATCATAAACGGAGAGAAAAAGGATTGTTGTTTTATCGCAAAATTACCCGATAACCATGATTAAAGTTTAAATACTTGTACCAGTATTTACAAAAAAAAAAATTAAATATATTTTTAACATCTCTATAAATTTATTTTATTTTAGTAAAATTTCTTGGCTTTAGCTTCTTTGTTGCTCCTGAAATGAACAAAAAATTGTATTAAATTTAAATTAAAGGGACAATGAAGACGAGGAAACAATTTTTAATCAATTAAGGAGTATTTAAGCCTAATATTACTCATAATTTAAATTTATTTCTTACTTGAAAATAACATAACCAACAAATCCTATTAATTGAATGCCCATAAAAACGAAGAAATACGTTGGTGTTAGACAATTTGCCGATTGAACTGGAGGACATCCAGTAGCGGCTCCGGGACTAATTGGTCGAGCTACTAATGAAGCCACCTCTCGTTTAACTATGTGAAGATTGTCCTTAATTTCGTTAATAAAGTTTTGGTCAATGGCTCGTCCATCCGCTGGACCCTGAGATCCCACTTTATTTTGATTCGTGATGATTGTGCCGGTTCTTTGATGAATATCGGCTACGAAAGCTCTGAAATATTAATTAACAATTGCATTTATGATACTTAGAGAAATAAAGTTACAAAAATTTATACTTGACGTCTCGCGTAGCTTGTAAGACTTCTTTTTGGTTTCCTAAGACTGCTTCAACTTCGTGCCTTCGAATTGTATCTCCCACTACTCCACCAGCAATGTTAGGTTGATGTCCGACGGGAGGCATTTGTCCTTGGGGAACTAGCATTGATTTGATTTTTAATTAAATATATTCATTCAAAATGGACTTTAATATATTTTAAATAATTACCACCTCCGCCGCCACCCATAGAAAGCATGGAAAGGGTTCTTTCTTGGCGCCCAATTATCTCGTCTAATTTACGATGTAATGCTTTGACGGCTTCAAACATTTGACTTTGGCCATTGAAAATTTGAGAAAGTTCTCTTTGTTGTTGGCTTTCGTATTCTTCTTCGGGATTATATTCTGGTCTATGAGGATCTCCAGGGTGTTGTTTCTTATATTCTTCCTTTTGTTTCTCTAATTTGTCTTTGTATTGCTCGTATTCTTTAGAAAGTTTCTCTTTCTCGGAATCCGCTATTAAATGAGCGGCCTAAATGAAAAATTTCAAAATTTAAATCAGATATTTAGAAAGGAAAAGCAGATTTTAATGGTATTTCTTACTGGTTCAGTTCCAGGAGGATATAAACTGAAAGTGAGGAACTTAAGAGCGTCATGATCATCTAAAAGTTTAAAATAATTATCAAAAACCATTTACACTTTATTAATAACCTTCAATTACGTACCAGCGAGTCCGCCAGTAGCTGCAGAAACTCCAAAATGACCCGCAACGGGTAAAAATACATTTTCAACTCTGATACACATTTCGTAGTCATCATCATTATTAGTATTTCCTCCGTGAAATAATACCTAAATATAAAAAAAAAAAAAAAAAGACATTAAAAAAAGTAAAGAACTACATTACATTGATAATTAATATTATATCTTACGGAAAGAACATTCTTATAGTACTCAATTTTGGCTCTAACTGGGTAGGGTTTGTTTCTGAAATCCCTCAAACATCCTGCTAATTGTTGGTTGACACCATCCCTATAATATCAAAGACTCAATGAAGCAATTTAGTTCATGAAAACATATTTGGAAATCTTACGTTTGATGTTCGTAATTTTTTGTACCATCATTGTTCATAGCTAAAATGTATGGATTATTGCCCTAATAAAAATAAATTTACCATGAAAAATCTTGATATATCAAAACCATTCTCAATATCTTACTCGGCCATCATTATCGAATGAATCAAAAAACAATCCTAATCCTTTCCACGGTTCGCTGCTGCCAAATACTGGACCTTCAACTCCTTTCTCTTCAGTATACCAAAATGCCTATTTAACGAAAGAAATTAGACACGAGAAAGATACTTAAGACGTCAAACTTTATGGAAAAGAACCTACTAGTCCATCAGCCCCTAATCTTCCTCTTCCGCTAACTCTAAAAATAAGCTCGACTTCCCACCACTGAAATGTTGTTTTACTTTTGGTCCATATTGCCCCTGAAAATCGTGTTTAACTCCTTGATTAAGATAAAAAAATTAAAGTGATTTATTTTGGATAATACCTTTCTTGCTCCTTAACGATGGAGTAATCCTAACCATTTCTTCGCTGGCAATTGCATCTGAAAATTTAGGTTAGAAAACTCAACAGGCAGTAAAAATCATGAGCTTCGAAGCGTGATTAATGAATATATTAATCGAAGTAATTAGACTATCAACAGTAAAACTTCCATATGCTGAGTGGGTGTGAGTTTCCATAAATGCATGACAACCAGGGAAGTTGATTATAGACTTATTTTAGTAATATTATTGCTAATTAAAGTCATTCTTTATACGTATATAAAGTTTATTACGAGAAAAAACAATAGTTATATGAAAAACATGGAATTTGATTGACGTACATGTAGCATATAGTAAAGGCCACGTGTACTTCGTTATCTACAAATTCATATACATACATGCACAGTAAGGCCGGTATTGGCATATACAACAAGGCTTAAAAAACGACAACTCACTTCCGTCATATTCCCAGAAAGGTACAGTTCCGTCCTTTTGCGCTAAATATGGCCCTTTAAAACTGTATTTGTACTCGAATTTCTTGTGCGGATTATCACTTTTACAGAAATCTAAAACTAAAGCGAGAAATGCAAAAAATAAAATATCTTTTAATCCAGCCATGGCGCCTACCCGCGTAGAAGACTTTTTCGTTTTGAGCAGACGCGAGAGGCTGTTCACCCCTGCAAACGTTATTGGTCAATTAAATACCATGTGATAATTTAAAGCCCGCTAGGCGATTCACTGTAGTTACGTAATACTTTCTTGAATAGAATCAAGAATTCTTACTTCCAGTTACTTCTCAATGAAAATAATTTTCTTACATTAGACGTTCGCATTAATTAAGGGAATTTTCATTTTCACTGCAAGAATTTTTCACATTAAATTTCATTGTAAAATAATTTTTCTATACTGAGAATAAGCATTCTTGTGTGAAAAAGGTTAAAAATCTGTTCTCAAAGTCCGTTTTCACAAAACGCCAATTTTCCCATGTAATTTTATTATGGCACCGCTGCGGGCCTGCAGCGCGTGTGAACGGGCCTTAGCTTAGCATCTTGACGCTTTGACATTTGACACCTTGACAAGTTATCATTATTTGGCGCCGTCTGTAATGAAAAATTGCAACTAACACGTCATTGTTCACGCCAAGTCCGTGTACCCGAATCGAATTAGTAATTTAAATTTAAATTAGATAATTAGTTATAATTAAGTACTAAAATTAAAAGCACTGATGTTAAGTTTTGGGTCAATTCTTCCTTTACCCCAACAGGTTAGCAATTTTACAATATTTATTATTTAAAATTCCAAAAAGGAAAAACAGCAGCCAAAGGCTTATAAAATTGGGTTTTACCATTATACTAGTGGTGGTCTTGTTAAACTTGTTGTGTTTAATTTAATTTAAGCTGGCCGTGGGAAAAAAAGAGGTGAAGTAATTTATAATCATATTTTAACGTTGAAACTTAATCTTGTCTGTTTTCTACGGCCAATTTATTTCTTAAAACAAGTGGGTTAAGTATATTTTGACAAGTTGAACTAGAGAATTATTTCTCTGAAACCTGAAATTTTGATTATAAAATTGAAAAGCTTATATAAGAATGAAATAGCTCAAAAACTTGTTTATTTTCAGGTTCTGTTACCATTTAGCCATTTTGCTTCGGTATTAGCAGGTGCCTCTAGATACTCTAGAGTTAACTCAAAAAACAAAGGAAGAAATGAAACGAAGAACGAATCCTCCACTGTTCAATCAACTTCAAATCTTTTGGAAATTCTTAATCAATTCTGCGACTCTAATGTCTTAGTATCAGGAAGGCTGTGGGAACAATTAACTCCTCCGGGAACTCCGTGTAACCACAAGAAATTTCCTTGGGTTCAGACATTCGCCTCGAGCGAATCATTTTTTGAAAACAAAAATGGTAAGTGACCTTACGGTATTTAAAATGAGACAAAAAGTTAAATTAATTTCCCATTTTATAGGGTTTCCCGAGTGTTACCTTAGAAAAAATAATTTATATTCACCTTTAAGTATTCCTAATTTAACTACATCAAATCTTCATAGCTTGAGTCTTCATTTAGGTAATAATAATAATAATAGTATTAATTAGCCTGTAAAAGTTAAATCATTTGGATCACTCTATTAGGAAGCGTAATTAATATACAAAAAAGGGGTTTCAAAACAAGATCAGCGCGAATCGATCAAGATGCTGATTCTAGTTCTGTCGGAGAGAAATTTCTCGGACTTAAAACGAAGAAAGATAAAGTAAATGTAAACTAAACATGGTAAGATTTGAATTAAAATCAATTTTGTCCTTAGGATAAAATAAAGCTTTTGTCAGAAGCGGAACAAAATGAAAGGTTAAAAACTTTGCTTTCCGAAGAAACATTAGGCCAAGAAGAGCAACAAAGATTGAAAGTAGGTTTGACTCAAAATTTTTAAATGACCAAAGATTACTAGATTTAAAAAACAATGAATCATTTTCTTTTTAGGTAGCGTTTGCCGAGGGATATCTAGCTTCTGATCCAAAATCTCGTCCAAATTCTAAACTACGAATATTTAATATATTTCGCGATGTACTGGGAATTATCCTTATTTTGGCAATACTTTTCTCCTTCATGGGTGAGCTTTCTGGTACACAAATTTAGTTTTTTGTTTTCAACCATTTTCTAGTCTCAATTTATGGTTTTATCTACGCTTTATGTCTCTTTTTCCAGAAATGTTACAATTTAAGCGTGTTAACTTAATCGCGATAAAAAATAAAAATAATGGTTTCTTTAGGAGGACCATTTCGACGAGTTTTAATAGGAACTACCAACGAAGTTCATCCTGAGGAGATTGATGTTACCTTTGAAGATGTTAAAGGCGTAAGTGAAAACTAAAACCCACTTTAAACTTAATTTAATTCTTTACTTTCAAGGTCGACGAAGCGAAACAGGAACTTCTTGAAATAGTGGAGTTCTTAAGAAACCCGGAAAAATTTTCAGTCCTCGGTGGGAAATTGCCTAAAGGAGTTCTATTGGTGGGTCCACCCGGTACAGGAAAAACTTTACTAGCACGAGCTGTAGCTGGAGAAGCCAATGTACCATTTTTTCACGCTGCTGGACCCGAATTTGACGAAATTTTGGTATGTATTTCACTATTTTGTGTTAAAATATTTTTTGTTAATAATAATTGTTTCGTTACACTTGTTAGTGTATTAAAACTATTAAGCTAAATTTTCCCTTTCTAATATTTTTTTGTATGCATGTTTGACTAGGTTGGACAGGGTGCTAGACGAGTTCGAGATCTTTTCAGTTAGTATTTAAATATTTTTTTCACCAAAAATTGCGTAAGTAATTGATTGGAGAAACTTAAATTTAAGGTACTGCGAAAATGCGAGCCCCTTGCGTCATATTTATCGACGAAATAGATTCCGTCGGGGCCAAAAGAACCAACTCTGTCCTTCATCCTTACGCCAACCAAACGATCAATCAATTGCTCACCGAAATGGACGGATTCCGACAAAACGAGGGAGTAATAGTTTTAGGAGCTACAAATCGACGAGATGATCTAGACAAGTAAGTAGTTTGATTAAGGAAACTTTAACTTAAAGAGTAAAACTCATCCAGAAAATCTCCTAAGGGCTCTTTTACGACCTGGTCGTTTTGATGTCGAAGTTCAAGTTCCAGTACCAGACCTAACTGGAAGAAAAGAAATCTTGAACTTATATTTGGGGAAAATTAAAACGTCAAATGACGTTAACGCAGATGTTTTAGGTAGAGGGACAACCGGATTTACTGGAGCTGATTTGGAAAATATGGTATGTTATTACTGAAATTGCCTTATGTATGTAATTTTGTTATAGCTGCTCTGCCTTGACTTAATAGTTCTAAGCTAGCATACTATATTTCGTTATAATGAAGTTTACTACCACAAATACGGTTAAGCTTAAACCTTGATTTTAATGAGTTTATTCATATTTTACAGGTTAATCAAGCCGCTTTAAGAGCCGCTATTGACGGGGCAAGTGCTGTTTCTATGGCTTACTTGGAAAATGCGAGGGATAAAGTTTTAATGGGTCCAGAAAGAAAATCTAGGATTCCAGATGAAGAAGCCAACACGATTACGGCTTATCACGAAGCTGGCCACGCTATGGTAGCTTTTTATACTAAGGACGCTCATCCTCTTCACAAGGTCACCATTATTCCTCGAGGACCATCTTTAGGCCACGTTAGTCCTTGTTTAAAACCTCTTTTCATTTTCAATCTGTAGAAAATACTAGAAAAAAATGAAATTAATAAAATACTTATTTAAATTCTAGACGGCGTATATCCCTGATAAAGAACAATATCATATTACAAAGTCTCAAATGTTAGCTACGATGGACACCTTAATGGGTGGACGAGCGGCTGAAGAACTCATTTTTGGAAATGAAAAAATTACGTCTGGTAATTTAATTGTTTAATAAAATAAAATTCCAAGTGATTTTAAGTTTAATTTTTGTTTAAACGAATTTAAAGGCGCTTCTAGTGATTTAAGGCAAGCAACTTCAATGGCAATGCATATGGTTAAAGATTGGGGCATGTCAGATAAGGTAATAATCAACTGGTTATTTTTAAGTAATTACCCAAATTGATTATATTTATTATTAGGTTGGTATGAGAACCTTTGATGATGATAAAAATTCCTTCGTCGTTGTTAATGAGCTTTCAGAAACCACTAACGAAGCGATAGATTCTGAAATTAAGAGATATCTATCAGTAAGTTATCAAAAGATTATTGAATTTAAGTAATTTGTCACGAAACTAACTACTCCCTTGGTTTTAGGAATCCTACGAAAGAGCCAAGGCTATATTGAAACTACACGCCAAAGAACATAAACTCTTGGCGGAAGCTTTACTTCAATATGAAACACTAGATTTAGAAGATGTTAAAGCTATTCTTAGCGGAAAAGAAACTCCCTTACCTAGAAGGCGACTTAAATGACCTTTGTAATTTCGCGATTAATTCGTCATAAAATTTAAATGTGTAAATAAAACTTATTAGCCCAAATTTATATTCTTGAGTGTGTTTATTTAATTGAAACTTCCCCACCATTTTTTTAAATAGGACCAAAAAAAAAAAAAAAAAAAAAAAACATTTATGCGCCATCTATTTCAAATTTATCAAAAATAGGCATATAATTAAATTTGTAATCAGAAAACTATGGCGGGAAGTTTGAACGTCTTTGTACCACGTGTTTTCTTATAAAGAAATATTATATTACAAAAATTTAATATAATATGAAACTATTTTAAAATGCTATTCAAAATCACGTTAAAGTGTCCGTCGCGTTTATCACAGGGTAGGCCCAAGTTGGTTGGCTATGAAGGTCAAAAACGTATACTCCTAGCGTCAGAGTCAAAGCCAAAGTCGTGATACAACATAAAATATTCATAATCAGACCAGGAAACAGCTTCATAAAGGAATATTTGTTAAGTTTAAACGTATTAATTATAAATAAATTAAGAAAAAATTAGTTCAAACCATATCTTTCGCTCCAATATTTCCAACTTCGCATACTACTGTATTAGGTGGCGTGGCTACTGGTAACATGAATGAAAACGAGGAACTAATTGTTACCGGTAACATCAAGTACAGAGGATGAGTTCCAATACGGAGAGACTGGAAAAAAAAAGCAGATAGTTATGCGAGGAAAAAATGATTCAACTTCAATTAAGACGTAAACCATCCTTCTTATTGTTGATTAAAATGCAAATGTTATTTAACCGAGCAGTCGATGGGTGGCAGACATCTTGAGGTAATTAATTTATATTTTACCAGTTCGGCCATTACTGGAAGGAACACGGTAGCAGTAACAACATTCGACGTAAACTCCGTCAAAGATGCGGTTAGTAAACACATGATTAAAATTAAAGCTGGTCCTGATAAACCCGAAGTTAAAGATAATACTTCGCTAACTAGACGTGAAAGCCCCGAGTACTTTAAGAAAAACTTGATAAGTATAGAACTAGCTAAAGACTCGGACAAGACGTCAGAAAACATACCTTGAAGGCTTCTGCAAGGGCAAACCCTCCCCCTAGAATTAAAACTATTCCCCAATGCATTTTCTTTTGTGACGATTTCCAATCTAGAAGGGCGGGTCCGGTCCAAAACCGTTTAGGGTCGGCTGGAATAACGAAGAGGAGGGAGGTCATAGCGATAACGACAGTTGCTCCGCCAAGTTTTCTACCACAATATAAGATAAGAAATTTAAGAGCACTTCTGGCCGATGGAAACTATAGTTTCCATCGTCTTCTGATTAAAGGCCCTATCTGCTCTGAAATTTGCCCCTTTAATATGCTCTTCCCATATGTACACAGACTAGCTTTGACTGTACAATTCGCTTTGTACAACGTCGTCTGCTAAGCTAGAAAAGAAGGCAACATTAAAGGGGATTTAAAAATCACAGATAGTCCCTTTAATGTAAATATATGTGAAGCGAAACTTACTCTTCCTTGACTAAAAGTTCACCCCAACCAGTCATAAATCGTGGTTCTTCGAAAAACCACAGTAATTTCATTAAAATAAATATTCCCAATACAGATCCTTCCTGAAAACTGAGATTACGAATATTTATTTGAGAATTTGGAAAATCGAACGAAGAACGCGTACGTGTACGTGTACTTGTTTAATACAATGTCACAATATGTTTTCTAATAAAGTTTGTCAGAAGTTTATAATTTATATACTTCTGGCTCCACACGAACGCGTCCTAGTCCTACGCCCCCAATCCTAATTGTTTTACCTTATTGGTCCTAATTCTTCGTATTTGGACCTAACTATTTCGCCAATCGATCTACCATCGACAGTTTCTACTTTTGGACTAGGAAATTATTCAAATTAGATTTATAATTTATAATTACGTATTGGCCAAGTTATACCTTTTTCGAACGAAAGTAAAATGTAGAACCAACCAGGAAATGAAAGTACATAAAACTGCGCAAGGTATTCCAAAAAGCATCCAAGAAGCGTATGTTATGTCTTGGGATTCTTCGTACAAACTTTTCCGAGAAATAACAATTTCAATTTCAATGACTCAATTTTTTTCTAGGCAATATAGATAGTTTTCACTAAAGGGGGTAAATGCCGTTCCCCCAGTGTTGCCAGCCATTTGTGAGTGCAATCTGAAGCAGAGAGAAAGGCTAGCAGTTCAGTTTTGGAACTGATCTGGTCTGAACTGCACTCACAAGCTCCTGGCAACCCTGCAATGAAAGCAAAGCTGGGTGAGAGGGGTGAAATTTTCATTTGCCCCTTTATCGAAAACTATGTATCAATTGGTAAGTTATATACTCTTCCATGATGCCTTTGAGTACAAGATTAGGTCCGGTTCCTGTCAGTGTCCCAGTACCACCGACATTTGCGCCATAGGCAATAGCTAAAAGCAAAGCTTTTTTCAAACTATTTGTTCTGCCTTTCTGCACGGGGGTCTTATGATTTAATGACCTTCGCGAGATTCGATAACAAAATGAACCATTTGTTAAAAAATCTTCATATTTGTTTTGCCAGAAAAGCAAAAACTGGAAAAGCGAGTATTGTAAACCAGTTCTGAATATAATAAGGAGGTATCCTTGACTAGGGTATCCTCTTACTTTGAATAACTAAAATAAATATAAGTATGTACTTACGTTATATTTCTCCGAATTTCATTATCATTTGTCTTTTCCAAGAACGCACCTGTTCGCAAAATATTACAAAAGTTAAAAAACAAACAAAAACTTAAGTATCATCAGGAGTAACAAAATAAACCTCTTTCTATAAGGGAGGTTTATTATGTTACTTCTGGCATCATCAAACAGGTATATTTTATAAAATAAGCTTACATAGCTTACACTCGCATCGTGTCGAATGATTTTTAAACTTCACTTCTCTCAAAAGTAAATGACTCTATAAGTGTACATTTAACTTTGATTTCGCTGACTTTCTAACACCTTCTAGTTTCTACACTATACATATCCTCCAAAGAGTCGATTACAAAGTATAAAAAATTAATTACCCCGATTTTGGTTACAAATGAAGTTGGAAGCATCTTCAGGGATGGATTCTTCCTGTTGGACAATTTCCGCTGATACTGCTTCTAAAATTGGTACCAAAATTAAAGCTGTAGTTGTGTTGCTGATCCACATTGATAAAAAGGATGCCGTTATCAAAAAACTGGGCATCAATCTGATTTTAATAAAGATAAACAATATAAAAATTCTACTTGGAGATTTGCAGTGGTCTTTTTTGGACCTGTTTTATACCCCAAGATGGTGAAAATTTGTCGTCTGCTGATTTTACAATAGTTGTAAGGCAGACAAGCGAAAAAGGAGGTGAAGGGTGTATCAAACTTATTTTTCTTATAATCAACATTCATAACGGTTTGAAAACGGTCCTAAAGTGTTAAGTGTGAACGTAGCTTAATTGAAATGGAAGTTGGCTCTTCCATTTTTCAAAGTGGACAACGCGTGGCCACCATCTTGGTTAAAACAGCTAAAGAACTATTGGTATATACCTTTGATTATTTATCCCGACGAGAACCAACAATTTCAAGGCTAATCTTTTATGTATATTTGAAGCTTCGATGGCTACGGCCAAAAATAGGCCTCCTAAAGCTATCATTGTAGTTGTCTGAAATCATAATTATATATAATTCTCTATGTAAGAGCTGAAGAAAATTGATATACAATGTTACATTTCATTGGGAAAAAGTAGTCGATGCCACGTAACTAATTATTATAAAAAGACCGTAATTTTTTAAAGCCGGTCGTTTTTGACAGACAGCAGCTTATTCATATTTGAATGTAAACATTTAAGCAGGAGTGCGAGTATCAGTATCAACTCTAGATAGTGTTAGTCGATCATCATAAATCCATCATTTATAATCTTTGTAGATGAAATATCATGCACTCGTATTTAAATGCAGATATGGATGTGGATTGATATGGATATGCCCATTATAAGCTGGTTTTCATGATAGCGATATTTGAAGCGATTTATTTTTGAGTGAGCGATTTATCAATAAACAATATTGCTGAAGCGAGAGCGAGAAAATAATCCAAATAGATAGCTACCGTATCGTAAATATTCTCTGTCGCTGGTCCATTCATTAAATACAATATCACCATAAGTTTAGAACTTATAGTTATAAACTTATGATATCCCTTACATGAAAAAAGATGAAAATATAGCTCGTTTTTTGTGTTTTTGTTTTTTTCGCAATTCGTTTTTATGATGAGTTTTATGAAAGCGATTTATCAATGAGCGATATTTCTGAAGAGCGAGGCACAAAATAAAAGTGAAATAGGTGCGATATCGCATTTTTTTTTTTTTTTGTTAATATTTATGCGTGAGAAATATGTGACACATTCACTTTAAATGAAATTTATACTTTAGATTCGAAAAGTTTAATTGATTTTAAAGTGGCGACGTTGGTTACGCGTGAAGTTGATAAGAACCTTACCTTCATATAAGCTTTACATATCGTTGATGTCCCTATCACATCCAAAAGGGGAAAAAGTACAACCGGGAGTAACGCAGTTGCAGAAAGAGGAATGGCTTCGGAAACCCAATAAAGAATAACTATAATCATGCCGTAAGCGCATTTTATTTCCTGATAAGTATTTGAAACAATTCGATTAAAACGAATCAAATAAATCCAAGGTAATTCGAACCTTAGTATCACCGAAGGCGAAAACTGGCAGGGCTAAAATCGGAATTAGAAATATTAAAATCCTTTTAAGGGCGTCTTTGAAGAAGCGTTGATTTTTCCAACACATCTTTTCTATCTCAGTTTAAAACGTGAAATGAAAAATAAAGACTGACTGATTTTTAAAAAAAAAAAAAAAAAAAAAAAAACATCTAAACGTCTGTCGTTAAATATTTCTGCCCCCCCTTCAAAAATTTTGTTTCACATAACGGGGCTCCACAATACCAACACGACCTTAATCGTGATGTGATGAGTTAATTTAGTTATACCAGGAAAAAATTCTCGTTCATCTGTATAAAACAAATAAAAAATAATTATTTGATTAGTAAAAGAACCCTAAGAGCGTAAAGATCTTTTTACGAGTTTAATCAGTTATCTCTTCTGATTTTCATCATACAAGTCGTACTAACTGATATAATTTCCGTAAGCGTTTTTAGCTAGACTAATAACTCGCTTGTTTTAAGGGTTATTCTCGGGAAATTTAATTTCAAAACATAATAAATATTAGAAATATTTATTCGACATATTTTTCATTAATTATAAACGTAAAGTTTATAAAGGTAAAATGAAATTAACTTATTAATTAAAAGAGCGATACTTCATGGTTTAACAACTTCCAAACTCTAAGTATCGGTCTTTTAATTAATAAGTTAATTTCATTCATATTTCATCTTGGTCAATAACTTTAATATTAAAGTTTATAAAGATACTTACTTAAAGCCATAATTAGTAGATTTTGACGCAAACTGGTGTAAATTTTTAATCCACATTTGATTGTTCGTTAATTACGAAATTGTAAATTCAACATTTAAATTTACGGTTAAAGATTTGTTTTTCGAATTGTTCTTCGGAGTTCCGAAGCGACGCCTTCTAAGAGTTTGAAATTGGTACTAATAGGTTTCTAGCCTCGCCATTGGCTGAAGTCTTAGGACTCCCTCTCCTCTCCCGAAACTAGATGAGGAAACTGATGGACATTACAGGGCGACATCTGTAGGTTAAATCGTTTTAATTTTAATTAAATTTTAGTTAAACTTTAAATTTATTCGAATCTCGTAAAAGTATAATTGATAACAAGTTTTTAATAATTAAAAGTTTGTTTAAATTCAAAATTATTCTATAGATTAGAGCGAGCGTAAGCTTCTAGCTTTGTTAATGTCTCCTATTTAATATCGTCACAGGTAAATCATGCTGTGATGATTTACTTGTGATATCGTTGAAATAATTCAGAGTGGTTTTCTATACGCTGTACTCTTTTTTTTTTAATGAAGTATCAATATGATATGTCAGAGATACCGTTCTCCGCGGTTAATTTAACAAGAAGATTTAACCCCAAATTTGCATAAATTTTAAAATAAGCGATTAAATTTGATTTTTAGACGTAATCAACTGTAGTAAATAATGTCAGTTCATTTTTGAATAGATATTCGTAATATTTAATTTCAAAACGTAATAAATATTAGAAATATTTATTATATTTTATAAATCTCGACATATTTTGTATTAATAATACAATTGGTATTAAATTAGTAGATTTTGACGCAAACTGGTGTAAATTTTTACCAAAATTGATTTATAAATATTTTTAAACGTAAATTATATCGTAATATCTTTGTAATTAAAGTTAATTGATAAAATTAAGTTAATTGAAATATTTTTTTCGCAATTTGAGGCTAAAATAGGCTAATTTCGTTACATAAAAATGCGAGGAGTGTTTTTAAGCGCTTATATATTCCTAATCAAGTTTAATCGCGATTAAATTTAATATAAATTAAAATTAAAATTGCTCGTAACTTTTCAAAAATATTTTTATCGGATTGCCCGCGTCCTCAAACCTAAGAATTCTTATTTTTCTTTTTTAATTTATCTTAATTAGGGCCCGTAATTAATTTAATATTAAATTTAAATCGCGTTTAAAATTGTAAAACTAGATGTATGAAAATTCTATGGCAGCGTATCTCGTCCTGAAAGTTTCGTTTTGAGAAAAAAGTTTTCGAACGAGTCTTTTCGCTAAAACCTAAATATTGGGCTTAATTTTAACGAATTTTAAATCCAAAACTATGTCATCTGATAGATTAGAATACGAGGAATCCGCTCGTGTTATTATAATTAACGTCAGACTAATAGTTAATTAGTTATTCAATTAGAAAGTTAAGCCTAACTCCTTTTTCAGTTCGAAAAATTGAATTAACTCTTATAATTAGATTAAATCTCGATTATATTTAAACAAAGCATACTTAATCTAGTTAATTAACGCGCGAGAAACTCAAAAAAGTTAATTTCATTATCCTGGGATAAGCGGTTAATTAGTTACGTAATTAAGTTCCACGATTTTAACCAATTTTTTTTTGTTTCGAAGTTTTTAAATAATTTTTCCGCCTTGAAATTAAGTCGCGTTTAAATGTGATACATGTAAAAAAGTCAATTAAGATACGGAGAATTAAATAAAATTAGTCTCTTTATCCTACGATCATCCGTTAATTAGTTATTTAAGAAAGTTTGGGGCTAATTAAGCAATTTTCTTGATTTTAAAATGGTTATCACGTCACTACGGCTTTAAAATAAAGCGTAATTAAGAAATTTAATCGTGTTTCCATATATTGGCGCGCGGGGATTTCAAAAATGTTCATTTCGACGCTCAAAATTAAGTATTTAATTAAATATTTAATTTAAATCAAACCCCCTCCACATTTTCTTCCAATTTTTGGTTCACGGAGCTCGTTGTAATAGAGGGGAGCCTATAATTAAGGAGAAAAGCGTTTCTTTGCTTCATAGCCGCATTCGCTTTCTTCCATGAACGATAGAAGTTACTTGTGTTCGTGCTTAAAGATTGAATAGAGACAAAACTCCATTAAGGGGAAATCCTAACCTTATAATTTTCCTTGTAGTTTAAATAAAACTTCATTCGGTTTGTTTGGCAAACGGAGGTAAAGGGGTCTGAAAGTGAGAGGGGAATGAAATTCCTGGAGAAACGGGGCGCGCGCGGAGTCAGCTTTTATTTTCAGCGGGAGAATAATAAACCGTAACTCTTCTTCCGTAGAAAACACTCTGCAAATTACGGTTGATCTTAGCTCTAAAAATGCTTGCATTAGAAAACGTTAAAAATTGCCAAAAAAGTGTCTGGACTATTCCATTTTAGAAAATTGGGGGTCTTGGTTTTTCTAAATATAGTACAGCCCTAATACGCTACGGATATAACTCAACTTCCAACGAAAGATTAGTATAATTGGTAGGAAAACTCCGACTGGTAGAAATTACAATTTAAATAATTAGGCTAAATTAACGGGTTTAATTAAATTTAAACGAATGAATATTATCCTAGGTATTATTAAGCATCCGTTACGCGTTCAAATGTTTTATTACGGCTTGGATTAATGTTATAGAAATTAAATAAATAATGAAATTAATGTAAATCAATGAAATTAAGTTAAATTAAGAATCCATAATTTAAGTCTATTTAAATCGGTTTTAAACATAATTACAACTGTAACAAAATTTTTAAGAGTTCGGTTCTATAGTAATAAATATTTTGTTCCATGTGTTTCAAAATGTGGCGGGAAATTTCCTTGGCCCGTGATTGGCTACCACTAATTTCTATTGAAATTTAATTAAATTCGACATGATTTTTGTCAAAAATGTCTAGTATTAAACGTAATCGTGACTATTTAATCGTATCGTATCACGTATTTTATGTTTTAAAATTAATTTATACCAAAATTATTCAAAATTAAAAAGTGTCTTAGGTTTTTTGAAGTTGCATCTGCATTCTTATTGGACGCTTACTTGGGATGGAGCAAACTTATTACGCCATAGCTTTCTTTAAATCCCATGTTATTTTATGCAAATTAGCTCTGTTTAACGGGAGATTTTAAGAATGGGTATTTTTCAGTGCGTTCCAACGCTAGTACGAATGAAACCTGGAATTATGTGAAGCTGGAAATTGTTTTCTGTCGTAAAAATTATCTGGCCACGCTAGTCGATCTCGCCGCTGGTGTTTTTTTTACATAAATTTGAATTTTACATACTCATAAACCAACTTCCAGGGGCTATTAAAATTTCAATGCTTTCTGCCTACATTAATTATGCAATAAAGAAATAAAAACCATTTTCCTATTTCTTTAAAACTTTTTGGGGTACAATTAAGAATAAATAATAAATTCGTGGGAATACCAATTTTTATAATTTTTTTCTTTTCATTTTCTAATTGTTTTGTCTCTAATTTTACACAATACAGATTTTGAAGCCGAATAAAAACAAACATTTTTTATTAATTTTAATGAAACATATTAAATAAAGAAATATACTCAAAAATTACGTAATTTTTTGGATATTACCTGGTTTTTTTAGTAGTATTTTTGGATATTACCTGGTTTTTTATTAGCATTTTTGGATATTACCTGGTTATTTAGTAGTATTTTTGGACTAAAGGTGTGGCTAAAAACATAATTTGAAAACCATGATTTGATAAAAAATGATTTTCCTTAACTTTTAAAACAATAAGTTTAAGAAAAGTTTCTCACAAGTGCATGTGATCAATGTCACAGCGACATAATTGAATGGTCGTGTTTTCTAACTGGCAGGGGTCTAGCTACTCCTATGGTCTTGACCATCTTGTTAATAGCTTTTTGGCCCGTAGATAGTTGCCTACTTTGCCTATCTGGATAATTCGGTACATAGACTCGTACGCAGACACTTTCCATTTACAAACGTACCTTAAAACCATAGAAATTGGTTTAAATTTAATGAAAACAAACGATATTATAGTTACTCTCACTTTATCATTAAAGTTACATTGTAAATAAAATGAAAGTAAAAGTCAAACAACTTTTTATTTATTTATTTAGAAAATTTTACCCACTGTTAATTCTTACGCTAATATTAGCTCATAAATTTGGTTAATTTTATTTAATCTTTTCGGATGTATTACATTGACATGATGATAAACCCGATTTGAATAAACCGCAAGTTCAGTTTCCTCCATTTTTCATCGTCATCTACCGAGGAGAGGAGAGAAGTCCAAAAAATTATAATCGTGAATCACGTCACGTGACTCGCAGATTTGAGAGGGAAGTTGATTGAGAAAATTGTAATTTAATTTTAATTAAAATGGCTCCTGCTGTTGAAACTGAGCCACCAGCTGCAGGAACAGAAGAAACTGAAGTTCAGGAGCAAGATACGACACCTTCTAAACCATCAATTGGAATTATATATCCGCCACCGGAATTAAGAAGTATCCTTTTTTATAGGCCTTGGTCTCTTTGAAGCGGTATAGGCAAAAGGCCCACGAAAGAGAAAGGTGGTTGGTGGTATGAAGCTAAGAAGATAAGTTCCTTAATTTTAATTCTAATTAAATAGATATTGTCGATAAAACTGCCAGTTTCGTAGCTAGAAACGGTACGTCTTCAAGTTATTCATATTTGTTTGTGATAAATTTATTTAAAGTTTTTCTTGAACCATTTTTTTAGGACCGGAGTTTGAAGCTAGAATCCGACAAAATGAAATAAACAACCCCAAGTTTAATTTCTTAAATTCTGGAGATCCTTATCACGCTTATTATCAACATAAAGTCAAAGAATTTAAAGAAGGAAAAGCTAGTAAGTTCGATATTCTTTTCTTAATTCATTAGATTGATTTTTAATTAAATTATCTCTATTCGCAGCTTTAGATACCACACCTTTAGGCCCTCTTGGAAAGGTAAGTCTTATTTATTCTAATATTTTTTCTGGCGGAATTAATGAACCATTTAGGGGCAAAATCAGGGTGGAATTCGCAATGAAATCAACAGATTTGTGGAACAACCTATTATACCAAAAGAACCTCCTCCGGAATTTGAATTCCTATGCGATCCTCCTTCTATATCTGCTTTTGATTTGTAATAAAATATATTATGATAGTCTTTTGAGAATAATTTTAATTAATATTAAACCATTCTAGGGATATTGTAAAGCTGACAGCCCAATTTGTGGCTCGTAATGGTCGCCAATTCTTGACCAACTTAATGAACAGAGAACAAAGAAATTACCAATTTGATTTCTTGCGACCTCAACACAGCTTGTTCAATTATTTCACCAAATTATTAGAACAATATACTAAGATTCTCATTCCGCCGAAAGATTTGTTGAACAAACTAAAGAAAGAATCTGAATCGCCAAAAACCGTTTTGAACCAAGTTTATTATAGAGTAGAATGGACGAAACACCAAGAAGCCCAAAAACGACGAGAAGAGGAAGAAGCCGAAAGAGAAAGAGTTCAATACGCTCAAATTGATTGGCACGATTTTGTTGTAGTTGAAACAGTTGATTATCAACCTAATGAACACGGATTATTTCCACCACCCACAACTCCCGAAGAAGTCGGAACTAGAGTTTTGCAACAACAAAGAATCGAAGAGGATGGAGTAAGATTATATCGAGGTTTTTGAATTGTATAAGCTAACCAGTAAAGTTTAAAAACATTTAGGAAGAAGTTGAAATGGAGGTTGAATCTGACGATGATAGTGATAATGAAAATTCTAAACGGATGGAAAAGGCTATGGAAGAAAATAACCACCATAGAGAAAAGAATCAACGAAGTTCGAGTCCAGCTCCGCCACCTCTTCCACCCAAAGAAGTTCCACCTCTACCTCCTCCATTACCACCACAGCCTGATCAAGTTGTAATTAGAAGAGATTACAATCCAAAGGGTATTTAAAACTGTCGTTAGAAGTGTCTTAAAATCTTTTGATTAATATGAAATATTTCTTTATATTTTTCAGTCTCAAAGAATCAAGCTCAGGGTTCAGACCAATATCTTATATCTCCCATCACTGGAGAAAAGGTTCCTGCGGATAAAATGCAAGAACACATGAGAATTGGTTTGCTCGATCCTAGATGGGTCGAACAAAGAGATCGTTCCATGCAAGAGAAATTGCAGCAAGAAGAAGTTTACGCCGCCGGTTCTTCCATCGAAAGTAGTTTGAAACAATTTGCCGAACGTAGGACGGATATCTTCGGATTTGGTGATGAAGAAGCCGCTATCGGAAAGAAGGTAGGTTCGAAATGAGCTTCGCAATTAGCAATACGAAGAAAAAAATGGTTTTAAACTCGAAAAATCTTAACAGATTGGAGAAGAAGAAAAGAAACAGCCTGAAAAAGTTACGTGGGATGGACACACCGCTAGTATGGAAGCAGCTACTCGCGCCGCTAGGGCTAACATCACCATTGAGGAACAAATCCAACAGATTCATAAAATTAAAGGATTACTTCCCGACGAAGAGAAGGAAAGAATAGGACCGACCAAACCCAACGCCGGAGCGACTATCATCTCAGGACCAGTTTCAAACCCGATTTCATCAACCCCTCAAACTATCGTCATTACTACCATTTCTTCCGGCCCTAAACCCTCAGCTGCGTCTCTTCAAATGTCCGTGTCCTCTACTATGACCCCTAATCCAGCTCCGACTGTTTCTCGTCCTCCTATGCCTCCTCAAGCTCCTATGCCCGTTCCTCCTCCTGGTCATATGGGAATGATGCACCAACAAGCCATGATGCAAGGACCACCTGGAATGCATATGATGGGACCAATGGGTGGTCCCATGCAACATCCATCACTCATGGGTAAAAAATAATTGGTTTTGACCAGAAATGGGAACGAATCCCTGTACTCGTTTTAAATTTTTTATTTAAACTTAACCCTTATAGCCATGCAAAGACCAATGGGTCCAATGCCTCAACCATTCGGGCAAATGCCGATGGGCGCTCCTCATATGATGCCCCCCGATGGAATGCCTGGAATGCCCATGAATATGGGTGGAGGCGGAGGTGGGGGTGGAGATGACGAACCTATGAGTAAGAAATTGAAAACCGAAGATAATTTGATCCCAGAGGATGAATTCTTGAAGAAGAATAAGGTTCGTTAATGAACTAACCCAGTTTATATTACAGTAAAAACTAAAACCTCATTGTAACGAAACGAAGTGCCTTAAGAATTGCTTGCTTATAGGAAAATAAGTTCTTTTCCGTCCAGAATTTTGTTATGAGGTTTTATCGTAATTCGTACTGAAATTGACTAATTTATTTTGGTTTCGCAGAGCCCAGTTACATTTAGAGTTCAAGTCCCAAAATTGCAAGAAAAAGCGGATTGGAAATTAAATGGACAGACTTTGATGATGACTTTGCCTTTAACCGATACTGTAAGATTGATATTTAAGATGGGTTAAAGGGAGCTGACTTTAAATTTTAATTTTGGCGTAACTAAATGGAGTAAAGAATATTTGACTGGAGGAAGGGACTTTTTTATTACGGTTTTAAAAAAAGGGATATTTCTTTCAGGCTTTAAGATTTTAAAGTTTATTTTTCCACCCCATTTTAGTTCTCCGTATTGAAAGCAAAGATTCACGAAGAAGTTGGTATGCCTCCTGGCAAACAGAAGTTGCAATACGAGGTAATTTCCACTAATTATTTTAGATTAAAGAAAGAAGTAAACAAAATTTTTCTCGTATTCCAGGGTTTCTTCGTGAAAGATTCCAACAGTTTGGCTTATTACAATATCGTTCCCAATAGCTCGGTTCTCTTGCAGTTGAAAGAAAGAGGTGGTAGAAAACGATAATTCCTTAAATTTGCATAATTTATGCGATGAACTTTTAGTTGGAATAATTTTTGAAATAAAATCTTTTAATTTCAATTTAATATTCATTATTAGATTTATTTTGGTTTTTCTTTAGAGTTAAGTAATGTTTTAGTGTCCTCGTATTGGAAAAATAGTTCTTTAGGGGACTTTAAAGCCAATGCAGCGGGTATTTGTCCATTTCCTTGATGAGGGCATCCCATCATGATGTGTTGAGAATATTTTTGAATAGCTGGGTTGAAATGATTCCTCATTAATCGCAGTTCCCATAAACAAGTTGCGTTAGCGTTGCAATGTTCCGGATCATCCAACTCTGGCATATATACGCCGCTTCCCGCATTTTCAGGGTCTAGTACTATGTCAGTTTGACGATTTAGTTGGAGTAATTGACGTATGAGGGAAAGTAACGCCAATGATAGGTTGGGTTTTACTTGAAGCGAAATGATTGATATTCTCTTAGCAAAAGCAACAATTCGTTGAAGGGTTATTTTCTTGCGACGTTGGGTTAACATGGCATTAGAACAGTCGAGTAAAATTTCAGAATCTTCGTCCGAGGTAAAGTAATCCACGTTTAAGAAGCTTTTGTAGAGGAAAGTGTAAAACCCTTGGGGGTCAATATTCAAAGCTTCTCCTTGTCCACTGAGAATAGTGAAGACTGTTTTCAAACAATGCAAGGTTTCATGGTCTCCCAGTTTTCCAGAGTTGATTAGTTTGTATAATACGTTGATGAGGTCGTCGAAGAAATCAACGTTGATTAGATGAGCGAATTTAGACAATCCCTCCAAAACTGGAGTTAGTAAGGACATATCTTCGGTGTTTTTCAAAATGTGGAAATAAATAAGAAATGCGTGCTCCAAAATGTCAGTTTGAAATCTACATTTCTTATGTTTACTCTCTTGGGCGCTGGCTTCCAATAATTCTTTTTCAAGATGTTGCATTTTCTTATTACGTTGTCTTTCTTTCCTCGACATTTTCGCTAGTTGTTCTCGAATCTTCTTGATGTCTTTCTTCTGGCTTTCGTCCATGATGGCCTCCTTTACATTAAGGGATAAGAAAGTCTTAAGGATTTCCGGTGAGACATTGTAATTTCTCATTTTAACAATACGACGAATGTGTTTCATAGCTTCAAAAGAAACATCTCCCACTCGATCATTTTTGAATAACTTGTTTATGCTTTGGCAACAAAGTGATGCCACTTCGGGTATTTTGTGAAGACTGTGTTCGCAGATTATCTTAATGATGTTGTTAGCCATGTTGAATCTAGGGTGAGCCAGTAAGATCTCAGAGAAACACTTCAAGGCCAGCAAAGCGACGTTTCTTCTAGCTTTTATCTTGCTTTCATTCTGTGAATGTGCTAAGCCAAAATTTTTCTTCTGCCTCTTAATATTTTCTAACCATTTCTCAATTCCTTGTAAGAATTTCTTATAGTATCGCAAAAGAGCTTGTTCGTATTCTTGAAGATTTCTTGTTTCTTTCTTTAGTTTATGATTAGTCTCTCGCTCGCCCAATTGTCTGATTTGATAGCTAGGTAAAACGTCGCGAAATACTTCTACCAAAGATATGGCAGCCATTTTTCTGACACTTAAATAGACTGCTGGATCCTTTTCATCAAGAAACTGCAAAACTTCCTTGAATTTTTTAATATTTTCTTCGGGATTTTCGGTGATTGAGCTGCATAAACTTCCAATCTTTTCCTTAATTCGAGATATTTTACCTTTGCGGGTCACGTATAGATCTACGAATGATTTAGGTTCCTTGTCAACAACTCCTTCATTAGTTTCAGCCAGCTGGTTGGTAGTCCATTCTTCAGGTTGACTGATGAGTATTTCTTCATCCTTTTTCCGATTCGTAATTTTTTCTACAATCGATTGTTGAATCAACCCTTTTTTATTCTTCAAGGGTAGGAGATGACGAATATTCTCGTTAGGATTGAAGGATGTTCGAGGTTTTTTCTCGTACAGTTCAGTGACATCATTATCTTCATCTTCGAAGGTTTCGGAATGCGAATTTTCGCGAGTTCGCTTCTTATTCTTTTGTCTTATGGAATCAAGATCAGATTTTTCGAGCATATCGGTCACATCCACGTCAGATTCCTCGGATAATTCATTTTTTTGAGCTTCATTTTCGGTTTGCCTGTTATCGTAAGCCTTGGCTTGCTCGAGGGTTTGCTTATTTTTTTTACGTTGCTGATAAGACTTGTTATTTTTAGGTCTAATTTTACCTTTTTTAACATTCCTATTGTAATTCTTATTACTAATTTTAACGCTACTTGCTTTAGATGAGGATTTTTTCTGTTTTTTTGGTCGCGACATGATCAGTCCGGACTCAAACACGTGGAAGAATTCACTATTGTAGCAGACGAAATCAGAGTTGCCAGATTCCGCTAATTAATATGTAAATTTAATCCTTTTAGAAGCATAAAATGACATGATTTAATCATATTTTTCGGCACTATAGAAGAATATAAAATATTATAATAAAATCAAAGCTTAAATTTTTATTTTAAAAACATAGAACGTTACGTTTGTAAATTTTAAATACCTCATTCGAACGTTGAACCAAGTTTCACTTTAAGTTGGCACTGTAGAATAAGCCATCTGCAATGATACCTTGGATAAATAATAAAGGCCAGAGTAGGCATACTATAAGGTTATATTTTTGTTTAATTTCAACAATTAGTTTCCTATTCCCAGCTGGTTTCCTGGTCGCTGGAGTCGAAGCAATTCCAATAAAAACTAATTGTATTAGATCATTTAAATGGTACTACCCTGGAACGTGAAGCACACAACATCTATCAAATTATCCCGATACTTTTTATTAATTTTGTCTAAATGTTTACAGTTAAATGGAATTATTAATGAAAAATGAATATACCGATTATGAGTCATGAATGAGATATGCTTTACTGAGATTCCGCAATAGATTCAGTGGATGTTGATTTTTTGTTCGAATCATTAGCTTTTTTCTTTGTCGGAAATTCATCATTTGAGCTAAGACGTTGATTATTATTAGTTAGCTCTTCATTCAAGCTGGCTTCCTGCGAACTGCAAGTGTCAACTTGACCATCCATCGCGTAACTACTGTCATCACCATCTCGCGACGCTATCAACAACAAAATAACTTAGTTTTAAAAATCATCGGTTATTTCAAACTGAAAAAGTGAAAATGGTTACGCTTAATAATTGCAAAGATAAAACGAGACAGAAAAAAAAACAAAGCGTATAATATTTCATGCGATTCTAGTGTGACTTTTGTTAAACTTAAAAATTCTCTATAGAAAAATATTACTGAAATGCCTGAAAGCGTAGGAGGGATAGTGCAACGAAAAACGAGAGAAAAAAATTATATTTTTGTTTTAATAAGCTCAAAAAAATGGTTTGTAAAGATTTTTTTCATACAAAATTAAAAAATAATCAAACAAAGCGCGTTGAAATTCTTAAGAGCGATAAAGGAACTACTTGGCTTTTTTCTTTTTTGGTTTGCGGGAGGTTTTTTTCTTACCTCCCCCATCGGCAATAATCTGCGAATCATCATCGTCATCTTCATCCATAGCGTCATCTTGCGATTCTTGTTCGGTATCGGCAAGTTGCGGAGATTCAGCCGCAGTCACTCTCTGAAGGGCATTGTACTAAGTTTTAAACAAACGTTTAACGAAAAACTGACCAACCCGATTGAAAATTAGAATTATATCAGGCGTATTAAAACAATTTTTACTTGTGCGTCGCTACTGGAAGATTCTTCTTCGATCCAAGGAGCGTTGGGAGTTTTACGTCCTCCGCTTTCTTTCGATAAAGTTTCTCCGTTGCCATTTTCATTCGATCCACTGTGGTGGTCTTTGGGTTTAGGCCCGAGAAAAGGAGGGGCCATGGAGGACGCTTGAAGCTGAGGAGAAGCGGCGGCGGGATTGGTTTGAGGAGTTTGTTCTTGTCGTCGTCTATCTTGTTCATCGCGAACCGCGGCTTCCTGCTTCAACTGCTCTTGAGCCCTTTCAACCATCTTCTGGTAAAGTGTAGAGTCAACCGCTTTAGTCACTCTCTTTGTGAAAAATCGGAAAAATGTTTAACGATATAGAAAGGCAAAAACGGCGAAAAATAAACAAATCCAAAAGTTTTTAAAGAAAAAACTTTGTTTTTCAAACGAACTTTCTTCAGTTCTTCCTGGAAAGCGTCGCTAGCTTCTATAAATTTACGTTTCTTCGCTTCAAATTTCTCCTCGATTTGATGAAGTTCCGCTTCCAGCTTTTTCTAAAGAAAAAAAAAACAAAAATTTAACCTATTTTGACAAAACTTAACCTTATAAACTCAACCAACCTGATGCATGGTTAATGAATGAACTTGACGTTGCAGAACATTCATTCTGGCAGTCGTGACAACTGAACGAACATCAGGAACCACAGAATCGCTGAATATCTCATTAATAAGTCTATGATTACGTAAATAACGTGCGGCGGCAATGTGTTTCACAGAGAACTCATCCACGTCTAAGGGTAAAGGCTCTATTACGAGCGTACAATAATCTTATCAAGTTTTGGTAATTTTTTTTAATCAGGAGCTATTAATTTGACAAGATCCTACCGTCTTCGTCATCAGTCGGTTGAATACAGATTTTACCGTCAACCTTTTGAGGAGTGGTAACGCCCTAAGGAGTGACAATAAAGTACGAAATATTTAATAAAATTTTAATTATTTTTCAAAATCCAATAGATATTTATTATTTACCTTTGTATTAACAGCCGGTGTTCTTTCAAGAGCTTCTCTTTCTTCAGCAGCTTGTTGCGCGCGAACTTTAGCAGCAACCCAAGCTTGATAAGCTGGAGAATTATGGTATTGCTTCAACGCTTCGTTGTATTCAATCTTTGGTTTAAATTACGCAGCAATTGAAAATACGGTTACATTCAAATAACAGTAATGGCTATAGTGTATAACAATACTTTTTCCGCTTCGTAATCATCGATATATTCTTGTTTTGATTCGTCGGGTAATTCTCGCCACATCTGACCAATGATTTTTCCAATCTCCCATAGTTTAAGTTCGTTATTTTGAGCTTTAACTTGATCCCATACCTTAAAATATTACAAGTTTTAATTTTTAAAATTTTTCCAACTATACAATATTATTTTTTAAAAAAGAACACACTTTTCGACTATATCTCATATAGGGCATCAATGGCTTGTCCGGAGGTTTGGGTGGTTTTGGAACTCTACTATCATTCTGAAAGAAACATTGAGATTAGAAACTAAGCAAATTAAATTAAAACTTCACAAATTACCGCCGCTGTTGTTCGGGAACCAATTTTGACAGGATTAAATGCAGGATGCCCATGATGGGAAGTAACGAATGGAGCAACTACCGTGGTAGATGACTTTAGATGAAAAAAAAAAACAAAAAAACAAGAGATATAAGCTTGTTGAAGATTAATTTTAACGACACGCAAAGATGTTTAAAAATACTTTAAAGAAATGAGAAAAATGTAAAAAAATCTCAAGACAGAAATGAGGCAACTAAAACGATAAAGATAAACTGAAATATAAATCATCAAACGCAAAATTCAACATACTCTATGTAGTGAGGAACTCACTTGAGACTGAGAGCCCATTGAACTACCCGAGCCTTGCGTCCTAGGACGCTCTACAAGAAAGAAATCCTTTAAGCACTTTGAAGAAGCTAACATTGTAAGTTGGCTTCATTCAGACTTACGGGGTGTACCCTGGTTGGTGGGTGTCGATCCACTGGAGCTTTGACGGTAATTAGAAGGTAACGACATGTTGAATTAAAGGCCACTTGATGACCAGTTTAATAGAAAAGATTCATAGGACTAACATACCTAGAAGAGTATTAATGATTTTCTAGCGGTCAGCGAGACACAACCCTTTGTTACCCTAAGCCTCGGACTGGTTTTCGATTTATAAGCTTAATAATGACTACGTTATGAAAATAAAAGTATATATAAGCTTAATTTACACATTAAGGTTAAATAAATGCTAAATTAACATACGAAAGATGTGATCTTGATTTAATTTGTCCAATTAATAAGGCGTGAAAGTTGGTGAACGCCCGGCGTCTGTTCTCTTCACAAGTTTTTTTTTAACCATTTGAACTTGACTACTTGAGAAAAGGTCACAGCGAGGTGGCGATAAATGCTGGCTATCTGTGACGTAATAAGCAGTTTCTGCGCGTCTCAAAAATGAAGCAGTTGGAGTTTCCATGCTTGTGCTTTTTCATTATTAAATCGGATTAATTCATGAATTATTTATTAAAAAAGCGCAATAAGAACGTATTACGTGATAAACTGAAGAAGTTTTGATGGAAATTGCTAAATAATTAAGGATATGTGCCTAAAAACGGATACGTCTTTGTGGATACTAAAGATGTGGTCATCGTTTTTTGAAGATGATGGATGCTAAATTCGGTTGAAGATGATGGATGCTAAATTGGCCGAATTGTCGAAGTAGGTAATTTTTTTATTTAAAGTTAATGTTAGATGTGTTTTATAGATAGCCTATAGTAAACGTATGTGCTTTTAAGGTAAGTTTGTGTATGTGTTTATTTAGATACAGGGCTTGCGTGTGTGATTTTAACGCCCCTCTGTGTATTTGTTTTTAACTTGTGTAACGCTACCATTTTCAACTTAATTTGTCCACCCTTTTAACTTAATTTTCAACACATTTATTTGTTCCCCCACACATTAATTTGTTTACAATAGTCAATTTATTATTGTCTCTCTATGGAGCTGAATGGCTATTAGCCCTAGCTCGCCAAAAAAAGTATCAGGTTTAGCCCTTGGTTTAGCTATCATTTCGAGATGTAAAATTTCAAGCTTGAAGCTTTTACTGGAACATAGAGAATAGACTGTAGGACTCCATTATTGAAAGTTACTTAGGTTGGTATTATCAAAAGTCTGATAAGACTTCATACGGTATTATCATTTATTATGATTTAGTAGTTTTTCCGCGTTTTTCACCAGTTGGCACACAGATAGCGCCAGAGGTTCCATAGAAATAAAAATATTTTAAATATTGGACACCGCATTTACTGTACTATAGATGGCGATAGGGGATCTGTAAAATTATATCTTTTAAATACATGACGCAAAATGACTAATTATGACTTTGGCGAGGAAGTTAAAGGGAAAGTTCGCGGGTAATATAAAGGGAGTATATTACATTTTATAATTTTGAAAATATAAATTGATAACAATTAGATTTGACAGTTATTTACTAGCGTGCCATAAATTTAATAATAAATAATATATATTTTACACATATATTTCCCGACGACGATTAATTATTAACATTTTAAATGTAGAACTATACAAAAGCGAGTACTTTACTTCCTAATTTGACTTTAAACGTTGTAACTAAGGACTATTCTTAAACAAAATATAACACTACAACCGTAGAAAATGATCGATGATTAACGTACTGTAATTCTATAGAGTTTTCCTTAGGCGCACGCGTTTATTCGAGCGGCATCAGTTTTAACGCCTGGCGTGAGATCGCGAACATTGCCTCGTTAATCTCGCGATTAATTAACCAACAAACGTTAATCTTTAGTTCCTAAACTTAATTACCCCGTGGGAGAAGGGATAGAGTAGTGGGGTAAGGAGAAGAACCGACTTTATTAAAGCCAACTACTAGATTTAGGCTTCAAAATGCTATATTGATGGCCTTTATCGAAACTGTAATTTAAAATCCATTATCTTCTCCGAGCGGCGAATGTGGGGCGTAATATTGAATTTGCTCTTCTCTCTCTCCCCTCCCATTTCTACTCTTACTCTGTACTCCTTGGGAAAGAGCAATTTGGAATATATATATATATATATATATAGAAACGGCGGAAGATTATATAGGACCCGCGTGCGACGCGTTTTTGGCTACGAAAAACGCTTTACGACTTTTTTCATTTATACATTCCCGGTAATGTTTTTCAAGTCCAGTCATCATCATTGATATCGCTTCTCCTATGAAATACCCGTGGTGAAGTGACTTACCTATACCGTGAGAAAAGTTCACTGACCTTCTTTGTTTTACCTTAGAATTCCTTAATATTTTAGGAGCTGGGGCTTGTTGTCTTTCCAGAGTAGTTTTTAAATATCTACTCCGATCTTTAGCTTTCTCTTAGCGTAGGAGCGAAGACAAATATAAACGTTAGCCTTTGTCTAAGCTCTTAAATTGAACTAATCCTTCATATTTATTACACGAAACCCCCCTTTGATAATGAAAGAATTAGGCTTAGGTCGTAAATATTACTAAAACTCATATTCGCGCCAAACGTTCACGCCTACAGGACGGAAAAATCATACTAAGCTGTTTAGTAGACTCGCCTACAGTACTTACGTGCGCGGTTCGGTCTAGGAGGTCTAATCCCTTGAGCAAATATTTTATTTTATCGCCGTATAACTAAATTACGGTTAACGCCTCAACATGGCCTCAACGTAAGCGGTTATTAATTTAGTAGTAGGTGGGTTACGCAACCCGAGCTTTCGTTTCATTTGATCGGGATCGCGTGTTTATTGACCGAACCACTCGGAATTTCCAGTAAGTGCAATACTATGTAGGCTTCCATTTATCTCGAGAGATAAATTTCAGAAAGTTTAGCTTTTTACTTGCTGAAATGTACGCTGGACTGATTCCACTGTAAATATAGCCGAGTATCTACACACACAACTTTCAACCTAATTATACACCGAACTTAAAGGGCTACTGACGTAAAAATGTCACGGAAAAGCTGGAAAGTCAGCTAGGAAACCTACTATATATATATACTTCTTACCTACTCCGCATTATTCGGATAATGAAAAGTTTTAAAACTTCAAATTCAGTTATAAATTAAGGTTTGATTATGAAAATGAGAAATGAACGAAGGTTTTATTGCCTCCATCCAAATTGTAACTTCTATAACAGGGAGGAGCATTTAAGCTCGTAGATCACAATTATACACTATATTTAATTGTCAGACTCGTACCGTAGAAAAGCCAACATTAATGGAAGCTGGCCAAAGCATTAGGGAAAGTACTAAAATAAAACCTTCCAAGGATAGCAAACAGTCATTTTATTCAAATATATTTTATTGTTATTACATTCCGCAGTAAGGTTCTTATAAATTAGAAATGTCTACTACAACCCAAAATTCTTTTAAAGAGCAAGACTAAAAAACCAAAAACAGAGACGATTCTCGTTGTCATAGAAACCAATTTATTCTTACCATTAATTTTTGGCTGGGATTATTATTCAAATAATTAAATTGGGCGTTCTCTTTAGAGATATATTTTACCGACGTTGTTACGCCAACCGATTTATACGATCGGAACTCTTCCTTTCCGTCGTAACTTTCGTATATATATGATAGAGTTCATTAACAAAGTTCATTTTATTTCGAAAAGGCAATGTTATCGAAGGTTATCCAGTGCACCTACATTAGAGATAGTTGGGACAATTAAATCATTTTCACCGCTAACTCAGAGTGAAATGAACCGTATTTAACCTTCTGATAGTTGATAAAGATAGGCCTATTTTATATTTAATGGGCTCATAGCGAAAGTTTACTACAGTGTGTAATACAAGTATCAAAATATTTTATTTCTATAAGTTGTAACAAATCGTTTTAGAACTTTGTAGAAAATTCCGATAAAAAATTGGAATTTTTTTGTATGGTAAAGAATTGAGAATAAAGTCGGAATCAAGGGATGGTGAAACGAGAAAGATACTTTTAATTAGAGTTATATTGACTTTAAAATATGACTACACGTTCTTTTTTAAATTAAAGGTTATTTAGCTAAATCTTATGGCGTTTTTCTATGGGGTGCTCCGACTGCTCTCGGAGCAATACAAAATACATGGCGTCAATGCATTTCGGAGTGTTAAGTAGAGCTCGGAATCGGATAATGAATAACTTGGGATATCTGTTGTAACTAGACTTTTTTTTATTTTTTTTTTATATATTTTAATCTTTTAAACCCCAATTATATAAACAGACGTGTATCAAATGAATACAAAATATCCGGATATAAAATTTTAAGCTTGATTAATAAACAAATTACGGGTTTATTCATAAGGATATAATGTCAAGATAAAAATATGACGTTCCTTGAAATACGTGTAGAATGAAATATAATAATTACTTTTTAATCTAAATTTAAAGGAACCGACTTAATTACTACATTCTAGCTTCGAGATCTCAATTTGGGTTAGCTCGAATAAGAAATGGATATGTTTTCGCGAACGGATAGCTGATTGACATTCACGATGGTCTTATTCAATTAACAAAAGTTATACAGTGTTAAGGGAGCAGTTGGAAACTTCAACAGTCCAAAGAAAAACGCCATTAATCAAACATTTAATTTTTAAAAAATATATATATATATATATATATATATAATTACAATGTAGCTAAACTCAAATATCCTAAATCATCAACCATTTTTATATTTATTGAACCAAAAGTTAAACACTCTGCACATTTATAAAAAGGAGTGCTAAGCCTAAACATAACTTTTTTAAATTATTTATATTTTAAACATCTTTAATAAAATTTAAAATATTTAGATCTTTTTTAGTAAATTAAAAAATTAATATACAATTATATAAATTCTCTTAAGAGATGGAACTTTTTTACTTTCAAAAGTTAGCTAAGCCTAAATACATCTGTTCGGCTTATCAGTTTCTCCAATATAAAACTAACTTGAATATTTTGATCTAAAAACCCTCTTACGAATCTTAGAATTATATTTTGCCACGCGTTTTGAATTAAATGACGTCAAAGAAGACTCGTTAATTTATACCCAATTTAAGCGTTTAATTAGTCGTACCATAATTTTTCTTTTTGATCGCGCCTTTAATACTCGTTTCTTTAATAAAAGTCCATGCAGAAAAAAAGTAGATATTAGGAGATCGTTATTGGGGATGAGAGGAAACCATTTTCGACGATTTAAAGAGGACGCGGGGGGTTAGGCGAGAGTAGGGTTAAGAATCGTTGACCGCCTTCGTTATATCCTCTCGGACGGTTGCTTCCCCAGGCGCGGCTTTGACTTTAATTTCGATGGCGACGTATCCTAGGAAACCCGCTATTAGGAAAGCGAGGACGATAAAAAGTTTGCAATCCGGTCTAAGATAGCCGCTGTAGGCGAAAGCCGCCGAAAATCCCAACGATTCGTAGAGACGATAGCTGGAATAGGCCGCGTCTCGACTATCTCGAAACAAGTCCCCGTAAAGACCTATTATACGCCCAAATACGCCGGGAGGCGGAAAAGAAGATTTAAAGAGGAAAAGAGAGAAAAATGGAATATAAACATCGTTTGGATCCCTACATCGCGCCAAATATTTCATCGAGGAGAAGGATTTAGAAGGACAGACACCCACCAGAAAGAAAAAAAGGAAAAGATGTAGGCTTAACGGAAACTGAAGAATCGTAAATTTCAGAGCATTCCTGGAAACTAAAACCGTGTTTAAACAAAGGTTTTTATTTTTGGAAAATATCCTAAATCACCAGGAATGAAATTATTTGGATGGAAAATTATACATAAATCTAAAGAATTTGGCAATATTGGGGATTATTGTTCGAATTTATAGTCTTTGAAGTGATTTTAATCATTTGTTATGAAATTTAACGTTGAATTTTTAAGGAATTTTGACCTAGTTTATTGCCCTAACCATTAAAATGACACGAAATTTATTTCAAATTATGAAATTACGAACGCAAGAATGATCCCAGACCATATTGTCATTCATCTACATATAGTCATCAAGCTAAAACCTTTTACAAAAACGTTGGACAACTTTAACCGAAATATAATTCCGTCTAGTCACTTGTGGAAAATCCAGTTGGACATTGTAAGGATTTCATATATAGTGTTAACAGAAAAAAGAAAAAGGATTTAGTAGGAAGAGACAGAGACATTAAAGGAAGGAAGCGAACCAGTTATTTGAGTCTTCCAGACAGCGTCTCCGGCACCCCACAGCGAAACGACCAGAAAAATGAGAGAAGCGCGAGAAAGAAATCTTTCGGCTATTTGCCAAAAGAACATGATGGCCACGCTGAAACCGGTCAAGCAAAAGCCCGAAGATACGATGACCTTCCGTCCCGCCAAACGGCTCAAGGGTCCCACAGCCAGAAGAGAACACGCCAGGGCGTTCACCAATCCGAAGACTATCATGACGCAACCGACGTAAGCCACGCCCCAATAACAAGTCACGAAAGACTAATTAAAAATACAAATTCAAAAAACTTCGTTTTAAAATTTAACCAATGATTAATTTCGAAAAATCATTTCAAAGTTTGACACTAAATGTATATTTCTGACTGGCTATAGAAGGTTTTCCCATTTCTTCGATACTAAAAGCTATTGTTATGTCGGATCTGATTGCGCGGGCGTATCTGAAAATACCAAATAAACCACCGTATTCTACTTCCGTAGTTGAGAGGGGGCGTAAAACAGCGAATTTGAAACTTAAATTTTGCCTAATTAATTGTTTGAGTAGAGGAAGGAGGTCGAAAAATCAGGGCTGCAAGAGGTCCTATAAAATCCTATATTTTTGAAAGTGTCCGATTTAATCCTATAATTTCACGAAAGGTCCTATAAAACCCTATATTTTTTAACTTTATCCGTAAATTTCCACAAAAAAAATGTTTTTTTTTATAAACGGCTTGAGGCCCTGTAGTATCTTTAAATGGCCGTAACCTTTCACTACAATCTCCTAGACCAAACCTCAATGCACCGTTAGAAAGTAGACATTCCTTTCATTAATTTCGAATAAAAAAATTATAACTCGCCACACGAAAAGGATGCAGACCACTAGATACAAATTTAGCGAAAGCCCAAAAATGATCCCTAGATACTGTTGTAGTTTGTTTTAAGATAGTTTAATCCATTTGTACTCAATTAATAACTACGTCTTTATTGCCGCTTTCTCCGATGAGTTAACAATCACTAATGACTAATATTAGTCTGGTAGGTCGAAGGTCAGCTTCTATCAGGGAGGGGGAGGAATAAATAGAACTTTAGATTGTTTATCTTTGTCTCCCTTATCTTATCTGACCTACGCCTAGCCAGACCTATACAACAAGTTTTTTTTTTTTTTTTTTTTTTCGTACAAGAATTTCGTGAATGTTTATCTACATTGTTTTGCTCTACATTTAAAGGAAAACTAATACATTTAAATTAAGTACCTATTTTATATATACATATTTTCTTAAATAAATTCATTGTGTTGATTCGTAACGATCTGGTCTTGCTAGCAGACGTCCGTATGACGATCTCACAGGGAATGGAGGTGGTGTTGGTGGTCTGCATGCGCCTGGTGGTCCATGTTTATGGCCTGGAGTTCGAGATTTAGATCTTTCTTGCTGCAGTTGCTTGCTGCCATTCTGTTTCACAGTGGGCAGTGCTTCCACTTCTGTTCCCGTAGTTGGGGTCGTTAATTGACTCACATTGTTGTTTCGAGACGCGAGGCTGGGTGTATGCGGGTTATTTCTTTGGTAAGTCGTTTTGTGCCGTAGGTCTATTTGTACATTTTCCTGGACGTCGATTGGTTGATCTTCATTTGAATTTCCATGGCCATTGTCCGGTTTTGATCCATATGTGATTATTCGTGCGGGTCTCTCATATGTCGTATACGTGTTCCGCGGCTTGTCCTTTGGAATTGATTTGCTGTTGTTGGCCATTTGTGCTGGATGGAGTGGCACGTTTCGTTGTCTCAAGTGAACCCTCGTTCGGCGCAACCTTTTGTTCTCGTCGTTCAATATCCAATAAGAGTCTGGCGTGTCTGCATAGTGTGTTATTCTTGCAGGTTTCCATTTCCGTGTGTCCGTTTGGTACCAGACCTTGTCCCCTTGTTGTAGTGGAGTTAATGGCTTTTGTGGACGTTTCATCGATTGGTCAATCATCTGTTTCTGCCGTTGATGTAATGCCGCTGTAATTTGTTTTGTCGGGTAGTTCGGTTTGAGCAGTTTTGTATTGTTGGTAAGTGGAGTACGCAGCTTCCGACCCATAAGCATTTCCGCTGGTGTTAGGAGGTTTGCCAAGGGAGTAGAGTGATATTCCAACAGGATGTGGTTAATGTCTTTTCCGTCGGTTTGGGCCTTTGTCATGAAATTCTTGAGTGTTTGAACCATCCGTTCTGCTAACCCATTACTCTGTGGATGGTAAGGACTTGCGGTGACCTGTTTAACACCCCAGTTTTGGAGGAAGGTTGTTAGCATGTATGATGTAAACGGTGGGCCGTTGTCGGATATGAGCGTTTGAGGTATTCCGTGTCGGGCGAATTGCGCAGCCATGAATTTTATTACGGACTCCGCGTTTGTTGTGGAAAGTTGTTGTACTTCAACAAACTTTGAGTAGTAGTCAATCATCAGGATGTAGTTTTTCGAATTCCACTTGAATAAATCAGTTCCAAGGGTTTGCCATGGGAGACCTGGAACTTCCATGGGGCGCAACGGGAGGCTGGTGTTTGCCGCATCTCGTTGTCGACATGATGAGCAGGTTCTAATGTAGTTTGTGATATCAGTGGACATCCCAGGCCAATATACGTGTAGCCGCGCTTTGCTGAGACACGCAGATACACCCTGATGAATCCCATGAATCTGTGTCATGATGTCTTTCCGTTGTGTAAGAGGGATGATTAGTCTATCGCCTCTGTATGCCAAACCCTGATGTTCATGAATTTCTTCTTGCAGTGCCCAATAGGCTCGTACCGTCGGTGATTTTATTGCAGAGCTGTGTGTGGGCCAGCCATGTCGTACATATTCCAGAACATGCTGTAGGTCGTGATCGGCTGCGGTGGTTTCTTGCATTATCTGCTTGCGGTCCTCGGATAGTGCTACCATAGAATAGATCGTGGCTGTCGGACCTTCCATGAAGTCTGTGTTCATTGTTATTTTGTGACTTGGTGCGCGCGATAAAGTGTCTGCGATATATAACCTGGTACCGGGAACATATATCAACGTCGGGTCATACCGTGCTAATCTCAATGTTAATCGTTGCAGACGTGGTGATAATAAATAGAAGGGTTTTCGGATGATTGCTAGCAATGGTTTGTGGTCGGTTTGCACGGTTACTGGTCCAGTGGCTATAAAGTAGTTGAAGTGTTCGCATGCAAAGTATACCGCCAGCAACTCCTTCTCTATTTGCGCGTATCGTATTTGTGTGGGTGAAAAGGTCATCGACGCATACTCGACTGGCCTGCCCTCCTGTAGCAGGACTGCTCCAATGCCATGCTGGCTGGCGTCTACTGATATAGTATTCGGCGCAGATGGGTTATAAAATGCCAGGACCGGGGCGGTTGATATTGCCATCTTCATGTCATCATACGCTGCTTGCGCAATAGCGTCCCAGTGAAATATAACATTTTGTTTCATCAATGCCCGTAATGGAGCGGCTCTTTCCGAATATGCTGGAATGAATTTGGACAGGAAGTTGATCATGCCCAGAAATCTGAGCAACGCTGGCTTGTCCGGAGGTGGCGGTAGGTCTAGAATGATCCTGATTTTTGCTGGGTCCGTTGCTATTCCGCTTGGAGTGATTATATTGCCCAGATATACTATTCGTTGGACGGCAAGCTGCATCTTCTTCGAATTGAATTTTAGGCCCACCCTTCGAGAGCGTTCAAGTACTTGGTAGAGCGTTTTTAGATGATCTTCGTTGTTTTTGCCGTGTATTAAGAAATCATCGGTTGAGATGTGCTTGTTTCCAATTCCCGCGAATGTTTCATTCATGATACGCTGACAGTACTCCGATGCGGTCGCGATCCCAAATGGAAGTCTTGTGAACCGGTATTTGCCAAAGGGAGTGGCAAACGTGCAGAGATACGAGCTTTTCGTTGTTAATTCGATCTGCCAAAAGGCGGATTTTACGTCTAGTACGGAGAAGACTGTTGCGCCTGTCAGTTCGGCAAAGATCTCTTGTGCCGTTGGCATTGGATAATTCTCTCTCCTGATGGCCTTATTTAAATTTCGAGGATCCAAGCATATCCTTAAGGCTGGTTCAGGTTTCGTTCCTGCTTCTCGCGCTATCTCCGTTTTCCTGACGACTACCATTGGGTGTACCCAATCCGTGGCTTCTGTAACGGGCACGATGACACCTGCTGCTTCCATTTTCTGCAATTCCGCTTGTACCTGACTACGTAGCTGTATTGGGATCTTCCGGGCATTGACAATGGTGGGCATGGCACCAGGTTTTAGTTTTATTTCATAGTGTCCTGGAAGCTTACCAACAGTGTCGAACACATCCGCGTAATGTGCAACGAGGGCCTGCGGTGACATTTGGCGCAACGCCGTAGGAATTGTTAAAGTGTGGATTTTGCGTGGAGCCGTGTATCGCAGGTCCCTTGGTGTGACAGCTTTATTTTCGCAGAGGTTGTTTGGTAGACGAGCTATGAGTCCTAGTCGGCGTGATGCTTCTCCTCCAATGATGGGTATTCGGTAATTTGATGTGACATAGAACGTTAATGGTATCGTGGTCATCGTGGACGAACAGAGGACCTGTATCATTCCTCTCGTATCAACTGAATGTCCGGAATAGGCTTTTATCGTGTGAGTTGGGGCACTAAGCGGTGGTGGATTGGCCATTTCCTTGTAGATGTATTCCGGAATAACATTTACTTGAGAGCCTGTGTCAATTTTGAATATGTACTCTTGGTCGTAGAGTTTGAGCGGGGCCTTCCAAGTATGTTCCTGATTCCATGCTGTATGTTCGTCTGGTATCGTTGAGTATAGCGTTAGAGAGTTAAGGTATAAATAGTCCGAGTCGTTATCCATTATGGTGGAGATCTGAGGTTGAGCGTAAGGGACCGTCTCAACTTGCTCGTGATGATCAGTATATGGTAGGTACGCTTCGAGAGTGTTGATCGCGCGACATACTTTGGCCCAGTGGTTCGGGCCCCCACAGGCGCGGCAGGTAGATCCCCTAGCTGGACATGATTGAGAGTGGTGAAGGTGCCCACACCTGTTGCATGGTGGAGTAGGACCCCCGAATCGTGCATGCGTTGGCATCGTGGAAAGAGATCTGGCTCTAGGTCGGAAACCGTGTTCTGTGTTTGCTGCTCGGTTGTGTGTACCTCGTGATCGAGTTCGGTTGAAAGAAGAGCTTGGTCTCTGAAACGGGCGCGTATGTGAGTAATCACGTCCGGGACGTCGGTTTGAATTAGCCATGATCGCATCGACAGTGATTGGTGGGGAGTCTGATGCCGTGAATGCTGATTTCGTTGGATTCATTAGCTGGGCCTGCGCTGTGGATGTTTCTTCCGCTTGGGCTATCGTTATTGCATCGGGGAGCTTCAGGTCATTTATTTTCAAAAGTAGGCGGCGGACTTCCGGATTGTTGGTTCCGACGGCTATTTGAGTGGCTATCAGCGAATTCTTTAACGTACCCAAATTGCAGCTCGTTGCCGTTGTCTGAAGCTGCATGAGGAAAGACTCAAACGATTGGTGTGGAGCTTGTTTGCTGGTGATGAGATTGTAGCGCGCCATTGTAATGCTCTGGTACGGTTGGTAGAATGCGTCGAATGCTTTGTAAATAAGTTCCAGAGTGAGGTTCGCTTCTGGTACCGTGAACGAAAGGGTTTTATATATCCGGAGGCCTTCGATACCTATTACGTGTTTAAAAACGTTGATTTGGTGCATGATGTCCTCCTGAGTGAGTTTAGTGGCGGCGGCGTAGAGTTGAAAGCGTTCTTTATACTCCGCCCATGCCTCAGCTGGTTTAGATCCGGGCGTAAAGACGTCTGGGCTTTTAAAAGATGTCGTCATTGCTGCTGTCGTTGTACACGTCGTTGTACACGTCGTTTGTAATCCGTTTTCAGTTTGATTGAACTTCGTTTGTAGTAAAAGGAGAACAATCCGTTGATTTAGTTTCACGCACTTCTGGCACCATGTTGTAGTTTGTTTTAAGATAGTTTAATCCATTTGTACTCAATTAATAACTACGTCTTTATTGCCGCTTTCTCCGATGAGTTAACAATCACTAATGACTAATATTAGTCTGGTAGGTCGAAGGTCAGCTTCTATCAGGGAGGGGGAGGAATAAATAGAACTTTAGATTGTTTATCTTTGTCTCCCTTATCTTATCTGACCTACGCCTAGCCAGACCTATACAACAGATACAAATTTGGAAAAGTTAAAAAAATGACCTTTATCTTTAAATGGCCGTAACTTTTCACAACGATTTCTTAGACCAAAACTGATTGCACTGTTAGAAAGCAGATATTCCTTTCATTACTTACTAAAATTGACATGAGCCACTCAGAAAGGATGCCTCGCCACTAGATACAAATTGAGCCAAAAAGTACCCCTACCATTTTTACTTATTAAGGGCTTGAGGCCCAAAAAATTAAAACATAACTCCTTCATCACTATGCATTACTTCCTTTCATAAATTTTTAAAAATATTTCTCTACCATGGATTCTAATTATAGAAAATTCAACGTTAATGACTTTTTATTACTCTAATACTGTTTTATCAATAAAATAGTGCTTTTGATTTTTGCTTCAGGCTCCCTTTAATACGCGTAATACCTTTATGAGAAAAGTAGGCTTAACCCGACAGAACTCTTATCGCCACTTCCTATTTACGTCAAAAAATGAAGGGCACCGCGTAATATTATTTCGTTATGGTTTTTTACGCGTTGATAGTGGTTGAATGAAGTCAAACCCGCTTATAGTGGGAAAGAGTTCTCCCAGGATAATATGATCCTAGAATAAAAAGCCCTTTTAACTTTATTCCATGGCTTAAATCGAATAGAATATATCGAGTTAGGGTGGATGAATATGGGTGTGGCACTTAAATATTGCTCGCGGGGGGGCTGGGTATGTTTTTTTTTATACACGAGTCTTTAGTCTCAACCATATAAGGTATACATATTTATCAATAATAATGTCCGGTTTCATATCTTAGTTTCCGCGTAATTTCATTGATTATATTCTAATATACAAGACGAACTTTGACCTTGCTTAACTACATAAAGTAAGCGGGGCTACGTTAAATACCAAAAAAAGTGGTGAATTAAGATCAAGGGCACTGGGAAGGGCAGCATTCGTGTGCGCCACGAAATGGGGGTTTTTCAGGGTTGTCAAAGACCCGAAAAACAAGGAAAGGTCATTAAATTTGGAAATGGGTCTAAAAATTCAACGAGAATTGTTCTAAACGTAGGGAAAAATTGAGGACCGGACCTTTACATGTAGATGATACTTTTTTAAACTTAATATTTTGACTATACCAGAAATTTGACCCGGTTATGCCTAAGGAAAATAAGACACCTTCTCTTTCTTATCCCCCTCCTATAGATGGTTGTGGTGGTCTATGAGGCGCACTCACTAAAGCTAGACAAATATTCCTTAGTTTAATTATGAATGCTAGATATTACTATTATATAAACAGGTAAATTGGTCAGGGGAAAAGATGTGGAAGGTCGGAGAAAACCTGAAAAATGTGGGAATTTGAATATGAATTATCGTTCAGGGGAAGTCTATCTAGAGGCATCCCTTTTGGCCGAAGTTTCGGACACTTGCAGGGTTCCTATGTTTTCCTATTTTTTCAATGCTTTCCTATAAATTCCTATAATTGAAGGTTTTCAGTTTTTCACCTATATTTTCCCATTTTTTTCACTTTTTTCGATTATGAGCTTATTCATTTACAAATAAAAGTATGCTTTAAATTTCTCAAAAATAAAAAATTCTTACCAAAGGCCTTGATTTAAAAACAGAAAAGATTAATATTTTAAAGAAAATCAAAAAGCGATAAATATGTGGTAAAAATGTTAAAAATATTAAATTCGCTGTTATTTATCCTATATTTTCCTATCCTATTTTCTCCTATAATTCGTCTTTAAATTTCCTATTTTTCCTATAAAATTTCACGTTTTTTTCCCTGGTCACCTCGCACTTTTGAGATTTGGCCGAAATCTCAAAATCTCCAAGGGAAATAAATTTGAAATCCACATATCTGTCCCTAAAGTTTTAAAATTTTAATATCACGAAATAACGTAATCCAAACTGACAATTGTCCGACCCTTCCCTTTTGGCAAGGAAAAGACTCAAAAATGAGGCGCCCCATTCGGCTTCGGACAGTGCTCCATTTATCCGGCCATGCGAAATCGTATTTTTAAAAGCTCGTTGTTTCTGGCTTTTCTTTGATGAGGACCTTTATCGAATAAACATTGCGTGTACTTTGACACGTGTTGAAAGATAATACAAGTGTAATACTCTCTCGCAATGACCTCAAAGATACGTTAGCAAGGAGAATAATTGAAGAGGGAAAATAACGAAAATAAAAGCGACCGCGCCTAAATGTTTGCCTTCCTAGATATCTTCCCAAACTTAGTTTTCAGACGACATAACGATAATATTCCTTCTATTTCTAAAAGGATTTACGCAATTGCGTATACTGTAGTTTACGTTTTTACTTCGTGCAAAATAACGTTGGAATATTATTTTGTTTATTTGAAGCCTAGTTTTCAAGGTAAAACCACTATACTTTGGATAGCGAAAGGGAATTCCACTAAAGTTCTCAGGTTAGGAATGAATAAGTACATGGTTTAACAACATAATGCTATTTTTAAGTTTATTCAAAAATTAATCGTCAGGAAGATTAAAAGCACTCGTACTACCAACGTTAAAACTCGCGCTGTCTATTAATGGCACTGTATTACGCTATTTAATTAATAGCGAAACGGGAAATTAGTAGCCGCGGATTGTACCATTGTTCTTTTTAGTTTAAAATTCCAATGTCGGTTAGATTAGGTTTGGTTAGGCTAGATTAGAATGGGTTAGGTTATGTTGGACATGGATTGGATTAGGTTAGTGTTTTAAAAAGTTAAATTTAAAATTGAAAATACGTTTTAATCACATTTCTGCTCGTCGTATCTGAACTACCCGGGTTCTAATTAGTCCATTTTAGTGGGGTTTGAATAAATTTCCATTGAAGAGAGCTGAGACCAATTCGTTTATCAGTTAAATGTCAAAATAAAATATTTAAAATCGAAATTGGCCATGTTAATTCCCATAGGGCGCGGATAATGTATTATTTGGAGAATTTCTTTGATTCTGACCTGGTTTTTACATCGGAATTAGTTACGTAAATTATAATTACGTCGTTTAAATGTCTTTTAACGAGAAAAAACGTGGTTAAAATCAACTAAATACTCCAAATAATACCTTATTGGCCCCCTATAGAGTTTAACCTGGCAAAATATGTTTTAAAACTAACTTATTTTGACAAAACTGATTAACGGATTGGTTTCAACTCGCTTTAATGGAAATACTACCCCGAAATGAACCCAAATCCACCAAAAAAAGTTCCAGATTCGAAACTTTATTTTTGGTCATTTTCGAAATAACCAAAAAAGGGAAAATGAAGTTTTAAAGTTTTCGCGGATTTGGAAAATGTCAAAAATAAAGTTTCGAATCTGGAACTTTTTTTAGTGGATTTCAATTGCTTTTGAGGTCCTATATCTATTAAAGCGAGATGGGACCAATCAGTTAATCAGTTTTGTCAAAATAAAATATTTATTTAAAATCCTATTATTCTACGATTTTGATCCTATAAAATTCCTATCATTTTGAGATATTGATCCTATAAAATTCCTATCATTTTGAGATATTTATCCTATTATTCCTATATATTTTTTTGGAAGTGGCTGGGAGCCCTGTTTATGATATATAATCGTTTTTCAACGATATTTCCATTTGGATTTAATTAAATGAAAAATCTAACAGAAGAATTATTTTTTTTGGCGAGTTTAATGCATCATTTATGGCGTCATTAAATTGGTAAAGTCAATTTTTGGATGCCCAAAAAAACGGTTATTTTGTACGATAACTTTACATTTTCTTGATCCTCAAAGTAGTCCATTATGCACGGTAAAATAAAATAAAAATCTATAATCACGTGATACCATCCCTTTAAATTGGAGCACGGCAATTTTATATTTATTTTGGGTATTTTAAATGAGGTCGGAAAGAAATAACAAATGTCTACTAGACCGAAAATAATCGCGTATTTTTAATGTTATTTTCGTCTGGGATACTCTAACGCGGCGGAAGTTTATATAAATGAGATTTGAGTGCATTAGTTGAGTTACCAAATAAAGTAGGTCTATCCTTAGAGATAATAGGCATATTTCGAGTGCGAAGATAAGTTCAGTGACGCATACCGGACATAACCGAATTCAAATATACCCGTCGCTGTATACTGCCAGCGTGAGAGGATGGATACCAGTTAAGCTTTAATTTAACTTCGCGTAGTTTACTTTTGTCCAATTTGGACTCCTATCTCGTAATATGCCCTCTGGCATTGAGTTATGCACGTATAAGTAAGCACTACAAATTCCCCGCAATTTAGCAAACCGCTAAGAATCATATTCAGTCCTGGCCGCGGGTCAAACTGGGAGTGTTCCGTTTCCGGCTGGATACTTCTAACCTTGTGGGAAAATCAAAAAGGACGTCATTGTCTTTGTGTCTCACGATCGTCACGAAATCGAACTATATATTCAAATACACTACAAAGGGTACCACTTCTAGTCCTGTATAATGTCTACGCAAGGAGGTGGAATGGTGTTTCTGCAGGAGGGAAAATGTTGGTTGCCCCATAAGACATGAGAAAGCTTACCTGTAAAACCCCCGATATACGTAGAAGCAATTAATGAAAATGAGAAAGCAACTAAACGTGGGGAATTGCGGTGAGAGAAACGTCCTCACACATCGTCAGCCTCACCCTTCGTCACAGATATAGAATTTTTCCCTCTAAAACCATCCTTCCTCCAAAGTATGTAAGAATTTGATAGAGTTTTCCACCGGGAAAAAAGCACTCCCAGTCTCCCATGGAACAATAACAACAGGAGGTCTAGGTTCCGAAACAACTATCTTAAACCCAATGCTCTAAAAATGCTGTTGGAACCTTGGTCACTAGCTAGCTCTCCATGGGGTTGCTCTTCTACACCCAGTGCATGGAAAACGCTCATTTTCACTCAGTAGACAACCAGCTATTAAATGTGTTGCTATTTTTAATAACTCTTATCAAGAAATAATTTATAAAACCGTGAACGTAGAAAGAAAAATGGGACTTAGGTTTTTTCTCGCTCCTTATTTCTATACGCTTTTAACTCCTCCCTAGAGATAAAGCTTATAGAGGACTCTATATATCTCGTCTTTCCATAAATTTAATTTCGCAGAGAATTTAATTTAATTTTAATAGAGTTGTTTTCGGCTAATTCTTCGAATCTCGACTTTTCCCTAGCCCTACAGAATGTTTCACGTAGTGTAAAATTGACCAGTTAACAACTACTATTTGCGATTTTTAGAGTCCCTTTAAAGTCGATTTCTTTTCTCGCTTAGCAGACAACGTTGACCGTAACAAATTGTACAGTCAAAGCTATAGGCTATGAGCGTAAGTGTAGAGAATTTTTAAAGGGAAAATTTTAAAGCGCTCTTGTAAATGTCGACACGTTCTTCAAATGTTTAAAAAAAGTAGGACTTCTTAGAAACGTAAGATCACCTTTGTACGTTCTCAGGTTTCGTAAATTTGTTCTTGTTCTTATAGTTTAGATTGGAACTTACTCTGTTGAAATCGCCGAATAGAAAGGCTTGTTCCAGTCCGCTAAACACGGTTAATGGGATTAGCGCCATTTGTAAGGGATTTTTGGCCTGGGCCATCATTTCCTTCAAGATTTTGAAGGAGAAGACTGATCTCGAGCCTCCCTTCTGCCCCACTTCCCGCTTTCTGTCTTCGGTTTCCGATCCGAGAGGATCCAACCAAACTCCGATTATGACAGCGGCGATGACGCAACACACCGAAAAGATCGAGCATAATTGGAGCATTTCGTAGCTGACGCTCGCTCGGTACTCGGGGTCATCGGGGTGCACAGGCGGGCTCGATTCCGCCGCCCCGAGATTACTTCCAGTGAATAGTAAACCGCAATATTTTTCCTATATATATTATACGGGAAGAAAAGGAACATTTCCAGGGATTATTTTGGGATCTTTGGCACTTTTCGATCGCGAAGCTACCGAATTTTTCGAATTAGAAATCGAGATCTTAAAGATTGTATATCTGTAAATCGATTTCAATCGAAAAGCCGGTAGGAAATCCGAGTGATTTGTCGAAGTTGACTGATCTCTCTAACAATAATTCATTTTAGAGATCAAAGAGAAATTCGGAAATTGTACTTATTGCCTTTACTGTATTCCGACTCATAACCCAAGGAAGAGCTCTATTTATTTATTTGCTTATTTATTTACGAATTCCTGTTTATATTGATTGATTGAAGGTATGAAAAATTCCGGTCTAATTAACGACATTGGGTTCCCATCAGTCCCTTAACGGTATAGCGGAATTTATTTACTCCCATAGCTTTATAAAATATTTTGTTATAGAGATCGATAAGCCTCGGTCACGGTTCACCCGAATCTCGCGTCATTTGTAAAAATGAATGATTAAATTGATTATCACTTACGCGCGGACCATCCGAGGTTCTCGACAAGGACGAAGTATTTAATTTTAGCGTCGCGGCGGCGAGGGTGTAGTGGTGGAAAGAGGATGGGCGTGATTGGAATCTCTCGTCACTCGCTTTGTCGAATACGCCGTACGCGATGAGATTGCCCCAGATCTGAAAAAGAAAAGCCACGTACGGCGGAGAGGAAGAAGGGCGAAAATTAATTATTTTTACACGCGCGGGCCCCTCTCGAGGTAAAAGGAATAAATTATGTATACGTCCTCGAAAGATTGGAGAAGCGAATCTTCGCTCTCTATACACCGACACGCGTATGGTTAGAAAAGAAAAGCCGCTCCACTATCCAGCAGACAGAGACGGCGTATAACCCGAAATGATACGAGGGGAAGGGGTTATTTAACGGCGTGTACACTTCTAAAGAGTCTGTGCGTTACCTAAGAAAGAATCAACTCGAGAAAAGGCTTAATTCTTCTATTTTCAAAGAGAGAAAGGTCTAGCGGCTCTTTCACCTAGATTGGTTCGAGAGAAAAGCACGATCCAATGATAATGATAAGGTTTCTCGAATACGTCGAAAACCTCATCACTGGGTCTAAATTAAATTAAAAGGGAATCTAATGTTCAAATCTTTAATTTCGGTCTATATTAACCTTTAGTCTTTCATACAAACATGGGTTAACAGGAATACCCAGAAATGTGAAGAAGAAAGAAAGAAAAAGAAATGATTAACTTGGAATATTATTAATTAATTTACGAAATTGCTACTTCATGGTTAATTACATGGTTAATTACATGGTTTATTAAATAAACGTCTATAAATTGATTGAACTATTAAGTCCAAAAGCTCTCCAAAAATATTTAATAAACTGTTTTTCTTAACCATGAAGTAGCAGTCTCCTAAACTAATTTAATAATATTCCAAAAAATTGTGTGTTAAAGGAAAATCAGTATGAGGTCTTATACTTAATTAACTAAAATGTTCCATTTTAAATCTATTTGTCCCTGTTATCACTGATGACCTATTTTAAATATATATATATAAAAACGTATTAATTAGAGTCAAAACTTTATCATTGTCACTGGCTCGCCTTGTCGCTGTAAATAGCTGACTTCCCTGAATTTTATCATTGCAAAATATTGTAACCCTCATATTCATCTCGTTACAAGGTAAAGATATTTTTCGAGATGCCGCGCGCGGCCCAAATCTTATACGAAAAATTTGGAAAAGGAGCTGTGGGTATTTGCGAGAGGGTTCGGCGTAGAATGGAATTGAATAACAATGAATTCCTCTCCATCCTACTCGTAAATTCACTAGAAGACGCGAATGAATCGAAGACTGAACGAGTTTCTGAGCCCTCTCTTTATCCTTTCCAACTCTTTTCTTATTTTTCATTAATTCACAGTTCTTTCTCGAACCAACTTAAATAATAGATTCATCATTCTATCTACGTTCCGAAACTCGCTGAAAAGTTTCCAGCATCTTTCCCCGCTTATCTTATACTTCAGTTCGTTCTCTAACTTAAACGCGATAGAGTGAAGCGCGAGGAGAAATAAAATATGTTAATAATGTCAATTCGAATATCTCTGGCTCCCCGCTTTTCATCGTATCGTATCAATGTCAGTGGACGCAATGTATATAGGTCGTTTTAAAGTTTCAACAGTTTAACCTCGCTTCTCATTGGTCCTCCGGTTTTATGTAAAATTAATCATCGCGAGAGCTACCTAAGAAACTTTCTAAGAATGCGTTTTAATTACTTGACTTAACTTTATAGCGAACTTAAAACTGCTAATTATTTAGATAAGACGCCCAGTAAGCGATGTTATTTGGCAGTACAATCAAAGGCGGAGAGAAAACAATTTCAGTTGGTGTTGGTTGTAACATGTTAATTATCTATTAGAAATTACGTGTTTAGAAGGGGCATTAGTTTGATGCGGAAATTTCTTCTTTTCTACAATATTTTTTTATTATTTTTAAGTTGTTAATAATTTTAATTCAATGGAATTATAAGAATTAATTATCGTATTTCTTCCGTATCTTTTGGATTTTGAGCAGAATAGTGTGTACTCTTTATTTACTTTCTACAAAGCTAAAGCCATTTACGAAGGCGGGATTGAAACAGTAATATCGTAAGAACAATGCTAAATAAAGTCCATTTCCCCTAATAGAATGTAGAAAACGTTTTCCTATTCGTATCACGTGGCGAACTATAGTAGATATGACATCGGATGAATTTGCCGCTCGAGATCGCTTCGCTGGGGAAACTAGTATAGAGTATAAGCTATAGCGTACTTATAGTAGTAATTATACTTATGATAATATCAAGAAGATAGTTACGGAAGCAGTTCGTTGTGAATGGGGGTTTTTGCGCGTGGAGTGACGTAACTCTAAACAGGTTTCTTGATACAAAGCTTTCTAGTTTCTGCTGCTTTGGGCAATCTTAGTGTATTATTTATCCATCATATTCTTGGTAATATCGACTTGCCTATTAATTATTTCTATCGGAGATGTATTTAAAGATAAATCTATCTCATAATGAAACTAGTAATGAAAATGGCCATATAAATGCGAGATATTATTTTTATGATTTTGCTTTCGAAACGTAGCTTTATTTAAATTGTTAAATGAACGGGCAAAAATTATGCAAAGAACAACCCAAACTACCCATAGGAATTTGGGTAACGTAATGTTAAAATTTTTTGTTTCGCCACTGGTAAAATTTTATTGCGATAGTAAACTAGGGTTGTGTCCTCACCTTTCTACCACAAAAATAATCATTTAACCATTATAGTGTGCGAATACAAATCAATTAACGTTTAGCTCGATAATGTTAAAGATAGGTCACATCGTTGGATTCGACAATGGAGTAGACTGTCTTCCCCCACCTGAAATCAGTTGATATTTTGAATATTAGTAGACACACGATAGATAAAGATTCTGGGAAAATATCGTTTTGTAACTGCCATGGGATTTTTCTCAGCAACGATTTATATTACCCAGAATTTTGACATAATTTGAGGTGCGGAAGCCCAAAATGCCTGTAAAAGTGTTCAACCTGGCGAACAACAAAGTTTTGCAGCAAAGCAAATTCAAGGAGCGAGGCACAGACTATACAGCTAACTCGTATAGTCTTTGTGTTCTGAAAAAACAAAGAGAAATAACACCGAAAAAGTATACTGTAGTGGTTTTTATTAAGAAACACATTATTAGTAATTCGACGAAAAATAACAATTTTAGTGGCATTATATTTCAAACAATGTGGAAAAAGACCTAATTCGTGTTCGCGTAGGGAGTCAGTTCCAGCCTCAGCCACGCATCAGGCTTTGATTCGATACATTCCTAATGGTATCGGGATTGATTAAGTTATTCCATGGTATTGCAACTGTAAAGGAGGGAACTTCATTGACCATCAGAACTTGTGCTCACGTTAGCAGCCTTATTTGGTGCCTGGGCTATAAACGACACGAAGATAGAGGTAGCTGGTATCAATACAAATTGCGTGCAGTCTGCGACGATGCCGGTGATTTGGACGATTTACCTAACATTGTTAGAAATATAATGCCACTAAAATTGTTATTTTTCGTCGAATTACTAATAATGTGTTTCTTAATAAAAACCACTACAGTATACTTTTGAGGTGTTATTTCTCTTTGTTTTTTCAGAACACAAAGACTATACGAGTTAGCTACAGGTTTACAGGTTTATTTGGTGCCGCACGAAGTGCACCCCTTTAAAACGGGGCGGCTTCCCTTTCGGGGAAGCTCAGCAAATACATTAATACAATAAAATAATGATAATAATAATACAAAGGAGTAAGATACGAATATCGATGAAATTGTTGTATAGTCTGTGCCTCGCTCCTTGAATTTGCTTTGCTGCAAAACTTTGTTGTTCGGCAGGTTGAACACTTTTACAGGCATTTTGGGCTTCCGCACCTCAAATTATGTCAAAATTCTGGGTAATTTAAATCGTTGCTGAGAAAAATCCCATGGCAGTTACAAAACGATATTTTCCCAGAATTTTTATCTATCGTGTGTCTACTAATATTCAAAATTTCAACTGATTTCAGGTGGGGGAAGACAGTCTACTCCATTGTCGAATCCAACGATGTGGCCTATCTTTAACATTATCGAGCTAAACTTCAATTGATTTGTATTCGCACACTATAATGGTTAAATGATTATTTTTGTGGTAGAAAGGTGAGGACACAACCCTAGTTTACTATCACAATAAAATTTTACCAGTGGCGAAACAAAACATTTTAACATTACGTTACCCAAATTCCTATGGGCAGTTTGGGTTGTTCATAAAAATAAGAAGCTAACCTCGATAAATCTTTTATTTTCCAGAAAACCCCTGCACTACTAGTTGTTCGTAAATGAGAATATGGACTTACGTGAGGATATTCCTAAACTAAAAATTGGGTGAGTCAAAGTTTTGATTATTTTTATGTTTTTCGTCTTTTGTTTTTGGCGTAAAAACAACAAAAGCTTTCAGAAAGCCAGGCCTATACGCCTGAATGTGTTACTAAGTTATTGAAGTTTCAAAATTTATACTTTGTTGTATAAATGCCTTTGTTAAACAAAGGTTTTTGTTTTTTAATTTTGTTCAGTAATCGTGGGTTTGATCTTTATAAAGAGACCTTTTTTTTTTAATTGAAATTTTAAGACATTTTAACAAAGGGATTTGTGGGTAAGCCAAATTTAAAGCTATGACTTATCCTACTTATAATTAATAATATCTAATATATTCACCACTTTCGGTATTATTAATGATAAACACCTGATGTTTAAACTCATTTTAAACCATTTATAAATTCGTATAAAATGGGGCCGTTAAATGACAATAATACTTAATAAGATAATCCTATTAATCACGATAATTAGACATTTTGTTTGACTCACGCAACTTTTGTTTATTATATTATTACGATGGGTAAAGGTTCATTCACTCTGGAAGGGTAAGCACTAAGCTTTAGTGATTATAATTAATTCGTTCGAAAGCCTGTTTATCTTAAAGATTAAGTTACTCTGACTAAGAATATATGTATATATATATATTACAGGTTTTATATAGTTTAATTTACTTAATTTTAAAAATTAAAGTTGGTTTCTAGCAGTCGACAGTTTTCATAGACTTCCACAGTTTGACGTTGGGAACGTAAGCATCGATTGGTGGTATGTCGTCACTACCGCGCAAAACTTGTCTTTGACAAAATCGCAGTTCATTTTATGATTACAAAATGATTAAACCACCTAGAAACTGTTTCTAAGTTTCTATTAAAACCTGGGGCTAGAATTTGCCTGGTGCTTACCCTTTAATTTCAAATTTTCTGTATTTGAGTAAAATGAATCCTTTACCTTTCACCCTCCCTTTGGACAATAGCCTATGCTTGGAAGGGATAAAGAAAGGTGTTTTACGTATAATAATAAGCGCGAAAAAATGGCGGGAAAACAATAACTGGGGAAAATGATGATAGCGCGCGAGCTTGTAAATTATCCATCGCGCGTGCCGAGAGGAGAATTGGGATGCCGCGAGCATTTATAACCGCTGAAGATGGATCTATTGACGTCACGAGCAAATCGTCAAAGCGCGCACGTACCTGACTCGTTTGAAAGAAAGTGAAAAAGAGACTGAAGAATCGAACAAGAACGCCGGAGATGGATTCTCCGGTGACGGATACGTAATTCCGCGCCAATTCCGTGACGTAACCGCAATTGGCGGTCCAAAGAGGGGCGGCGGCAAATCCTAGAATAGTCGAAGCTGGCAGCAATGTGTACCATTGGGGATAAGTATTGGCGACGAAGTAGGGCCAAAATAGTATCACTGAAACCACCATGGTTCGCTTCAAACCCAACCAATTGATCATGGCGCTAGGAACGCAAACGCTAGATAGCATGAATGATACGTATATTACGCTCAGCGAAAGGGTTCCCAGACCTGCGAACGCGTGATAAGAAAATTAGGAATTATATACGTATTACGAAAATACCTCTACATTATGTTAAAATAATGATATAACATGAATCCGCTAAACCTTTGTTATATGGTCTCGACTACGAAATTGAGATTTTCCAAAGCTGCTTCATAGCTATGACTTGTATACCTATGCTCTTTTGTTTACAATGACTTTTACTAGAAATTCATGACTTTCCATCAATTGATCTTTAAATTCAAATTTTGATCTTTCCATTGATCTATTAGTATACATTAATGACAATCAAGTTCAAATAATGAATTTGTAATTATCTAAAATGGCCTCAAGTTTAAAAGGGCTTTCCAATGATCCTCGTTCAAATTTAGGACTTTCCAATGATTCCCGCTAAATTTTAGGACTTTCCATTATAATCTGAATTCGAATTTAGGACTTTCCAATGGTCAGCAATCAAATTTAGTAGTTTCCAATGATTCTAGTTCAAATTTGGGACTTTCCAATGATACAGGTTTAAATTTAGGACTTTCCAATGATCTGAATTCTAAATTTGGGACTTTCCAATGGTCTGCGATCAGATTTAGTAGTTTCCAATGATCCAAGTTGAAGTTTAATCATGTTTAATTCTATCCAATGATCTACAATTATCCCAACAAAAAACTTTCCATTGATCTTTTATAAATAGGATCAGGGACCAAATATTTCTTAATAATTCATTATTTTCCAATTAATGCCCTGTGGATGTGTTTATATAAGTCGAAACTCCATTTTAAAGCCTTAAACAATTGGATTCTCAAATTTCAGCACAATGAACCTTAAACTTTAACGATTCACTTTTAAGTTGTAAACGTATTTTTACAAGTTGTACAACTACACATAATTAATTTTATTTACGAAAACAATGAAAATAATAAAAGAGGCGCGCGTGTTTAAATTTCAACAATATTAGCTTTGTAATACAATTTCCTAAAATAGATTTGGTATGTTTACTAACTATATAAATATATATATAGTATAACTCCTTATATATACATTTAAAATGATATTTATATTAGTATATATATTTCTGCAAAAATCTGAATAAACAAATTTCGAAACATAATATTCTTACCAGATTCGGCGTTGACGCTACTCTCCAAATTGCTCAGGGACAGAAAAGCCGTGAATAGAATATTGAAAGCGAAACTCAGAACGAACAGATTTTTATAAATATCACATTTCGTTTCTTTAAGATCGCGATTGATATAGGCGATTTTTCCGTACAAATCTTCTTCCGTAATAACTACCATATGTTTGGAACTTTTACTAGTCAAACGATACGGTTTCGGAACTTCAGTTGTAGTTTTTGGCGAAGTTTCGGCGGTATTTTCTACATTTAGACTAGTAGTTGTAATAGTAGGATTGTCTCCCTCAAAAGCCAAATTCACGTGACCTTTGGGCTTAGCCTGTCGCATTTCAACGTCATCTCCCGAGTTTAAATTTCTACTCATAATAAGTTTTGTTGTTGTATCACGCGACGTGTTGAACTTTAGATTTAAATTCGATGTTGATTATAAACTAATGATTTATAGTAGAATTTCGGTTCAGCGAGGGTTTGGAATTGGAATTGAAGAATATACTTAACTTTTGATGATTTGAAATGACTATTTAACTATTATATACGTAATTTAATTACTATCATACGTGGAATAGTAAAAAAAATACTCTTAATCTTGTTTGAAACTGATTTAAACCACTATAGATACGCGGAAATTAAATGCGATAAAACTTAGTAGAAATCGAAAGATTTATCTTTATTAAAACCGACTTAAACCCGCTAATTACGCCACATTTAATCAGAGTAAAATAAAACCCTATCTCTCTCAAAATCGTTAAAAACGTTTTACACGGTTAAATACGAAATGTTTCTCAATAATCCTTTATTTGAATTTTGAATAGAAACAAAAATGAAGGGGAATTTAGACGGGGTGGACTTGGAATGACAACAATACCAAAGGTTTTTAAACGTATTCGTGTATGTGTGTGTGGCTTCACATTAATCAGCGGGTTAAGAGTATAAAATTAAGCTGGCGCAGCGTCTAATAAGCATCTTTAGCTTGACGATTCTCTTTCTTTTTAGTTGGCGTTTAAAAATTTATTAACCCATAGTTTTGCGAGTTTTTAGCTTTTTGCTTGGGTTACGTTAATTCAAGGTTTAAAGGGAAAATAGAAGCAAAATTAATATATATATATATACATTTTAGGAGTCCACTCTTCAACAGTGAAGATAACCAATTATTTACGAGACACAATTATAACTAAACACTAGTAATTAAATTGACCCCCATAAAAAGATTTGTAAAATTCTTATATTTAAAATTTCACAGGCAGATTCTGAAAATAATTTTAAAAATTGCTAAATTTTCACGCCTTTAGTTTCTCTTTAAACATGTCCCTGAAAACAATGAATTGCGTGTCTTTCTCGTTCACCTTAATTTTGCAGAATGTGTTAAGATATACTCTTAGAAAAAATCATAGTGATAACTCGTAACCTAGCTTTGTACGCCTTGTCAATTCGAAGTGAACTTACTATACTCTATAGTATCCTATAGCTTGTTAAACTACTTATGGAGTTACCTGGAATGTGAATGGGAGCATTTTAAGTTATGGGGCTTCGAGGAATACAATTTCCCCGAAGGTTAATTGTGGCTCATGGGTGGGATTTGAACCCACCCGTTAACGAGCCAACATCATTTTCACGGGTTAGTGACATTTGAAACTTTGAAATGTTTTTATCTCTCCTATTTTTGTTTATAATTTAAATATTAAATAATTCCCTCACAGCTATTTCGCTAAGAAAGATATCTAAAGTTATTATTTTTATCATTTAATCATGTTTGTATTGGATCGAAGTTAACTTATAAACATTTTTTTTTCGTATCCTACTCTTACCCCTTCTAATTACAATTCAAATATTGAATAATAGCCGTGGTGCACTCTCACTCGTGAATAAATATAGTAAAAACCCTAATTAATATAAGAAATACGGTTTTATACTTAAACGACGGTCATATAACACATACTCTCTGATACGTCGATTTATCTTACGTCGGCCTTTAGAAGATCATGTAACACCGCTCATAATCTGATATCATGAGTTCTGATATAAAATAGCTGAAATTATATAACTTACTTATTTCTTCAAAGTATTACGCAATTTTACATAATTATCGTCTTGATAATTTAGGAACTCGAACCGTGGATTGCGATATGAAAAAAATGACCTTGGTAAATTATAGTTTGTAAATGTACTTCGATAAAAAATTTCAACTATTTGGCAGCGATATAATTATCTACCACTTAAAATATAATCTGATTGATAATGAAAAATAAGAGGTTTTGATAATTGGGTTCAATTTATCTGAAGATTTATTCAAATCATTTCTTTACACTGTATAATTTTTAATTGCTATAATAAGTTTGATAAGAAGTTTTTAGCGTTTTATTATATCGGATCCAGTATGATTTGCAAAACTTTTCTCTTTAGCGTAAAACCTAATAAGATACATTATATCAAGCTCAAAAAATGATATCGCGCTTTTTCTCCATTTGAATAAATGTTATAAAGTAACAAAAATAGTAAAGATTTTTAAATATTACAATATTATTCGCTCTAACAATTTTTGTTAGCTTATTAAAGTTTTTAATGATGGAAGCGTTTAATTATCGAGAAAATTATATGGTAATTTTTTTTTTTTTTTTAAATTCCCTCATCAGTGGGAGGATATTTAAGACCAGAATCGCATAGGACAGTTACCACCCACGCGTCTTTCGGTAGTTGACCAGACTCCAATAGTTTTGCAGCTGCCGCCACGTTAGCACCAGCGGTATAACCCAAATATAGGCCTTCCTTCTCTCCCAGCAATCTCTTATACCGAACGGCTTCCTCGTCGGTAACACTGACCGTTGTATCCAATGTATCGAACTTGAATAGTCGAGGTACCATACCGTATCCGGAACCTTGCAACAAATGCAACGGTCTCGTCACCGGTTCGCCTTTGATTACTTGAGCTCCTTCGGGTTCCACCGCGACGCAGAGAATGTCTTTGTTCTGTTTCTTCAAATACCGAGTAACTCCCATAAAGGTACCGGCGGTTCCCACAGCGGCTAAGAAGGCGTCAACACGTCCACCCGTTTGACTCCAAATCTCTGGACCAGTGGTCTCTTCGTGAGCGGCAGAATTGTCGTCGTTGTTAAATTGGTCCACGTAATACGCCCCCGTCTTCTCGACGATTTCCAAACCGAGTCTTTCGGCTTCGTTGACGTCATCAACGGTGACGTTTCCGGGTTTTCCAGTTTTCTGAGGAGCCAGAACTACGTTAGCGCCCAAAGCTCTCATCATTACGGCTCTTTGAGGACTGTTCCCTTGGGACATGGACAAAGTTATGGGATGGCCCATAATGGCAGCTACCAGAGCAAGACCGCAACCTTGATTTCCACTCGTAACTTCGACAATCGGGTCACCTGGTTTTAGTTTTCCGCTGGCCAAAGCTTTGTTAATCATGGATAATGAGGACCGATCTTTGACGCTGGCGCCAGGGTTCATGAACTCGCATTTGGCGAGGATTCTTCCAGGACCTGACCATAATCTGTCCAACGCTACCAAAGGTGTGTTTCCAATCAATTCTAAAGCTGACGCTTTGATATCCGTGGGTCCGTATTGTTTGTCAGCCATTTCTGGAGTAAAGATAAAATTAAGCAAATAGGACTTCTAATAGAATCTAGATACTCATTGAAAAATCGATTTCCAAAATAAATTTAGGCTATTTTAAGTTTTTAACAGGTTATATTTTTAATTTTGTTATTAAATTGAAGATGAACACCAAACGAATCTCGTTAATTTTTTGTTAATTAACAAAGTTGAAGTTTAAGCCAGCTAAGCCTAATTACAATTCATAAAAAAATTAAAATGTCTAAATATATGCGTGCTATTCAAATGTCATCTAAAAATATTTCACGTCGTTTGATTAGCTGCAGATTATTAATTAACTGTAAAATAACGAGAAACGTTGAAATACCGGAAATGTCGGGTATTTAACACTGCTAATCGATTAAATATAACATGTTAATAGTCTTCATTATGCCTTTAATATCAAAGTTAAAGATTAACAAAATTAAGAGCAACTTAATTAAAGAAGCTTCACGAGGCGTCACTGCAGCGCATCTTTGTGGAGTTTCTTTAATTAATATGTATAACACCTTCAACTTGTGATAATCAGTTAATAAAGAACAACTCGCGGATGTGAGATATAAATTCAAACCTGATTCTGTGTTCAGCTCGCGCTTTGAAATGAGATTTGAACGTTTGAGATATAAATGAAAGAATGACCCACTTCTCACTCTAGTGTGAGAAGCAAGAACTTATCTATAGAGGTCATTCGAATTAAACAAAATTATCTTTTTTTAAATATTGTTTATCGAATGATATAGTACTAAGCAACCCATAGCTTAGAGGTACTATTTTCAGAGACAACCGGTTTTTTCTGTGTTACTAAAGTAAGTAGTACTCGTTCTACAAACAAGACTGCATTATACTGTAGTTGTATGGCCTTTATTATTTTTGGCCTTGCAAATATTATAGAAATGTTTTAAAGGAAAAGTCTCGTTAAAACATAATTTTAAAATGACACAGTTTCAATGCTAAATTTCTCAGTCAATGTGCGTTTCACTCTAATAGATAGATACAGTGAGATAGAATTAAAGGGAGGATGCAACCTAACAACAAGTGATTTTTTATCGGTTCCTTATTTTTTAAATAGGCCTAATCCACTATTTAAAAAATTTACAAACAAATATTAAACAAGAAATAAATTTAAAACTTACCCGGAGATCCTGACTTCCTCGCGTGTAAGGTCTGGCGACCAATCGAACGCCGGGCTATGGCTCATTGGTTGCTAGACCTTACACGGAGGCAATTCAGGATCTCCATGAATCCCACTAAGCCTATTTTGATGGTAAGTTTTAAATTTATTTCTAGTTTAATATTGGTTTTGTAAACTTTTTACTGGTGGATTAGGCCTATTTAAACGATAAGGAATCGATAAAAAATCACTTGTTATTAGGTTGCATTCTCCCTTTAAATGGAGAACTAAAACATCTTTGGTCTCTATCACCACTTGCGTAATTTAAAATTAACCAATCATAGAATTCTGTGAATACATTTTCGTTCCGGCAGTGCGGTATCAAAGCTTAGTTCGTCGGTTACTCGGCTCACGAATAAATACAAAATTTGGCTCTAGGGCTCTCTATTACGATCGATTTTGACATAGCCAAAATTTATCCCCTTTTTGTTTTCTCATGCGCACTTCTCGAAAAAAAAAAAAATGAAATAGAACGTAGAAAGTACTTTCACGAAAAAGACCGCGCGTGCCAATTAAAGTTGGTGAGGTTAAACGGCTGTCTCTATAATAGATACATGACAATAATAGTGGTGACGTAAAATATATTGAGGTCATTGTTTCTAAAATTTTCGTAGATAATTATAATTTATACAGTTGCGGTAATGTTTTCTATGGCATATTTTATATTCAGGGAAGCAAAATATTTCACGAAAATATTGCAAGGGGTGTTTATTGAAATGTTATTTTAACTTCTGTTACTTGGGTATGAAATTTTTAGCTAAACATTTCGTGCACTTCAAGGATACGTTGATCACGTGACAAGATTTAGAGGTTATATCTATGGTAGCTACTGGATTTGAGTTTACTTATTGAATACCATTTTAAATTAGATGATTTATATAATTATTATGTTTTATTAAGGTTTTTTAAATTTATTTAATTTTTTATGGGAGATTAGATTAAAATTTGATAGTAACGAGAAAGGTATATGCAAATAATTCTTATAACACTGGATTTGAGTTTACTTATTGAATACCATTTTAAATTAGATGATTTATATAATTATTATGTTTTATTAAGGTTATTTAAATTTATTTCAATTTTTATGGGAGATTAGATTAAAATTTGATAGTAACGAGAAAGATATATGCAAATAATTCTTATAACAAAGCAAAAATTTGCATGTTTTAAAAACCCTATAAGATTAAAAAAAGCTTGAGTCACAATAAACTTGATGGATTAATATTTTAAAAAATTTAGCAACTTTATCATAAACGGAGTTTAGTTTTACCTTAGATCTTGCCTGTGGCAAGAAGGATCAGATAAGGAGAGGAAAAGTAGGGCTGCGTTGAGTTAGAGAGAGAAAAGCCAACCTCCCACTCGGGTGGAAAGGGGGATAGGAAATTCTCGAGGTAAACTGTTGTCACGTGGTCACTAGCGTCGTTGGCTACTACGAAGCTGATAAAGGATCCGTTTTACCCACGTGACAACATTTTACCACGAAACATCTCTACCCCCGTTCTCCCAGAGTGGGAGTTTAGGCCGACGCAGTAGGAACTGCGCCGTCCCCACTTTTCCTCTCCTTATCTGATCCTTCTTGCCTGTGGCATATCTACAATTTCTAATTTGCGTATAAAATATCTCGAGAGTTTTCTATATGCAAATTATAGATATTTGACTTGAGTGTCGAAATGTTTCATAGATCGCGCAGTAACCCTAGTTTTCAAAAAGGCACGCGTAAAAGACTTCGAAGTTTAGAATGTCTAGGTGTCGAGTAGGATGCTAGGATAGTATAGGGCTTGTAGAAGAGCTTGGCACGTCGTATTACTTTTCCATTGGAACTAATACAGCCAAAGCATTAAGCTGCCAACCCACTTATGTCTCACGGCGACAGTGTCGCGAAATTGCCAAGTTTTCGATGTCTCGGAATCCTACACTCTGACGGATACCGAAGCGAGTCGGGTGAAAGGAATTCGAATTAAAAGTCAAGGGGGCAAATACGCTGGGGTCTACATTGGCATTCCTTACTTATACGCTGTTTCTCACGATTGGTTCCGTCCGATTTGGTCTCTGGCCACTGATCCCCTTACCAAGCGATGGGACGAAAATACTGCGAAGCGAGTGAACGTTGCCATGTGGGATTTTATTGAAAATTCCAACATAAAGATAGATTTTTATTATTTATTTATTTTCTTTACAATGTCCCCTATTTAAATTATACGAGAATTATGTTTATTTCGACTAGGGTTATTGGGTAATCTGGTTACAACTATAAGCTTGACACAATTAAATATAAATCTTGTACGTCTTTCATGATACTTTCTAACTAATTGAATATTCCGACTGAAATGAACTCCGTCCACTCCCCAAATGCCATAATTTCGTTAAAAGGTATAAAAGGCGAACCTAATACCAACTTATATCTTACATAACCTTATAGGAGCCTTTAGGCTTACTCGTATTTTCAGGTATTTGGTATCTAAGGCGAAAAATCTGGCGGTTTCGGTGCAAAAAGTTTTAACGAAGTTACCGATCGAATTACAAGTTCTTTCCCTTGGGTTTCTATACTACCGTTCGACTATTAAGTGTACTGTTTTAATCTCTATAAAGTTTTACATTATGTATCAATCCGCCTCATATTTTCCCATTACGCCAACTAATATTTGCAGAAGTATAAGGCGGTTCGTTTTCGTCCACTTGTTTACCATCGGATCAAATTTAGCCGCTGCCGAAGAGGGCTTACGTATTTGCCACGGTATACTACCCGGTTGGTATATTTTCGCAGTCAACGACACCAAAGACTCGATGGAAGGAGATAATCTCGTATAGCCTTTGCTAGTGGTCTTAAGGGACAGTCTAGGGTTTCTTGTCTTTTAATATACGCGCGAGAAACTAAAAGCAAAACTCTCGGAAAAGTTCGAATCTGACATATGATCCTGGCTATATGAACTCAGCCAGCGCTTTACTTTGTAGATCCATGTACCATAATGGCTATTACCCCTTCAGTGAAGTGGTCAGATATTAGATTCCATGGAAGGCGCTCTTCAATGGCTTGATTTGAAATCCTACTGTTTTATTGGGATTTTAGATTTCGTGAACTATTTTAATGTATCATTATCATTCTATGATTCGTATATTTTATAAATATTTAATTGATTTTCCAATTTTATAAGAATTAAATTTGATTTTCCGATTTTAGCTGAATCCAATATGATTTTCTGATTTTATAAAAATCCAGTATGATTTTCCGATTTTATAAGAATGCAATTTGATTTTCCGATTTTAAATGAATCCAATATGATTTTCTGATTTTATAAAAATCCAGTATGATTTTCCGATTTTATAAGAATGCAATTTGATTTTCCGATTTTAAATGAATCCAATATGATTTTCTGATTTTCTAAAAATCCAGTATGATTTTCCGATTTTATAAGAATGCAATTTGATTTTCCGATTTTAAATGAATCCAATATGATTTTCTGATTTTATAAAAATCCAGTATGATTTTCCGATTTTATAAGAATGCAAATTGATTTTCCGATTTTAGCTGAATCCAATATGATTTTCTGATTTTATAAAAATCCAGTATGATTTTCCGATTTTATAAGAATGCAATTTGATTTTCCGATTTTAAATGAATCCAATATGATTTTCTGATTTTATAAAAATCCAGTATGATTTTCCGATTTTATAAGAATGCAATTTGATTTTCCGATTTTAAATGAATCCAATATGATTTTCTGATTTTATAAAAATCCAGTATGATTTTCCGATTTTATAAGAATGCAAATTGATTTTCCGATTTTAGATGAATCCAATATGATTTTCTGATTTTATAAAAATCCAGTATGATTTTCCGATTTTATAAGAATGCAATTTGATTTTCCGATTTTAAATGAATCCAATATGATTTTCTGATTTTATAAAAATCCAGTATGATTTTCCGATTTTATAAGAATGCAATTTGATTTTCCGATTTTAAATGAATCCAATATGATTTTCTGATTTTATATAAATCCAGTATGATTTTACCGATTTTATAAGAATGCAATTTGATTTTCCGATTTTAAATGAATCCAATATGATTTTCTGATTTTATAAAAATCCAGTATGATTTTCCGATTTTATAAGAATCCAATATAACTTTCCGATTTTAAGATACGAAATTGTTCAAATAATTCAATCCATGATTTAAAAATGATTCTTAGATTTTAGTTTTCCAATTTCACGTATGTTCGATACATTCGAAAGATTCAAAATTTCACTTGATTTGGATAAAGGCTTAAAAGTCTCATATAGGCCTATATATAAATATATTATTTGAGAGATTTCGTAAAAGATTTGACATATTTTTAACGATTGAAGATTTTTAGATTTGAAATGATTTTAAAGTCGATATTCGAATTAGTGTCAAACTCTCGTTTACCATATACTTGGCGCGCAATGAAAGGAGTAGGGCCCTTTTCACTAAGTCGTACCGTTTCTATTTGTGGCGGGGCGCTCGGGTCTCGCTTATTCCCAGGGCTGTCAACGACAAAGACATCGTATTCGTATTCCGCGAATCGATAAGAGTAAATCCAACTAAACTTCTGGGATTTTTTTTTTTTTTTTTTTTTTTTTTTTTGTTATTCAGTGCCCGGGCTTTTCGTTATTTCTTTTTGACTTTATTTGATTAGGTGTGTTCCTTATTCCGTCGCGACTTTTTCGGGAGTTTAAATATGCTAAGATACGAGTTTGCAAGCGAAGGGCTGATTCCCATTGGAATTCGGCTGTAGGATCGCGGTTATTTCCTTGGCTGAATGAAACTAAATGTTTTAACTACAAGTCTACTTTTCAATAGTTATTCGTATTTAGCGTCGTTAAGGACATGTTAACGTATTTTTTCATGTTTTAGTCACTTTACCCTATCAATTCAAAGTCAAATAGTCAAGCATATCATGAAAAACATCTCTTTTTTACACGAGTGTAAGACTTGTTTAATCAGAAATATGAATTTTGAAATCAGGTATTCCGCATTTAAAATCACAGAAATTCAAATACCAATCGTTTTATAAACACCGGTAATTTTAGAGCCTTAAATTTATCACTTCGTAAAAACTCCGCAAGCATTACCCGTTATTCTGTCTGTGTTTTTTTCGGCTTTCCGTGCAGCTAGCTAGTCTTATATTAGTGATTTATAGTTCTGTCTAGCCGTGTTTATTCATTCAATATCGATAAGATAGCGCTGTGATGTTGGGGAAGGATAGAGATAACGGTAGGCAGTGTTCTACCTCTATCTCTTTCCTTAACTCAAACGCGTACCAATTGCTCTTGATCAATCCCCGAATACACCTTCATCTTCTTTTATTCTATAGGAAGAAACAAGTACTGTCTCTCATACCGCTTAACTTTAATATTAACTAAGGGATTGGCCCACATCTCAGCTCTCTAGGAAACATTCCCCAAACTTGGGCTAATTTTTCAATTGGGGCTCTCTCTATCCTTGCGTTCTCCCATAGCACCATTCTCTCTCGTGCACTTTCTCTGGAGTTGAAGCGAAATGTTCGAATCTATATTCTCATTGCGAATGTTAGAATGAACCTAACTATACATCGGAAAACTTTATTTTGATGGGAGTTTTGGTTACTTTTAAGGTTTTAGCTATAGTATATATAGTAACGTATGCCATTCTATATTGTCCACCTTATTACGATCGAAATCTGGCTAAAAGAGAACACGCAGTTAAGATAGAGGGAAAGATTCTGAACACTATTACGTATATATGTACGTATATGCCATTGAAGTGTGTTGCATTTGCGTGTTATTTGATTTTCAGAGCTTACGAAGCTATTACGTCTTTTATCTTTATCATTAGGTTTCTTATAAACACGTGAGATGTAAGAGCTTTAAATGTATTGAAAGTTTTAACTGAATCCGAAGTTTCTGAGAGTGAGTGCTCTTTACACCCCTCTCTTCCGCCTTCCGCTTGGAAAGACTCATTCTTAAAGGAGATTAAGCTCCTCTCAGAGTCTAGGGATTTTCGGCCTCTCCTGACAGAAACTACCGACCTTAAAGTGAAGGTCAAAAGGAATTTTAAAGTCATTATAATTTCAAGATTACCTTCTCCAAAGTTAACCTGTATATAGATCCTATAATTTCTATAAAATTATATTCTTTTAAAAGTATCATATACATTCATAAATTTCGCAAATCATCCCCAGAATTTACTATGGAGCAATTTGAATTTTCTCCGTGAGTAATTTGGAATTATAAACCTAATTCAAGATTTCATAAATAAATAATGAAGGAATATCGGATTTATTGTCTTTATTGTATTCCAACTCATAGCCCAAGGAAGAACACCTCTCAACGCCTATCAAAACTTTATAAATATCTTATTGGCTCTCTTAAAATGACGTTGGTGACGGTAGTAGTATAGAAAAAACATATATTTGGTTGCCCTGCTGTTATGACCCGGTTTTGCTTCAGGAAAATAAGACACGCCTCCTCTTTTCTACCCTTCCCATAGAAGGGATCACGAACTATGACTCTCACTCGCTTAAAGCCAGACAATTATTCAATCTTTATATATTTATGAATTCCTGCTAATTATAAACGTTAAAATTCCATGTTTTTTTTTAAAGAACTGGTACTTCATCGAGTATAATTAAAATATTGTTTATTTAAAAACTATTGTAAATGCAGAAGCCAATACACAAATAAAATTTTAAAACTCCCCCTAAAACTAAACGTATTACCTAATACGTAAAAAACCAAATCCAAGAGATTAAATATTGTACGCTATAATAATAGCCTTGTATAGTTTATAAACTATGAAAAAACTTTCAATTTACCTTCCCTTTATAAAGTTAGTATTTGTTGACTGGCTTAAATGAAGCAATATTACAAGGGAGAGAAAATGATGCCTCGCTTTCCACACTATTCGATTTATTTCCTCGAATAAACCATATATATAGTTTGTGCGTGAAACTGTTCGGAATGGGGTTTTGTTAGGAGAAAGGAGGATTATAATGATAATCTGAGACTTAGAGAAATCCACCCACTCTTACGTCGGACTTGCTTCATTTTATCCACCTTGATAATCTTTAATACAAACGCGTTCAATATATACAAAGATTTACTTTTTCAAGACTTTTTTACAAAGCTTTAAAATCATTTGCGGATATTCTCTTTCTTGTACGAGGCGAGGAAGAGGGAAATGTGAATTTTTGCGTGATTATAGGTTTGTCTCAAAGGCAGCCTACACAAACAAGAAAAAATGGCTGATAGATTAAGGTTTATAAACTTTATATAATTTAAAAAAAGTCAAAACTTTTAGGGTATAGGGTAGAAATTTTATTTTTGGATTTCCCAAGTTATTTTTTTTTTTTGTTACATTTTTATTCCACGCAACGAATGTTTTTAGTTTTCACCTTTTTATTTTTGTGATATTTCGATTTTCTAGTACGAACCGACCTTATCACTTTTAAGGTCTATTTGTCGTCAAGCAGGGCCCATTTTTTTATATTTCGCGATCGGGAAACTGTATTTTTACTATTTTGAAAAATAGCTTATCGTTAATGGAGTCGAAACATGACTGACTATTTCTCTGAATTTTCTGGAAAATAGCTATAGAAATAAACGACCGAGCCAAAAATGTATAGCCACGATACGCTGGGGTTGAAATAGATATCGCGAAAAGATTGGAAAAGCTAAAATCATTTACAAAAATTAGTTTCCGCCCGAAGTCTCATCTTTCCGACTCGAAACCCCATCGCAAAACGAATCTTTTTCGAGAAATTTAATCAAAACTAAAGCACTCTTCGCGAACTATTTCTCGTGGAATGAAAATCGATTACCGTACAGGTTTTATTATTTCTTCCGTATCTCTATGAAAGGGATACTGTCACGCTTATTTCAAATCTAATAACAAGTTATTTTTAATAGATTTGGACTGATTCGTAAAAATCGAATCAAAACATATGTTTCGTGGTAATTTTCAGATAATTATCAAAATTCGCGAACTAGAACTAAGTCTGAAGCCATGGAAAATATTGAGCGCGCTCTATTTCTAACAAACATCTCATTCAGTTCAGGTGCCATTTCGAAGACGAACTCTCATCGCATGGCATCAGCAATAGAGTTCTTTTGAAATAAATGGCTAATTTCTTCGACCCTAATTTTGCAAGTTTAACAATTAATCGCGAATAACCACGAAACCTTTCGCGAGTTTTTATTATGTTTTATGTTTATTTTTAGTTTAAATCGATTAAAAATAACTTGTTTCCAGAGTAAATCTAGTACTTATCTATTTAATGAAACAAATCGATTGAAGTGTTCTCATTTTTCCAAGAGAAGCTTAGCCTGTATAAAATTAATTTAGAAATAAGCTCCTAGCTGTCACTTGAAGCTTGTTAACATGGGTTAAACCTTTAATCTTTACCTTTAACTTGTTTCCAGAGTAAGTCCATTATATATTTAATGAAAAGCATTAAATTATGGAACAAATTGATTGAAGTGTTTTGGACAACGAATACCCTAAGTCGAGTTTTCTCTTTTTTCCAAGAGAAGCTTATATAAAATTAATTTAGGTATAATTTTCTCTGTCCCTTGAAGCTCGTTAACGTGGGTTAAACCTTTAATCTTTACCTTTGATTTGATTTTTGGCCAAAATAATATTGATTATAAATGCGCCTATAAGTCTCGAAGCTCGTTATAGTTGAAATTTCATTAATTAAGAATTAAATGTAGTATTTTATCCTATACGTAATTTCATAAAAAAAAACATTTAGTGACTTTATTATACTATCTCTATAAAACCCAAAAGGTTTGAGATATAAAATTTTAATCATAATATTATTAATTCGGTTGGTGAAACTTTTGGGATTAATTTGTACATCCGCTGATAAAGTTGGATTTTTTGAGTTAGGGAACAAATTTAGACTTGGCGATAATTTTCTGCATTAGTTAAATATGTTTTATTGAAAAGCGCCTTTTAATAATGCACTATTTGTTTGTCGTGATTATCGCAACCTCGGATTAAATGAGTTTTTATTTGTGGAAGGTCTATATCAAGCTAGTTTACAAGATTAAGGATACATTTTGTTATTAATTAGAATTTGTTAAATATTCATCAGAATTTGCGTAGAGTATGAATCAGACCACAAAATTAATATAAACATTGATCAAAATTATCTTGAAAATAAGTTCATTACCTGCTTGTGTCTCCTCCATTATTTAGTAAACTCCATGAATTCATTTAATAAGTTAATATTAATTATTCCCTTTGTAATTCGTTTAGTAAATTATTTATTGTTTACACTGCTATCAAGAAGAGCAAATCGTATATTTTGAGATGAGGCAATATTTGAAAAGTAGGACCAAGAGTTGAACCCATTACTGGTACTCGTCATCAGTCTTGGTTCTCTCGGTTAAAACGTTTAATTGGTCTACTATCTAGGCTGGTCTGGTAGAGATAGACCAAAACAAAGAGACGATCAAGTAGAGAGTAAAGATCGAGTCCTTGTCGCTCGATGTGTGTACACGCCGAAGGGTTGATCGTTGATGGTCCTGTTTTTGACAGTAACGAAGATGGAAGAATTAGTCGCGACGATTACGAGCTAGAACCGGAGATCGTCTCGTGGGTTAGCTCGCTCGAATTCCGCCCTCTTTGACCAGAGAATAGCCAGCCAGCTCCCTCCGTCCACACTGAGCGAGTCTTATAGATAATTTGACCCCTCTAACGATTTCTCGAGAGTTGACAAGGAATCGCTCTAGCTCTAGATGACCAACGACAAAGTTTGCTCTTCGAAATGCCTAGATAACAATATACTTATATTCAAATGCAGCTTACCATATAGCGAAAGTAAAGGCGGACTAATACGCGATGTTAATATTTATATTTGAAGAAAATAGTTCGCGTAAACATAATATCAAAAAAGATTTCGCGGTAATTCACGGTTAATCATCAAAATTGCGAACTAGACTCTCTAAGCCCAAATCATTTTTCAGGATATTTCAGGCTGTTAAAATTCAGGAGAGGTCGAAATTGCTGATACAAATGAAAGATCGTCGAAAATTGGTGCGTTAACCAATTCAACTCTAAAACGCGCTATTTTTAGCTAGATCCAACCCTAGTTCTGTTCTGTTCTGTTCTCTGTTCCCTGTTCCCTAGCTGTTCCCTGGTACATCAGTTCCCTCTGTTCCCTCAGTTCACCTGTTCCCTCAGTTCTCTGTTCCCTGTTCCCTCGTTCCCTCAGTTCTCTGTTCCCTGTTCCCTCAGTTCTCTGTTCCCTCAGTTCTGTTCTGTTCTCTGTTATGTTCTGTTCTGTTTAAAACACATCTTTTGGTTCGCGCGACATTTCATCGGCGACGGAAATTCTGGCTCATTTTATTCAACCTAGGTTATTTTTGCAACTTTGATCATTAACGTCGATTAACCACGAACCTTTAATGAATTTTGATAATGTCTTTGCTCGTATTTTAACAGTTCTAATAGATTAAAAATGATTTTCTTCCTAAGTTTAGTATCCTTTTAAACTGATTCTGAGTATGCACGCTATTATTTTCAAATGTCGATAATATCATTATCTGGGTTTGCATTTTCAGCGCGATATAATGCTCCTTAAGTCCATGTTACGATTTGATTTCTTATCGAGATAAAGGCGAGCTTATTTAAGTGTGCTCTGTAAATTAAAAGTGATTCTCTATACACGTATATAAGCTAAAAGCAGGATATATTAAACGTGTACGGCGTACCTCGATCTTTCGCTTTGTGTGCATGCAAGCAGGAAGTACAACTACGCTTTTCAGTCACCCCATTTTCGCTTCCTCTATTATATATAACCCTCCCTTTTCAAACAACCGCGCCAATGCTTACGTTTCTTCGTTCCCTCCTTCTTTTTCTTCTTCTTCGTACTCTGTCACGGAAAGTCATACTTACACGCACCGGCAACCAATTTCAAATTCAAAACATTGTAACTCGAGAAAAATTGGAATTATATTGGATTTTTCCGAAAACTGGATAAACAAAATAGGAGTATTATTTTCATCACAATCGTAAAAGTATCTTAATATATAGACAATCTATATAAAATCGAGTAGAAGCTTATAAATATTAATAAAAACATAATTAAAGCTAACTAAAAGCTTTTTCGTTAGTTTGAATTTAAGCCTAAATCCATTTTCAAACTGGCAAGTGTCATAAAACCCGCTGCTAATCAAAAAGCGTCTTAACACTCGCGTGAGCTTTAAAGTTTCTTCATAGAGTAATAAGGACACGTGATATATCTTCTATAAAAAGAGCCTAATAGGCTAGTTGCCTTTTGTGGCTGCCAAGAACTTTGGTTATAAATTAAAATAATATTATTATTACTCTATTCTTAATACACTGAGCCAATTATAACTGTATTTTGATAAAATCCTCTAGTTACCCGCTTTTAGCGTTGAGATTAGATTATTTAATAATCAATAACATCTTTTCTTCTCCCGGTTGTTTTTGCGAGGAGCTTCAGTTTAGCGATTTTTACGGTTTATTCGCGTGTACCTTATCAATAGTTGGCGTATATACGAAAGATTGTATCAAAAGCCATGCAAATTTCCACTTAATATATACCGTATATTCATTCCATCTCACATCGCTTACAAAAAGCGGGTCTCGGCCTCTCCTTATCGCAACCCTTCCCGTTATAGACCTATTAAGTTTAATTATTTAAAACATGGCTGTGTTCACGGCATATTCTAATTTAGGGGGCGTATATATATAAGCTGGGGAAATATCACGTGACCACATCCTAGCGGATAAACCTTTTTTTTAAATAAATATACTTATACACCTTTTTTATTATATACTCGTGACGTCATTTTTTAACGTTTTCACGAGTAAATTCGCGGCCATTTTGTTGTCAAATCTATGTCTAGTTAACGTATAGACAAAGGTACGCAAACTATTCATTTCTTGCTCTTATACGAATGCATTAAGGTTAAAAGGGGGAAGATAGGCTTTTAAAATAATCGTATTTAAATGACATATTGAGCCCCCTTTAAGTCTGTGGTAGAGTTTAAGAGTGAAAAAACTAAATAAACAACGTATTAGTGTATGTAATATACAGCGTGGGAGTGAAACCCGCGTAATGTTAATGGAGTAGGCGTGCTTTTTTTATTTTTTTTTTCTGTTTGTTTTAAATTAGTTTCGGGAAACGAAATTGTTTCCCAGTATACCGGTACGATTTCTTTTGTATAAGGAGCTTCCGTGGTATCATCCCAGACATTCTTTCCTTCGGTTAGGATCTTCTTTCTTTCTCTCTCTCTCGCTCTCTGGTTCTTTTAGCGCTCTTCGTTTTCCCTCCTCCTACATTCACCTTTCTCAGTTCAGATCGAGCGTCCGTCCGCCTAGTTCCCTCTCTCTCTCTCTAAGCGAATTTTCTCGTTTTCAAAAGAAAAGAAGGAAAATAGAAAACGAAGAAATTGGACGTGTCAGAAAAACGCCAAGGCGAGGCGAGACTAGTTCGCACTTGTATATAATTGTACAATTAGGCCTTGATTTTTTAATTCCCTTAATTACGTACACCCTGATGTTTTTAATTAAGCGGAAGAGAAATGTGATAATTGAATTTCAAGTCAATTTCATAATAAAGGCGGGAAAATTGGGGATTAAAAATGCGCTCTACTTTAGAAAATGGTTTTACTTGTCTTTATATTTATACTTTACACGTGGTTTTAATCCCTGAATTTTCCCGCACTTTTTGATACTCATTACGTCTAAATCGATCTTTGATATCCTATACTTCTTTCGAAGAGCTGTTGGCGTTATATGAAAAACTGGGGCGGATTGATACACAATGATAGACCACATTGAAAATAAAGTTGTCCGTGTCAACTTCTCTTGCATGCCAGTATTATAACACGCTAATTTCTCATGAAGATAAATTATCTGAAAGATTTTAGCCATAAAATATGTCAGATCCCTCGCGAATTTCGCACAAAACTTAATTTATTTTTAGGAATATATTCAGGGTCCGGTACAATACAAATCCGGACAACTTGGGACTGTCAGGATATTTGACAAAAAAATCTTGGAAATCGGGGAATTTTTGAATTACAAGCACATGAATAAACTTCAACGATACTAAGTTGCAATGGTCTTAATCAGCTAAATCCATAGTTGTTTATTAGCACCTACAAATAACAGGGAATTTCACTAGTACCTTATCTTAAAAAACCTTATCTTGATTAGAATATTATTGAGAATTAATTTCGTACGATGTGAACAAAGACTCACTGAAATAGCTAAAGAAAATAAAACGATGCTGTATTATATAGCCTTTTCTTTAAGACTTCTTTCGCTTCTTAGCACCCAATTTCTACTTCTCCTTCTTTTCCTCATTCCAGCCTATTCCCGCGTTTCAACTCGGTCTAACCTAAATTAAAAGAAAACGAATTATACCTAAATCCTTTAAGAATCGCCTCGAAATCTAATAAGGCTTAAAATTTAACGCGTATATAAAGAGCTTCACCCCGCTTCGCTCGCGCGTCATGTCTTTCGAGACATTCCCTCCCCCCCCCCCCCCCGGGCTCGTCTTATCTGAAAAACGTCCGCTCGCCGTCTTCGTTTTCTCATTCTTTTATTTCGTTCCTTCGCGACCCGTCCACCGTCTTACAGCTAATAGGCTGAAAGACAAGACGTCACGCGAAACCCAAAATATAGTAACTATCTTGAATGTCGGTTTTTTGAAACAGAACAAAGTTAAAATCATGGTCCATTTAAAAGTTACTTTGTAGCAAATATTTAAAAGGTATACAACAAAGTTAGTTGGTTTTTGCTGTAAAGATACGCGAGGATGATACTCTAATAACAACATCATTACCCGGCGCCCTTCGTCGTATTGCTTCTATATAAGGTAGTAGATGTTTCCCCCTTATCTTCTTGGTTTTATTTCTAGCCGCTATCTTTGACTGGTATTTTTAGCGGGCGTCGGTCCCTCCTCCGTGGTAGGTTTATCGCTCGACTCGTACAACCATGGTACGACGTTAAGGCGGAAATATTTTCGCCCCGCTCCCCGAATAGATGACGGGAGAGACGATGGGCGTATTTTTGAATTGGACACGCGGATGACCGATCCGCGGTCGACTTTTTCTTACCCGATGATGAATTATTTCTCCACTTTCGCTCTCCAACAGCGTATTTGAGTTTAGAACTAAAATATTCTACGGCATATCTAGTGTCTGATGAAAAAGAGACGCCGGAGGGTCCTCGTGTAGATATAAGATTTAGAAAGAACGTTTTCAACAAATATACTTTCTTAAAAATTTGACTAACGTTTATTTTATCGATTAAAATATATTTCAAATTTCGGAGTCAAGGTTGAATCTGGTCTAAAAACTTTATACTTTTGTTTAAAGGGAGGATGCAACCTAACAACAAGTGATTTTTTTTATCGTTTCCTCTTTGTTTAAATAGGCATAGTGCAACAGTAAAAAATTATAAGCAAATATTAAACTAGAAATAAATATAAAACTTAAAATCAAAATAGTCTTAGCTGGATTCATGGAGATCACCTGAACTTCCCATATAAGGTCTCCATTAGCAATGTTATTGGTCGATGAACCTTATACGGGGAGTTAAGGATATCTCCATTAATCCAGCTAAGCCTAGTTTGATTTTAAGTTTTTAATTTATTTCTAGTTTAATATTTGATTGCAATTTCTTTTGCTGTTGGATTAGGCCTCTTTAAACGATAAGGAATCGATAAAATAATCACTCTTTATGCTGCATTCTCCCTTTAAAATGAGTTGACTCTATGGGAAATAGCTGTGGCGGTATGATACACAATGGCAAACCTCACAGAGATGAAGGTAGTCGGTGCCAACTTATCTTAAACAAGAGTATAACTTCAGAAAAATTAAAATAAAAATCTTTAGAAAAAATTCGTCAGGGGTTGAAAATTTTGAAAGATTTTAGTTCATAGCATTTTAGCTTGCTTTTTTACTTTTTCTTCATTAATTTCTCTGGAAGTTTAGAAACCTGTAGAATGTGTTAACCTTCGCGCATCGGTGCCCAGGAGAAAGAGCTCCACCAGGGTGAAACGTTAACATTAGTTTTCCTTAGAACGCCTGTAAAACGTTTTTTCCGTCGTACTTAACCATTTAAGTTGTTTTACATTTAAATATTTGGCCGTGACCTTTAAGACTCGTAATGTAGGCTGCTAGGCTGATTTATCTACTTAAAAAGTTGCGGTTACAATGTCAACTTAAATATAATTATATTAATAATGCAGTAAATAAATTCAAAATAAATATAACTTTCCCATTATTCTAGATAAATAAATAATAATAATAATAAGAAATATAATTTATAATTCCAGGAAGAATTATAAAAAGTGAAACGCGCTGTTAAAGTACAAGTATAGTTATAATTTTCAATTATAAATATATATTATTTTGCGAAAAATGGAATATTTGTTTTGTGGTCACTTCCGGTGTTATAGACGCTTATTATCTGCGGAAAGTGAACAAGAAAATGGTGGAATATTTTAACTTTCTTTATGATATCTTATTATCGACGTCATCTATGTTGTTGGGAAGCCCGTTCTTTAAAGTGAACATTTCCATATCTAAATATAAGCAAGCACTATAATTATTATTTCTATAAGAATATAATATATTTGTCTCCTCTTTAACACGATTATCATTAAATAATGCCATACGTCTATTAATTCACCCGTAAGTTACAAACGGGGGTCGTTTTATCGTTAAACTGATGACTGTCCAATCTCGCGACTCAAATCCATCTAGCTTGAAACTATGCATGCTGGTATTGCCTGTTTCCTGTCAAGAGGAATGAGGTGGGTTAGGGGGTTGGGAGAATTAACTAGGTTTTCCCGTGAGGGGCGTAGGGTCTTCTATCTCTCTCTCCTGTGTGGTGCTGAATACGAAGGGTTCTATGGGGAACTCAAACTTACGGGTGAAGAATTAATATACTTATGATAATGCATAAATAATTCAAAGCCCACCTACCTTCAAAATTTCTATCGAACTCCGTTTCACTTTCCCTTTGATGATTGCAGAAAAGCTGGCGTATAAGACACCCCCGTCATAAAAATTCATCCTTGAACTATATTCTAGCAAAAACCGCCGGATTGTTTTAGGCCTAACGATTTTGAGATGATTTTTCGAGGACCGCCTTTCAAATTTTCGTTTCATCGCGCGCTGAAGAAAAAAAGAAATAAAAAAGGCGAGAACATTTTAGGTAACACACGTTGTACGTTAATAGTATAAATTGAGGTCGCGTGTTCCTCGCTGGCACCGGCTTTGAATTTTTTCCCGCCTTTTTATCCGTATAAAGCTTTGGTATTCCGTAGACTATTTTTATGATTAATCGCGTTAGAATCGTTCCCGAGAGACGATCCATTTTTTATTATATTCGTATATCCGCCTATAATTACGAATGAAAGGCGCCTTAGACTATCAGAGCATTAAAACACTAAAACACTATTTGGACTTAGCAAGCTCCGCAAATCCCAATTTAACCCTTTATATCATGTTAAGCTATCCAGGCTTGAAGCTATCTTATAAAGGTATAGTACGAAATGAAACATATATCGAGTTGTTTTATCAAAAATAAATAAAATAGCAGAAAGTCTTGGACAAGACCACCGAAATAAAACCGTTTCTTAAAATTCGATCAATTTCTTCACCGGGGATAAAACGTAGTACTATCCATAATCGCTACAAAATTGTTCGTACCTGCGAGCGCTGAGAGAAGAGAGATAGTTTTTTTCACCTCTTTGCATATGGTAGACCGTGAGGCTTGAGATATTCCCGGGGAAAGATACCTCGTCGAAATGGATTTTTATTGGCTGGATATCACAATGTGTTTTTTCTTGACTTTCTATTATTTTATTTGATTTATTAAATTTTTTCACAGAAAATTCCCGCGCTATTTACCAACAAAACATTCCAATTCCGATACTATTTCTCCCACTCAGCCCCATTTGTCGCGTTGATCTGTCACGGATGCGGATGTATGTCTTACATTATAGAGCCGCGTTCACACTAGAGACTTTGAAACGGTTTTTAACCGCTTTGGAAAGGTAAAATTATAAAATTTTGAGGTCACACATGTATATCTTTGATCTAAAAACCAAATTTATATCTTGGAAAGTCGATTTGAACATTCGAATCGGTTTGAAAACTGTTTCAAAGTGGCAAATGTGAACGTATAGCTTTATACTCTTGATAGCAGTTAAATCAGGCTGAATAATAATACAGCGTTTCCAGTGGTTAAATATTTTTTCTCTAATTAATTATCCCAGTTTCCACTTCGATTTTATGAGCAATATAGAAATTTAACATGACGTCAGTGCTTCAGCAGTCTTTAGGCTTCCCTATTTGAATCAGGTGTACTCTATACGTCTACATCAATAAACTTGTAAACTATATTTCGTCTTAAAGGTTTTTGTGTCTGAAGCGAAACTAATGATAAAATAATCTTTTGATTTCATCGTCTCTTTAAAACTAACTTATCACCCCATTGACCTTTTCGATTAATTTCGCGAGCTATAGGGAACGTTTGACTTTAACAGCACTAAAACGCGCGTGCCCGATTGATTTGTTTCGTAAAAGGTCAAAGTATTTGGCCCAATTTTTAAATTCGCTTCGCTCCTCCCATTCGCTTTCATATTCTTAACAATTTCGCTCTGAAAAAGGTTAAAAAAAACGTTTTCGCGGGAAAAAGTGATTCCTATAATCTTATCCAAATATTTGATAAATTTGCCAATTTTTCGCCGACACTTTTGATGATATAAAGTTTAAGGGCTTAATATGTTGAAAGTTTGAATGAATATACGTAGAAACCTGTCAGAGGGTGTGGTTTTTTTTTAATCAACAGTTTATCTTCTATCATTTCTTGCCCCATTATTATTTCATTCGGCTGGCTCCGTGGAGAATACTTTTGATTAAAGTATAAGTCTCATGAAATTATAGTCAATCATTACTATGATTAAATGTGGATTTTCCAGCGACCGAGAAAGCGAAACTTATTTCTCGCGAGAGCATTAAGATCACACTCCCATTTTGAAGATAGATCAAGCTCATTCTGGGCTTGAGAAGCGATTTCAGACTGCATTTTTACTCACTTGTGAACGCGCCTTAGAATAAGAGTAACTGAGACCAGGAGAAAAAGTTTAAAGAGCGTCACATAAACCGGAAATAATAAATATCTTCTGATGTCCTCAAAATGGAAATATATATTCCAATATTGATGAAAGGATGATATAGTTTTAACATTGAAAAATTTAAACTTCCTGGGTCGATCTTGATCTAATTTGTCCGAGCTGATAGAATCTCTCGAGATTATTCGATAGCTCTTAACACCAAAATATGACAATTTCAATGTTACTTATCCTTTAAAAAAACAAGCCTTCTTTCTACGAGTGGGCGAACAATTTTTCTAGCTTCCTTCACTATCTCTCTCGCTAACCCTAATTAGGCTTACAGACATTTTCCTTTCGCATACAAATTAAGCAAGAAGAAAAGAACCCTAGTCGTATATATCGCCGAATTCATCGTTACTTTATACCGTTACAGAGGATTAGAGAATCCTTCCATCCCTCTTATCCGGGTATAAAGTATCTTTGGTACTTTGACAAAGGCCTAAAAAATCCGATATTCTTGTTCAGAAAGGCTCGCGAGGATTCCCGCCATTCTAGGCACGAACGACTCGCGACCCGCTTTTTATTCGTCCTTTTTTCTTCTCCTTTATTATTCGGGTTCCTTATACGCGAGAATATCCTTCGTCCGCTCGAGATTGGCCCTCTTATACGAGCGCCCGAAATCGAGCGCAGTTTTACGAGCGGAGAAAAATTCTACTAGTCTATATAGTCCCGTATCATTCGCGAATGCCGTACGTCGCTCGTTTTGGCGTCATTTGCTTCCCTTAGACATCGAGATGAGACATTGCAACCGCTCGTAATAAACTGTGTACAGGGTGTGCGAGAACCGCTTGATTTGAACATTCGAAACGGTTTGAAAACAATTTGGTTTCAAAGTGCTTTGTTTGAACGTAGGTTGGGTGAATGAATACATTTTTGGGCGTATTTGTTTCTACTCCATCAATAAATCAGAGGCTATATGTTACGCCACTTAAAATAGAACAAATTCAGGGTTCGATATCTCAGAATCGATATTATTGACTTCGTGACGAAATGAAGGTCATGGTCCGTCAGGGAAGTTTGAAAATTAGGCTTTATCTTAATCATCAAGAAAATAACACCTTTTTCCAGAGGGCGTTTGACCTTGAGCATTTCTAGTATAATAATCTATTATATTCTTGATACAAAGTTTATTGACCATGGTGATTAATTTATAATATCATTAAATTTATTAACGCGACTGCTACTTCATGGTTGAGAAAAAACTATTTATTAAATAATATTTTTGTTTCTTTTATAGTTTATAAATGCATATTTGAAATGGACTTTATTTATATTAAATCAACCACGCGTAAAGTATCAGTCTCGTTAATTTAATTCTTTGGTACTATTAATATACTAGATAAATAATACACACCCTGTATACTAGTTTAATATAGGTGTATAAGCTCCGGGGAATAAAGTTTCTAATAAAAACATATTACACTCGCCCGGCATCCTCCTTAAATATTCTTTTAAGGTCTCGAAGGTATTTTTGTCTGGTTTCCCTCCTTTCCTCGATCAAACCCAAACTACTCCTTCTAACCTGACCTAAGGTTGCGCGTAACTGGAGCGAGTCTCCACCCACACCTTTCAACTTCACTCGTGGTTAAGACGCGTAACGAGCTTAAATCGACAGTTTTCGGTTCGAGCTATATTTTTATCGTCATTTCTCTTTCGCAGACTCTTGGTATATGTTTTTAATAAAATATCTCGTCTCTCTGACTTCATCCTTTTCCGACTTCGGTATCTGGTTTATTTCCAGAGAAAACATTCCAGACCCAATGGGATAACAATTCCGAGATGTTATTTTTTTCTTTATTTTTGCAACAATATATAAGACGGGCTAAATATCAAATTGGATATAAATATTTTTATCTCATAAATGTTTACGTTCCCGAGTTTGGGAAATGAAATAGGATCAGGTGTTTTGTTTAGTTTCTTTTCTTTCCTTATTATTACATTGCCGTTTCTCTTCGTTATTTAGTCTATTTCTCGTTGTTTTTTATTTGTTTTTTTTTCATCTATTTCTCTGTTAGTTTCACTGTTACATTGTTATTTGACCCGATTCTTTCTCCTCTTCGCGATTTCCTAGTTATTTCTCTTCGTTTTGTATATTATTTTCATTATTTCTTTACCGTATACTAAATTCCCTCCATCTATAATCTTCATTATTTTATTCCCTCGCGCATTCGTAATCATTAAATTCCTACTGTTATTGTCGTATTGATTTAGATTATCATTATTATTTTTTACAGTCAAAGGGAAACGGAGCGAAAAATGAAACAGATTTTTAAATTATTTTCGGAGTCATGGTGCACCATGCAAAAAAACCTATTCGACAATTTTTATTAGACACTTTTTTTGATGTTTAAATTAATTAAGTTTTGTTAAATTGTTTATAAGTATAAATTCAGGGCTATCATGTTATTTAAGCCATATCCACAGCGCTTGTTTGATGCAACAATTAAACGCTGGCTATTCCGAAAATAATTTCAAAAGCTGATCCATTTTTAGCTCCAAGTTTTCCCTTTAACACCTTAGATCAAATCTATTAAGATATCCATTTCTCTGTTACTCGAAGCCTGTTAATGTGGGTTAAACGAAAATCTTGATTTAAGCTTCAACTTTGATTTGACGCAAAAACTCCAATCTTGAATGAAAACGCGACTTAACAAGAACTTTAAGGTAAATTAATTTAATTTCGTGAATAAAATTATTTTTAAGTGAAGGAAAACGACATTTCGAACAGATATTAAAGGCATATTGAATTTATTGAAGATAATTGTGTTTTGATTTGTATACCACTATAATACAAAAATTGCGTTATTGAAAACCATATAAAGGCCATCATTTTTGATTGGTTAACAGCTAGTATTTAATATTTTTTCTTCTATTATTTCGTTATTTAAAAACAAATCTTTATTCGGTTCTTATATTTATACTTTATTTTCAAATATCTTCGCTATTTTTCCAATATCTGTATTATTTTGCCAAGAAGTGTATTATTTTTTCCAATATATTTATTTATATTCAGCTTTCACGAAATCTCTATTCTATGAACTATATTATTTCAACGGCTTTTGTCTAGATGACCCTAGAAAAAGCAATATGACATATATGAGAGGTGCTTAAGGACCTACATTTGACCCAGATTATCTTATACTATGTAATTTTAGGTTTCCCGTTGACCCGCCTTTTAATCAAAATGAAAAAAAAAATACTCTCTGTAATAGGCCTAAACAATCAAATGAAAATAAACAGAAATCACTCTTGTGTGTATTTGAGCCGTATAACTTTAAACAAAAAATGGACCAAGTTCAGAGAAAGTCGGCTAGAGAGCTGAAGAGCGATGGAGAAAGAGAGGAGTTGAAAGAGGAAAGAGAGAAAAATGATCGTAAAAGTAGCCAAGATTTGTTTTGCTCCGATATAACGTAAATACCCCCTTCAGCTATGTTTTTTTTTCTTCCGCGTTCGATAATATCCGGGAAGAGTTTCCTAATATTTTCAGCGCGCGAAAAATAAAGCTTACACATTTTTCCGCTCAAATTTGAGTTGTGGAATTTCAAATTTAGGTGTAAAAGGTCAGGGGATATGAAACTTGGACTAAAATTTCGTGGTAGTGTTTTGTAATTTGAAAATTAGGTTCAAAATATCAGCTAAGTGTCATTAAATTTTAAAATTGATATAAAAAGTCAGGTAATCAGTGAAAAGTTAGTTGAAATTTAACTTTTTCTTTGTTGATGAACAATAAGTTTAATATATACAGACAGGAAAAGGTGTGGATTTTGAAATTTAGGTTAAATAATCTTAAAACTGTGTAAAATATAATTCAGATTAATTTTAAAATTGGTTTAAAACCTCAATTAATTTATGGATTCGGATAATTTAAGACCTTTGATTGTCCAGGGATTTTGATAAAGTCAAGTTTATTGTGTTAAATGTTTTTAATTATCTTTAAGTAAAAAGCGGAAAATTTCGTTCGAAAATTCCGCCGCGTTTTTTGCTTTGTAAAAATAGTTTAAAATCTCTTGTTTTTAAAACAAAATAAAAAAGCGACTCCCCACCCGCTATATAAACTTTGCGAAACATTATTGCCTGGATTTTATTGTAGGATTTGGGTGTAATTCCGTACGGCGAGTTTTCGCTGTCGGTTTGAAGGAGTTGAAGGAGAGAAAGCGAACGAGGGGGTCAGTCCAATGGGGGCAGTTATTTTTCTTTTTCTAATAGGATTTTTTTATTTCAGTTTTACCCTTTTTTATTTATTTTTTTCTTCTTCCTTTACCACGACTAGCCTTTCGGGATAGACCTCCTATTTTCCCAAAATCTATTTCCGTCTCAATCTGAATAGTCAGTGAAGATAAACGCAACGTTTTTGGATGTGGTCTTTTTTTTTAAAGATTAATAATATCAGATAGTTTTTATTTTGCTGTAGGTAGAAAAAGAATGGTTTACCATCCTTTGTGGGTCTATATTAAAGGGATAATGAAATCTGGCAATAAATTCGTCATGGTTAAAATAGGCCCAATTTGTAAACCATTTTACAAATAAATATTTACTTTAAAATAAATTTTTGAACTACTCTCGGAATTTAGGCTTAACGAATGAAGAGCGAAAAAATTCATTTGGTAAAAATTTCTTGAAATGTGTATAGTATTGTCCATAAAACTAGTATGTAAATTTTCACTGAAAAATATTCAAATGTTTTACCTGTTTTTTAAAAGAAAGAAATTTCAATTAAATTTCGAGAAATGACTTAATCATCCCCCGGAATTGTAGCAATCTAACGAGCAAAGATTGATTCAATTTTTACCAAAGCGCGCGGCAAACGTTGTTTTCCATCAAAAGCTAGCTGTGTTGCTCCATTTTTTGAAGATCTAAAGTAATCTGAGGTTAGAGTATCCCTTAAAATCTCACAGGCGATAAACTATATTATTTTCAGATAGCTCACCAATAGCTGATTAAATACATATTTTGAGGGAAACCGAAACCAAAGTAAATTATATCGAAAATTAAGTTACAAAATATCATTTTTCCTTCGGAGAATGTTTGGTTCGAAATATTGGGATTTTGACATATAATATTTATATTATTTTTCAGTCATGAAAACACACGCGAATGTTTTTATATTTGTATAACCTATCACGGATTCACAGTCGATTTGTTTGCACTATATCGAATTTTTAGTCATAAGAACAAAAAACGATGAGCTCCGAGATTTTTATAGCCTCGGGAAAATTTGTTTTATGCACCGATATAAAATTCAAAATTGAATTTTCTCTATATGTTATCGAAGAAAGGATAGAAACGGGGAAAAATATCGTAATATCATACCGGACTTTTTTGAAACTAGAAAGTTATGTTCACACTACACCATTTGAATTCTTTTTCAATATTTTTCTAATATTTTTTAGAAAATAAGGCCTTATTTATGATTTTGGATTTTAACGTATTTTAAATCAAAATTTGATCCTATAAAATGCTACAACTCTGTTATTAAATCCTGTACCACGTATTCTCATCCTATTAAAGTGAAACTGACACAGATTTTTCAAGAGCTCCAAAGTGAAACTGAGTACCATTTGGGAAAGATCGTTAAAAAACGAGTAATTAAATATATATGTCATTGAATTTTTTAAATATTCCCTGCAATACGACTCCATTTTCGTCAAGGTCCTAAATTCGGAAAGTCTTACCTTTCTTATTAAATTATCGTTAATTACGTTTCAGAAATAAACTACGTCATATATAGGGGAAAAATATATATACTTTTAAAATTTTAATTTTGAGGATTCTTAAAGATTCGTCAACCTACAGATGCAATATTTTCAACATGGCTTTTTAATAATATTATTATATTAATTAACGAGCCTGCTACTTCATGGTTGAAAAGAAAAATGTATTGATAAAGGGACTAGTACGTCCGAAGGCTATAATAAATTAAAAGTTTGTTTACTAAACTTTTTTCTCAACCATGAAGTAGCAGTTTGTTAATTAAAATTCTAATAGTTACAATAAATTTTGTGTAAAGGATGACTTTTTAATAGTATGAAAAAACTAAAAGTATAATCCATAGTCCTTCGAATAAAATGGCGGCAAACTCTCTTTAAATCCTATAACACTTATTTTGATCCTATTAAATCCTATCTGGTATTTTTATCCTGTAAAAAATAATTATCTTGTCTTGTGTGAACGCGGCTTTAGTTTATAAAGTCATTTTATACAAACTCGATACTCAACATAACGCGAGGAAAGAAAATTTGATTAGGTTACGTAAGGGGATTCAGGTTTATTCCTTCCCTATTTTACCAATCAAAACTTTTTACGGGAGAAGCTTGAGGTTGGATTTCTTTCGCTATAAGCTTATTCAAAATTCATTTAATTTCCCCATGATTTCCCTTCTGATTCCTGGCCTACCTTTTTCTATATTTCTGTATATAGTCAAATACATTCTTTAAAAGGAAAATGATAGAAGCAGTAAAATCAGGGAAATTTGGGTTTCTAGATTTTCCAATGAATTTTTCTTCAAATTTCCAGGTTTTTCTCCATATTTACAAAGAAACGTTTTGGTTCTACCAGGTTTAAAAATAGAAATGTGCTATAAGGCTTATCATTTTTTATTCATAAAATTATTCGTACTTCCTTCCTTATTTCCTTTTATTTCTAATAATTTATTTCGATTTTCCCTGATATTACTTTGATTTGTGGATTATCTTGTCCAAACCCTGATCTTTAATTTTGAAGCAACGGGTTAAGGGCTGAACTGATGTATTATACCGTGTGGTTTTTCTCCTTTGTCCGTAGAAGTCCTGCATATATCCTAATACAAGAAAAATTATTTATATAAAATAAAATCCTGCGCTATCTTTGAAAGAGTCCGTTGATTTATCTACAGTTTGTTCATGACGGATTATTGAATGAGTCGATGTTAAGGGAGTGAGATAAACGGCTAACCTATAGTTTAGTTTAGTTAAACAATCCCACCTATATCCTTTAGCGCATTCAATAAATATCCTTGGATATAACTCATCTTTATATCATCTATATGTTTCTGATATTGAACCCAAAAAAACGGGGAATCCTTTGAATTGCAAATAACCTTTTTGACCCTTTTTTTATACCAGATCCCAGACTATAGTCGGTATCAGTTTAGTTTTCAGAACGTTCAAAGATATAGTTTGTTCACTAAACGAAGCTTACTGAATAAATATTAGTCGGATTAAGAGATACGCGTTGTAAGCCTTTCTTATAGCCAACTTTTCTTTCTATTCAGTCTCACCACGTGGATAGAATAAGGTCCGATATTTTGGCATTTATATAAGTCTGTCCACTGACTTAGAAGCATTACTGTCGTTATTGTGATATAGATACGGAGGAAGGAAAGCGTACGTATAGTACCTCTTTCTCCATTGCTTCTATAAGATTGAGGAAAATCTGTATTTAAGTACAACCTAAGAAAGAACCTTAACTTCAATTAGAAAGCTGCTTTTCAATGGTAATTTAACTCCTTACTAAAGATGTAACTGGAAAAGGGAAAGCTTTCTCTTCCTCTATATATTTAGGCTTTAGTAGACGAACGCGAATTCTATGAATAACTGATCGAAACCTTTAGTAGGATAAGACTTTCTTTAGGCACACAGTACTCGTTTTTTTCACGTTAAGATTTTACCATTTTTAAAGCTACACGAAGACCGTAATAGGTTACATTCAAAATATATTGTTCCCCCATTGTCTCTGGTATGATCTTATCTGGAAAATCAGCGTAGTCTGGCTACAATTTGTGCCAGTTTGAGGATTCAGCTTTAACAAAGTTACACACCCTTGTATCTTCAAGGTACAAAATCGGACATCATATTCTTATACCTGTTGAAATTTCTCGCTGATTCAAAGTTTAGAAATGTATTTTCTCGAAGATGGAGTGGCGGTGAAAGGCGTTTTTTTCCCGTTTTTGGGTTTTCTTTCAACGTATTCGAATATTTTGATTTCGCAACAGATACGATGTTCTGCGCTTTCCTTTATCTCATTATTTCGGTTGCTTTGAGATAGTAGGGAGCCTAGTTTTATACCCACTGTAATCTCGAACTGATACGCAGTATATTTTGGTTCGCGAGAATTGTTGTAATCCAGGGAAACACGAAGCGGATTTATACATAATGTTAAATCAAAGAAGTAGTGAAAATAGTTCATCAAATTGGGCTTGAACATAAATTTAAAGTATAATAGCTTATTCTTTTCACGAGAAAGGGATCTTTGCGCTCGACGAGAAATAAAAAAAAGGAAATGTTTGAAATATATTCTTAAGCAAAGTCTACATTTGACTTTGAGCTTTGGAGGTTTTTCTTATGGAGAAAAATTCTTATTTTTCTTTAAATAAAAGTCTACTACCTTTCGTACCGTAGCTATAATGATTAATAGTGAAATACTTTATTTCTAGTTTTTTGTTATATATATATTGGTTATCGATGTTAGGCTTAGTTATAGAAATATATATTTTTAGAACGTGTCTATATAAAAGTTTCAAATAAATGGGTCAATTTTGTTTTAAAATTAAAGAAATATGTCAATTTTGTCGATGCTTTTGAAATTCTCGTTCTCCAGCTAAAAAGGGTAGAAAACTATTTTTAACTCTTACATGGTTTAATATTTATATTTGTCCGCTTCAATTTTCGTTATATTGCATAAATAAATTATTTAAATCCTTTTTTGAAAATTTGATGAAGTAACTCTACAGGGGGAAATTAACTAATGCTTTACCAATTGACGCCTGTAGAAGTGTTTTATCTGATGCACTTCAATGTGTAAGGAAAAGACGCGATCCAGGAGCTTAAGGATTTAATTTTTTTGAAATTAGAACCTGTAGTGTTATTTAAATTAGTTCCTTTCCATGAGAATAAGGTGCAGAAAATGTAATTGTTTGAAAACATTAAAGGAAGAATGCATCTTTTTCTATTAAAGCCTGATCCACCAGTAAAAAATGTAACAATCAAATATTAAGCTAGAATTATTTTTTTTAAATTTAAAATTTATTTCTAGCATAATATTTACCTGTAAATTTATTATTAGTACCGTTTTAGGTTAATGAATAGATAGTAAATCGTTCGTCATCGGGTCCTTTAACGCGAAGTCGTTAAAACTTTACCAATTTACCAATAAATAGTGAACCAATTTATTATTTTTTCTTATAGCAAGGTTTTTATTTTTTTGTAACAATGAAGATATAATTTCAATGAGCAAAAAAAGTTAAGAGTATCATCGTACGTGGTCTTTTTTTTTTTTTTTTTTTTTTTTTTTTTACAGTTTCAGACCCGATACCCTTAAATATATATAATTATTTTTTCTCTCTTTTTGTTGGAAACACAATTATTTATATTTATTTTCATATATATATTGTATATTCGGAATTAGACGTTCCATATATTTCCAATTTTTTTTGTTTCATATATAAACAAGAGTTAAATTAGATACAGTCTCGATTTATCTCGGGTTAGTTTTTTTATATATATTTTGTCGTACGAAAAACCATTAGTTTTCAATTTTAGAATTTATTTTTTTTTATTTTTCAGTCCATAAAATATTCTTTTGATTGAAGGATAATCGCAAAGAGAGGAAGAGGGGGGAGGAGTTTTTTTTTTTTTTTTTTTTTTTTTTTTTTGTGTTATCCGCCTTTTTTGGGCTATCTCCTTTTTCCCGCCTTTTTAGGTACTCTCCATTTTCCCGCCATATTCTTGGTTAGGCCTATTCAGGCTAGGCGTCTCTTTTCTTCCTTATACAGAGGTTTTTGTCTTTATTTTCTTTGTTCGCTCGCGCATTTTATTCTCGGATGCGCGTGAAGATGGTGAAAGTATTTTTAGTTCATAATTTATATATTATATACACTCTGGAATAGAAAAAAAAACCTCTTGAATATTCCTCGATGACACGATTTGTCGCGCGCTATTGTTGCGCGCACAATCTGGAGGTTTTATTATTATTATTTTTGGAAGGGGGTGAAGTTGAGTGTCGCTTCAAATATTGCTATTTATCGAGCGTCTGTTCAACGTTAAAAAAAAAAATATTGTTTAGTATTGTACAAAGAAAATCTGGTTTGGAGTCTGGCTAAAATAATATTTATAAAGAAATAAAATTGCTTTAGAATTTGAAGGTGAATAGGTTTTTATGAACCGGGAAATATATATTTTTTTGTTATAAAATTTAATGCAATAATGTTTCATACTTTAAATTCGGTTTTATTTTATTTTTTAATATAATTATTAATTTTTTAAGATACTTTTTTAATAAGGATAGTTTTAAAAGTTAATTCGCAACCTGACCCAATTCGCCCCAGACACGAAAATTTCTTTTTCAAGACTTGAAAACATTTCCGAGGCTGTTTTAACATGACGTCATAGTTCCTATTCATTTAACGAAAGAAATTGAGGATAAAACTTCTAATTTTGTGAAAAAAGGTACCAATTGTAAAATTCCAATAAAATTCCATCAAATAGAAAAATGAAATAACATGAATTAAACAAATGTGGATCAGAAGTCATTTCGAATTTTTTCATTTCTTGAAAATGAAAATTACGTGTTTGACGCGAGATCAATTTGATGAGGCCCGAATTGAGTCAGATTTCGTGTTTTCATTAATGAAATTATTTCAATTTACCGAAAAAATTAATGAGAGGTTAAAAATTCTACCTCATAAAAATACTCAACATAAAATATAAGTAAACATATCATTAAACAAGAATAAATTTTAAATATGTTCAAAATGTTTTAAAAAATAAAAATAAATAAGAATAAATAAAGATGATTAAAAACACAGTTAAAATTAAAATAAAATATGAAAAAATCAAAATCAAAATTTAAATAAAATATTAAATATAATATAAATTAATAAAATAAACTCAAAAAATAATAAATAAGCTGAAAAGTAATAAAATAACAAATGGTACATAAATATATATATAACATAATTTAGAAAAAAAAATAAGGTATGTATTTTGTGCTATTTTTTATTGCGCTTAACAAGCTTTAACTATCAACTTTAACGCTAAAATAGGTCAAAATAACGCCCACATCTTTTAATATCCATTATATGAATATTATAATTATAAATTCGTAATTTAATTTCAATTTGAGTAACAAATATTTTAACAGAGTTCCAGCGACTACGCGTGAATTATTTAACAAAACTATAATAGATTTTAAAAATGCAATTTATTTCTTTTCCTCGTGGTGCTATATATAGTTGAGACAGCGGAGATTGAGTTAGATTTGACGACAAAAGTTTTTATTAAAATGCGAGATGTAAAATGGAATTTTTGATGCGTTTTGAAAACTAGGTTAAGTAGGTATTTCTTTGGTACAAGACCTGGGAGTCGACAATCCAAACCCTATCTCGTCTGGAGTTTTTTCTTCTATAATTTAAATTTTATGACTTTTAGAAAATGAGAAAACATATTTGAAAAGATATATCCTTCGGTTTTTTTAATAAATTTATCATTAATCATTAATATTTTGTCCTAGAAAGAAACAGTTTTAGTTTTTAACGATCTTATATTGCTCGATTTAAATATAGTTTCAATTATTCAACAGCGAGGTATCTTTGTGTCAACGTGATTGTGGGACTAGGGGTGGGTTAGAAAAAAAAAAAAAATGGAAAATACGGTATAACGTGGAATAAAAATTCACCCAAAAATTCGCTTTTCAAAAAGCTTTAAAGTAGATATAGATAACTTTTTTCTTCACTTTTCTTAATTTAAAATCAATTTTGAACTATCCCCAAAAATTTTAAAGACCTAGAATTATGAAGGATTGATAATGGATGCTGATACTTAAATTATTTAATATTTTGGGTTAATGATGGTTTTATTTTTAAAATTTTGATTTAATCATTTTTAATCGAATTAATTTTAAATAATTAATATTGACGCGGAATTAATGAGGCTACAATTGAAAAGTGTTTTTAATTTTATCAATCCTTTAATTTTTAGGGCTTGATATAATTTTTGGTTTGTACCCTATACATATATAAATATAATTTAAATAATAGTTATTAATAATTTATATTTGAATTACCAGTTTATCCATAAACTTAATTTTTATAATATTTTCTTTTTTTTCTTTAGATTTCTATACAGTATAAAAAGTAATTTTATATATAATTTTTAATTTTAATTTTTACGATTTTCACTTACGTTATTCTTATAATTCACAATATTTTTTTGCAAAAAACCAAATTTTAGTTTGATTTCTCTCTAGAATGTTTTTTTGGTTTCATTCCTTCAGTATTAAGCGATTATATTTTATAAATACATATTTTTCATACTTTCGTACGTTAGATATAGATATTTAGATTTAATCTCCACTTTAATGTCCAAGATTAAGAGAGAGAGAAATTCTCTATGTACAAAAATCTGCAGGAAAAAATCAAATAGAAAATGAAAGAGTAAACCAAGAAATTTAAATTTGCTAAAAGAATTTAAAAAATAAAAAAGAACTCGATAAAAATCCCCAAAGAATAAATTAAGGGTAAATGAATTAATGGAATTACGAAAATTCGATCATTTGGAAGGAAATAAGTTCGCTTGGTTTCCAAAATTAAGAATAAAAAACCCTTAGTTTCAATCATTTTGAAACTACAGTACTGTCCAAGATGGAGGCTACCTTTCTACATTAATAAATTCTTTATAAAAAATTGCGATGATCGAGCTAGAGAGTCTAGCTTGTAGATTTGGAAGTTTCAAATTGATTTTATTAGCTTCGGGCTAAAAAAACTCTCGCCAAATTTAGTGAAAATGAAAAAAAGAGTGCCAATTAGATAATTTTTTTTATTTCTTTGGTAGCGAGAGAGAGCGCGCGCTTGAAATTCTCAAAAGGATGAAACAAGGAAAAAGTTAGAAGCCAAATTGCTTTAAAAGAGAATCGGATTGGAAAAAAAAAAAAAAAGAAGTAGGAGTAGGACGGCAAAAGGGTTATTCCCCCGGTACTCCCAAAAAAAAGAGCTATTCTTCTTATATTATAAACTCGTTTCCATCCCCCATCTCTTATAATTCTCTAAAAGGGATAGTGAAACTGGAAAAGTCAAATTTGAAGCTTAATATTCCCTCTTGCGTACAAAAATTAATATAAAAACTAGAGCTCTGAATCGTACAGTGATATAACTTAGGATATCCACTGATAACTAGGCTTTTTTCAGATATTTTGATCTCGGATAAATTGTTTGTTAATATAAAATCACAAATTATATAAACAGACGAGTATCAAATGGATACGAATTATCCGGAGATGAAATTTTAAGCTTGATTAATAAACGAATTACGCGTATATTTAAACGGATAATGCGAAGATAAAAATATGATGTTTCTCGAAATTATATTTTAAATTGAAAGGAACCGACTATAAATTACTACATTCTATCTTCGAGATCTCAATTTATTATCGGCGAATAAATAACTCGTATAACGTATCAATTTCCAAAATTAACGATGAGTACGAATAAAAAGTTTGCCTTACATTCGGATATGTTAACTCGAATAAGAAATGGATGTTTTTTCGCGAACGGATAATATCTGATAGACATTCACGATGGTCTCATTCTATTAACAAAAGTTATACGAATTCCAAGCAATAATAATAAGAACAGAGAAAAAACGGTCTCTGTGAAGGGCTAAATGCGTTTTTTATTCATTATTATTGTCGTCTAGGGGTTCTCCCTTAATGAGAATAGTAGCGCATTACATTATAAGGCCTTGGCTTCAATCTAATACTTTTTAAAAATTAAATAAAAGAACTTGACTTTCCACTTCAAATTAATTATTAATTTCACTTTCCCTTTACTTTACTTAAGATATAAAAAAAAACACATAAGTTTAACCCGGAATCGAAAATTGATTTTTAAGATGAGAAAAGAATAAACCGTTGAAGAGGAAAAAGGAAGGGAATCGAATTACTGCCAGAGACTTAATGAAGAATTTCCTAATGGAATTTATAGATAGATGTTTTCCCATCAATTTAAACGGATACTAAAATGTATTTACCAAATCTAGTAAAATTTCCATCAAATCATTTTTTTCAAGTTTGCATGATCGGGTGGTCACATTCTGACCACCCGTTTTAGTTCTAGCGTTTTCTAGCAGGTGTTTTGAATTTTTATCCCAGATTAAGCCCGTATAAGCGGGTGTTAAGCAACTTCTGTCTTTGATATATTCTAGGTACAGTTTGACGTCAGATCACGTGACTTCTTCCCCAGTCAATTTATACCCCATTCCGTAATTTATTTTGAAGGCACCCTTATACCCTCTTCAGACATGATTAACCGAGGTTTAATCAGATTTAACCGAGGTTTAATCAGATTTAACCGAGGTTTAATCAGATTTAACCGAGGTTTCATCAGATTTAACCGAGGTTTAATCAGATTTAACCGAGGTTTAATCAGATTTAACCGAGGTTTAATCAGATTTAACCGAGGTTTAATCAGATTTAACCGAGGTTTAATCAGATTTAACCGAGGTTTATTGAATGGTATGTAAACCTCGGTTATTTCTTATTAAACCGGCTAATTACGCCTCGTTTGAAGAGGGTATTAGAACCTATAATTTAAGCCAAGGCACGAGAAGGCTTCCTAGCACGTGAAATATCAAAAACGATTGATTGGTTATTTAGTTTAATTGCAAAGTTTGCTCGCTGAGTGTTTATAGAAACAGTTTATTAAACAAAGCTTTAGAACATACAGCTCATTTTAAAACCAAAAATATAGCAGCCTCATTAATAATTTATTTTAATACTAACTTTTAAGACCATTAATCTTTAAAAAAAATAATATTTACTAAATTAATTAGTCGTGATACGATAATTTTTTTTAATGGATTTGGTTAGTTTAGTATCTCTTTAAACTCATTGGGGGTTAACTAAAATAAAAACGATAAAAAAATATAATAACGTAATAAATCGATACTTACAAGGCATTTTTATTTTCCGATTTCACATCAATCGCTATATATATGTATAGCTCTTCTTCATCTTTTTTTCCATCTTCTTCCTCATTGGTTCAATATTTTATTTCTACGAAGGAGGGGAAGGTTTAACTTTTCTCTTTCTTTATTTTTAACGCTAAATTGTCGGGTTCTGTGATTCTGACCATCAACGTGAATGGTCCAGTAATAGAAAAATGTGTTCTCCACTGAATTTCTCGTCGCGTCTCTCAACTGGGACTCATTTCGGTCAACACTTCAAATTTTGTGTCTTTTCTTTTACTTTTATATATATATTTGTAGGTTTTCTTTTTACCCGAGTCTCGCCGCAAATTGAAAGAATTGGGTGGTATTGGGAATGTATAGAAAAAAGAATCCGCGCATCACCAAAGTTGTTTATTTTTTTTTTCTTCGTATCTTTTCAACTCTTGTCCATTCGTACATATAGTACATTGCATCGCTCGCGGTCATTTACGCTTCAAAAACGTTCGTTGCTTTTCGTTCATCCAACATTTGGGAAAAAAATTTGGGGGCCAAAAATATATATAGTTTTTGTGTCATAGTTTCTATATTATTTCTCTCTTCTATTTCCTTCCAAAAGTTCTCCGTGTATACTGTCTGTATTTACACTGTATTGATAATATACTCTATGTACTTATTTCACGTAACGTAGGGTCGAGTGACTTCGAAACCCGTACTGAAATCGTAAGGGAGGAGAAATGTAACTTCGATTATATAACTTTTATTTATTATATATTTTCTCGTACTTTTTTTCACTTTTTTTCGGGTCGTAAAACGGTGTTTTGGAATTGAATTTTTGTAGCCATCGGTTAAAAATTGTATTTTTTTTTTACTTATTTTTTTGCACTTTATTTTGAAGTGGGAGCTGTATTATTTTTTGGTTTTTTTGGGGGGAAAATGACGTCATTTTTGCGGGAGTTATTTGTTCCTTGATAGTTTTCGTATTGATTTTAAAAGGGGTTATGTTTTTAGGTACATATTGTAGATAACGTTTCGTTTATTTTGTAACTTTTAGCGCCGATTTTTGTTGGAGCCGTTGTGCCCGTTACTATTATTTTGGAAAAATGTGTTTTTATATTTTATTTATATATAATTATATATTTTTTTTTTTTGGTTTTTGTCTACTTTTGGAAGATATAGTGTAGCCATTGTTTTTTTGACGTCACGATAGCGTTCGCATTTGGTGACCGTTATAAGACGTTTTTCTTAGTAGTATTAATACGATGTGTGTGCAGCACCATAGAGAATAGGCCCATAAAATACAGGGCTCCATTTTAGCAGACGACGCCGCTCCAGAAGGACTAACGTCGTGTTGCATGGCCGCGGGTTTTTCTCCTCGGAAAAAAACGAAGAACGATATAGTACTAGTTATTTCACATTTGATTATATATAGGCTTAAACCCCCTACAAAAAAAAGCTTTCCTTCCGGAAAATGTCGTAAAATTCAAGACCCATTTTATGGCACAACCGTATTATTTTTTGTTCTTTTATTACGCGGACTATTGGATCCAATATGAAGGGTTTAAAAAAATAGACGATGAAATGTATAAAATTATAGGCCATCTTATAGGATAGAGATAACACGCAGGAGTTTGAATTACGGTTATAGGCATTTAAGATTCTTTGTGCGCGAATCATTTATAAAAAATACAAGATGACCTACGTGTGTCGTTATTCTCGGCAATACGACGTAAATTGGGAGAACCAATAAGATACAGGGATGATTTTTAAATTTTTAGACTAGGATATAAGATTGCTATAGGGAGCAAATGCTATAAATACTTATTATAGTATTTATTCTCTATAAATTATAAATAAATCAACTCTTGGTTACCACTTAAGTGTTTTAAGGGGATTTTAAATTTTTATTTTCATCCCGGTGAACCAAATAAAATTTAATTTGGTCCGCTTTGAAGCTATATTTAACTTGAAAAAGCAGGATAATTTCCCCATGAGGTTCCTAAACTTGTTCCGAGAATATAAATTAAACTAAATTCAACAGAAACTATAATCAAGGAGGATCAGAGAAGGAGAGGAAATGTGGGGCTGCGTTGAGTTAGAGAGAGAAGAGCCAACCTCCCACTCGGGTGGAAAGGGGGGATAGGAAATTCTCGAGGTAAACTGTTGTCACGTGGTCGCTAGCTAGCGCGTCTCATAAAGGATTCGTTTTACCCACGCGACAACATTTTACCACGAAACGTCTCTACCCCCGTTCTCCCAGAGTGGGAGTTTAGGCCGACGCAGTAGGAACCGCGCCGTCCCCACATTTCCTCTCCTTCTCTGATCCTCCTTGCTATAATATCCCCCATATAAACATTTCTTATTCCATCGTGAACTAATTCTAGAATTATTCTTCCATCTCTTTCGCCTGGAAAAATTACAAAAATAAATATTCAATTCCAAACTTTCTCTGTCTGGAAAAATGGCTAGAAATTCCTGGGGATTTAAATTACACCGGAACATTTTCAAACAAAAGCGGAAAATAATGAGAGAAAAGTAAAAAGACTATAAAACAAGCGAGGAAAAAAAACGCTTCATTTTCACGCCTTTCCCGCGTAAATTCAAAGTGTTCGTGACGGATTTCGTATAACTACTTTAATCTCTATGAGGTTGAACATTGCGTAATATTTCGCCTCAGTTTTGTTTAGTAATCCAATACTCCTCGCTAACAAAAGCATAAATAAGAAAAATTGATGTATATATAATACGTACGTTACAAGTTTAATCGTATTCACAGTTACTGACGGTTACTGCATTTTATACGAAGCTTCAGACAACCCCGCAAATCAAAAATTAACCTTACGCTTTCTAACTTTTATACGTATATCTCGTCTGTTTAACTTAACGGAACTAATTAAGAAATGTTAGGGGAAGAAGATAAAAAACGGTATCTTTGCCTCGCCTTTAATTTAATTAAAATATAAACGCAACGAAATTAGAAACAACCTTTTCTCTTATTACGTCGTTTTCTCTTCCTAGTGTTTTTAATCTGTTTAAAACAGGCGAATGTGGCGATAGTGAAAATCACTTTTAGTTTTCTATACGTACAAAGATAGGGCCAAGCTATCTTTAAGTAAACCAAATCATGCACCGAAAAAACAATATATAAGCCTTGGTTTTTATCCGTTGAAAATTAAGAGTGATACACCGACTATATGACGAAAACACTCGTAAACTAAAAATAAAAGAACCCACTCGCATTTTGGCGCTCTTTTCCGGAATAATTATTTGAACGACGTCAGAATGAAGATAGGCTTTTCACACCCTTTTTCGCGCGCTTTTGAAATTTACAATTGTAGTGAATAGAAAGGTTTTAAAAAAATGTGTAAGAATTATGGCGGGAAATACTCGTAAACTCGGTAGCTAACTGGCTGCCTTATCTCCCGAGAGTCGAGAGCGCCTCTCGTCAACTCCCGGATTAGTTCAAACAGCGATACGGGAAATTAACTCTTATGGAATTGAAAGAAAAATGAAACGTATTTAAAAATGCATGCCAGCTAGGTTGTCATTTTAAAGTTAAATAGATTTAAATCATCAATCTATCGATTCCATGTCGCTTAAATAGGCCTAATCCGCAAATTACAAACAGTTTTTAGTATAATTAACAGAGATCCACAGAGGTTTTGATGTCTTATCGACAACGAGTCTCCGATAAGTTGGTGCTTTATTTCGACCATAGATGTAGTATTAATTGGGCTGGACAAACTATACTTATCTAAAGCTATACGGTCACACCTGGCTTAAGAGACTCGCGCGCTTTTGCTCGTGAATTATTCGTACTTTCAAACCATCCTCCATATATGGGGGTTACATGTCGTATAAGGATTTCTCCCTTGGCCATTTGCTATCTCCCTATACCAGAATACAAACTTGCTTAATGAGTAAATATTTACAAATTTTGTGTTTACTCTAAGCAAGGTTGCAAAGCATTAGGGGTCTATGGGAAGATATCATAAGTTATCCATTCAATTTAAAAATGCGCAGACACGAAAATAAATTGTCTAATAGGGTATGCACACTGACCAATTTTCGCGCGATTCACGCGTACCTATAGAAGTCAACGGGCGTGAACGCTTGATATGACGTCAATAATTGTGTGTCCATTACGAGTTAAAACTCGCGCTTGATCTCAAACAGGATCCGATTTCTCATTAGTCTAGGAGTATATTTTGTACGATTATGTCTTATTTGGAAGCCACTTTATTTGACACTATATCAAATTGAACACTTTTCATTTGACCATCCCTTGAGATCGGGGTCATTCCTTTTATAAAGCTATAAATTTAGCGGTTCGTCTAGCGTTAGGGGCGTTGTGTGGCCCAAATTCCCAAACAACTAAGATGGAAAGAGATGGAGAAGATGGAAATTTCGTGGGAAAATTTACGCTTTGTATTTAATGCAAATTTTCCCTAGTGGCGTTTCTTCCCCAAGATCCCACCATTTTGATGATGGAAGAAAAGCCTCGAGAGGCGATTCATATATTTATATATACAAAGTTCATTTCACTGGCGTAAGATAGTATTAGAAAAGCTATCGGGGGTGGTTTAATTAGTCGACCATCGTGGAATACTTTTCCCCGTTTTTCTCCTGCCCCTAACATTCCTCATCTATCTTTTCCAAGATGAATGGACTCTAGAGACAAAAGATCTCAATCTTACGCTCCGTTCAACATATCGAAGCTAAGGAATACCAGCAGAAATTAATAGTAAACAAGAAATCAGTCCGCTGAGAGTTTTCTGACGTAACGCCCGCCTGCTGGTCGAGTTTGAATTACTTTCGATAAAGGATATATAGCCCTGATTGTAGACGGACCGCTCTTTCGCCAGAGCTTTGTTCATTTTGACTAACACGTGCAAAGCTTCAAATGAATGATTTCTAGTTTCCTGTGAGTTTCTGGTACAAGCTTAGCCTATAATTATCAAATACCCATCTACTAACTTTTCCGCTTCATTGAAAATGACATATTGGCTCAAATAATCAAACGAACTAAGTGAATCGTCAGAAATTTCAGTACTGGCAAACCTTCGTATAATGCTGCGTAATAATAGAACTCCCTTTGGGGTGAAGTATCAAAGAGCCCATACTAGCAACGTTAAAACTCGGCGTTGCTGACTATCTAAGGCACTAACCTTATGGTAGAAATCATGACTATAGCTATACTCAAATAGTTTCTCTATCGGTTGGTTTTACTTTGAATTAGAAGTTATGAATTTCTATTTCTCACGCCCTAAACGCGCGCCTCTGTTTCCTAATAATGATGATAACGCCGAAAATAGTTCCGAAAGAAAGCGTAAGAAAAGGTTAGTGCGCCTAAAAATGGTGGAACTATTTGCAGGTGATTAAAGCGGTGTCGCAATCCGCCGAGTTTTGATGTTACCCGTTTTCAACTAAGAAAGGGTTTTTTGTTATAAACTCCTGTTAGCTAAAACTGATCATAATGCGCAATTGTGATTTCCATTATATTAAAGGTTTGGGAGAAAGCTATTGGTTAAGGAATCGTTCATTACCCGCACATCTCTTTCACTCTTGGTTTCATTCTATTTACTCTAAGAGCGGAAAATCCTTATAAATTCTTATTATGAGGGCGAATGATTTTTGATATAAATACTCCGGTTTAAGAAGAGCTCTCATCCACTACTTTTTTCTCTATGAAGTTTAACATTGTGTATCAATGTTCCTGTCTCTCTAATTATGCCAACGCCAACTCCTCTTGAATAGAAGTATATATTTACATAATATATTTAGTGAATATAAAATATGGGGGTTCGGGAATCGTTTGGAAGGATTGATAATATTTAAGGGTATTACCATTTAAGACGTGTACGCTTATACGGGTAGCGTCGGCGTTGGAAGGGCCACAGGTATAATTCCCGGAGTCTGCCGGTTGAACGCGTGGTATGAAGAGTCGGGAGAGGGTGGTGTCGTCACCCGCCTTCTGTATGCTGATTTCGCCTCTTGTCGAATCGTAATTGATCATCCGGTCGTCGTGATACCAAAATATGAAGACTGGAGGTTCTGGGCTGTCTCGAATCACGCACGTTAAATTGATAGCGCTTCCCGTCTTCACGTATAGATCCGGACTCCCTTGAATATTCGCTTTAGGAACTGTTCAAATTGAGACAAATACAAAACCGTAGGGTTATCGTTTCACAGCGTCTCTTCGATAAAGAGAGAGGGAAATATTGACCAATTTTACCTGATACTTTAGTTGGCATATGAAATGTTTTTTGCATGCGGTAAACATAACTCTACCCGGTAGTTAACTCAAATTATTTTTGGTAGTCAAATGTGAAAACTCTGCAAAATTAAACCTTTCCCGACTTTCATCCATCCAACTATTTGGCCAAAATACTTTTTTGCAAACCTTGCTTAGTATCCATAGAGGTCGGGATAATTTCTGTTTATTTTATCTTTATTCATATTTTGAAATTATCCACGGGAAGTCTATGATGAATGCAATGTAATCGCGAATAATTAACCGATTACTTTTTATGATTAACTGATTAACCAAATATTTGTGGATAATCTTGTTCAAACCCCGACCTCTAATCTATAAATTGCCATAATTATTTTTTAATTCGAATAGCGCAAAACCTTTCCTAACTTCATCCATCGACGTGGTTTGCCAAAATATTTTTTACAAACCAAATTTGCAAATTTTTCCCAACTTTCATTTACACACTTAGTTTAAACGAAATTTATTTTTGCATGTACCAAACCTGCAAACACTGCCCAAATTTCATTGTAAATAAATGTTAATTCTTTATCCAATCGTTCTGTTAAATAATTCTATAATGAATTGATGTTAATCCGATAACGAATTTACAATTTTAATATGAATTTTAATTCGATCCCAACTTTAAAATAAATTTTTGTTTCAACAAAATTTTGGCGCGAACGGGTCTTGATTTTATGACCTTTAAAATATCGTCGACAGTTCTCGTAAGCCTCGTGTTTCAACCTGAATAGCAGTTCGGTCTTCAAAAAGGATAAAGTCTAGCGATTGCGGGGAATAGGGGGTGGTTCTAAGCTTCTCTTCCTCAAATAACGTTTCCTTCTGGCTGATATAACAACACCTCCGTGCCCCAGAGCTATAGCAGCTCCTTTCATATAGTTCCTTCCTCTTCCGTCTCTCTCTCTTTCGCTCTCTTTCTCGGATCGGCGCTCGACCGCGCGGAGGAATAAATTATGGAAACGCGTTTCTAATTATTTATTCTCGAGCTCTCTCTTATCTATTCCGAAGATTAACGATGATTCAACCCCTCTACCATCACCCCTCTTTCGCGTTCAACGAGATATAATATCCTCTGGGGAAGACAGACCGGATTGGTTGGCGGGTGCCTCTATATATGAAATCTTTTCAACTCATCCACGCGAAACTTAAGAATCGAGGTTGTTGTTTAGCTCGATGATATTAGTGTATCGCGCGAGAGAAGGTGGATAAATATATTGTAGGGAAATGAAGGAGGTGGTGACAGTTTTAAGACCAAAGGGATCAAATAGTATAGTTGGATGCTTTTCTACAAGCGGATAAGAAGAACTTAAAGACAATGAAAGACTAATTTTTGAATAAATTTTGAAAATTTTAAGGGTCTACTGATTATACTTTTTTGGTGATTGAGACCGTTTTTGACAATTATAAATAAATCGGAAGGGTTTAAAGGAATAATATAATATTGACGTTCAAACGGATACTGAAACTCTTCAACATCCAAAAACCACAAATTCAGTTATTTTATAAAATAATTAGGTAAATTTCATTTGGATATACAAAGCAAAACTTCGTTGTATCATAAGAAATAAATATTTAACTCGAATATACGGTCTTCTAGAATCATCTTATCTTCCATAATTTAAGTTTAATTTTAAAAGGCGGATTTTTAAATTTTTAATCATTTATATCAAACTTAGGATCTATATATATATATATCGATTTGTTATAGTCTTCCATGCTGAATAAAAGTTGCTTAAGACTGTAGATATCTTACCTAGCACCGTCAAATTGACGAAAAGACTGATTAAAGGATGACTGTTGACTTGACACTCGTAGGATCCCGCGTCCGCCACGTTAGTCAGCCTAATTTGAAGCATCCAATCTTGGGTCGCCTCGTTGTGCACCGCTTGAAATCGTTCGTCTGTAGTGTACGTCACTACACCCACCGTTAACACGTGGAAATCTTTCCGCCTAATCCAAGACACCTATTCACCAGAGAAAAAACGGAAAATCGAACTGTATCATCTCTTTTTTGTTATTTACGTATATGCCAGTAATATTGTTATATCACCTCATACCATAAAATCAAGACTTAGAGAAATTTCTATCTTTCTCTGTATATTTTCAAAGTCTCAGGTGACGCTGACTTAAATAATCCGTACCCTTTCATGACGACAAATGTAACAATACACGCGACATCTAATTTGTCCACGTTGTAATGTTGAATAGAAATAGGCTTAAGGTAGCGTATTTCTCTCCGCTACGCTTACACTAGCTAGAATTAAATCTCATCCACTAACATACTTTAATTCACCCGCGTGCTAGATACCGTGAACGGAAGAGCTCGTTTGATGTATGAGGTTTGGGAGGAGAATCAACGTTTCGCCCTTAGAATACGGGTAAGACGTAAACGTCATAGGTGACGTAAAATCTCTCACCCCGTTCTCCTATTCGTCCGAGCGTGGTTTAACCGTTATGACCTACTACTTGACAGGAAGCGAGCGTGTTGACTAAAGAAAGGGATCGAGTCACGCGAAGACGTAGTTCGTACCAGCATTAAATTTCAATGTGTGCTTATGTCTACGAATTCGTTTCTCTATATCGAGAATTCGCGGCTGTTAGAGCCTAGACCGCGTTGATATCTCGAAAGAAATAATTGGCTACTTTATTCTCGTCTCGCGCGACTCTAAAGGCCTCGCGGCGTAAATATATCCCTCTCCATTCAAATCAAGCAAGAGTTACCTATATAGAAACCTTCGTGGTTGGTTCAAAGCGACTCGGCACGACGTTCTTTACAAAAAAAAGTTTTAATCTTATAAGCTGGCGCGTCACTCTACCCAACTCAGTAATTCTTTGAGTAGTTTATTATGGCCCAGGTTTTTTTTGTTATACCTAAGACGTTGCCTACGGTAATAAACTTTGAAGTTATACCTTATATATATTTTACATCAGCCAAAGGTTTGACAATAAGCTTACTTTGAAATATTCAGGGTCTCATCCGAACCGAAGTGTTGGAAAAATTTATAAATGTTCCAATTTAATATTCTTTAAGAGTTTTGGAAATTTTGTTTTTACGTTTAGGGCTTGTCAAACCAGAAATTATTAATGTAAACAAGAAATAAGCTGGGAAAGTACCAACACAAGGGCCTGCTCGCGAAAATATATCAACGATTGTTTTTTTTATCATTTATTTCTGGTTCGACTTATCTTAAAATGTACGAATTCGTGCAGTGTGTTGTCTCCAACTACGCTCTTGTTCGAGATGAATTGGCAATGTACGAAAAACCGAAGCGGATGAACACTTAATGTTAAATCTAATATTTAAATAGTCTAGTTGTTGCCATTTTATTTTTTACGCAATTTAGTGTATAGCTAAAGGTTGAGTGACGTCTTAGTAACCAATTTCCGTTTTTTGATCTTTTCTTTTCCATAGCCGATTTCATAGTACTTGACGCGGTTAAAAGTGCACCACACTTACCGTTTTGTCTCCGAGATTTCTGACGACGCAGTGCAAGTAGACTGTTTGTCCCTGTTGTCCCGTGATGTTTCTGGGAGTGGCGGGGTCGAAGGACGGCTGCTCGTAGTGCAGATTTAAGAGGCTGCTGAAGGCCGCCGACGAAGATGACCCGGCCGCGAAGGATTCTGAATGCGAGACGGCGGGCGAAAAGGCGGCGTGACCACCTCCTCCACCACCCGCGGAAGATGAAGGCCTGAAACCCGAAACCGCTTCTCGATGCGAGGAAGACCCCGGGAACGGAAGAAAACTAACCCGGCCGAAACAAAAGACACAAACGGAAAAACAGGTTAGAAAGATAAATATTTAGATCGCGCGCGTTTAAAATTGCTTCGCGCGGCGTTGGTGGATCCCATAGAATTTGAAGTCGGAAAGTTTTCCACCAAAAGAACAATACCGTTTGTTTTATGGAAAACAGGTTTTCATCAGTTAATGAAAACTGAGTGGCTCATATGGATGGGAAACGATTTTCCTTCATTAGGGAAATCAAATTTCATGTCTTAAATTGAAAGCGTTTTTTCACCAGTAGGATTTTAAGGCATATGGGAAACAGTTTTTCTTTATGCTAAATTAATTTGAAAACCTACAATATAACCCAGGGATATTAAACCTCTAAATATCGCAATTGATGGCGCCATATTTTGTTTTCTGGAACAATTATTGATAGTATATAAGCTTGTAAGAGGAGGGGGTAACGTGAAAATTGCAGTTTGTACGAATCTATATACAAAGGTATATGTTCGGTTAAATGCTTATACACGTAGAGGTCATGCACGAGATGCGAGGATGGAAAGAGCGAGTTGGTTGTTTACTTAGATTGGGCAGCGGAGTGACCGCTCCATTGATTCGACTGCCGCTTGGGTAGCCTCTGATTGGAATAGACGGAATTGGGCGATTGATCGCGCCGATGCGAAGACGAAGAGATTGCCGCCCCACCGACCATGACCTCCGACGTCGCCCCGGGACTCCGACCTCCCGACTGCTGCTGTTGCTGCCCTTTCTGCACGTACTCCAGCGAAGACGACCGCCTCGTTGAACCTGAACCCGACAAATAGACGAATCAACGTTAAATACGGGATTAGTTTTAATCTATAGTACATATATAGGCAAAGATAGTTCGTGAAATAGTAGGTAGATATTAAGCCATCTTACGGAGACGCGATCTCTTACGGATTTCAACCTATTACGTCTTGCTTCTGGTAAATATGAGATACGCGGTTCGTTCAGGAAACAATTAAGGGGTGAATTAAGTGACGCTAGCTAGGGACGGAGATATAATCGTGTTGTTGTAAATGCGCCCACTCGCGCATATATATCACTCTATTCAGTCTGTCTTAGGGATGTTGTAATTTGTCCATGAAATAGGAATGATTGAGAAAATGTAATATTGATAAAACCTAGCTGTAAAAGGGAAAAATTTGCAAAACACTAATGCCTGAAAATTATCAATTCATCTCAGTGAATATGGATAGGTTTGTCCATGTAACAAGATTGTATAATATTATAGGGAAATGAACTTGAATACGTTCACGCGCGACTTCTACCCTATTCGGTATCGCTTCGGGGATATAACACGCGTATATTTTATCCACGACACACTCAAATGAAGTGATAATTTTGGGAAGGTGGAAATAACGAAAATTTGAAGCTCTTATATGGTAATGCACCCCTCGCGCGTCTACCCTATTCAGTCTTGCTTCACGTATTTAATAAAATGTATCCGTGGCACACGTTACATGGTGCTTAGAAATATTCCTAATTGCGCTTTCCATCCTATTCGGTCTTGCTTTATGGATATATAATGTTGGTTCACGGAATACTACGAGTAAAGTGATGTATAGCGATTGGAGACATAACCGGCCCACTCGCGCTTTCCACTGTATTCTTGGATACATAATATATATACGGGTTACGAGTTGAACAAGCTTTGAATTAAGTAACGTTAAATATCACCCGTAATCCGCGAGCTTTGAAATCCTACGCATCGTCTCTAGACTATTATACCATTCCATTCGATTTCTCCGCGTGTATATGGATCGAATCTAGGTATATATACACTTGGGCGAACATCCCTCTGTCCGGCTTAGCTCGCTATTATAATTCGCGAAATTCGAACGGAGGGCGACTGCTGAACGCTCCTAATGAGTCGAGAATTTGAAATCATCGTTTTAGCTCCCCTTCATCCCTTCTCCAGGCTACCTTCCTCCTCAAATCAAACGTTGTTTCCCCTTTCCCCCCAAATATCGTCATTAAATCGCCGGAAACTGACTAAATCCACTTGGATAGGTTTTTCAATCACCCCGGAGCGCTACACTTACAGCTCTAACTTCGCTGTTAAATATTAAACTCCTAGTTTTATGGATGTAAACTCATGGCATTGAAAATTTTTGGTAATACTTTCGCGCGCGTGCGTATTATTGTAGATTTCATTAAAGGCCCGAAGGTATAGAGGAAAAATTAAATAAAAAAAAATCGATTCTACGATTAAAAATAGGGGTCATTTTCGGAATGTCTTATTTTTAATTGTAAAATCTATTAAAAAATGACTTGATTTTCCTATTCACCCTCCCTTAAAATTTTAAACTTCTTATTGCAGGTTTGAGACATTACTAAATTAATTAATTCACAATGACACACTGCATTAACACTTCCAAATGCTAAATATATTTATTTATAATCCCTTCATCGAAGCGATTGCTTCGAAACGTAGTCTCTAAATAAATTTATTTAGCATTTGGAAGTGCAGTGTGTCCTTGTGAATTAATTAATAATAAAACTCCCTTGAAATAGTTTTTAATTTTGGTTAGGTCTTCTTGAATTAAATTCGCTATTCGTACAAATTGTTGAAAGGTTTTACTGTTATAGTTTAGGCTAAGAGAAAAGTTAGAGAGACTCTGTATGTCTAAAGTTCAACGAAAAGTTAAATTTATTCCATAATTAAGTCGAACTAACTTCAGTTAGACAGTTTTGAAAGTTCAAATATACAAGTATTTTTCATTTATAAAATTTTTCGAGAAAGTTAAAAGTTATATACTACCAGTCGCCTTATCTCTGAAATTAGTCTAGAAAATATTAATTGAAACCTCACCCCTCTCTCCCTCGAAAAAATCAATTTCACTAAACTGCTTAAAGGGAAGTTAAAATGCAAGATAAATTATTTTAAATCAATAGTTTTTCCGAAAATAATGGATATTGAAGAATATTTTAGTTAAGATCACTTAAAGTGGGAATACAATTTAACAAGTGATTTTTTTTATTGATTCATTTTCATTTAAATAGAACTAGTCCATCAAATTACAAATAAATATTAAATTAGACATAAAATTAAAACTTAAACGAAAAATAGGCTTAGCTGGATTCATGTTGATCCTGAATTTCTTCGCATTGATTTGTCTGCGACCAATGAAATGTTATTGGAAATTTCTCGGAGATTTCGTCTGAACGACGGGCTTTGCTCATCAGTCGATGACCCTTCAATGCGAAGAAATTCAGGATCTCCATGAATCCAGCTAAGCCTATTTTCCATGTAGGTTTTAAATTGATTTCTAGTTTAATATTTGGTTAAAAAAAATTTACTGGTGGGTTAGGCCTATTTAAACAATAAGGAATACTTAAAAAAGAGCACTGTAGAAGGTTTAAATTCACTTACCTATATATTAGAGAGTGTGAAAACTAACTGATTGAGTTTCTACGTGTTACCGAACAAATTTTATAACGTGACGTACGCTACTTCGTTCGATTTCTCAAACTCAAATGTTCGAATGGCGCTATAACCATGGATATCCTTTATAGTAAAGCGAGAATCAGAACACTCTGAGAGTGTTCCAGTGAAATTCCTTTTAGTAAATGATCCTATGTATTTCACACCCCCTTTACAGTTCTCCATCACGGTCAATTTTCGTCCGTCTATAGCTAACGTAACCTACTTCCTATAAATATTCGTTTTTGGGTTTTGGCGGAACGATACTTTAAGCACATTAAGGGTTAAATGTTCCCGCAGCCGCCGGGTATATAGGGTTATTACAGAGAGAGAGGGGGGGGGGAGAGCTCTGTTAATTTAAAAAAGGAGACCCGTCCGTCCCTACTTTTATCTCTTAGGCACGCAAAAATGTTAATTGCGTTTCTGAAACCGCGTACTCTCATTAGACGCGAGTCGAGTCGTGCAACGCTTCTGTGACATATTTTTATTCTCGAATAGTGTTTTAAAGTAGTGGAAAATGGGTCGGATTGATACACCATGTTAAACTTAAATGGAGATGAAAGTAGTTTTTCCAAAACGTTCGCGAACAATTGTTTAATCATATAAATTGTTCATCTAAGAGCAATATAGTTAAAGCGAGGTTGTCACAATTATTTTAAGATCTACGCCTAATATTTTTAGTATTTTTATACTATAAAAAAACAATTTTCAAAATTTTACACCTTGGTCTTGACGCGTTATTAATAAATTTCAAAAATGAAATGCCAAAAAATTATGGATTTAATTTTTTCCCACTTGATTACGTATAAAGATTCTGGAACGTAATTAATGAGAAGTTGGACTTACAGGAAATATATCGTGAAAGCGACACCTGAGAATCAACTGTAGGCTCTATAAAGCCACGCGACAATAATAGTGATGACGTAGTATTGGGACGAATTAGAGTTCAAGGTTTGGGCATGATAATTTCTGTTTGTTTGGATCTTTATTCGTAATTTGAAATTATCCGCGGGAAGTCTATGATAAAAGCAATGTTATCGTGAATATTTAACTGATTATTATTAATAATTAACTGATTAAGCGAATATTTATGGATTATCTTGTCCAAACCCTGACCTCTAGGAGGAATTTTTGAATATGGCGATTATAAAATGTTTAGATTTATTGTTGCGGCAATTTATATATATATATTTAGAATCTTCTTTTATCTATCTTTCCGAAAATGCCATTCGTAACAAATTTGTGACAATCTCACTTTAATATATGAAAATTATGGACGAAGGGAAATTTTACTATGACGTCATTTCGAATAATTTTAACTAGTTACTGCTTTTTAAATTATATTCTCTCTAATTTAATGAACGAACTGTTAAATATAATATAAGGGAAGACGCCCATTTGGAATTTTCACTTCATCCTCGTTTTAATATTCGTTAGTTAAAAGGGTGTTAATTAATTTTAAGGTGGGTGTGTCCGCTTTTTTTTTAATATCATTCATTATATTCTACATTTTCCAAGGTTGAGCGCTTTACTATCATTATCTAGACTTCTAGATTATTCGCGAACAATTTTAAATATAAACTAAATATTATCAAGAACACATAAAACGCGTAAAGAATTAGCCTCTGGTACCATCATCAAAATTGTAATCAAAATTATATTCACTGGACAAAATGTTTGGTATTTCTAACGTTTTTTGCACTAGACTTAGGTATGATTGTTTATTGAAGCCAATTAATTAATAGTCGCACTACCATATTGTGTTAATTACAATATTAGTGTTTTAATATATCTGCTAATTTGAATATGTATCTTATTACGCCGTATAGAGTTTTTTAATACCTTTCCTCTTCCTGTATCATGGACAAACCAAACACGTACATATTTATATAATTAATTTAAATACCTATTCTAATAAATATAATTTCTATTAATATATTGTTCGTAGAGGGTTTAAGAATACTGTCAAACCCAGGTTTAAGCTTCATCCTGTATGATTAATTTTCCACTGATTCCTCGCTTTAATGAATTAATTAATACACTATTAGTTTAATATAGAAACTAAAAATGCGCATACACGAAATAACATGTTATTAAAAATAGTTTTCGGAAGAGGTTTGCAGCTTGATAAAGCTAAGGCGTATAAATATACAACGTTAAATTATCATAGTTAAAAAAAATTGTTTCGCAAACTTGTTTAGTACTCTCGTATATGGACGGGAAAATTATGAGTATACGCGTAAAAGTTTTAAATAATGCCTTCCTTTCTAAAGAAGTGAAAAATTATTTAAGCAATCTTAAAAAATGTGCACGATGCGCAGTTTTTTTTTTTTCGCCTTCATTGTAATACTTTATAGCATCATTTAAAATGAAAAAAATTTCCCTAGCGAAATTTTTCCCTCGATGAAGATTTTTATTTTTTTATGTTTTTTCTAGTTTTTATATATTTTGTTATATCTTACGCAATCCCCTTGGCTCATCCTTTTCGCTATATATATATATTAATTATCAGCGTAACCTTAGATTAATATAATAGGAATAGAAAAGCGTATAACAGCCTTACGTATCGCTACAAGGCTAATATGATCAAGTTTTACTTTTCTTCTTAACTCTTATATCGTTAATAATATTACTCGTGGTTAGGGACTTTGAAAGAAAGGAAGAAAAAAATTATGCCTCTTCTGTCCTCACTCCACAGTGTCTTTTTTTTATTTTCTTTTATGTTAATAAGAGAGGTGTTGAACGAAAAGGTTTTCCCTCCATTCTATATCATAAATCAATCTGAAAATTCAGTGCTCATAATCTAAAGTTCACTTTCAAATATATGGATTTGTTTAATTGAAATATATAGATCCTTCCTAAGTTATTCATTTTCCGATTCCGAGCTCTAACTGCTACTTCATTGTTAAAAAATAACTCTGTATTAAATAATTCTTTTTGGAGAGCTTTCGGACGTAGTATAGCCCCTTTGCAATCCATCTATAAATTGAAATTTAGAGATTTCTAGTATTGTGCGTGTTGAAAACTAACACTGTTTTGAAATATAGTTAGTAATGGTACGTTTCATTTTTTCTCTATGGATTTTAACATTTTATAATCATCCGCGTAGTATTTTCAGTTCTATCTTAAATTGCAACCTGGTACCTAAAAAATATTTTTTATTTTCTTGGTCCTAACGTTACGGTAAAAATTTGTGACTTTCGTGAAAGAATTTTTTATGTGTCAAGACTTTTCTAGAAAAAATTCGGGGAAAAAATAAAAAGACACAAGGCATTGTGAGGGGAAAAAGGTGGGTGGTACGCTGGGTGACTTTCGATGTAATTTTTCAATATTGGTAGAGCTAACCTAAATCCCGAAGGTCTTTAATCCCCGCTAGAGAAAGTCGGTGGCCGCCGAAAATCTCCCCATAGGAATGGGATTTGACTGTTAGTGCGCGGGCTTCTTTAGTATACATATCCTTTGAACAAACATCTTGGGAGACTAGCCTCATTTATCCTACTTCTTCCATATAGGCCCTGCGATATAACTTAACGGAAATACAGCGTAACTCGCTGATTGTTCAAGAATTTTCTCTGTTTATGTAAAATTTAGGTCAGTAACTAGAAGATATTATTTTTTTTCCAATATATTTTAAAGAGATAATTATTTTTAATGGGTTAGGTGCATTACAATATTCCTGAAAACATTAAAACTCACCCAAATAGGCCTACATAACTAAGAGAAAAAATACAGTTAATTATTATGCTAGAAATCAATTTTTAACTTTCATTGAAAGAAGTATGTTAACACGATTCTGCGCTTCCCGCTAAAATACAAAAGCGACCCCCTCATAAACCTAAATTAAAAGGTTTTAATATCCAAATAAAGCACTTACGTGATTGACTCTCTATGGATACGTGTTAAACCTACTTAAGTTAGAAATTCATTTATAGTTTTATGTTTTATTGTTAACTATTTATTAATAGATTAGACCTATTTCCTTAGCCAGATTAAAGGGGGACCAGAGTAAGCAAGGATCTTGGGGGCGTACCGAGCACTGAATTAGTCTTTCACTTGAGCAAGGGCGCAATGAATGTTTCTTCGACTTTGATTTTTAAATTCTGGGGCGGGTATCATTTTGGGCCCTGGGTGCAAAGACGCTTAATCCGGCCCTGCCTATATCGACGAAAGAAAATTCCTTTCTAATCGGTTTCATTATCCATTTAATAAAACTCTAAAGAATAACTTAAAATAAACCATTAACCAGGAGAAATTATTTTGCACGATTGAACCCTCTAAAGAAAAATTCTTTATATTTGAAATCATTATTTACACAAAGTTGCGATATTTTGCCATTCACTCGAGTATAAAAATCACGTCTCCTTTATTTGAATTTCTTCGTTCACGAATTTTTTTTCCATTTCTCTTTTATAGCATCCGCAGCTCGCGAGGGTTAGTTCTTATTCTATGGCCTTGCTATTTTCTTTTTGGCACTGGAGGTAAAAGGTTATTCTAAGCTCCTTGGGGCGTTAAGAGGGAAACTTCCGAACCGCGGTTGAGAAAAATACACAGAACTGAGAATGCCGAAAGCAAACATCAACTTTTCTCTCTCTCTATCAGTTCTTTCTCTAAATTCTCTCTCTTTCTCTTTCCGTACCGCCTCCTTATACCGTCATCATCATCATCATCTCTTTTAGGTATACATTCGTCGACAATCTTCGACGCGCGCTTTTGATATCTCCACCTTTACTCAATTATCAGAAGGTTTTTAAAGAGAGAATGTCCGGGTAAAAGAACGTTAGACCAAAAATAAATAGAAGAACAGAAGATCTAGGACAGAGCCACCGAGTAGTAAAGGCCTCTGTGAGGGGTAAAAAAAAAAAAATCGCAAAATTCGTTCACCGAGGAAAAACGTAGTATATAGTACCCAGAATAGCTTCCAAATTGTTCGTCTCTGCGGGTGGGGAGAGAAGAGAGATAGATTTTTCTCGCTATGCTTAGGCTAGAACGTGAACCATCAGACTCAGAGATATTCCGCGGGAAGATTTCTACATCGAAATGGATTTATTTGAACGCTTTTTTTTATAATTTCAAATTGCTTTAAACCCAGGAAAAATGTCTATCTTTTTTGAAATAATTCAGATTTTTTTTAATATATTGGCTTTAATGTCCATATTTTAGTCTATTTACGTCCTTATTTAAAGCCTTCGATAAATCAGGGCTCGTTTTTTTAATCTCGAACTCCGCTAAGCCTTTTTTTTATAGTTTTACGTGTAATTCGGTGGCCCGAGGATTTTCCCATTTCCCATAAAATATGTTCATTGATTACTTCATTATGTAACTTTAGTACTGCCTTTAGTACTGCTGAATTCTTATTGAGTTGCGTAATCAATTTAGTATAGTCGAAGCTGTATGTTTGTACATCGAATACGTGGAGTAATCAGCTGCTGAAATTAAAAATAATTAATTCATCTTCGTCTTCCCTTTTAACGGAACTCTTCGAATCTGCTAGAAATTATTAGAAACATTTCTATAACTGAAGATACTGCGGCGAAGCGATATATAGTGTTAAATTTCATAGTGAAAAAATAGTACGCGCATTTCGTAACTTTATCCGAAGTTAAATGAAAAGGTGAAAGGAATTTTTCACGACGTTTTCCAATTTACCCGCGGGAGATAAATCTGAATATTTTTGGTCCCCGGTTTTAAATGTATTCAATGTATCAGACTGAGAAATTTAAACCATTTTCCGATTTGGCAGTTTTACGCTCTATATCACGGGGTCGCCGAGAGTGGGTCCCATTTCCCAGATCGTGCTGGTTTTTAATTAGACGCGGACCGAATTTTGGAAACCATTTTTAATAAATGAGGTAGTTTCGCGAATAATTTCAAATACGAGGTTCATATATTTATAAATCTAAAGAGACCTTTATATTTATGAAATATAATCATAGAGACTGAGGGAAGTGTAGTCTATTAGTACGCGCTGAACTTTCAGTTGAATTTTTAGAACGAGGTTATTTAGCAAAAGTTTAATTCAACGCCTGTAGAAATGTTCCATCCTTGGCGCGTTGGTGTTCAGGGAAAAGAAGTCTTTTAGGTGCGAGTTATTTCCTAAGGCACCCCGGTTAAAATGTTTCAACCACTGTATATGCCTGTTACTAGCGAAGCCACCTGTCAGGAGGGAATCAGTTTTCAAGTTTTGAAATATCGAATATTGTTCGCGTATTTAATGATTTGTCGCGAGAGAGTTAAAATATACTACAGATAGGTAATTTAAAACTGTAATTAATTTTAAACCTAAATCTAAACGAATATTAATCAAAATAGGTTCGTAATTTTTAAATTATACTTATTTGAAAGGAAGAGATTCAACTATTAAAGTTAAGATCTGTCTGTGAATTTTTTCGAATAGAATCATATTCAGATATTTTCATCAATTTAAAAGTGTTTTAGTAAAATCTCTATAGCTACTGTCACACTAGCATTTCTTAATCGATTTGAAACGGTAAAATCAAACTGATATTCAAATCGCCAGGAATCTTTTTAAGCGTCACGCGTTCACGAATTATCTTTATAAATTGATTTATTGTAGCTTCATCTATCGGTTGTTGAAACCGAATCGGTACGAAACTGGTTCCCGAAGCAGTTTCGAGAAATCGAATCAAATCGATTCGAGAATAGCCGGTTTCCCGTTCATACGACTCCAGCGAAACGTTTTGAAACGGTTTAAATCGATTCCAAGGCATGAACGCAGCTAATCAGACTCTATTTCACGCGCACAGTGTATAGGGCACACCACAACACGTGCCAAGTATAATTTACTAAGCCTAAAGTGAGAAGTTTTATTATTAGTCGGAGGATCAGTTTTTAATTTGATGGATTGTTTCATTCATAATTCAGAGACACTTCAAACCGACATGATCAAAAAAGGAAAAACGTATATATATATTATTAAACTTAACGATTTTTTATTCTATACCAGTTAAAATTTATTCAATTATAAATACCTGTCGATCTAATTAGCTAATTGGATCGCGTATGCGAGCTAGAACGTGTTTGGTTAATATGAAGCCACGTTATGCAATTAGGGCGAATCTAGTGAAATTTGAGTCCGCGTTGCAACGCGCCATTTATAGTTAAACATTTTGTTATAACGACGTTACTAGTTACGTAACCGCATTGTACCTTTCTAATATCGTGCAAAGTAACTTTTAGTAAAAGTTGAACCGTGACTCGAATACCTTATCTCTCGCAAATTCCTTTTTTTCCCAGAAACGTTGGATATAAAAACAGCACTTCGTACAATTGACTGTGCAATTTAAGCATGAAAAAACCAACGTTAAATGTCGCTACTTAATTCCATAGCTTTTTTTTTTTTTTTTTTTTTTTTTTTTTTGGTTAGTAATCTAGTTTCAGATACTTTATATCATCCAAAGCGAAAACATGTTTTTTTGGGGTTTCTAATCTTATCCCGAGAGTCTGTCATGAAAAATTTCATTACTGATGAGGTGGCGGAGCAATACGTAATGTTTAACCGCGTAAAGATTCAAATAGTCCCAATGTTATTAGTATATCTAGTATATTCCAAAGTATACAGTTAGATAAAAAAATAAAATAAATGAGGCGTAATAATATTCATTTGTTTGAAAGAACAGTTTGTAATGTAGCTCTAACTTAGGTGGATGAATACGAAATATAAAATATCATTGTGAATAAAATATTAATAAGCGTTGTCTAACTTCCCGTGTATTGTCGAGTCAGGGTAAAACTAAAACTTCTAGGCTATTTTGTATATCCAAAGTTGTATAACTGATTCACTCAGGAGACAATAAGAGAAGTAAAAAAAAATATGTTACAGAAAAACGATTTTTACGTTTTATGGTTTATCGTGTCGTAAAAATTCCGAATACAATGGGGAAATATATATCTTGATAGAAAATATATTTTGTCAGCCTATTATTGAAAAGGGTACGTATATTAGCGACGGCTGGAGTGTATTATAGAAAATCATTAACTCTAAAGCCGCAATATTTACTCCTCTCGGTTTTTTTATGCTACACCATAATGGTCGAGATAAAGGGAGCGTGAAAAAGAAATTTAAATGATTTCTATTCTATAATAAAACAGGGAATTTCATTCTTATCTTTCATATATTTTAAAATTAGAATTTTTTAATCGTGGTCTTTTTAAAGCCTGTTAAGTAATAATTCTACACCTATATATTAATTCGTAGTCAAGTAAGAGTAGAAAATAATTTGAAAAACGGTTCGAAAGTAAAAATGTAAAGTAATCTATAAGAAAATTGTACTAGAAATTAACATTTAAGTATTTAAATTCATGAATCAGGGAAACACAAACTTATCTTTTAAGGTCAATTAAAGTAAACGGGATAATCAAAGGACAGGGATTCTGATAAGAGCAACGCGAAAATGTGAGAAGATTTGAAATTTGCATGGGTCCAAGACCTGACTGTAACGCCAGGGAATTTCAAAATTAGTGAGGTCAAAAGGGCAGTGTAGTAGTTACACATATTTTTATTAAATAGGCATAATCGTTACCGTAAATAAAATTTGTCTAATCGTTAACGATGTCCAAACGAGGTCATGGTTCGGACAAGATAATCCACAAATATTTGGATAATAAGTTCATTACTAATAACAATAATAAATTAAATCAATTTATCATAGACATACCTTGTCCAAACCCCGACTTCTAGACTAGACGGTTCAAGTTCCCTTGAAATAAAGTTTTGGTGTGTAAAATATTCAGTATATAGACGCGTTTGAGAGGTGCCCTTTATAAAACGTTTATCAATAAATAGGCGAGCGCGTTTTGAGGAATCGTAAAAACGAATGAAATGTATGTTTATAAAAAAAGAAAGAGCGGCGACGTGGAATCGAGAGTAAATACTACCGCTACTATAGATGAAGCCATATAGTAGCGAATTCTGTACAAAATAAGACAGCCAGAGGGAGAAGAGTGCCAAAAAGAACGGCGCGCCTAGTGTTTTTCCCCATGGCCAATAAAGGAAAAAATGATAGGAAGAATTCTGGAAAGGATATAAAGGGATCTCTCGTAACATAAAATGAGTACTGAAAAATCAAAAGAAGCGTCTTTTCGACGCGAATATACTTTAACCTCGATTTCAAAGGGAAGATGACACTATTCGTGAAAATCCAATTTTTTTATGAATCCTTTCACACCTTTATAACACCTTTAAAACGACCAGAAAATTTTACACCCATCTAATACTATTTTGGGGTATTAAAGGTGTAAAAAAGGTGTTACACATTACGGTAGCGAATTGATTGAAATAAAACCGCATATAGAAGGAAAAAGTCAATTATACCTAAATAACATCATTATGTCTATAATGATCAGGGAAAATCATTCAAATGTTTTAGATTCATGGAGTAATAAACAACACTTAAAGAATAATGTGACGAATTAACCTTTAAATTGTAGTTAATTGATTAAATCGATTAATGTGTATAATTGAATTATATTACATGACGCCACGGAATACGAAAATAGCGTCATTGTCACCGTCACTTGAAAACGTAGAGTTCGAAGCATGCGCAGTTCTCAAAATTTTTTCCCTCTTTTTTGAGAGTATATTCGCCTAGTAAAAAGGGTTTTCTTGATTTTTTTCTTATCTTACTTAGTTTTCCCATCAGTGCGTAAAGCAAAAGGTTTTTAGGAACAGGGGGTGTGGAAGAAGCGGCTACGTTACGCAGCCCTGCTAGGCTAAAAGAGAATTTGGTCCTCTGGTTTCTCTCGGGGGTTCATCTCTATCGGCGCGAACGTAGCTGCCACGCGAGAGACAAGACTAACTGAGGCTGAATGAACCCGGAATCGAACGAGAACGTCGCTCTCAAGCTTGATTCAAACCTTGAAACGGCAGAAAGCGCCAAGCTAGGCTCACTTAATCTTAACGTACATAATGAACCAATCGAGTAGAGGATAAGGGGATATCTGGGCTTTGTACCCGCTGTCAAATCAAAGTGGAATTTCCCTATATAGCTCCGCTCATTGCCTTTTTTAAAGTTCATCTCAAACAGTAACTTCAATGATTAAAAAAGTGTAAATACTCCTTTATATTAACTATAATATAGATCGTCTCAGTCAATTCTAAGAGTTCGACGATGTAATTTTTCCATCCATCTATTTATCGACTTTCACATCATTAGATGCCTTTTGGGGCAGTTTCCGAAAAAAATAATATATTTTTTACGTAATTGTTAGCTAGATGATAATTAAATTACATTTTAAAATCTCGAAATTTGGCCAATGTATGGTGATGTAAGCGGATTAGAGCACGGATATAATACAGAATAAACGCGTTTTAATCTACTAATCCTCCAATATACAAATCGTTTAAAAATGGCATCTTAGTTTTTCAACAAGTACAGGCAGTAAAATAATTCGAAGTTTATAGATTTGCTCGTACTGAAACTAGAACTGACACCAATAATTTGGTTTGAATGACATTAAACAGTTATAGCGAACTTATCATAATAACGCGCAACGTTGATACATAATATGAAGACAATTACGCAAAAAACATATATGAACTCAAGCGCTGATATAGATTCTTGAAGGTCTTGTAATCAAAACTTCTACGATAAAACCCGAAACTACATACACGTAATAAGCTTGGGGAATCTAAATGTGTGTTCTAGTAATTTTTAGAGGTGTTAAAAAGCCAAAAGCGAGCGAAGTTTGTCTACAAAGTAACGAGAATGCGTGATACCACAGACTAATGCTTCATTCTTTTCTTCTTATACTTGCCCCGAAATAGTTCTTCCATACTACGGTAAATAATCATACGTTTCTGACTAGTACGTGCAGACGTCTTATGATGAAATAAACCATTATAACAGCTTATTAAAGTCAAGTATAAGTCGATGCAGTTAACTCATGTATAAGAATTTCCTTCGAGTAGCTTTTCAAATCACTTAGGATTCTCAAGACGCGATTCTTCGTTTCCACCTCGCTGCGAACTTAGATTGACGCGCAGCTTGGTTATAAACTATAGGAAAAAATAGATGGAAAGCTACAGGAAAAGGCTTGACAGAAAGCGTTGGCTGACTGCTGGATCTACTCAAACAGCCTATAGGCCGGCAAGCCGCCATCCGTGGAGTATTCCTCTAGTATATTTCGTTTCCTATCTTACATTGGCCGGAATTTCAACTGAAACCCGATGTTTGGGGTGGGAAATTAGACTTTCCTTTTTAAGACGGCGACGTATAAAGTATAGCGCCTCTACATCGGATCCAAGATGCGTGCTCGATCATTCGAAACATTTAAGAGCGAAGGGGGTCATGCCTAAAGTATTTTTATTTACCCTCATCTTCTCATTCGAGATTTCCCTATAGCTGCCTTACCGCGCTTGACTAGCCATATTGAATTACCCCCTCCCCAAGTTGTATAGGCCTAGAAATAAGGCTGAATGAAGGGTAGGATAAGGAATTGAAGCTATAGTACAAGGGAGAGTGTAAAGCAAAACCAAGCTTTTTTTCTTGCAATACTGATCTGTCCGAATAGACTGTTGTTCCGTGGCAATTGTGTCAACTATAGCGCGCTTTCAACGGTAACTTAATGTGTTTAAGCAGGTACAAAGAAAACAAATTCCACTTTAGATACATTTCGTGGAAGACTTAAAGAAATAATTTTAGGCAAATAATGAGGGGTAAAGTAAGAACTTACCGAACCTCGCCCATTTCTAAGTATTCTATAATCATATATATAGCAGCAGCACACGTGGGTCTGTTAGTTCATACTTTTGCCTGCACTGTTTGCCATTAGAGGACACTTATGAGTGCCAGATTTTGATTCTCTTCTATTTCTATTTATGTAGGTGTCCATTGTTAATAGACCTAGATTTTACTATCGATTGAAAGGCCTAGTGTTGACAGTTTCAATAAGAACCCATTTACGTGAATTGAAAATAACATTTATTGGCGTTTCAGCCTCCCTTTATACTAGCGAGGGTTCAGTAGTCCTCTCCTCGCAGCCTCTTCCTCTATTCGGTGTTTTTTTTGCTTGGTTGTCTTGAAACTTTCTTCACCGCTCGCGACCCCCAGACTTCGTCGTAATTGTTTTGTCGGAATCATTTTTGACAGGCCAGGTTTTTTCTCTACGTTATTTAATTTATACCTTTGACGGCTTCTGATTTCAATTTTTTTTTTTGGGTGGGGGGCTTCCTTCCCGTTCTCTCTCTAGGTTTCTTTTTTATCGGATGAAGGAATTGGAAATTTTGTCTCTGCATTTGGGGTGAGAATGGGTGACCGCGATAAACCTTATTTCCGCACCTATTCCTTTAAAATGATAATACACTTGACAGAGTTTTAGACCCAGGGCTTATGTTGGGATTAAACCGCGCATCGATGATAGCACATTTTCATTTTAAAAGTTTGGTTCTTTTTAAATAAAATATCGAGTTAGGCTTAACGTACGAATATTAGAAATACATTAAAAAAATATTTTTGTTTAAATGTTTCCTAATCTTTTCAAATTCGATAGATGAACCGTGCTTTTGAGTTCGATTGTGCGCGGGAAATATTCTTTTATTAGCTGTGGGATCGTCTGATATTTTAAATTTTATCCATTTCTTTAAAAACGCATATTTAACGATCCTAAACGATTAAAAATAACATATTTCTCGTCTTTATTATCCCTTTTAAACATTATATTTGTGTACATCCTAGGTTTTGGCTCTGATAAAGTGTCAGGTGCAGAAGTTAGCCGAATAGAAATACGTACGCGTTATTCTTTCGTTTCCTTCTGCAACTAAAACCCCCAAAATTATTGATAAATCCGTTCTACTTTTAACCCTTTACCCATTCTTTTTTTGTCAACAGAACTTGACCCCCATTCCTCTATCGCGAGCGCTTTCTTCTTTCCGTACCACGCCCCCATTGCCTCTAAAGTCAGCTACTTTTGAATATGATTTATAGAGGTGTATAGAAAACGACCAGGCCTTGGCTACTAGAAAAAAATATATAATTTTTTTTTTTATATGTATAAGTTTCTTGGCGATATTCCTTTACTCGGATGATGGCGAAAGCAAAATTGCCGCCCATCTTTTACTCAAGAAAAAGAAGGATCTCTATAATATAGAAAGAATGAAAAAAATACCATCTCTCTCAGTAACCCTATTTATTTTTCAATCATTATTTCGCCTTGAGCCATAGCCATCATTTCCGCGCTCAAAAAACAAAATCCCATTCTCTTTAGTCCGCAACAGCCTTGAATAGAAACAAAAACCCCATAAAGAATAAGTCTTTGAACGCCCAATGACTGTCATACGAATATTAAAGTTATTATTTCACAAAAAATGGCTTCTACGTAAACATTCAATTTGAATGGTATTTATTGCAGTACAAAGCTCCGTAGTTGATCAATTAATATGTGTCAAATTTCTTATCCGTGGTTTAGAAGAGCTGAAGATACGCGAGTTGTATCCAAAGGCAAATTAGATTTAGTTGAGCAAATATTTAAAATAACTTCAGCGAATGAATACGTTCTGAAGTCGCGGTTAAACAATTTATTGAAAAACTAATTACCTTTACTACAATATTATTTTGGGAAAATTATCCTGTTAGATAAATTATTTTCTTTGCAATATTTCAACAAATATAGAATTAATATTTCACTTATTACTTTATTCCTAGAACTCCACCCCTTATCGCATTAACAAAACTTTACAAATATCTTATTGGCTTTCTGGCATTGACGTTCCTTACAGGAGTGGCAAAAAAAAAAAAAAAAAAAAAAAACATTTGGTTGTCCTGGCTACGATCCCTGTTTCGCCTAAGGAAAAGACTTAGGCCTCTTTCCTAAAGGGTCTCCTTCTCACAGAAATAGGTCGTATAGTATGACACGCTCACTAAAGCCTGTAAAATATTCACACGAATCCCTGATATATATAATCTGAACTCTTTTTATGAAAGTTGAATCATGATTGTAATACAATTATTAAACGAGTTATTAATAAATACACGAACCTTGATTTTCCATATTTTATACAAAATTCACGATATTTTAATTTTATTTTATAATTAATTGGGTTCTGAGAATTAATTCCTCTTGGGTACTGTCCCTGTATCTCGAAATTATACCCTGTTATCAATAAGTGTTCTATAAAATGGATGGTAATAAATAACTATATTCGTAGTGGGAAGAAATAAAAAAAATAGAAAAATGGTTTCGGGGAGTTTGGGTGGTTCGTGATTGTGAGAAATTAATGCGTTACGGTTAGCTAACGCCGGGCACCCTCTTCAGATTATCCAATGAGGCAATGGTATATGAATTATTTAAGCCTCGGCCGAAAGAGAGAGATAAATAAACCCGACTCTCTAGCGAAACAAAAGATAAAGTCAGTCTACTCCCATTTCTTCTCCTATTTAACGATATATATCGTAGGAAATTTAACTACTTTTGGAGAGAGAGAAATTAATTTTGGTAAAATAAAATTTTGATTTACATACTGGAACGTTCTCGAGAGTAGCTGCGAGAATTGGAGATCTTTTTTTTTTACGGTTTTCGGTTCTCAGAAATTAATTAGGGGGTCATTCCTAAATTATGTTCTCTACAACGAATTTTGATAAAAGTATCTCATAATGTATTACCAAGAATTAATTTAAATCTAATTCAGGGAATCACTAAGAACGCAGTAGGTTTTTCCCTCTTTCACCAGAGGAAGGGGGAGGAAGAATAGAAAGAGTTTTTCCTATACATACTCAATTTTAGTAGCGACATTAATCAATGCACTACAAAGGGAATACGTATCATAAATTATATTAAATTAATCATGGCGAAGGTACACGCTTTAACTGTAAAAATGGAACGAAAAGAATACTTTAGCGGTACATGCGAATACTAAAAAAGTGCAATATAAATTAGGGTAGTTTAAAAGTAGTAGAAGTAGAGAAAGGCTATTGGGAAGAGGAAATTAATTAGAGTTTAGTGATAGAAACAGGATGGATAAGCCTCTAAGAATAGCCACACCTTTGACGGTTGAAAAACTAGTGAAGATAATGTACATTCACTTTGTCAAGTTTTGAAAGTTTAATGCTTTTTGCGTTTTTCAAGTAATCACACGCGACTATCTGTTTTTCGTCTATTCCAACCGCAACTCGCTACCTACACCTCTAGGGGAGGTTTAGTTAAAAACAATTCAGATGATATGAAAGAAGGGATAAAAGTTAAGGGTCGTTGGGAAAAGATTGGTAAATAAGGGTGACTTTTGGAGCACAGTGTCGATTTTTTAATAACAACATTGTATGTATGTTTTTAAAGACAAAGTTTTGTTTTCTAGTAGTCAATGACATGAAGATCATAGCTTTGAAATGTCGTTAATAATTAACAAAAATTCATTAGAGAGTGTACTGTGTCTCCTTGTGAATGAAAAACGTTATATATAATGAATTCTATCTGCAACAGGAATAGGAGTTTTATAATAACATTTTTAACAACTTTATTGAGACTGATAGTTCATGGTTCAAACCTCAATTTATAGGAACCTTTCGAGGACAAACGCGCTCTCTAGTCTTTTTCTTTATCGTCTACGTTTAAATCAAGGTTAGCGCTAGTATATTTCCTATACCATATAATGATTGTCAAGACCTAAAATAGTATACCTTAAAATGCTGTATCGATTTACTTCCTAGATAAAACGCTAATACAACATCGATTATTTAAACACCGAACCATAATATTCGTTTTTATTTCACGTTTGTCGATAAAATATTTAGATTAATGATTACCTAACGGTTTCTATATTCAACCGTCCACAAAATCGATAACAATTCTTAAATCTAATATCCTAAAATAACTCGCTTTTAAAGTTAATTTTTCTGAATTCGATGAATTTTCTTCAATCGTTTTTTGCTCTATAGGAGACAGGGTATATTTAATCATCCGCCATATTTTCTGGCTTTCTGAAAACTCAAAAATAAGATAAACGCGACGTGTATGTAATCTAAATATTTACTCCGGAGTGAGTAAGTGTACTTTTCGACACGTTGAATGGTAAAAATTTATCCTTTCTAATTATAAATTGAAATTTTGCGAATATAATTACAGATTAATTTATTCTATTAAAATTAATTCCAAGCCGCCTGTTAAAAGGGATAATGAAAACGAGTAACAATTTATTTTTTAAACAATTATAGGAATGTTAAAAACAACATTAAAGTTTCGATTTGAGCAACCAGTAAGCCTAACTTCATTTTCAGACTTGTAAAATAACCGTAAATCTACAGATAATCGAACAACATTTAAAATATTTTACAAAGCTCTTTAATTAACTACAGGAATGAATTAAAGGGAGAATGCAACCTAACAACGAGTTGTAACGCAAAATCCGGACCCTTTTAATATTTCCCTATAACCTTTAAATTATTTCACCAGTACCCTTAAATTTAATTCTTAAAACATGTTCATTTCATTTACAAAAGAAGGAGACCCCCTCCGATCGCAGTCCTAACGCTGGCCGTTGGGATAAGAGCTTTCGGGTGGTGTCGCTTCTCTTGCATCTTTCCGACCCGCGTAGCTAGGCCTGGCCGCGCGAGGTCGAAGTTATAAATTCCTATTCTAAAAGCCCCAATTATAAAATAAAATTCGGTAGTTTACTTTTTCCCTTTTGGGAGTGGCGATTGCCCCGTTCGATTTATTACCCTTCCCTACGCTTTAACCCCTACGAAGGAGAGTTACCAGATAGAGTTAAGATGTTATATTTTTAGTTCGTATTCTTTTTATAACGTTATCTACTGTATATAGTTATTGTTCGCGAGTGTAATTTATGGCATACGTTGCGGAAAACATGAGAAACATTTCGTGCGCGAGGGGGTGACCTTGCTATAGCGCGAAACATGAAAGATAGTTTACGAGCCGGCGACTTGACTCGAACTTGAAAGTCAAAAACTTAAAAGTGCGCCCTTTGCTTTCATCGACCCCGATGGTTCCATTTGCCCGTCGTTCGACAATTAATGGTTCCCTAAAACGGGCCAAGCGTCTTAGCAAGCCAATCTAACCCCCTCCCCTCATCTCCACGCTTCTAAAGACCAGCGGTCCAGAAGCGCGGGAAAAACTAAAAGACTTGTGCTTTCGAGCTTAAGAAAGGAGAGTAACTCTGGGCGCGAACTCGACATGGTCGAAAACTAAAACCTCTCCGCGAAAACGTAAAGTGTTGCGCGGGTAAAATCTTTACCGAAAACTTACTTATTCTCAAGAATAAGAAAAGAGGCGAATAGCCCACGCGCGCCATGCAGAATAAAATATGATATTCTTAAAAGAGGCCGTGCTGAAATGACCACTCGGACGATTGCGAAAAACATTCGCGTGGTGTCGCGAAAGGACCTGGTTCGCTTGGACGTACAAGTGCACCGTTCCCCAAAACGGGACATGACTGTAATCGTAAAACTTTGGTGGCCGCGTAAGCCGTAACGTTTCATTTTTGTTTATTATTATTATTATATTATTATTATTATGTCGCGAATTATTTGTTTATTATTATTATTTATTCATTTAGTTTGTTAGTAATTAGTGTCATGACACGGTAGTTCATTAATTAGTTTATTAATATTTAATTCAGTATATGAGTTTTATATTAAAATGATTCTGGTAACTCTCTATACCTCGACTTAATTATTTTAATTACATCCCATATCCTTAGACTATGCATTGCTGTTCTTTTATTTTCTATTCCGCGCCACCCCTCAATAGTGAAAAGGTAGGCGACCAACCCGGCTTTATTTTATTTTGTATTGTAACTGGATTTGGCGTGAGACTTCCCCTTTGGCTTTAGTCCGCGATTCCGAGTTTCCACGTTACAGAGTCATTTTCTATCGAGTCCTTATCGTTAATTCGCCTAATCCACTAGTAAAACAATTTACAAACAAATGTTAAACTATAAATCAATTTTAAGTTACCTGGTAAGTAGGCTTAACAATAATCCACGGAGAGTTTGATATCTCGTAGTTAACGAGACACCGGCGAATCACTCGCGCGGTTTATTCCGACAGTAAAACGTTTCAAAATAGGTTTAAAGTAGGAAACGGAACCTGACTCGATTCGGGCCTTGTCAAAATTCAATATACAGTTTTCACCATGTGAAATTACTCGAAATGGAGTTAAGCATAATTTCGGAACTTTGGTAATTAACTGTCAATTAACGCGGAACTTTTGGTGAGTTTAGATACAATTGATGATTATTTTATTAGTCCTTATTTATTGGAAAAAAATCTTTTTATCAGAGTCTTGTATCCCTTTAATAAGATTTCTAAATTATCAAAAATAGATTTGATTTTCCCTTTGATGAATTAATCTTGATTCTTTTATCTCTAAATAAACAAATCTTAGAGAGACCGTTATGGCTTCAAGATTTGTACGTAATACTAATTCGAGGGGCAATATTATTAAATATAGTTCAACGCTTCGTATAATATTAGCATTATTCAAAAAGAAAAATTGAGTTACAACATTCTTCAGGCAAATTATCTCAAGGAAAAAAAAAAATACACGAAAAGCTTCGTTATAAACGACCCTTTTTGCTGGAAAAATCTTTAATAATAATTACATGGCGAGACGAAAGGTTTTAGTTACTGCTAACTGAGAATTTAGTATAATTTACCATCTCTCTTTTCTTCAACGAGGTTTTATTAAAGAACCTAAAAAAACTCTTCACTTTCTTCCTTTCTAAAAATCCTTTGATAAATTTATTTTTTTCTCCTTGGTTTTTTTTATGGGTGGAAAATTTTAAAAAGATAAATGATGTAACAAGATTAATACGATCCCTTTTCCTTCGCTAGTTCTCTTCAGTAGAGAGCTTAAGTTTCTTCCCAATATACTAAACTCTTTTAAGTATACTCCACCATGAAACATTCGGCAAAAACCAAAAACAATATACCTATTGCTTCTCTAAGGAATAAAAAAAGATAGTATTACTCCGCGTACTATCGACAGTTATATCATTTTAAACTGACATAAAGAGTGACATAGATTCCAAATACTTTCACTAAGTCCCCTATTATTTCGTTCTTATTTTGTAAACTTCAAAAGCCGTTTGCTGAAAACAATATGTGTGGGATAATAAATAAAAGTTTTGGATCCCAAGGAATTGGGACGAATGCTGACCGGATTAAATGGAATTAAAGCCCAGGGTTATTGCTAAATAAGGAAATCTTTGCGGACCCCATGAATAATTATCAGGGCCCCCAAGTTAAGGTCAATATGTGATTTTTGACGAATGGATGAGGGGTAGATATTTTACGAACCATAATTTTGTTTCACATATTAAAATTTTACCAATATAATGATTAAAAGAATGCAAACTATGTATTCTATAGTACGCAAAACAAGTTAATTCTAAAATTATGCAGGTCAGATGCGGACTGGCCAGGTGGGCAAAATCCCACGCCATCATGTTTTAAAAGACCGGTGTGTAAATGCTCCTGTACCGTTGAGTCGATTTTCAATCAGTTGAATTCTCATTCGACCGCCAAATTTAATTTATTCGACCTTTAACAAAAGACTGCAACCTAACCTAACCAAATAGGACAATATATCAATCGAAAACCATTACATTTTAAATTTATCCCATGGAGAATAGTTCCAATGGTTTTCAACAAAATTGTCGAAAGAAATAGATATTTTGCTCTGGGTAATATGAAGATATTTCTTAACAAAATTTTAAGTTACTAAATGTAACTAAAATAAAACTATGATACTGGTTTCATCGCGAGGATCGTAAGAAAGCACGACCTTGTGGAACAGGGCAAGGGTAGCTTGTCTCTACTAAAGTGGTATTGATCGATCATTAAATTAAATAATGGTTTGGGGACCGCGATTTTGCAACGCCCACTTCACGTAAAACGCTATACTAGTATGCCCCTGAAGCAGGTAACGTTAAAAATACCGAAACTGTAGTCGAATCATAGTTTTTAAAATGTTTTAAACGTTTTTTTGTACACTAAACTTATGTTTATTTATTTAAATTTATTTATAATTATTTATATTTATTTCAAAAAAACTTTTTAAATTTCTTTATACAGATCTGAAAACCAAAAGTGGATCAATAAGGAGTACATGGAACCGTGACCTTATTCTTTCGCTCGGGAAAAATTTTCTAGAGGCAGCGTGCAGAAGGAAGTTTCTAATTTAAAACTTTGGGTAAGCTTATTACTATAATTTTTTATTCCGCTAATATGGCCCAGTGAAATATTTCGGTACCTTTGGAAGTGAAACAAGAGTTATTGTTCCTCTTTTCTGATTGTTAAGCCTTGTTCAAATTATACAACTTTTTGACTCAACTTTACGACCTCACACATAAATTCAAAAGCTGTTCCATTTTCAGCTCCAAGTTCCCTTTAATCTAGAAATAAATTTTAAACTTACCCGGGAAGTTTAACGTCTATAAATCTACTTTTAAATAGTTATTCGAATTTTGCGTAGTTAAGGACATGATAATGTATTTTTTCCTGCCTGAATCTCTTTGCCCTATCAATGCAAAGTTAGCTGGTCAATCATATTATGAAAAACATTAAATTTTTCACAATTAAGTCAGAAAATAGAATTTTGAAGCATATCTAATTTGAAGGTCATTAAAAATACAGAAATTAAAGTACAAATCGTTTTGCGAATACCGGTTAATTACTGTGAGATGGTAAATTACCAATTTACAAAATTATCGTAATTTTACAACTCTAAAATTTGGAACTATTTTTGAGGTTTAACATCGTGTATCGATCCACCTCATCTTTTGACAGTTCATCAATTTCTCTTGAACAGAAGTGTTCTGCAGGCTGAAAAATATCATGATACTTTATGGGATACTAGTCGATATTATTCAACTATATTTACAATTCAATCGAAACACCCCGATGTATAGACGCAATCTTTTCAATACACGCACTAAGCCTAATGTTATTGGTTTCTTTTACCTCTTTTATTTTCTCTGGCTTGCTGGTATTGGTTTTAAATTTCAATAATGACTAACAATTCCCTGATTTCCCTCGACCGGTATTATGGAGTAAGGAAGTAACTCGAATCGGTAGCGCGTATATATCTACGTTAATCGTTATCTTTGAGATGACTATACTTAGAGTTAAAAGGAACCAGCAGTTTCGGAAGCGCTACCAACTCAATGTAGAAAAAACCCAATAGTTTTAATTCTCTTTTCTGTGGAGCCAGTTCCGCCCACAACTATAGGAAAACTCCTCTATATCCGGATTCCTTCGATCTCCGGAAGGGCGATAGCCCACCCATCCACTTCGTAGGAGAGAAATAAACGAAGCTTTTAGATAGAAATGAGTCTTATGGAATTTTTCCTTTTCTTGGTCTCCACTACAGTTCATTCTTTAAAGCAGGAACTAATTATGAAATCCGACAACTTATATTTCCATGAAATCATATTTTTGATTTGGGCGCTGGCGACTTGTTTTTAAATAATGACAACTGTTGTCATCTGTATAAGGACGGGTCACGGGTCAATCTGGTATGATACTACGTGAAACATTCTAAGAAATCGTCGAAAACGAAAAGATTAAATTTAATGATTTTCAAACTAATATCTCGAGAAATGGAATTTATGGAAAGACTCGATAGATGTCGCTATAAGCTTTCTCTATTGAGGAGTTAAGAGAGTAGAGGGAATACTGTGGGGCAATCTAAAATCTCGACACAACCTTCTCGGGTTTCAGTTACATTCTTAGAAAAATATGAATTCTTACTGCAAAATCGGTTTTTCTATATCAATTTTGGTTCCTTGGCAAAGTTATAACTCAGTATACGACCCAATCTTCATTCTGGTTCAAATACATTAAGATTATTTTTACGATGTTACCTCCCACTTTCTCCTCCAGGTTTTTTTTTGTTCCAAATTGGGATAAAGATTTTTAGCCATTAGCTTTGTGATTTCCTGCATGGCTGCTATTAAAACGAGATTGTCTTCCTTCATATAAACCATCCATCCTTCTTCTCCTATATTCTATACTCTAGTCTTTAACGTTGACGTTTTTTAAAGCGAATGGGGCCCGAGGTATCTTTATTACATAAGGAACTAGTCACGAGTATTTTTCGATTCGAAACCGAGAAAATCGATCCCTACTCTGCTCATGCGCGGTTAAAATTGATAATTCAGTTACACTTTTAATTATGATTACCAAGAACCAATTTACCATCCGAAAACTTACGAACGGGGATCTTTTTAATTGGTCGGTTTAATGGGAGAAACACAATTTTTCAAGGCCTTGAAAACCATAATATTACCTATGCTTTCGGACTGGGGAAGGCCAATTTAATATTATTTTTATGGCTAAAATCACGTTCTGTAAAATGGCAAGACTCAACGCAGGTAGCTTATTTCTAGGGAAAAGCTAAGATGGAGTTAAAAAACCCGAAATAGCCTTATTATTTCAAATTCGCAGCCAAAAATATTGCAAAACAATTGTTTCGTTCATGCAAGGATGATTCCAAATTTAAACTAAATTCATCTTTCAACCACACAAATTGAAAATTTTACTCTTTGACCTCTTATGAAATTGAACCCTACCAGAAAACCAACGAACCTTCTTCCCCTTTAAGGTTGTCGCTCTGAATGGGTGCAAAGGGGGTAAAGGGGTGAGTAGTTAATTCTTTATAGCCGGGTAGGAATAACCCCTCGTTCCTCTCTAGGTTTAACTTCTAGTCGGATAGTTTCTCTATTGGATAGAGAAAGAAACCGTCTCGATAAAATTAATCTCCGGATGGTTGCTGGGGAAAAGTCAAACTTTTCCTTCCAACATATACATTCGCTAAGATCTCTCGCTCTCTCTCTACGATCTTCTCTCTCCCTTTTATACCATTGGTGTCCTTCTTTTCCCAATTACATCTTCTTAAATTTCTTTTCTACTTTCTTATCCGGTTTTGTAGATGGTGTAGGTCGGGAAAGAGAAGAAATGAAAGGGTTAGTCAAATCATCCTAAAATAACACAACAATCTTGGAAAACTCGTTTGATACGAGACGCTATCCTTAAATTAAGAATGAATCCCGACAACGAGGTATTTTCGATCGATTCCTCATCGTTAAAATATGTTCAATTAATTTGGATTTTTAACTAATATTAACTTACATTGAAATTTGGCTCAAGACGAGTTTGAAATCACAAAAGTTGGATACATGTGGGCTCCAGATTTTATAAAACAAGGGGTGTATCGGGGGCGCAGAGTTAAAGGGCACGAAAAAATAGGGGGCCCCAATCGGCTAAAATTAAAAATTTAAAACTATTAATAAGGGAGGGCGCTTTTGCTGGTTTGTCGGAGACACGTCATCGTTACAGTTATAAGAATGAGTAGGTTTTATACCATTAGAGCAAAGGTGGTTTATGGTTTGCGTAAAATCTTCCTTTTTTGAGAAATAAAACCTGGTCAGAGTTCTAATACGGTAAAGTCATCTAATTTTGAAGCTAAAAACCTGGGTTACTAACCCTTTGAGAGGCGGTCTCTCGTTACTGCCTGTTTCGTTGCTCTTTCCCATTTGAACTTACATTAAGAGTGAACTCGGAATTCTATATCGCAGCGCAAACCATATAACATACAGTTCCAGAAACCAATTACATCACCACATGGTTTATAGAAATTTTAGTATATACGTGTCTATAAGTATTATATATGAATTATATAGATTTGAAATTAAAGACCTTTATATAGGGCTCAAAACGACAGGGTTTCGTTTTATTGACGATTGTAAAAAATATCAGAAAAATACTAGGATATATGATATATTTTAAAATAATTTAATATTATTATTTTTTTTTATTAAATTTTGAAATTACAACTTTTTATTCATTATATTATAAATATATTTAAAATCTGAACACACCCATCCCATAATACATTTTAGTAAATTATACGATTTAACAGCGCACGCTCGCCATCTAGCGGTGACATATGAAAACAATAATTATAGAGCGCACGCTCGCCATCTAGTGGTGACATATGAAAACGAATTGAAGTATAGGTATAGGCTTAGTTAAGCCTAACGCGCGGGAACGATTCTTGAGGTAATGTAGATTGGCTTTTGCCGACTTTATAACGGATGAAACATTTAAAGTTTTCGCGTTTTTAAGTATTTAAAGTTAAACTTAAATGTCCTAAAGTTTATTTTAACGTACAAAATACTCGTAATTCACATTTTTTAACTCAAAACGAGAGAATTCTAAGTACGTGTGTGGGTGTGGTGTGAGGAACGGATCTACACTCGAGTGACTTAAATATCGGTTTCTATTTTGAACTGGCCCCTAAGTGGTGTTAATTTAAATGATTAAAACGTTTCGTGGTCAGATATAATTTGGCAATAAGAACAATTACGAGCGTATTTGTCAAGAATCGGATTGAAATCGTGCCTGATTAAGTACTAGGCATAGATACTACCTATAAGGTAAGATATCCAAACCTTTCTAAATTATTACATCTTAGCCGGTTTGGGAATCAGATTTTGTTATTATGTCATGCCAGACACATCAAATAGACTAAATCTTGTTTAGGTATAAAGCCTGACGGGCTATTTTGAACAATAGTCCCCGGACGCCATTTTGTTTTATTTATTTTTCTATTTTCCCCACAAAAAGTGAACATTGGGTTAGGTTAGGTTAGGTTAGGTTATATAGTGAATGGCGTCCGGGGACTGTTGTTCAAAATTGCCAGGATTTTAACGCACTATCTGCTTAAAACTATAGATAAATGCATTGGTTGCAATTTCATGTTATTTACACGGTTTCTATATTTAGTAATTTGCTCCTTTGACCTTTTTCTTTTGGTAAAAAGTCCCCTTTTGCCCAATTTAATTTCTAGATTTTGGTGGGAGCCCTGTTAGTGTCGCCCTTTTACTATTGTCTTCTTCTGAAAACACTTACTTATATTAGCAACAGGAATATTTTGATAAATTATGGTAAGACTAATGTTCGAGCTAATGTTACTTAATTAAATTTATAATATCAAATTAATTTCATCTTAATTAATACGCGAAGGAATATCTACTCAAGCAAAATGTTGTTCACATTAAAGTGTAAACAAAATTATCCTGACATCATTCGTTCAATTAAATAGGATATACGATAGACCTTTAAATTGGAAAATTTGAGTACGGAATATCAAATGAACGTTCCTCGTTAGAATATTTTAATAAACTCGGACTTAGACTCTCGGGTAACGAATTAAGTCCGCTTCAATAATTATCTGAACTTAGTTTACTCAGTTTGTTGCAATTAAATTTATAATCAAGAACCCGATCCAGAATCACTCGTACATATAATATATTTCGAATTTATTTAATAAAAGCAGAAGCCGATGAAACCCTCCTTTGAAGTCTACTACTCTAATGTTCCATATAGCGCTCCTCTCTGTATGGGTAAAATTCCCAATTTTACGAGATCGGAGGGGTCTAACTTCATACCCCCCTGTCTACGGAAAATTGGAAATTCTCTCTCTCCACAAACGACGACGTTTTTTTGACGAACTCCAAGGCTGCTAGAGATATTCGCTCGACGAACTCTCGCTCCGAAAATATCTACCGTTAGGAGGCGTACGAATCGCGCTTTTTGAAACTAACCCATACAGAGAGGGATAGACAAGACCCGGGAGTAATAGACTTCAAAGGAGGGTTTCATCGGCTTCTGATAAAAGATATTTTTAAATCATTTGCGGTTGGATGTAAAGTGGAATCAAAGGTAACGAAATTATTGCGCTCTAGGTAAAATATTAAAATATACAAACGGTATGTACATATGAGATGCAATACGAATTCAATTATAATTTTAAATGTTCAGCACGATGGATACTTCGATAGAAGGTTTCGTATTATATATAAGTCCTGTAGAGAAAAAAACAGTCGTGGAAAACTGACTATTTTTTGATTGATTAATATCCGTTTCATTAATTTGAAACCCAAATTAAATTCTTGTAAATATGAATTATGAATCTTTAGAGTTAATTATTTTGACTGTTCATTACGAAGAATAACACGTATGAGACTACACTAATTTCTATATAGAAAAAATAGTATGCGATTTTGAAGATTAAAGGGAGAAAGCAACCTAAAAAGTGATTTTTATCGATTCCTTATCATTTAAAATAAATCACAGACCAATAATAAACTAGAAATAAAATAGGCTTAGCTGGATTCTTGGAGATCCTGAATTTCTTCGCGTTGATGGGTCAGCGACCAATCTAATGTTATTGGAAGTCTTATTGAGATCTCGCCTAAACGACGGGCCTTTGCTCTTTGGTTGCTGATCCATCAATGCGAAGAAATACAGGATCTCAATTAGTCCACCTAAGCCTATTTTCTTTGCAATTTTTAAATTTATTGTTTATTATTTGTTTGTAATTTTTTTACTGGTGGATTAGGCATTTTTAAACCATAAGAAATCGATAAAAAAATCCCTTTAATTCCGAAACCAAATCTGTAAAGATAAGGAAAATCAAATCTCGTCGTACATGTTAAGAAATCGTTCTTTGACTACCTACTAGGTGAATCAACCTGTAATATCATATTTATATCTTGTCACGCGACCTTTCAATTATAGAAGGTATAATTACACCTTCCCGTACGAGTTCTTAGACATCTCAAACTCTATTCTTTCTCAACCTGTCTTCTAAATATATTTTCTTCAGCTCTAATCATCTTATCAGAAGGTTTAAGGCTCTATATAATATGAAGTCGTTTCGTAAGACCAGTTCTAAGTAGGGATAAATCCGAAAGAAAAAAAAGGTTGTCTCGTCCTCATTACTATATACGCCAGGCAAGTCGGAAGCATTCTCGTTTATATATAACAATCACCGTCCGAGTCGATATAGCTATTGTTTGCGAAAAACCGCGTTCGTCAGACTCCATCTTCTAGTCGAGAGTCTTTCCCAATAATCCCAGCGAGGCCCGGAAGTTTCCCCATTGGAAATAATATATATCTAAAGCGTAGGGGAAAGGAAGCTGCCCTTTGGGAGAAGAGAAAGACTTACAAAAAAAAAAATGTTCGAATTCCCCTGGAGCCATACTCCTTTTTTCACTCCGCTGGCTACGCGCCTCGCGCACTTTTTTCTTCCAATGGCTGCGGCTCTCGGACCTTCTTTCTCAGCCCCCAACCTTTTTTTTATACAGAGTGAAATGACTAGCGATTTGTCAATAACTTTCACGCCACAGTCGGCGCCTTTTTTCCCTATTCCATTCTCTTTTCTCTTTATTTTTGGGTCGACTTAGAAACGAGGTCACTTGACAAATATATAGTGGATCCCCCTCACTATCTCTCTGTCAGTACGTGCCGACTAATTTTAGGGATTCAAATTTATTGATTTGGAAACCGAGATTCTCATAGCAATAACGATCGCCGATTCGTATATATTTATGATAATTACACGAATTTATTATAATCAGACCGTTTGTTTGTTTGTTACTAAGGCACGTTCGCATTAGAGCTAGATCATTTTGGAAAGGTCAAATAACTAGGGTCAATTTTTCAGATAGAAATATGTTTAACAAATATATATATTCGATTATATTTTACTGTTTACCTTAAATATAGTGTTGTTTAGAATATAGAGAGTGACATGGTTAATATTGTACAGGAGTGATTTGAACTCTTCAAAACGGTTTAATTGGAAGCTACAGGGAGTAAACTTTTAATTAAACTATGTTTTTGGTTTTCTTATTCGAGGCTCTCGAATAATTGTTTCTATTTTTGTTTTTCTAAACTTGAATCGGGCTTTTACATCCTCTCTTTAAGAGAACTAGAAGGATCATGAATGCGAAATTAGTTTTTCAATTCATACTTCTGCCCAAAGGCGAGAAAAGAAGAAATGAAAGGGCTCATTTTCGTCGCGGTATAAGAGTACAAACTTTCATATAGATTATTTATAAAAGGAAAACGCGTATATAGCGATCGAGTCGAGCCCTCCCTTATGAAAAGAGCGCCATATTTGTCTTATTTCAAGGGTTAACAAAGGCTAGCTACGATATTCTTCGAGCCTTTAGGGCGCTCGATTATTAAAACGCGCGATAACACTCCCAAGACTTGGTAATTTAAGAAATATAAACATTTCTTTTGTTCCGTTAATGAAATTTTAATAAGTACAAATATGCCCCGGTCTTTTCTTATCCAGGAAGTTAGAGAGCTTTTTTTTTATGAGAATACTTTATTCTTTAGGGAGCCTAAAAATATCCGAAATTATATAACAATCCCGGAAAATTGCGTCATCAATATGGTCGTTTGGCTATTATAGAGATTGCAGATGATTCTCGCGAACTTAATTCAGAAAGTATTTTATTCGAAACGTATATATTTAATTAGGCTCCTGAATCATTGTACTGTCAAGTTCTTTGAAAAAACTAATAATGTTACGCCTAATCTTTCTGCTAAATTGTTTAAGAAAGAAAAACTTAAAATTATTTATCTGGTGATATCTTATTCGACGATAAACATTCAGAAATTAGTAAATTACTTTCAAATTTATGCTTTATACTGACACGCCCGAGATTTTGTTTGTTAAGCCACTGTTTGCCGCTCCATAATGAGCAATTATATAATCAAATCACGTAAACAAAGCACGTCACACGTGTTCAAAATGAGTTATCATCAAATACTTTTTTCGTATGAGATTTATCTTTAAGTATAAAACCGCCTAAGCCTTTGCCATATTGTCAGCTTCCTTTACATATTCAAGTACTCTCAATAATGATCTCATTTTAAAACAACCTTGAAAAATAATTACGAGAGTTACCAAAATAATTAAATCTGACGCGTCAAAATCTTTTTAACCCAAAGAACGTTCGCGTCGTCCAACAGATGGAAAAATTATACCATTATGATCATCATTTTAAAGTAGCCTAAATTACTTTGTTAAAATCGTAGTAGCGAGGCAATTTGAAGACGATTACATCTTTTTAGGAAAGTTAAATCCATTTGCGGTCGTGAGTTCGTAACCCTCTCGTTATAATAGTCATTCGTCGGAATGCTAATCCGACGTCTAGCGACCCTTCATCACGAACGGCAACACGCGTATTATTTTTGTTGTTTGTTTTTATGGGTGCGCTCTGACGATTCTCATATCTTATTTGGACTCTTAAGTAAGTTGTCAACGCGAGGAGCGCGCGCGCTTGTTGTCCTTTCTCATTTGCATGAAGATCATTAGCGGAATAAATGAACGAGCCTTCTAACAAGTTATAGTAGCGTATCCACCCCCTCTTCCCCGCACCCTTGATGACCATATAATTTCACGGTCTGCCAAATGAATTAGGAGAATTTAATAGGCCGCTAACACGCGTGCCACTATACCTGCGCTCGGGTAAAATTGCTTCTGTATATCTGTACCAAGCAAGCACCGAAGTCTGGCGAAAATGAAGAATTTAGCCCCCAGGTACCGTCGCGACTACGTAAATTTTGTAGAGTACATAGTCAGGTTCACACTTATATGATTTTAAATTCCTTTGAAATCGAGGGTTTCAATCATTGATTTGAGAAAATTGAGTTTCTTTTTCATTTCTCGATAATTTAATCTCGCATCATTGATTTTTTTGGCCAAAAAATTAACTTTTTCGTCATAATAGTTACGACGAAAAAGTTATTTTTTTGGCCAAAAATAATTATGATTGAAAACGGACCTTAACTATAGTGCGAACATGAATGTTTTGTGTGAAGGGGTAATTTATACTGTAGTGGACAGTTAATATATCTAGGAGGATAAGGATGTTGTCTACAGGAGTTGCCGAGCTTCACTCGACATTTGGTTCTCTCCATCTCTCTCTCTTCTATTATTATTGTTCTATTTTTGTCTCGATATTTCTATAGCCAAGAACTAATTCGCGAAACCCGAGAATGTGCCCCAAAGGCGATTAAGTCATAATTTTTGATTGCTGCTCAACCTTCTGGTTTTTAGAAAAGACTTATGTCACCATATAGCAGGGCGCAAACAAACACAGGTTAATTTTTACGTTACGTGAAAATATATTTATAGGAAAACTCCTAAAACTCAATGACAGCTATAGCCTCAAGGTGCTATTCCTTTTACTAAACTTATATATGTATATATATATTTCGAATGCTTTTTTAACCGTGACAGCTTCATTTGAAGTTAAATAAAACAAAATTCTCGTATATTACGTTCTGTAAAATGGATTTTATTTTATGGAAAGAATCAATAGAGGTCTCTATACGCTTAATCTCTAGGGAGGAGTTACGCGTAGATTGAATTATTTGAATAAGATGTTGGAAAAAACATCTGTCAATTCTGCACTAAATTAGTTATTGTTATAGCCCTTCAGGCTCTAATTGGTTAAACACTATTTTAGCGTTATCCTTTATTTAAGCCAACTATCTCACTGTCTGTCTAGTTTTATTTTTAGTAAGACTAATTTAAGGTTGACCATCGAAAGAACAATCAAACTAATTAATCCTTTACTTCTTTAAATTTGACGGAAATTAATTAAGTCTTTGATTAAAGAGTCCCCGTTTCTTTTAAAATCATTAATTAAAATTTTCAAGCCGAATTATTTTTAGCTTCGTTTAAAAGTCAATTAGAAAATTGTTTACTTGTTACAATAACGCAATTTAGGTAATTTATTAAGTTTTAATAAAGTTTATACGTGGCTTAAATGTCTGGCTGTCAGGAACGGGAGAAATAATTAATATAACGTCATCAAATATGTAGATATGACGCGATATAAGTACTTTTCATGGAATCGTATATTATACGAGATTTTATATTAAAATAAAAATAAATTTTCGAACCGTCTCGAGTGGATACGATTTAGCGTATAATTTTACACCGGATGGAGTGCTCAATAAAATCTGGAGATACATTTTTAAAGAACCAGCCATCTTACTTTATGTCCTAACCTTATGTCTCAAATGTTATCGCATACATGTAAAACATTACATTCCGAATCTATACGTTTTTATCCACCATATATTTGTATCAAAACGAAATACGAAATTGGATTTTCGTTTTTGAGGTTGCGAGAAAAACATTTTGAGAAAGAAGATTGTCTGGAATTTGAGGCTCTTGGGAAGTATTGAGAGTATTTAGGGGGAAGCTTCTATATCTGGCAGCTTCTGCTTGAAGCGAACCGTTTTATCGTCAATTTTTAAACGAGTTATTCGACGATTTCGCTCGTTATTCGATATCCTCCAATGGCCGAATCTCCACTTTTGTTCGAAGTAATGGGGAAAAGTGGCAAAAAAACAAAAAAAAAGAAAAAAACAAGATGGGGCGTCAGGTATGATTGTGTCACCGACCGTCTGCTATACAGTGTATTGATAAACTTGATAAAATCAATTTTATTGGTGCTTAATAGCTTTTTGGGGTTAATTTTAACTATTTATTGTTTGACTGTATCAAACGTTAAGAGACACTTCATAATTGTCTAAAGCTCACTGCAGATTACGCCATTTTGGAGCTTCGCTTCATGGTTGCGTAGCGTGCTACCAATCGTTTTTGCGCGTGACGTTCGATATTAACTTTGATAAGCTCGTGAACGCTGATCAGTCTGCACTACGCAACGCTTCAAAACGGTCTAATCTGTAGGAGCGTTATGTTTGCTTTAGGTTGTAATTCTGAACCTAACATCTTTACGAACTCTTAAGACTATTATCTAATGACTCTTTATTTTTTAATTTCAGATATGATACCAAATATTCCTATGACTTCTTTATCATCATTATAAGATCAACATAGAACGTCTCTGAAGGGCCACGTTTGGCCACTGGAGCAGCGAGAGGCCAATCATCGTCTGGATCAAGTTTATATAGCAATCCTGATAAGAGAGGGTCGCGGGAAACACGTTTTACCTGCGTCACAAAGTTTTTAATCCGAAAAATAATGTTTCCCGAACGCGTTTAGTGCCTTAAAGTTTAAATATGGCCCACCAAATAGTCGCGTATACGCTTCGTCACTGATAGTTTCGGGTTTTTAACTTTAAACGTGTTAATATCAACTGATCTTAAAAGACTTTTGAAAGATGTGCCGTCTTCGAGATCATTCAATACGGGTAAGTTTTTTTTGTACTTTTCTTAGATAGGACTTTTTAAATATTGGTCGAATTGTACCAGACCAAAAGTAGTAGAATATCGATACAAAGTTTCTCTCTTGTTTTAAGTGTGTACTTAATTAAGGACTGGTTTATGATTTTAACACAAAATTATGTGATTTTGTGTCGTGCGTCTAATATTATGTGACTTGAGTTCGTGTGATGTGATTTTTAAAAGGGGTGGTGTGATATGATTTTTAAAAGGGGTGGTGTGATGTGATTTTTAAAAGGGGTGGTATGATGTGATTTTTAAAAGGGGTGGTGTGATGTGATTTTTAAAAGGGGTGGTGTGGTGTGACTTTTAATAGATTTCATGTGACTTGACTTTAAGTATAAATTCGGGTATATGACTTTAACAATGAAGTTATTTCGGGTGAGGTGACTTTAATTTGAAAATATTTCTGGTTGGTGACTTTAATTTGAAAATATTTCGGGTGAGGTGACTTAAGAAATTATTTCGGGTGAGGTGACTTTAATTTGAAATAATTTTTGGGTGAGCTGACTTTAATTTAAAATTATTTCGGGTAGGTGACTTTAATTTTAAATTATTTTGGGTGAGGTGACTTTAATTTCAAACGAACTAAATCGAGTATATGACTTCAAATTTAAATTAAGTGATCAATTTACCATTTAATGATAATGAGATGTGATCTGACTTCATTTTTTATATTAACTTCACGCATATGGGTAATTTAATTCTATAATCTTAATTTAATTTTTAAACAAATTAACACGCGAATTAAATCCTTAATTTGAGTACCGGTAGTGTTACATCACTAATGCGAAAACTATCACTAGGCCTAGTTTTACATCACATCAAACCGTGTAAGCCCATCCAAACCCGCCGGGTGTGGCTAAAAAACAAGAAAATACCGAATGGCAGAGAGTTCTTTTTTTCTTTACGATCCCTTTTCTAGCGGTGGCCATCGAGATATACGTGCATCCCCAAATACGAACCCTTTGGGATAAAGGTGGAAAGAGATGGTTTGAAAAGACGCGCGCCGACCGGCAAAAAGTTTCGTTATAAATACACTTTGATCTGATATATCTTGACACTGTTACCAAAGTCTAAGTTATTCTACCTCGATCGTGGCTCTTCGTGTCGAGTGATAGGGGGACGAAATTGGGTGAACGACTCTCGGCAAAGAAGACGAATCTAATGGGCTGGAAAAATAACTCCAACGGAATCGAAAGAATGTAACTCTTCTATACGAGCTCTATCCCCATTTTCTTATATAGACCATCACTAAATTTTTTTCTAATACCCCTAAGTTGCCTCTCCACCCGTCAGATATAAGTTGAATTCCCGGATCGCTATTACCCAATGGATGCTCTCGAATTCTCGATTTCGATATAAGTATTACAGAAACGGAAACGTTGCGCTGAAAGCCGAATTAAGCGATGTTAGGGGAGGGAGAAAAACCGCGGAGTATAAATTGGCTTGGAAATTGTAATCTTTGAAATTTGGCTATATATAATTCAATCTCATTCATTGGATGAGATGAAGTTTTTGTTCACGAAATAAAGCCGAATTAAGGGATGTTTAGAGGCAATAGAATAAAACGGGTACAATATTACGCTTAGAAATCAACTTCTTCGAGTCTTTGACTCTATTCGGTCTTGCACCATGGATAGATTTAAAACATTCGTCCACTAAACTTCTCAGAATGAAGCGTTGTTAGGGGAAGAAGAGAAAAAACTGCCTTTTATAAAGAATGCTTATAAATTGACTCTCTGTGTTCAATTTCGCGCAATGGATAGATTTCAAATGTGTCATACTAAACTATAACGAATGAATCGTTGTTAGGGAAAGGAGATATAAACGGGTAAAAAAGGTTTAAATATTTATGAACTTTAACCTTCCACCGTATTCAGTGTAGTTCAATGGATAGTTTTAAAGTTAGTCCACTTAACTATAGACGGATGAAGCCTTGTTATAGAGAAAGGATAGATAAACCGGGCGTATAACAAAATTCAGATATCCATCACCTCAAACCGTCCACTGTATTCAACGTAGAATAATGGATAGATTTAAAGATGCTCCACTTAACTAGAACGAATGGAGCCTCGTTATATAGGCAAAGGAGAGATAAACGGGTTTAAGAGGTTCAAATATCTATCACCTCAAGCCTTTGACTCTATTAAATGTCGCGTCATGGTTACATTATTTTGTCCATCAAATGAAGCCGAATTAAGACAAGTATAAAGAACTGACGCGCGAGAAACCACTTATATAGACACGGTTTTCACTGAATTCCGATTTTTTTTCCCAAGGATAGACTGCGCCATTTCCGAGATACTATTCATTCGTCTTGGTCCGCTGTCTCTATCGCTCTCTTTTGGAAATGAGGCGACGTATTCTTAAAAGCGCGTGTCACGAGGCGCGCTAGAGTAATGAAGAGGGTCGAGCTTCGGAGGCAATAACGCGTCCAATGGTCGACTCATTCGTTTCGATTATAGCCCGGAGATGGAGAAGGGAAACTAGAAGGACGGCGGGGGGTGGAAGAAAAGGTTATTGGGTGGCAGCGAGGTCAACTACGAAATGGTTTCCCGGTCATAAAGACGGCCATACACGAAACGTATCTAGAGAGCGAACGTAGCCCTGGGTAACGCGACTTTTACTCGAATTGCGAGTGATGCGCGGCTTAAACGAAATTGGAACGCTTTTACGTACGTTTACTCTTTTCTAGCGCCGATTCCACGAACCCTCACCTCTCTTTCATACCAGAACCTAGCATGTGTTCGTGTTAGTATTTTCATTTGTATTGATACATTTTTTCACATTTTTAGTATCTATAGTTTTATTTCAGAAATTTGTTTATATTGGTTTTAATTTTATTGTAGCTGAAAATCAGGCCAATCATGTTTGAGAGATCAAACTTGATATCAATAGATTGCAGGGATCAAGTGTCTTAAAAAAATATTACTGAATGATCAAATTAGTCTGAATTTACCCTAATCGCAATTGAAACCTAAAACGAATCTTTATAAATGAAACTGAACTAAATATTCTCAAATTAAGATGTAAGAAAGTTTCGGGGTTACGGGTAGGATTTTAACCCACGACCTTCAGCTTAATGGTTCCGAATTGTTACATTTATGATGACTTTGCTAACCAAATTAACGTCATATATTTTGCCCACATATATTTTTCCTAGTAGCGGAAGGTTGTGGATTCAAATCCCACCGGTGACTCAACATCTTTCCACCTAACCATAACGTTAATTTGTTTAATTAACTCATCGTAAATGTAGTTTATAATATATTTATAATTATAATAATTGACTTTTCAGTCATAGAAATTAAAATTAACAGAGCGAACGCGCTTATTCGAGTGTTTAGTACGCTGTTTATTACAATGTAGATAAATTTTAAAACGTAACGACGCGCGACGTCCAATTTTGTTTCCCTTGCGGATATAAAATATTGATAGATATATGGAAGATCTTGCCACATTATCAAAATTTACGTCTTATCACTGGCTCAATCGTACCCCTTTGAGGTTAAATTCTCCCCCTCGCTGGCTTATCCCGACGCTTTTCGTCACGCGTTCCGTTCGCCTACAAATGAGATTTACGAAACTCGAAAAGCTACGGAGGAGAAGATAGGAGAGAGAGAGCGAGGTCCGAAGAGAAAACGGGGAGATATAGGGTGCCCTAATGGGGTGCCATAAAAAAGGGGACTAAAGAGAAGGGGGGCGGATTTATAGTTAGGAAATGGGACAATAACCCTTTTGCCGCCGCTATTCCACGCTTCAGCGCCGCGCGCGCTGTGCTAGCTATAAAAGCCGCACGGGCTATGCACCCCAATATAACCATTCAACGACCCCATTGCCAATATTTAACTAAATAGACGTAGTAATAGTCAGAATTGATCAATTCGTGATTTCCAGACAATCTGTTCAAAATTGCGCTGAAAGTAATGAAAGTTGAGGCTCTCGCGAACTTCTCAGATAGTATGCTAAGTTACAGTCTTAAAAGGAAACTAATTTACATTCTAATACCGCTTTGATAAATTAGGTTAATTCATAATTCTGAATTATTACGTTAAAGTTTTGAAATTAGGAACGAAGATGGTTTATTTCAACGTGATATGAGGATTAAGAAGTCCTCGCTAACGACTAAATAATTTATTTACTCTAGTTATACAGCGCGCTTGATTTGAAAGCACTAAACTTCATTTTTGACTGACAAGATCGTGAATCATATCATTGTCGTAAATTTCTCCAAGAAATAATTTCTATGGAAAGTAATGAATATTTTAAGGAAAAACTAAAAATTTTATTATTCTTTTAAGTGTAACGCATTAATTAATATTTTAATTCTTTAATTCAATCTTGAGAAATGCATGTAGTCGGTAAAAATTCGGTAACTTATACGAACCGCTCATATTAGTGAAAGTCTCAAAGACGAGGATAGTGCGAGAAACCAAAAGTTTTATTTCAGAAACAAATTTAATTATTCACTAAATTCCAAGGAAAAAAAAATATAATTGTAATAATCAACAGCTGTTCCTCGTTTTCAAATTCTCTCTATATCGCTTCGTGTACTGACTCCGAAGGCAATGATTATAAGAGAAAATGGAAAACGCAAGTGCTGGCGAATTTTAAACGATCCCATTGGGCCCTGTAGCCGCGGGGCACAAAACTCGACGGTGTAAATATATACTTCCACTTTTAAGTCGTATATTGTTGCGAAGTCAGCCAGATTAGCTCGAGTCTTAACTTCTATAATCTTGTTGTTTCGTGGAAGAGTAAAAAGGGGGAGTAGTCGATAGAGGAAAAGGGATCCAATTAGAAACACTCCTGGTCGCGCGCGTGCAAGATTTCTCTCTCTTCGGAGTTAGATAGCTCGTGGGCGCCTGGTCCTCCCGAGTGAGCGCGCGCGCGGGGAATCTAATCCAGAATATTAATGATTAATCGGTCCATCAAACACGATTAGCTTTTACCGGACTCTGCAAATCTTACCAACCGTAGAAAACTACACTATACTCATTTCGTCTTCCCCTACCCCAACCACCTACCGTCTTTATCCATCCTTCTCATCTCCCCAAAGGACCAGAATTGAACTAATAGGTCACGGAGTGATTATGCTAAATTTTAGTGATGTTGCTTACATTTATTTAAAGTTATAAAATATTAGAGATGGTCCGGAGTTATTTCTCTCTTTCTTATATATTTTTTAGATAGTTCTATTGAATATTATTTAACGAAATTAATAATTAATTTGTAAATTAAAAGTTAATTTCATAATTTAAAGTATTACCCAAATATTGGTCATTAAGTGTAAAAATTTTAGTAATGTAACACAAATTTAGTGCGTGGTTTTTGTAAAGCCTATAGTTGATTCTTTTCGCGTTGTGGCACGTGATAAGGTCGCTTTCGCGGGGTCTTTTTCGTAAAAGTACTTAATCCAGAAGATCCTACCTTTCGTATGAAAATTATCGTAAACTACATTTTCATTTTGAAGTTTCTTAAGAACGCGTCAACCCAGAGATATACAATTTTGAATATGGCGTTTTAATAGTATCATAAAACTAAAAATACAAATATAATCCATAGGAATTGGAAATAAATTGTGACAACCTCACTTTAAATTAAAACCATTGTGGGGTTTACGTGATTTCTTACCAACAAATGTCTACCCATATGTGAAATTTTACGTATCACTTCACTCGATTTTACCACGATATATACAGCTCTTATACGGTGCATCAGACACTTACAGCTCTTATACGGGGCATCAGACACTTACAGCTATAGTACGCGTATAAAGAGGCGTCTTATATCTAGAGCTGAACATTAGTTTATTCCACCTTGTATTATATATTACGTTACACCCTTACATTAAGTATAATGTATATTTATCACGTCGTCCTTTAGCCAAACTTAACTATGTATAGATAGACAAGAATCAGTTCTAAATTACAACGAAGCCAATACTACGCTCTTCTATAAATCCCCAAGAAATTGTACAATAGATAACGGAAAGCGTAGAGTTATTCGGGATGAAAACGAAACTGAATCGAATGATATATATAATACAATTAATTTCATCTCGAGTTGGCAGCGAACGTAAATCCAGCGAGGCTACGCGTCTTTATATCTATACCTATAGTTAATCAACGAATCTAGCTCTATACCGCTGCCAATTCAACGCGAAATGGGATTAAGCCTTCGTCGACCTCTTTCCCGCCAAACTCTGGCTGGAACATGTTTGACCCCTCTTATTAGTCGTTAATGGAGGGAGCCTGTTTTCTCGTCTTCCGTAAGACTTGGTTTACTAATTATTACTGGTGCTTCTAACTCGAGAGAACACCGTACACTGACTACGTTCTAGTATAACAAAAGATTAATAATTACCCGCTCCTTCGTCGTAATCCCGTGGCGGCGAAGAGTCGGCGAAAGGTTGAAGGCCGTAACTGATTCTCGGTTGCTCCTGCTGGCCGTCTTTCCTGGCCGCTCCTTCAACCAGTTCGAAAGTCGCGATCCACGCCAATAAGAAGGCGGCCAAGGCGGCCCCCGCTTGATAATGCACGTGACCGCCGCCGTTATTGTTCCCGTTGCTCGCGTGATGATGATGCGATGACGTCGTCGTAGCGTGACTCAACGCGTGATGACCGATTTGATGATGCCCGTACCGATGACCGTGATGCGTTTCTTTATCATAATAACGAAGTTTCGTCAATTTTTGGGTTTTTCAATCGGGTTGAATTCAATAAGAGTATCAAAATGAAATCAACTGACGACGAAATTGGACCGCAAAATTTTAGAGTAATTTTCAAAGATTATACCACCATAACACAAGCCTGTGAATTTTTTTGGTGGGGTACTTCGCCCGGAGTTTTGTTAAACGTATATGGAATTTTGAGTTAAAGGGGGGTTTTTGGATTTTAGTATTATTTTTGCAATAAATGTTGAGATTTTAATGGTAAATTATCGTACAGATACTTCACTATTTTTAGATTTGACCTTTTTGCTATTATTATAGGTGAAAACATTTGTTAATACACTACCTACACTCAGAGAGCAATACCTAACAGAGATCATGTTTGAATACACCTAAAGATAGATTTTTCTTCAGATTTTATTACTTCCTGTGCAGGCCAAACTGTTTCACCAGTATATTTTGCAAATTTTTCCGGAAAAAAAATAGCTAGGTTTTCAAATCCAAAAAAATGGACTTTATTGAAAGATTTCTATAAAATGCAAGTAAAGCATTAAATTATTTCGCTTTGGAAAGATTTCTCATTTGAAAATTGGAACTTTGATTTAGATTACGGGCCAATTTCGTCTTATATTGTATCGTTTTGAGCCCTGCACGCGCTATCCACACCCAAATCGACACAAACAACTTATAGAAAACCCAGATATTGACGAAACTCGTCATCGTTAATAAAGAAAATAAAATAATTACCTTTCCAAGTAGTTCGTAGCCGCGAATTCGCGCTACTTCCTACTACACTCTGCACTCGATCAGTCGTCAGATGATGACGCGAATTATCCGTTCTTCGCCTGGCGCAAGGCGACCACCAATTTAACATGACTATAGCTCCTTTAACGTTGTCCGTCTTAATTTTTTTTATTATTTTATATTTTCTTATTTCTTTTCTTCCTTTTTTTTAATATCAAACCGCGTTTTTTTGCTCCCGTTTGAAATTACGACGCGATGTTGGAGGAGAATCGCGTAGAAAAGAACCGTGGCTCAGGCCGTTAGAAAAGAGACGGCCGAATCTTGATGAGGGCGTTCCACTCTGAAATAAGCGAAAGACTTTCCGCTCCATTTCGAGAAAGCGTCGATTAAGCTTTTCCTTCGTTCTTTTCCAACGTTCTGAAAGCGTCTTTTTTATCTATATATATTTTACTCCGTCACCCTCTTTTATATATTATTCTTCCCATAATATATATAATAATATATATTATAACTTTTTGTATAGAGAGATGCCCCTGGAATAATAATTACACCGCACTCGTAGATGGTAGTCGGATCATTACGTTGATATATTTTCTTTTCTTCGCACCCCCCTTTTTTTTGACGTTGGAAAAAGAAAAGAAAAAATTGCTTTAGAGTTTAGCGTATAACACTATCAAGATGATATTCACTGGCTGGAGTTCCAACGTAGTCTTTAAGTTAACCGCGTTACTAGCGGATTTTTCTTTTAAAGGTTTCGAAAATAGTTTTTCATACTGATATATATATAGTACTAATCCTTTTTGTTATAACGCTTTTCCGGCTAAGGTTTTTTTTTCTTTCTTCGGTTTTAAAAAGATGATGAGAAGATCCGACAGGGTGTAAGAAACTCGCTTAGACGGATGATGATAAATGGAATGTTATTTTACGCCCGAGAGGTGTTCTTCCCCCTTAAAGTCGCCCTCTATAACATACCATCGGTACAAATCATCAATTTTGTTTTTCGCTTCGTTTCGCTCTTCTATAGTTTTGTAACTTTTAGCACGAAACCTGCAATGGGAAAGAGATAAATTGGAATTAAAAACTATAGGAAATAATATATATAGCGGTGGTGACAAATTAACCAGGGGTGAACGGGTTTTTATAACTCTCTTTTTGCTTTTTCCAAGTTTTGGTGAACTTTCCTATTTTTTTTTTTTTTTTTTATATGCCATTTTCTATATTTTCTATCTGCGAATACATATTTTCACTACATTTCAAGGCCTGCTCATTGACCATGTGTATTTAATCTTTTCAGTGTCTTTTCCACGCTAGGTATTTTTAGGGTTTTTGCCATGCTCAGTATTTCAGGGTCTTTTCCATGCCCGTATTTTTAGGGTCATTGCAATGCCCTGTATTTTTAGAAACTTGGGTATTGCTCTATAGTTTTAGGGTCTTCTCATTCCCTCAATATTTTCAGGTCCTAGTCATTCTAAAAATATTTTCAGGTCCTTGTCATTCCCCAATATTATCAGGTCGTTGTTATTCCCCAATATTTTCAGGTCCTTGTCATTCCCCAATATTATCAGGTCTTTGTTATTCCCCAATATTTTCAGGTCCCTGTCATTCCCCAATATTTTCAGGTCATTCCCCATATATTTGCAATTCCTTTTCATTCCCCAATATTTTCAGGTCCTTGTCATTCCCCAATATTTTCAGGTCCTTGTCATTCCCCAATATTATCAGGTCCTTGTCATTCCCCAATATTTTCAGGTCCTTGGCATTCCCAAATATTTTCAGGTCCTTGTCATTCCCCAATATTTTCAGGTCCTTGTCATTCCCAAATATTTTCAGGTCCTTGTCATTCCCCAATATTTTCAGGTCCTTGTCATTCCCCAATATTATCAGGTCATTGTCATTCCCAAATATTTTCAGGTCTTTGTCATTCCCCAATATTTTCAGGTCCTTGTCATTCCCAAATATTTTCAGGTCCTTGTCATTCCCAAATATTTTCAGGTCCTTGTCATTCCCCAATATTTTCAGGTCATTCCCCATATATTTGCAATTCCTTTTCATTCCCCAATATTTTCAGGTCCTTGTCATTCCCCAATATTATCAGGTCCTTGTCATTCCCCAATATTTTCAGGTCCGTGTCATTCCCCAATATTATCAGGTCCTTGGCATTCCCAAATATTTTCAGGTCCTTGTCATTCCCCAATATTTTCAGGTCCTTGTCATTCCCAAATATTTTCAGGTCCTTGTCATTCCCCAATATTTTCAGGTCCTTGTCATTCCCAAATATTTTCAGGTCCTTGTCATTCCCAAATATTTTCAGGTCCTTGTCATTCCCAAATATTTTCAGGTCCTTGTCATTCCCCAATATTTTCAGGTCCTTGTCATTCCCAAATATTTTCAGGTCCTAGTCATTCCCCAATAATTTCAGATTCTTCTAAAAACATTCCCCTATTATATTTTCAGATATTTCATATATCGTGTGTATCCTACCGAAATATTAAATTAAATTGGTTCATTATTATTCCATATAACAAAATAAATTCAATAATATATTTTGCTTTATATTCTCAGTTAGGTTTAAACGCGTATGTAAATTATACACTTAACCCTAAACTTATTTCCATTTAGTTATTTAATTAAGCGGGAAAATAAATATAATATATACGCGGTATTTACGGATTTTCCCCGGTCACCCCGAAGTTGCTAAATATACAATAAGATATATATTTTTAATGAAATTTTACCAACCGTATTCCGTCGTATAATTTTGTTTCATTAATTTTACGACGCTGGCTTTATGTATATATATAGGAATGTATTAAAACGGATCGATTTGTTAGAGTCTCCAATATACGGTTTATGGCCTCCTACTGTAGGCATAAAAGAGGGGGAAAGGTTACCTCCGCCTTTCCAGATCTATAAAATGGGCTATATTATATACCATCTCTTTCGATGTGCCCTTTCTCTTTGAGAGTAAACTGCGGAGTAACGCGCGCCTATAGCTATCCGATACACAGTTTCTGTCGACGACTGATAATGTTTCCCCTCTTCTATTATTGTTGCTCGTGCATTTTGGCGCGTTCGATTTCGCGCCTTTTCCAATATATATCTAGTATATATTAATATATATCTATTGGCCTATAGCCTTATTATATCTAGCGGACGAATCGCCTATCGCTCTCGTTGGCGAATAAAGGTGGCGAATTACTAATCTCATCCTATTTCGAACATCTCGCGCTCGCGTTCGTTGCCCCTAATCGTTGCCAATACAGTTCCGTAGTACTCGTAGTAATCCCTTCGAATGTTTCCCCACAGATAAAAGGAGATATAGTTCACGCTAGAAATGACCCCCTATTATAGTGCTCCCGATGTACTCACGGAGTAAATTCCGAACAGCGCTCGAGCGAACGAGGCGAGTGTAGAATTCTTAACCACTATATATTTCCGCACTACCGCACTTTTTATAGTTTTTATTATATATTTTTTATTTCTTTCGGATGTCGTGATTTTGGTTTGCTTCTTTTTTTTTGGTGTCTGTTAAACGTGGTTGAAATCATTATGAAGTTTTTTCATTTTATTCCGAGTTACTCGCGCACGTATATGTAGACGAAACTAGGTTTAACGTAGATATTGAAGGGAAGCATCATACGCGGTGTAAAATCATGTCTATCGCTCGATTTTACTTGAACAGAATCTCTCTTTCAGTACTGATTTTTTTTAATTTGAAAATATTTAAACCGGTTTTTCGAGTTATTTTCAAAGTGACTTATTTGACCTAGGTACTCGTGACGTCATCTGTTACTAAGATCTATATCGGTCTTCTTCAACTTTTATTCTATTTCTTTTCCTTTTTCAAGTCCGGATCTGTACTCGTCTTCCGCGTAGTCACGTCAAGAGCTTTACGGGAAATAAATTTGAAAAAGGGGATTTAGCATTAGGGAATTGAAAGAAATCTCGAGCCCGTGCCCGCGCCCGACCAGACTAAAACTCCTTGAATGCACCGCGAGCTTTGCTTTTCATTTTTATTTCAATTTTAAATCCCGGACTCTATCCTCCACCCTCCTCCCTTCTCTCTCGCTCTCGACTGCTCGCTTGCCCTCTTTCTTTGCTCTAACCTAACCACAACCTCTTTCATCCAACTCTCTCTACTTTATTGCATTCTATGATTTCATTGGTTGTTAGAATAAAAAAATCAATAGTTCATCTTATCATCAATTTCCGTAACCGCGTTATAATTGGTTATAGATAATGTAATCCGTGAAAAACTTTGAGTTTAAACAAGAAAAAATCTTCGTGTATGTACTCTTGGAAGGAACAAACTTTGAAAAGCACCGTGGAGGGGTATTTTAAATATTTTAACGCGCTAGTACTGAAATTTAGTCCTTTTCAAGAGATCAAGAAAATAAAGTCTAAACCGAGCCCGCATTTTAAACCGAATAAATAAAATAAATATTAAATACGTTTTTTCCTTGCCCCTGTAGAAATGTTTTAACCGTCGCATTTTGGTGTTCGTGAAAAAGATATCATACAGGGGCAAACGAATTAATGGATTTCCCATAGAACGCCTGTAAAAATGTCTTTCCCTCTGTACAACTTATTCCAGAACCAAAAAATATAATTATTTTTATTTTTATGAGATTTAACATAATGTATTAATCGGCCTAAGCGTCTGTTATTCTTATTTCAAGGCAGTATGATAAGAACCTTAATTTATTTAATCTTGTCGCGAGACCGAAGTAACTACGCTTATAGGTACGCGTTTTTAGTTTGATTTCTTGAATTATTAATTATTAAAACTATAATCTAAAAGGCACTTTCGCGAGCGTAAAAACAATTCACGAGCGACTGTTCGCAAACTCACTTGAAGATTAGTAGGACATACTTTTTCCGATATATCAAGCTGAATCTTGCGCACGACTTGGTCAACGCTGAGGCGAATTAATATACAATGTTAAACCTGATCCGTATTTCTTTTTAGACGACATAAAATAGGCGAGTCTAAAGCTGGAATTACTTCTGTACCCGAGTGTAAATAATTAATTAATTAAAAGTGGGTGGTCGGAATAAATGAATAATAATTAATTCAAACCGCTAAGGAAATCGGCCATGTTTACCTCTCGGCTTGTCTTTTAGTCTGTTGACGCCCACGCTTATACTTTTTAAAGATTTATGAGTGCTCTTCGTGGTCCTAGCTCGCGTAATACGTCAGAAATGTAGGCGTTTACCAAAAATCCGATCAGGTCACCCATTATTTGATAAAATATCGAAGGATTATCGTCTAACGCTCAAGGTTATTGCCTGACTGGGAGACTACTTTTGGCACAATAATATTTCATCAAACACCGCTGGGGTACTACGTTAGTGGGTTTGGTTGGAATAATAATACATTTTGGTCAAATGATAAACATTCGTTAAATTGTAGCTGGAATTAATATACTTAATAAATTCGTTAACTTCTATATTTCGTAAATGAAATAGTTATCTACTAATTTGTAAAATCTAAACTTTTTTATTTTTATATATTCGTTAACCATTTAAATTCGTTAGTTATATTTTTGTTAATTAGTTTAAATTTGTTATTTGTTAACTAGTTTAAACTCGTTTACTAGTTTAAATTTGGTAACTAGTTGAAATTCGTTAACCGTTTTAAATTCGTTAACTATTTTAAATTCGTTAACTAGTTTAAATTCTTTAACTGTTTTATATTCTTTAACTGTTTTATATTCTTTAACTGTTTTAAATTCGTTAACTGTTTTAAATTCGTTAACTAATTTAAATTCGTTAACTAGTGTAAATTCGTTAAATAGTTTAAATTTTTAATTGTTTTAAATTCGTTAACTCTTTTCAATTCGTTAACTCTTTTCAATTCGTTAACCCTTTTAAATTCGTTAACTAGTTTAAATTCGTTAATTATTTTTATATACCCTCATTAACTATTAAAATTTCTTAAATAAAATTCACTCATCGCAAACTCTATAGTCTAGACAATATACTGCAATTTTCTATATTTTCAATTACGCTAGCAATATTTGCCGAATGTTTTGATATATATATATATAAATGTAAAAACATCTGGTCATTCCCATCATGTCCTTGACCGTATTAAAATATTAATGACGTCATTACGGTATATAGTTTTCCCTAGGGAATATTCGTATACAAGGCGTAGCGAAAAAAAACCCGATATCTCTCATTCCCATACGGGTTTGTAATATTAAATCGTTGTAAACCATTAACGATATACCACCATAAGCTTAACCATCATATAGTTCGTCGGAAAAATAACTTAGTATATGATAAAAACCACGTAATCTCGATATAAAATTAGAAAAACGTGTTCATATTTGCTCAAGGTCCTTTTCCTCCCAAAAAAATTGACCATTATCACTGGCACGCCTATTAATAATTGGCGGGACGTATACCTTCGGTTGGTTGGTGGGTTACGCTAGGCGTGTTGTCCCTAGCGTGCCTCGCCTGACATAACCAGCGGTCGCGCGAAGCCGACAAACGCCAGACCGTATGGAAGTTCAGCTACAACTCAATTCCCTCTCGTAATATATCGCGAAAAAAAAAAAATAATACGTTTTTCGAGTGACCTGGTTACGTTTACAAAACGTTTCTCGAACGCCTACGTGTAGATATACATTAAATTTACACTGAAATGGTTTTGGTTAATACGTGTAAACCCTTCAAGTATACGTTCAGAATTGTTTCAATATTTCATATTAATATTAGTCAGAATATTTTACTAAATAATAAATTATACTCGCTAAAATTTCAAACTAATTGTTAAAGTGATCAACAAACTTCGAGTAAAATCTAATATAAAAAGATACTTCTCAGTGGATCTACTTTAATTATTGAAAAGAGAGGATAAAAAATTAGGCCTTTTTCCTTTTGTTACTTCCACTGACCATATTCTGATATTGTCCAGAGTAAAGTATAAAATCGCTTTGAATCTGAATGGTTGCATAATTTTTATAAACTACACGTATACGTATTTGAAACGGATTCGAAATTCGAAACAATTTCCATTCAAATAAATTTGAATAAAGAGACTTTTTATATAACTGTTCCTTTAATCCTTTAACCCCAAAACTAGGAATAGCACGCGGTTCACCCGCTTTAATGTCTTTCTAGATATAAGGGACATTCCGATCGAGTTTTAGCTCGAGAGTTTAATCCCCCATCGTAAATCTGCCACTTTACCTTTTTTCTTTCTTTCTTTCTTTTTCAAATTGAGTTGGAAACGATTAAAGGAAAAGATTTCTTCGTTCGATTCCGGTTAAGAAGGAGGCGATACAGTGATTAGGATCCTTAATACGAGCTCGTAAAACCGTCGAGTATAGATGTACCTAGTAATAAAAGTAAAATTTGCGCGACTGCACTCCGATAACGAAAGAACACGGCGAACGAAAACTCGATTAGGAATCCTCTTCGCGATGTCGTTGGCCGCCGATGATCGTAAATTTTGCCATCTTCATTAATACGAATTCCTACCACACTTTTTTCGCGGTATCTAATTTTTTATTACGCGATAATTTATCGATCATTCTTATAACGAAAACTTCGATAGTTTTACGATTTAGATAGTCTTTAAATGTAGAATGTTATATTCCAATTCGGTTGATAACGTTATATTTTCACAAGGTTGACGAACTCCTGACAAATTAGTGGCTTCAAATAAGCCCCCAAAAATTAGTATAGTACTCCGACGAGTGGTTTAAATTGAACTCTCAAACTCAAACTTAAGTTGTCCGTTTGGTGATTTTTTTTTTATTCAAGTAGGACCAAATCAGCGATTTCAAAATAGTCGAATTTATCGATTCTAAAAATGACGAAAAATATCCTTCGGGTACTGAACTCTTTTAAAATCGAACTTCGAGTGATAAAAGTACAAGTCGGTGATTTTTTAACAAGACCGGAACCGATATAGCGATTTAAGGATTTCAACTGGGTCGCGAGGTTAAAAATTGAGGGGAAAACGCGCGAGCTAAACCTTCTCTTCTCTCGATCGTCTACTCTCTTCCCTACGCGTTTTGTACCATCGCGCGGGGGGTTTCGGTTTTAGGCTAGAGTCTCTCTTTCGCTAGAGAACGTTAGACCGGACTTTTAAGAAAACGGCGCGAAATATCTCCGAGGCCCGAATCTACCGTTATCCGGAGCCGCACTGCAGCAACGCCTGGGCTCTCTCTTTCCCTCTCTCTCTTTCTCTCTCTCTCCTTCCTTCTCCCCTCTCTTCTCCTCTCCCATTCCTTCCTCTCCTCCACCCACACTCCACCCTCCGATTGCTCTAGGCTTTTCCCACTCTCTCTCTCTCTATCCCTATTCCACCCCCTTTTTCCCGATCTTCTCCCTATTTTCCAGCAGCCGCGCTCTCCTACAGTCCCTCTATTCCTTCTATTCTCCCGTTCGATTCCTATATAAAGAGGTAGAAGTTTAGTTGGAAACCGGTAGAGGGCGCTTTTGGGCTTCTCGGGAGGAGTAGGAGGCTGGAAGACTCGCCGCCGAGTGTACGGGAGGATTTTTGGGGCCGCCTAGAAGGAACTCTATATATAAGAGGAAAAAAAAATCATCTAGCTTTGCTATATAGGAACGGGAAACGTGTTTAGTTGCGCGCGCGCCCTTTTACAAACTTGCGCGCGTCTGAAAGAGCCAAAGGAGAGTATTTTATTTTTATTTTTAACTTTTGGTCTTCTCCGTGGGACGCGTTCTAACGGTATAGTACAAGAAGGGAGGGATAAGCAACCTCAAATTTTCTCCGATGCCACGGAATTTTGATAAAATAGGTTATACGATATGACACGCCGGATTACCAAACTAAGACCGAATTTTCTTCTCGAGGGTTACTCCGTCTTTTTACAATATAAGAGCGGTGATGGACCACTTTCTCTTTTTCTTTTATTACATAGAAGCCATGGAAGGGATCATTCTTTAGAAATATACTCTCTCCTAGTAAGGGATAAGTCTCAAGGAAAAAGTTTAAATTTTTCTAGCTTAGTTACGACCCAATATAAACGTTTTTCGTTTAGTACGAGTAGGACAAAATAGGTCAAGCAAACACGTTTTGGAGAAAAAAAAAAATTCTGCGAAGATGACGTAATGGAATTTGTCTAATCACGAATTAATTGAAATTCATCATTGTGTTGGGACTATAATATATTTAGATAAAGATGTCAGTTCGTACCAAATTTTTAAATGTGCGGTGAGAATCAAAATGTAACTCTATGGTTCCAGATAAGTTGGTATATAAAATGGGAAAAGCTGGGGCGGATTGATACGTAATGTTATTGCTGATAGGTATTAAAATAGTTCTTGCCATCACCTTTCTAAATCCCAGTGAATTCTTCCAATGTTTCGATGATATTCTATATCCAAAATATGATAGTAATTTTTCCCTATTCATGATGTTAGACCTTTAAATCTAGAAAAAAAAAGGGTCTTAGCGATTTTGTTACGGGTACTTTATCCGAGGACGGACTTCTCTTCCATACTTTTTATATATAGCTAGAGAAAATAAGTGACCCCCTATCCCATTTGTCCCCCTCTGAATCCCCACCCACTTCTTTTTAGGATCTGCTATTTTTTGGCACTCTTCCGCGCATGATATAGCTTATCCAATTTCTTATGCCGTACTTTTTTTACATCTTTCTTGGTCTCACGCGCCTTTTTTTAATAAAAAAAGAATATAATATAGGATAAGAGGAAAATACATTATTGAAAACGAGCTAGAAAAGACCGTATACTCTTTTGATTCATTTCCTCTACCCAATGTTTCGCAGCAGCCACTGAAAGTGTATATGACTCTTCTAGCTCCACGGGGGTGCTAGCTATAGCTAGCTATCTAGCTAGATAGATAGCCGGTCCGGAGATATCTTTGGTCAATTGTGAAGGGTTATGGCACTCTTATACACTTCTCGTTTCAGCGAAAAATATAATAGACAAGACATAAGAAATTGATAAAGTTTTCTTTATTTTTAAAGTTCATTTGAGAGTGGAAGTGAACAAATTTTTAAAACGAACCTGTTGAGAAATTGAACGAAGAGCGCTTCACATCCATCTTAACTATCGTAGCTGTAAAATTCATATTTGAATAGATATTCTACGAAAAATATTTCTGTCAGTCCCACTTTAAAGGGATAGTTAATATTAGAAATACAATTTTTTTTATTAATTTAGGAAAATAAATATATACATTATACATTAATTAAAACTAAGCAATGGTTTCTCGTTATACGCTCTTCAGACGAGGATTAATTAGCCTGGTTTAATTAGATTTAAATAGATTTTGGTTGGTATACTACGTCTGCCCGTGCAGTATTTTGTACGCTCTTTGATTAGCTGTAGAATTTTTTATTTTATCCATTTTTTATCATTATTAAGATTTTTTAAAATAAGATACTCATAGTCACTAGAAAATATTTTACATAAAATAAAATAAAGGTACGTCATACCTATCATCCGAAGCACCGGCCCTTTTCAATCTTATTAATAATTAATTGGGCTTAGCGGTCGCAAATCTACATTTTGTTAATTAACTCTAAGCTAACGTGAAAACTTCAAATGTTGAGTTAGATTAAAAATAACTCATTACTTAAATGTTATCTTGAAATTATCTCTCGCAATAATGAACACAATCATTTCATCGTCCCTTGAATATGGAGGAGAAATATGGGAGATGGTTGGACACCGGGTTAGATCTACAGCTAGAAAAACTTATTTTGATGCTTTCACGCTATAAGCGCTGGCGCGTCTGGAGTCACGATGGAAATATAAAATCGCTCGCGTCATCCCGAGTTTCCTTCTCAGTTTTCGCGTCTCTAGCTTCTGTAAGCCCGCGTAACCCTATAATAACTCTCACCTTAAGAAGGATGCTAATTTCCCCCATAATCCTCGCCTTATTTCGTACGAATCTTCGCGCATTCTTGGCCAGAAACCGAGTATATCGATGCTCGATCTGACTACAGAGTCGTAATCAGTTTGAAATTTCGACGCGCGTGTAAAGATGGGTATCGTCTTTATCCTCAAGATCTGATTTCTCAAAGATGGTCGGGAAATACGACTTTGTACGCGGAGAAATTTCAAAGTGAAACGCGAATGAAGAAGCTTTAAGAATCCACGACCGGCTATAAAGTTGAGTTACGTCTTGAAAGCGCCCGGAAACGCTTTTTACAGATTAAACTTTCTACGTGTTAGCATCACCTCGCAACCGACGATATTTTGTTTTCAACTTAATGTTTGACCAGAAACTGAGGCTGGTATTGTGTATTTTTAACCGAGGCTTAGTTTAGTTCTAAAATAGTTTTTATCCTTGGTAAAGTTTTATCTTGAAAAATATTTCGCCTGGACGCCAGTTAGCTCGAGTGTGATCTTAGTCCTGTGTTTTTTTTACAAACCAACTTTTCTTCTTTCTTCTGACGCTTTATTCGTTGTCCAAAGGGAGACTGAAACACGAAAATTAATTTTAATCGTATTTTAATTTTGAAGTTAAGTTTTGGATGACCTTTTAAATCATTTATCCGAACTTGACTCCATTGCTAAGAATCTAAATTTCATCTTGATTTGTCAGCACGCTTAAAGCTACAAGTACCCTTTATTTCTAAGAAAATAAATGATAAAGATAACGTGTATCCAAGAGCTCAGTAGTGCCACCAAATTAAAGTGAAATGTTAATTAATTTAAAATGTTTTGTTATAACAGAGAAAGCGACATTGTATATATTGTGAAAACTTTATTACCCTCGAGATGTTTTGGGTTGTATATATATTACGAACAAATATTTGAAAACATAATATAGCATTTTCTCCTTTATACCAAGCTATTTAAGGAGTACTTCAAAGAATACTACAATATAATAATCTTTATTTCATTTTTCATTTAAATCTTTCTTTAAAGGGAGAATGCAACCTAACAACAATGATTTTTTATCGATTCCTTATCGTTTAAATAGGTATAATCCACCAGTAAAATAAAATTACAAACAAATATTAAACTAGAATTTAAATTAAAACTTAGACGGAAAATAGGCTTAGCTTGATTCATGGAGATTCAGAATTTCGTCGCATTCATGGGTCAGCGACCAATGAGCAAAGCCCGTCGTTAACGCGAGGCCTCCATGAGACTTCCATGCAATAACAACGCGAAGAAATGCAGAATCTCCGTGAATTCAGCTAAGCCTATTTTACAGGTGAGTTTTAAATTTATTTCTAGTTTAATATTTCTTTAGGCCTATTTACACGATAAGGAATCGATATAAAATCACTTGTTGTTAGGTGTCATTCTCCCTTTAAGGCGAAAAGGCCGTGTTTATCCCCGTAAGATATAATCCCCTCCCACTTTACTTATATATCCCCACTTAAATTTTTTCTTAGTTTTTGTATTCATCGTGGTCGGGGTGGGGTGCACGGGCACCCCAAAATATTCTATAGCCCATGGTTTCTATATATATATATTCATTAAAATGTATGGTACAACACCGCTTCCGCAGCATGTAACGTCCAACAAACTTTTAACGCCATTTCGCAATTTTTTTAAGACGAGGATAAACGAACAAGACGGCTAAGCCTTAAAATTCGTCACCGTTAAAATTCTTGATATTACAAAATAATTTAGGGTTTTGGACATCTTGTTTAAATGTTCCGCGGTCTGATATGGGTCGTATAGAAGATTCCATAGTTTCAATTTTAAAACCAGCTGGTTATTAAGATGGCACGATTAATGATGGGGCGCAAGCACATCCAATTAGATCGCGAGATAGATTCGATTATATAACGAGCAAAAGAGAGATAGCGAAATATGATTGGTCAAAAATGACGGACTTTGAAAAAAAGATAATAAATATAGAACTCGGAATCGGATAATGAATAACTTAGGATATCAATTGTTAACTAAACTTTTTTTCAGATATTTTAATCTCGGATAAATTGTTTGTTAATATAAAACCACATATTATATAAACAGGCGCGTATCAAATGGATACGAATTATCCTGAGATAAAATTTAAGCTTGATTAATAAACAAATGACGCGTTTATTTAAAATAAAATATATTTAAAATAAAAATATGATGTTTCTCGAAATCCGTGTAGAATGAAGTATAACAATTATATTTATATTTAAATTGAAGGGAACCGACAAAATGACTACATTCTAGCTTCGAGATCTCAGTTTGGGTTAAAATCCGCGAAGAAACTTGAGTTTCAAATTTTCTTATCGGCGAATAAGTAACTCGTATAAGGTATCAATTTCCGAGAGAGAGAGAGCAAATACAAAGTTTGCCGTTACATTCAGATACGTTAACTCGAATAAAAAATTGATATTTTTCCGCGAACGAATAATATCTGATTGACATTTAATTAAATTATTCTTAGGTCTTGTGTTAGGCTTAATTGAAATTTAAAATAATTTTTGTTTCGTCAACCGTGAGTTCCTACAACCACATTATGAGGTCAAAACCTTACGAAACTCTTAACCTTTCCGATATATAAAAAGTGGGTTGGGTTTAAAACTTGAACTGCTCGACGTTTATTTGCTGGTCGGCTTCTTGGTGCCTTAAATTAATGGGGGTAATAAATATGCTAAACAAAGATGTGTTTAATGAATCCATTAAATATTCTTTTCGCTACATTATTATCCGGAGGCCGCGTGCGCGGTTGCCTATTACATATATGTATATATACGCAGGGTCAATAGGGTGCGAGATGTCGCCTCCCATCATGCAACTACACGAGCTTTATAACAAAATTCCCCTCTTTCTCTCTACCCACCACTTTCCAATGATATTACACCTTTTACCAAAAACCAGGGAGGATTAAGGCATTTGGAGATGGAATATAGACTTTGGTTAATACAATTACTTGTCGGGAAAAGATTTTCACTCGCGATTCAATGGTTATAGTTTGTTTGAAATTAAGTTTATTACCGTTTCATTAGTAAATATTAGTAGGTGAGCTGACTAAGTCAACTTGTGGCCACTCATATTTTAAATTAACTCCAGTAAAACTGCGTAAAAGATATTCTATTAGGCCTAATAAACAATATTTAACAATATTATAGTTCAGGTGTATTGTTGAAGTGTTTAGTTCAAGTGCAGTTATCTTACCATACCTTCTTACCGGGAATAAAACAAATACAATTGAACCCAATTATGTTTAAATAATTGTGATATTGTACTCACTTGTCAGGAAATTTTAAAATTTGACACTTATATAGGTTAGGGAAACTCAACAAGAAGGCGAGAAAACGTTCATTACTCATGAAAATAACATACAGGTTTTTGCATAATTATTTCAGAATATTTATGTTTAACTTCCAACTACATTGTTTTATTTCATTGTATTCTAGAAAATTTATTTTGTTATGAGTATCATATCTATCAAATTAATTAATTAATCACAGAGGAAGAATTCGCTGGTCAGGAATTTTTAATCAACATTCTCTTACGAATTAATCCTGTTGAGAGAAAGAGAAATCGTAGAACCTTTTCGCGCGCTAAATAATCTTTAGTCTTATTTCATCTACCTCGTTAATTTCTCCTTGTTATATAACTCCGATATGAAAGTTGAAGTACGCGTATATACGATTCTCCCTATTTTCATTCCGTCGTAGAATCCTTTTATTACTTCTCATTTCTCGGCCGTATCTGCGGTAGTGGGCGGGCGGGCTCCAAATATTTCCCAATTTGTACCATGGACACGTTTTAATATAATTTCCGACGGTAATTGCGACTCCGGCGTGTCGGCGGAAAAAAACGTGAACGAGAAAGCGAGAAAAGGGTCTAAAAGCAAGCAGAGATCGAGGGATGAACACGAGGTCATGTTAAACTTAAGCGAAGGGGGATGATTAACCCGTTGCTGGAAAATTAACGAATCTAATTTAGTTAGTTTGCATTTTATAAAAAAATAAAGAGTTCCAATTTTAATGCTATTATCAGCGTATTATCGCGAGACCAAAGACGCGTTTTCAATCAAGGTTTTGCCCCCAAGAAACGAGTTTTTACATCAAAACAAAGGTGATGCATAATCCACGTTATCAGGCTTCGAGTGATGGAAAAGCGGATATATAAATGAATTTGATATAACCTTCTCTTAGAAACGCGAAAGAAAAAACTTGAAAAATGATTGAAAATGGGGCTTTTGCCTGTGTGCGTATGGATGCCATTAAAATATCAATTAATACTAATTATCTTTCAGTGAATACCGATACTATATATGTCTTAATTTTTTACAAGTTCCCCGTGTATTAATCAGGATAAAAATTAATTTCCATAATATCTTCGTTTAAATTTATCATGACCACATTATCGTAAAGTAAAGCGAAGAAAAGCGTATATAAAGCACGCGTAGAGGCGGGCAGGCAGTCGGTTATGTTAGTATTAAACTTTCCGCTCACTCCACTCTTTTTCTAGCTGGCTCGCTCGCGCTAGAAAGGTGTACGGGTTTTTATTCGGCGCCTGGTCCTAATGTTTTAACTCCCCCTCTGTCCCCTTTATTCTTCCACCCACGCCTCGCGTAGCTAACTCGTCTTCGGACTCCGCGGGCTATAGGTTATAGGTTGGTCTTGGCGGGGGAAGTATCCCCCTAGCGACGAGCGAGCGTGACTACCAAAGCAGACGTCCCCGAATACAAACGGACTCGTTCGCCTAAGAATGAAATCAGCGGCCCTTTCCCTAGTTATTCTCCCGCGCTTTTCCTTCCTCCATAACCCCTCCCTCCGATTTCTCTCCGCCATCCACATGGCCTTTCTTATTTTCCCTCATCTTTATACACCAACTTCCTCCCCTCTTCCTCATCTCCTTCATCCTCTTCCTTCTCTTCTTTTCGATCTTCCCTCCGTTTCCTTCCATCCCCTCCCCCGTTCTTCTTATTCTTTACTAAACAATGTGACCCACGTGAGTTTCGAGGTTTTTTGGTATATTTCTCTGATATCAACCAGAGAAATATCTAATTTACAAAAACGAATTTAGATATTTAAATTTTTTGAATTCTAACTATAAATATACAGGTTGAGATATCAAGTACAAAAACGCGAAGCTAATTTGGTTAGGTGATAAATAAATGTTTTTGGAGAGCATTCTTTAGAAATGGATTTAAAAAGGGGACTATAGGACCGAAAGCTCCACCAAAAAATATTATTTGATTAATAGTTTTTTTCTTAACCACGCAATAGCAGTCTCGTAAATTTATTTAAAAATATTAGTGTAAAGGATGATGACAATATAATTATTAACGTTAACTACACGTACCCGTTCGAGTTTTTCGAATGATTTAACTCAATCTCTTTTAGAATATAATTAATTATAACATCACCGTGATATATTAAATATTTTTCAATATAAAAGCAAAAATATTTTATTAAAGATACTAGTTAGTCCGCGTCTCTGTGTATGACCCAATTCTCGACCAGGGGAAAAATCTATTTTAAAATGTGGGCGAGATTTAGCTTCCTTAATGGGAGCAAATGCGTAACGCGTTAGTTCGGCGTACCTTTTCTTTTCCGCACGTTGTTCATTCTTAATAATTCATTTCGCAACTCCCACGTAACGTCATAAGAGACGCGAGCGAGATACTTTTATACCGTCGCAATGTATATCGAAATTTGTACTTAAAATTCGGACAGTCACCTTTAATTAAAATATTGCGTGACTCTTTGATATTTGTATAAAAAAAATTCATCGGTGTACATTTAAGCCTTAGCTACGAATTTAGCATTCAGATATCAAATTTAGCATTCAGATATCAGATTTAGCAAGATCAATTTGACAAGGTTCAAATTAGAGCTCGGAATCTAAAATACATTATTCTGTTACGACAACCAATCTTGGTCATAAAGAGCCGCTACAAACTGCCCAACTTCAATATCTTTAAGTTTCAGTAAACAATGTTACCTTGACCGTAGTATAGTATTCATCAGCAGAAATGCGATGCATGTGGAGTTCATTTTTAGATGGCTGAAGGGACAGATATGTTAAATTTTCTTTTAAAACGTAAAATTTAAATATAATCGCAATCTGACAGGATTTAGAGTCTAATTTCAAAACAACTGATTTTATTCACTCGCAAATATTTAAGAAAAGACATAACAGGCGATTTTCTCCCATTGACCCTTAACATAAATTAGACTCTAAATCCTGTCAGATTGCGATTATAATTAAATATTACGTTTTAAAAGAAAATTTAACATATCTGTCCCTTCAGCCATCTGAAATCATAACAGATCTTTCTGGGTCTTTGTTCACAAAGACATTTTTGATATAATATCTGTCGCTTCAGCCTTCCGAAATCATAACGTGTCCTTCTGGGTCTTTGTTCGCAAAGACATTTTTGATATATTCATTAAAGGGATGAATTATTTTTTCTATAAAACTGGAGCTCGCGAATTTTTAATCGATTTGCCCATATCTTACTTCTTTTAGAGTAGAGGAAAACTAACGACAAATTAAGGAGTGGGATGGAAAATTATTGTTGGTTCAAGTTTGGGTTTTGGTTCTTGACTTTTCCATGCCTCGTGCTTTCGACTCGTTCGACTTCTTTGAACAGACTGGGTGTACAATATTTTTCAGATGGTACAGTTGAATTTTAACGCTTTGACCCCAATGAATTTTAATTAAATTAGTATTAAATAATTTTTTAAACATGATTCCATACAGGATAATAACGACGCAATTTTAACTCGACTTTTAACGTTAAAACTCGTATAATTAAAGTGCCGTTAGCCGTTAGATTTAAAGGTTCTAAAATTAATTTCTAGACACCTTTAAAAGTAACGTTATGCGCTCTCGCCACGGGGAGGCCGCACTTAGAGAGAGCATTTGAATATATTTTAAATCCACTTCCCTCACTCAGAGTCATGAGAGAAGTGGTTTTAAAATATATTCTTATTTTTTTTTCTTTTTTTTTTAGTTTTATCATTTTTTTTAATTATTTTTACTATTATTATTATTTCTTTTTTTCGAAGGCAGCTGGTCTTTCAAAACGTCCAACCCTAGAATTAAAAATACAAAATGTTTTTAAAAAGAACAATATCAAAGTTAGTTCAATTTAGCCTTCGGCCTAAATACGTTTTCTCTATTAAACTTAAATTTTACACTAAATTAACTTTAAATTTTGCACTTTCTCAACTTTAAATTTTGCACTTTCTCAAATTTAAATTTTGCACTTTATCAACTTTAAATTTTGCACTATCTCAATCAACCTTAAATTACGGAAAACCCTTGCGGGTTAATAAGGGGCAAACCTTGCGGGTCGAAATCGGGAAACCCAATCGGGACGACAGCGAGAAACCCTTGTGGGTCGAGAGCGGTTAGCCCTTGCGAATCGAGAGCGGTTAGCCCTTGCGGGTGGAGCGGGAAACCCTTCAGGGTTATAAGTGGGAAACCCTTCCGGGCTATAAGCGGGATACCCTTGCGGGTTAATAGCGGGAAACCCTTGCGGATTAAAAGCGAGAAACCCAAACCCTTGCGGGTTAAAAGCGAGAAACCCTTGCGGGTTAAATGCGGCAAAACCTTGAGGGACGAAATCATAATTCAATGTCCCAGCATTAGTTAGATAAAAAAAAAATACTTACATTCTGATTCCCGCATAGCGGGCATCGCATTAAACCCATGTTGGAAGGTTCCTCAGTTCGCAAATATTCCATTAGTCAAGTCAGCCTGGAAAAATTATAATATTAAACAAATTTCAAAACTTACCGAGCTTTAACGAGGCTTAAATGAGAGCTGTTCACTGTAGAGATTTAAACTTCAAAATGGCGCCTGCGCGTGAATTCTAAAATAACTGTTGGAATAATCGCGAGCGCGTGATCGAGGCTATGACTCATGCAACCTTTACTCTATTCGGACTTCGTCTCGCGCCAAACATTGTAAATTCGAAAAACCTCTACACTGTGCTGTCGTAAAATACATGCGAATTTCCTTTTTAGGATTTTGAAAAAAATCCCGAAGCTGTCGGCGCGCGCGTGACGTCAGTTTTGTGATTGAATTTACTCTCGCCATAGAAAATTATATCAAAAAAGTCTTTGTGAACAAAGACCCAGAAAGATCTGTTATGATTTCAGATGGCTGAAGGGACAGATATGTTAAATTTTCTTTTAAAACGTAAAATTTAATTATAATCGCAATCTGACAGGATTTATAGTCTAATTTCAAAACAACTGATTTTATTCACTCGCAAATATTTAAGAAAAAACATAACAGGCGATTTTCTCCCATTGACCCTTAACATTTAATTGGCTTAATTATTTTTCAGGGAAAACGTGTATTGAATTGTTTTTTTTTAGTATATAATGTGAGTTCACTTTTTCTAACCCCGAATTGTCACGACTCGTACTTCAACAGATCGTTAAAAATACTCGCCGGTTTATAAGAATGAGTATCTTATAGGGACTATTTGCGTTTTTTAAAGCCCCTTTGTACTCACCTTGTTTTCTAGCTTAGCAGACGACGTTGACCGTAACAAATTGAGCAGTCAAATGAGGATTTTAAAGGGGGCAAATTTCAGAAAAGATTGGCCTTTTAAATTATTCGTAGTTATTTTTCTTCGAGGAAAACCTTATAATTTTATTTTATGATTCCCTTGAAAGAGATCACTTTCTAGCGCTAAAACCTAAATACATAAGGATTTTGGTTTTGGAAATCCGCAACCTAAGTTGGGACTAAAATACAGCGAATTTTTATTCTGTATAAACTCCTTATTTCAGCACGCATAATGCAATATGAACGAATTGCCTCGACCGAGTTTTAACGGAATTTAAAGGTCGATATTTGAGTATTCGTCAATTACAAATTTAAGAATATTAATTATCGAAATACATATAGTTAAAGAAAGTATCCATGATTAGCGTATAGCCCCTTTAAAGCCACATATCTCACAACCTTGGTTTGTTTACATATCGAGGACATAAATAAAGAGCTTTTTAATACTACTCTAGAGCAGATATGGCCTTTGAAACAACGCCGTTGAGTAATCCCTGGTTTCGGGATAGCGTGTGGTCTTTAACGAATAGTAATTCAAAGTAAGAATAAAAAAATGTGTCTGAAATATACTTAAATCTCGGTGAATGAATTTACGACTAAGTCGAAAGTTAGAATACCCAATCTTTTCTATCGAACGAAAAGTTTTATTTTGGCTGACACGTAATCCCTGATAAATAATTAAGCCAAATTTAATGTTAAGGGTCAATGGGAGAAAATCGCCTGTTATGTTTTTTCTTAAATATTTGCGAGTGAATAAAATCAGTTGTTTTGAAATTAGACTCCAAATCCTGTCAGATTGCGATTATAATTAAATTTTGCGTTTTAAAAGAAAATTTAACAAATCTGTCCCTTCAGCCATCTGAAATCACCGGGTCTTTGTTCACAAAGACATTTTTGATATAATATCTGTCGCTTCAGCCTTCCGAAATCATAACGTGTCCTTCTGGGTCTTTGTTCGCAAAGACATTTTTGATATAATATCTGTTCCTTCAGTCTTACATTTTATTGTAAACTTCATTATCATTAGACTTGCCATCTAATAGTATTAAGTTATATATTAATAATATATACATCGCAATTTTCCATATCGTGAGACTTTTTCTTTAAAAATGGTAAAATATTTAGTTGTATATTACACAAAAACGTAGGTTTGCTTCTCACTTCTAAAAAAGTGGACCAAAGCCGTAAAGGTACGGAAATTAAAAATTCAAAATCGTGAAGGGTTAAAATTAAAAATTAACGGTTAAAGAAATAAGAAAGCCAGAGTCTAAGAAATTAAGAACTTATAAATATTAATATGAATAAAAATTATCCAAAAAAAAAAGTCGTATAAATTCGGCCTATGGAAAGTTTAAATTATGTAGTCATTCTATAGGGAGACAGCAAATAGACAAGGGGGAAAGAAAGCCTGACGTCATGGAACTCCCTTACTGGGGGTCGTTTGTAATGGTTACTTCTGTAACTCCTTCACTATGGGGGAAGAACACACTAAGAGTTGAGAGATAGAAACCTCTGACATATCAATGTCTCCCTTTCTGACTCCCTAAGAGTCCCTATAGTAGAATCCACCCTTGGACCGGTTATATTTTACGTCACCCCTATATATGTAAACATTTCCATTTTTAAGGGTGAATCTACTATTAAAACTTTCCATAGGCCGAATTTGTACGTCTTTTCTGCCCTTTAAACCTAATTAAAATTAATTTATTCATCATTTTTGATGTTAATACCTCCGGCAGCCACAGCGAAATCTTTAAATTTTTATCATTGCCCTTTAAACCCAATTAAAATTAATTTTTTCATCATTTTGATGTTAATAGCTACAGCAGCCTCACTAGATTCAATCAGATCTCCACATTTTTACCATTGCCCTTTAAACCCAATTAAAATTAATTTTTTCATAATTTTTGATGTTAATAGCTGCGGCAGCCTCACTTGATTCAATCAGATCTCTACATTTTTACCATTGCCCTTTAAACCCAATTAAAATGAACTTTTTCATAATTTTTGATGTTAATAGCTGCGGCAGCCGCACTTGATTCAGTCAGATCTCTACATTTTTACCATTGCCCTTTAAACCCAATTAAAATTAATTTTTTCATAATTTTTGATGTTAATAGCTGCGGCAGCCGCAATTGATTTAGTCAAATTTCTACATTTTTACCATTGCCCTTTAAACCCAATTAAAAATAATTTTTTCATAATTTTTGATGTTAATAGCTGGGGCAGCCGCACTTGATTTAGTCAAATTTCTACATTTTTACCATTGCCCTTTAAACCCAATTAAAATTATTTGTTTCATAATTTTTGATGTTAATAGCTGGGGCAGCCTCACTTGATTCAGTCAGATCTCTACATTTTTACCATTGCCCTTTAAACCCAATTAAAATTAATTTTTTCATAATTTTTGATGTTAATAGCTGCGGCAGCCGCAATTGATGTAGTCAAATTTATACATTTTTACCATTGCCCTTCAAACCCAATTAAAATTAATTTTTTCATAATTTTTGATGTTAATAGCTGGGGCAGCCTCACTTGATTCAGTCAGATCTCTACATTTTCCCCATTGCCCTTTAAACCAATTTTAAATTAATTTTTTCATAATTTTTGATGTTAATAGCTGCGGCAGCCGCACTTGATTATATATTTTACGTCACCCCTATATATGTAAACATTTCCATTTTTAAGTTTGAATCTACTATTAAAACTTTCCATAGGCCGAATTTGTACGTCTTTTCTGCCCTTTAAACCCAATTAAAATTAATTTTTTCATCAATTTTGATGTTAATACCTCCGACAGCCGCAATGAAATCTGTATATTTTCCCCATTGCCCTTTAAACCAAATTTAAATTAATGTTTTCATCAATTTTGATGTTAATACCTCTGACAGCCGCAGGGAAATCATTATATTTTCCCCATTGTCTTTTCTGCCCTTTAAACCCAATTAAAATTAATTTTTTCATCAATTTTGATGTTAATACCTCCGACAGCCGCAATGAAATCTGTATATTTTCCCCATTGCCCTTTAAACCAAATTTAAATAAATTTTTTTCATCATTCTTGATGTTAATACCTCTGACAGCCGCAGGGAAATCTTTATATTTTCCAAAGTGCCCTTTAAACCAAATTTAAACTAATTTTTTCATAAATTTTGATGTTAATACCTCCGACAGCCGCAGCGAAATCTTTATATTTTCCCCATTGCCCTTTAAACCAAATTTAAATTAATTTTTTCATCAATTTTGATGTTAATATCTCCGACAGCCGCAGTGAAATCTTTATATTTTTCCATTACCCTTTGAACTAAGTTTAAATTAATTTTTTCATTATTTTTGATGCTAATACCTTCCTTATTGCCGTTCGGAATTTATCTCATTTTTAAAAAGGAGAGTACTTTTAAGGCGGAGAAATTGAAAATTAATGTTATTCTATGGGATTTAGATTTTTTGTGAGACACCAATTAGTTTGGCCACAATCTATTTATAAAAACGGCAAAAATATGAAGGAGGAGAAATTAAGTCATTAGCGTTCAATACCCATAGCCTCTAAATCAAGCGCGCTCCTCCTCCTGCGCGTGATTTTAAAAAGCTACAGAAAACCTAAGCCTAATTTGTCAAATAAGGCTTAGGTTTTTGCCGACTCAGTTTCTCCGCCTTACTTTTTCCTCCGTTTTCATAAATAGATTGTGGGCCAACTAATTGGTGTAAAATTATGAAACTAGTCTTAAAATAAAGCTCGAATCTTAATTCATACCACACGGAAAATCCAAGTTTGAAAAGTATCTGAAAGTATTAGAAAATAAATCTGAAAGGTAAGCCACTTTCAAAAAACCAAATCCCATAGAATAACATTACGAATTTGCCCATGAGCGAAACTAGCTAAGTGCCAAAAAGGAGTCAACTTCAAAATTAATTTTAAGATACTTAGACTTAATATTTTTAAACGAAACTTAGAAAAGGCACACGTTCGAACTTTAATCTTTCATTTAAAATTAGTTTCAACTGTAACAAATGATTATTTCGATAAGTTATGTCCCGGAACAGACATGTCCTCGAAAAAGTCGATTTTAATGTTATTTCTATGGGAAAATGGAGCGTTTTGATTGGCTAGAGACTGAATTTTTTAGGAAATGGAAATTGCATTACAAATGATGATCAGCCCATAACGTAAGAACCCTACCGGGTTCTCCGAATAAGGCGTTAAATTTGCGAGAGTGTAGCTTTATTCAAAATTTAAATATTAGAACTTTTCTGAAAGCTACCGAAAAGGGCAACGGCGAAAACCGAAAATCAGGCTTTTTTTCAAATCGCTGTAAAAGTCGATCTAATCAAAATATTTGGCCAATACTTTGGATAATCTATTATTTTGGGTGTCTAAACATATGTTGAAAGTTTCATAAAAATCGGCTGACCCATGGTGTCATGACTGGTCGATTTCCCACGGAATGACCCTGTTGATAATTGGGGCTTTTTCAGATATTTTAATCTCGGGTGAATTGTTTGTTAATATAAAACCATAAATTATATAACCAGACATGTCAAATGGATACGAATTATCCGGAGATGAAATTTTAAGCTTGATTAATAAATAAATTGCGCGTTTGTTCAAACGGATAATGCGAAGATTAAAATATGACGTTTCTCGAAATCCGTGTAGAATGAAATACATTAATTATATTTTAATCTAAATTGAAAGGAACCGACTTCATCACTATATTCTAGCTTCGAGATCTCAATTTGAAACTTGAGTTTCAAATTTTGTTATCCGAATGAATAACTCGTATAACGTATCAATTTCCTATAACAATGAGTACGAATAAACAGTTTGCCTCGCGTTCAGATACGTTAACTCGAATAAGAAATGGATATGTTCAAATTCAGTCCGGTTGCATATTTATATTAAGATTTTATCTAGAGTTTGACATGGTACTTTGTTGAATATTCCTCACAAATAATATAAACTTACAATTTTTAAATTTTTGAAAATATAAATTATCCTTGAATTTATTTTAAATAAAATCCTGTTTCGCCCACGCGTGTATTGTAACAAAATGTCAAAATTTATATTAGATTCGAGTCTTACGAAAGAATTTAAAGTATTGATGACCGCGTGTTTAATTATTATTTCCAAAACGAATCAAATTATTTTCTTAAAGTTTTAATCAAGGTATAAATTATATACTTAATACAATTATTATCGACGTTATATATAATACGATCTCAAACTAAGCCTATAGTCTTAGCGTAATTAATCCGTTTAATAGTCTAAATAGGCCTGCATCACAAATATATATATATATATAACAAGGGCGCCTCTTAATACTGTCTATACGTGACATAATTAACGATACAGTTTAAGAGGGGGGAGAACTTGCACGAGCAAACCACGCAGTTACCATGTTCAACAGGAATCAGTTTATACGCATAAATCACCTACAATCGTCACTGATGACGTCACTCGAATACACAGCGTTAAAGGGAGAATAAAGCATTTTTCTTCACTATGTCATTAAAATATACCTAACTCATTGGTTAATAAATATGCAAGCAAATAATAATCATGAGTTAATTTTTTAACTTACTCGGAAAGTAGGCTTAACACTCGTCTTTGGAGAGTTTGATATCTCATCCAGATTTACGAAACTTTGCTGCTTGATTGGAGCAGGATCCACCTATCTAGAGGAACGATTAACTTAGGGTTCCGGGAAGATTATAGTACAATAAAAACAAGTAAAATGACCTCTTCAAGTTCTCGTTTGTTTCCAAAGCCTTGACATAATACGCAAGATCGTATGCAAATAAAGTATTAGATTGGGTCAGATTGAGTATGATGTTTTAGGGAAAAAAAAACCCCAACTTTTTCGTCCCATTAGAGTCTAGATAGGCAGTTTCTGGTTGGAGATTTCAAACTCTCCAGGGATACGCGTGTTAAGTCTACTTTCAGCATAAGTTCAAAAATTATTTCTAATTAAATACTTTTTGCTGTAGTTCCCCGTTTTTTATGAAATTGGGAGGAGGTTGGACAAACCTTTGAATTATTTTAATTTTTATGATAATTAATTGGGGTTTTTCTAACTTAGGCTTATCCATTTTGTTTTTTGTGAGGGATGGGGGAGTTCCTCTTATTTTTTCTTGGATTTCTTCTTCCATCGTACCGATGGAGGAAACGACGTCGACGTCCAATGGTCCCCTCGTACAAAACCGGCTATATATCGTACCCACACGCCACGCCACGGACACAGCCTATATACCCCGAACGGGAAGGAAATAGCGAAAGGCATCTAACCTATACTATAATCCATACAAACACGCGACACGCTATACTTTGTTTCAATCTAGGAATGGATCAAAAAAACCTTGTATAAAAATCACTTTTGCAATAAGACTTACGATCCTTTCGAACGTGGTAACTGAGAGAAATAGTTCGAGTGAGAGAGAGAAAGAAAGGTCAGCCGATTAGAACTGGAAAAAAGGTCACCGGTAAAAATGCGAAAGACACGCCGGTTGGGATACGGATATTATACTTTCGCTTCCAACGAGGAAAGAACCTTATAGTAACGAAAGAAGAGAGTGCTTTGACTACAAAAGTACATTATTCTATCCCCCTATGTAACCGAACTTGATGGAAATAGAGAGCTCTACCCGAAAATATAGAAAAAGAACCCAAAAAATAACATTCCTATAAATGTAGCTTAGCTGTCGTGCACCGACATGAAACCAACTTTCCAATAATCGTTTTTGTACCAGGAAAATATTCAAAATGGATAAATATAGGGAGGATTGATACTCAATACTATAAATGTCATGGGTAAAAAAAATAGTATGTTGTCGCTTTTTCTACCATAAAACTGCCAAATGAGTAATGATGGCTCGGGATGATAAACGATGTTAATCTTGTTGGTAAAATCTCCTCTCGATCTCAAGAGTGAAAGTTCATCCATGGGTGTGTTAAATTAGTCTGAGAGTAAAGAGGAAACGCCTTGCTCTAAATCGGTGTAAGAAAACAAAAACTTGGATTAAATTGTATTAAACCATAAAATTAGCCGATATTGGCTACGTTCAGTAAGACTTTATGATTTGAAACCGAATTTTATTAAATTTTTAACCGGTGAGCCTATTGGTTCATGACTTTGTTGAACGCTTCGGATCAGTAACCGGCGTTACAGATCTAGGCCCACAAGCAACGCGTGAAAGTGACCTTTTCAAAGTCACGCTCATCAACAAACTGACTTGATGATCGTTGGTGACTCGGTGACTAACCGCAGATTCGGCACTGAGCATCGTGACGTCATGCTCGAAATGGAAATTACGTTCAGTAAAAGCGGCTAGCTTTCGAAAACCATTACTCAACGTAGCCATAGTAACCATCTTACGGTGATCCTAATAACTAAGTTGCGTATGACGTAGCTCGTAAGTTTGAGTATAGTTGGTGGCAAAAATAATACAAACGTAGAAGATAAAATCTTATTATTCGAAACCCGCTAAACGAAAATAAGAAGGCGACGGTATAATACAAAGTATAGGCTCATGATTCCGAAATTGTATTTAAGCTTCTAAGAAAATTGTTTCTGTTTTTTTTAGCCCATTCTTTTTCTGCACTATATATAGTATCTCTCTTTCTCTGTCTCTCTCGCTCTCTGGTCGTAATTCGTTGCGTTTCCAGGAAAGGGAAGGCGTGGGTAATTCCTATCGGGAAACAATCGCGAAATTACTTCGACGTCATCGCCTTCTGAGTAATCTAATTGCCTTCTTGTTTCGCTCGCCTTTAATCTCTCGTTTGTTTTTTTTTTTTTTGCGAGCTTCGACTTTAACTCGTTTTTCTAGCATTTTTGCAATTGACCCCCAGTTTACTCTGTTGCCAAAGGGTTGTTTTATCTTTAAAATTACCACATTTAAAACTTGATCTAAAATTACCTCGTTTAAAACTTGATCTAAAATTTCCACATTAAATATTTGATCTAAAATTCCCACATTAAATATTTGATCTAAAATTTCCACATTAAATATTTGATCTAAAATTTCCACATTAAATATTTGATCTATAAGATTATACTTAAAAACTACATTTAAAATTAGTTTACTCTTATTAACAATTTGGTCTAAAATTAGTTTACCCTTCTTAACAATTTGATCTAAAATTAGTTTACCTTTCTTAACAATTTTGGTCTAAAATTATCCTTCATAATAATTTGATCTATAAAATTATCATATTTAAAAATTTGATATATAAAATTACCCTACTTAAAAATTTAATTTATAAAATTAATCTACTTAGAAATGTGGTCCAAAATAACCCTTCTAACAATTTGATCTATAAAATTTCTCTTCTATCAACTTGATCTATAAAATTACCCTTCAAACAATATGATTTACAAAATTATCCTTCTTAAACAATGTGATTTTTTTTTCATATTTTAATTATGTAATCCAGAAACTTTCAAGTATTGTCCAGATTTAAAAGACGTATACAAACTGAGTTAATTACAAATAAAAAACTATCACGTAACATCAAGGTTTAATTTAGGCTTTATTAGGAATATTTATTTTAAATTAATTTGCCTTTCAAAACATTACTGATTAAATTTCTTTCAATCAACTTTTTTTTAAAATTATACGCTTATAATTCATTAGCCCAAAGAACTTACAAACAAAATTCAATTAAATTAAAAAATTGCATAATTTTCAGTAGAGAAAACTAAGGGTGATACGTGGTTTACTCAGAGGTCTTTCTCCATATACATCATTATCCCATCGGGATGGTAAGGCTACCGAGATAAAGATAAAAACTCTTAATTGTTATTTGGAATTCCCCAGTTTTTTTTTTTTTTTTTTTTTTTTTTTTTTTTTGCTCCCGTTTTTCCCTTTTTCTACGCAACTCAAAGCCTTAAAAAAATAGAACTACTTTTTTCCAAGAGGTTTAACATCGCGTATCGAAGGACCATATCCTAATTAGTTCTATCTTTTCCGGGAGTAACAGGGCGGTGTTCGGAATGTATGCTCTTATATATATTTTTTTATTATTCTCTCTCACTCTGTGTGTGAATGTGTATGTCTCATTTCCTCTCCTAGTTACTTCGCGATTCTTTCTCCTTGTCTTTTTTTTTTATTTTACTCCACCCTGGTAGAATGATATATTTCATGGATTTCCCCGAACGATTCTTTTGTTATTGGCGCGCTATCTTCGGCTTCGACTCCATTTTTATACCAAGACCTCGTTTTTTTATCGAAAAACTGGTAACTTTTTTTTCTTTTTCGGTATTTGCCGTTTTCCGCTTCGTATAGTTTGAGACTATTCCGAGTTACAGTCTCAAAAAGGCTCTAAATTATCATTTAGAAACCGATTTTCTTTGGAAATTTTAACCCTTTCTTTGGTTGTGGCTGAGTATACGTTCCATCCTCTGGCTTAGAGGTAATGGTGTGAAAGAAAGATACTATAGGAATTGCTTCGTTACTCGTATTTCTTTCTATCTGTCCTCAAATACTATTGTTTCTATTTCATCGGACGGACTAGCCGTATATAGCGTTATCGTGGAGGATAGATATTGGGTCTTTATAAAAATAGGGGAAAGGGGAACGAAGGAGTGATTCAAATTCGGAACGGCATTACTAAATTGAATTTACGGAGGTCTTAAGGGAGTACAGGCACGAACACCAGATACCAAGTTTCGGGATTTGTGATCTACCAACTATTTCCTTTACTCATTCTTTTTTCGACTCGCGTATCATCGAAAGTAAATTATGTGAAGTTACGCGAGTGTGATTTCGGTTATATATAGGTTTAGATAAAATTGGTATTCAAATTATCCACTAGTTTAGATGGTTTATATATTTAGAGTATTTGAAGGTATTTACTTATTTAGATAATTATGGTAATTGAAAAGATTTCGATGTTTTTAGCTAATTACTGTATTTTGAAAGTGTTTAGATGGTTTAGATAATTAGGGTATTTGATAATGTTTCGATGGTTTATATAATAAGGGTTTTGAAAGAGTTTTCATAGTTTAGATAATTAGGGTATTTGATAATGTTTCGGTGGTTTATATAATAAGGGTTTTGAAAGAGTTTTCATAGTTTAGATAATTAGGGTATTTGAAAGTGTATAGATTTATTTAGATGATTAGGAATTTGTATCAGTTTGTAGAGGTTATGAGAAATTAGAGTTTGTGGAAAATGTGTAGAGTCTATGAGAAATTAGGGTTTGTGGAAAGTTTGTAGGGTCTAAGAGAAATAGGTAATTGTGGAAAGTTTCTACTCGATATGAAGAATTATTGGATTTACCGAAAGTTTAATCAAATAGTTTATGAGCAATTAGGATTTCGTGGAATGTATGTAGAGGCTTTGAGTGATTATTATTTTGTGGAAGGTTATCGGAGGTTATAAGAAATCAAGGTTTGAGGAAAATTTCAAAGGTTATGAGAAATTATATAAAGGTTTTTAAAAGATAGCGTTTGTTACACGAAATAAGTAGATAAAATATGCTTTCTAGAATGTGGACGTTTTCTTTGATTATTTAAGAACTACATTGGGAACGTCACACTTTTGTTCACCGGCATATTTATGATTAAAATCAAATGGAGGTGGAACTGTGGGAATCATTACGACTTTTCTTTTGCATGAGGTAATAATGGGGGACATTAAAAGACTATGTAATCTATAATAAAAGAAAAGAAAATAAAGCCTATATGACTCCTTTAGTCCAGCAACGTCTTTAATACGGCGTCAGCTGGTTTTGGGGAGTCATTCCCCAGGGGAAGGTCGATCAGTGGCTTCGTCTCCCGTCTCTCCTTTTCTCTACTTTACCCTCCCCTCCCTCGAAACCCTGTTAGTCGATGGAATAGAGCGGACGATTCAAATCTGGATGCCTTTATTCTACACTCTCTCTATACAACATCGTCAGCGAGAAATAATGTAAAAGAGAGGAGATGGAAGAGGAGAGGGGAAAAAAAAATAAGAAAAATCTAGTCTATACAGTTCATTGAACCTATTAGAAGCAACGAGTACGAAAATGTTATCATAATAAATAATCCTCCAGATTTGTATATTTATCCTTAACATTACTTTATCGGTTGAAATAAGCCTAACAATATTTATATAAGATAACAACCTCAAAAAGACGGCTTTTTCCTATAGAAAACGAGGCTTTTAGATGAAAAAAATATATTTCCAAGAGTGACTATATTACGTTTTGAGTTTGCAACACTTCCGAATCGTCGTTTTCTTAAAACCCCGCGATTTGTACGTAAGAGAAATATGATAGAATGTATCTTTCTACTCGATGAAAACCCAAATTGACTCCGATACTTTTATAGAAAGGTGGATGAAGGATTACCATTCGCTAAGGCCTGGTCTTAAAGGCCCCGTTCGCTCTTATAGATCCTCGGCGGGGATAAATACGAGCTATAAGGAAGGGAATGAGGAAGTTCGGAGGATTGGAAAGCTCCATCATTCGGTAACCTTAAACCGCCTTAAGCTATACGAAAACATTCTCGCGGCCGAGCTGATATGAAAAAGGAGTCATCCCCTATTCGAGGCTATATACGCGTCTCTCGCTCATCTTTCTCTTCGTCGATTTTGTATCCAATTTCTAGGAAAGCTTACACCCCTATATATTCACCCTTTCCTGGATTTTCCCGCAACTTTTAAAATAAATATAACCTACATAGAGTGGTAAAGTTAAATTTGCGTGAAGTTTAACCCCGATTTGACGGAAAGATTGAGTTAACTCTCGGTAATATTTGCAATCGTATTTGCATTTTTAAATTTTAAATTTTTGAATGAAATTTGCAATATTAATTTGCCCAATATTATATTTATGTATTGTAAAAATTAAAACTGCCGCGCTGCGTTAAACACATTAGTTTTTTTTTTTCAAAAAAGAGATGCCGGCAATAACCATTTTTTTTTGGTGTTCAGGATAAGATCGCGTACAGGGGCAAACAATTTAATTCATTTTCCATAGAACCCCTGTAGAAGGGTCTTTTCCAACCTACTAGTAAGTCCACTGTAAAGACATCAATTAGTAAAATATCAAATTTAAAATAAAATATTTCAAATATATTGAAAAACCAATTTAACTTTATTAAAATCAGCAACACTTCTGTTCTCGAGAAGATTAAAAGGAAAGGCTCTATATTAATTTAAAACTGATAAATAGTTATGAGCCACCGAAGAAAGTCTGATTTTAAAAATGATAAAAATGAAGGAGCCTGGCCACTCGGGAAAGATATCGAGCCACCGAAAAGAATATGATGCCAAAATCCGATTTTAGGCTATAGTATTTAAATGACCACATATTTTCACCTCGACCCCACGCAGGCTAAAACCGAAAGCACCATTTGAAAGGCATGGTTCCAATTATTAATTTAAATGTGATAAAATTTTAGGAGCCACTCTGGAAACATATCATGCCACCGAAAGAATATGGTCACGTAGTCCGCGATTTAGGCATGTTGAAGCCGAAAAAAGAGGTTCTAATTATTAATTTAAAAATTATAAAATTTTATTAGCCACTGGGGGGAGATATCAAGCAACCAAAAGAATATGATCCTATAGTCCGATTTGTGGTATATAAAAAATGACCTCAGCTTTTCACGACGAGCCGGTATTGGTTAGAAACGAAAGCACCATTACGCAAAGATGACACAAGAAAATATACAAAATATGATATAAAATTTTAAACAAACTATGCTTCTAAACTTGAGATTTTAATTTATTAATTTAAAAATGTTGTTAGAGGATGTAAATTGGTTAATTTACCCGAACAGATACCGGTAAGTTCTTACCGTATATAATTTAACCATATTTTTTTAGCTCTACCGTTTAAAACGTTATGATAAATTTAACCAAAAAATTCCCACGTTTTACATAATTGTCTTTTTTATTAAAAGCGCATTAGTTTGAAAATTTTCATGTCATCATATCATATTTTATTAGTATCATCATCTTTCGACAATAATTCCAATAATACAAAATATAATATTTCACCAAGCACTTCTCTAAAATAAAATACGATCACTAGCTCGGATTTATGTTTTAAAAATAAATGTTGGGGTGTGGTGTACTATAAAACGCGCGCGCGTGATATAGTTATAATTTATGCAAAGTACGAGCGGTGACTCTTTTTGCAGGTTCTATGCAAAATAGCTCTCCGTAAGTCTAGCTCTGCCTTTTGCTTTAAATGATGTATCCCATCCTTCCCGCGATTGAAAATTTTATAGCTCCCTTGAAGCGTAGTATATCTTTTAAATCTCACAGCCTGCTTCGTCTCTTTCCCGTTATTTAAACCAAGAAAATGTCTTATATAGCTTGGAAGCCGCATTCCATAATAAACGCCGGGGAGAAGAGAAGGTCGGTGGTTAAGAAGAGCTTCTTCCTTTTGAGACTGTTTTCAAAACAATTTTTATACCCTATAAATATTAATATTATATATAAATTCGCGTCAGATTCCGTTTTGCTACGAAAATTGCTTGTCTGTTCGCCAATCAAAGTGTATATTCTCGGTATTGACGTTTTACGAGTTATTCATTCGCCGATAAGAAAATTTTAAACTCAATTTTCTTCGCGGAGATCTTGAAGCTAGAATGTCGTCATTTAGTCGGCTCTTTCCAATTTAGATTAAAATATAATTATTATAATTAATTCTACACGGATTTTGAGAAACGTCATATTTTAATCTTTGCATTATCCTTTTGAATAAACGCGTAATTTGTTTATTAATCTAGCTTAAAATTATCTCCGGATAATTCGTATTAATTAATTAATTGTATTAACAAACAATTTATCAGAGATTAAAATATCTTAAAAAAAAGCCTAGTTACCATGGATATCCTAAAATATATTCATTATCCGATTCCGAGCTAAAATCCCGTGCACAAAAATAGTTCCGACCCCTCAGCCTCTAAGTCTACCCTTGCCTTTAGTCCGTTTCTTTGCTCTTGCTTTTACACGCTGTAGATTTAGCATGAAATTGGCTTGCCAACTAACTGTAAGGCTTATCATATTCATAATATAGACGACATGTCGTTTTCAATTTAGTAACGTGTATACATCCTTTAAAATAAACTGTTTTCTATTAGGTATTTGTAACTCCAATCCTATAAATTCTCGTTGACTTTTCCAAATTCGATCTCGCTTTTATACCGTATCAAATCTATTCGCGTTTACCAAATGAATGAACTTAAACCGTGGAGAATAAACTTGTACCGAATGCAGCGACGAAATCTATCACGGATCGAGTCAGCTAGCCTTAATCGCGCTATATCATTCTATTCGCGAAATCGACGCGAATTGATTTTTAAAAGAGTGATAAGTGGGGCGCGAAAAAGGCGATATTTTTCTCACTATAGACGGGGTTGTTTTCGTGTCAACGTCACGCGGATCGGACTCCTGACACGAGATCCTACAGCGTTAAATAACACGGTGGCACTTCTTCTCCTCCCTTCTTTTCTTCTGGCCCGTCCAAGTATACGAGCATTCAGTCCCGCGTGCACGAGCGTGTCGTTTTGTAGAAACCAGAGAGGATCTTAAGAAAAGGAGGGGCAATACCCATCACTCTCTACAAGCGCTGAACGACTTTGCTTCAAAAATTCAATGATATAGGTTTTGCCTTATTCGATTTTATTGGCATAGTTGGTCGCGTGACATTTCTAAAGTTGGAAGTATACCACGAGAATATTTTTAAAATCTAGAGATACATTAACATTTTAAGCTAGTTTCTTGTTTTTTTGTTTATTTTTTGAGGATAGTAAAGTTTATCACTGTAGTGTAAATAAGGCAAATAAGTGTTTCGAATTTTTAAGAAATAATTCGCACACTGCGAATATAAATGGAACTCTGGGAATGAAACTGCGACTCTTGTTCTCTTTATTCTCTTTGTAGAAACGCGCTTGAGCCAAATTTTCAACTCTAGCTCGCGATTTCCTGCTGGAAAATCGCGTGTCACTATACTCGCTCGTGCATTCTTCTATCTACACTCTTTTGCACTTGTAGACTCAATAAATACATTTAAGAACAGGAAAATCCAACCAATCATCATAGGGGATAAGAGGGAAACTGACCATCAAACAATGTGGAAAAGAAAACCCTATAAGTTGAGAGGTGTCTTCCATATTTGAAAACGAGCACGGTGAAATTAAAAAAATGCTTGAAAACCAATTAACATTCATACAGTAACAATATCTTAAAATTATTATTAAATCTTTCAACAAGGAGACACTGCACTTTTTTTTAAATAAAATAACTTTTATTTCCCGCACGACAACGTTTCGAAGTTATAACTTCATCATCAGGTCTGCTAATACTGCAGACTGTATTAGCAGACCTGATGATGAAGTTATAACTTCGAAACGTTGTCGTGCGGGAAATAAAAGTTATTTTATTTTTAAAAAAAATTCCAGTGTCTCCTTGTTGAAAGATTTAATAATAATGTATACTACCTGCAAGAATAATAGAAATATGAGAGTAATATCTTAAAACTGACGCGAAGAAATCTTTCAAAATATGTATATATTTAAGCGTAATTAAAAATACGTCATGAAACATTATTCGGGAACTGGCACCCAACAACTAAGAGGGAAAGTCATATACCGTAGCTAGAGAGTCGATCCATGATTTCCAATTATCGGAATATCAAACCAGATCGTATGGCCCTGACATCCAGGTTTTAAAACTTAAATTTATTCCTATAATTATATAGGTTTAGATTTAAATTAAGTTCATTGTTGGGGGGGCTAAGATATATTTCTCACTGTATACACGATTTTATATTAAAATTCCGAGTAGTAACAATTAAGCTTGCTATCAGTAAACACGAGAATTGCTATTAGATTTGCCCTTTAAATTCGTGAGATTATTAAAGAGAGAGAGAGACAGAAAGAGAGTTAAATAAAGTTGGGTATATTCTCGATGATACATAGAATTTATGGACGCGTCTAGTAATAGGCAAATGTTTTTAGTACGCTTTTCTCTTAGGCAAAGTTATAGTCACTTTTACTACTCTATCCGACCGTATCGATGTTTTACAATATTAAACTGCACTCCCGCTATATTTAGGCGTTTGCTCCTCTTATAAGATGTCTTCGATTTGTTCCGGTTATAAAGCCGTTTCCGTTTTATGTCCATTTTTCCTATATCTAACCACCAACCACTATAGATTTACGCGTTAAAAAGGCATATTTTTATAGCGGTATGGACAATATATCTATGATGTATTAAGACCGAGACCACTAGCTGTTTATCTATATCGATGTAAATTTATATTGAAACCACAGTATTCGATTTGCCATTTTATATTCGTTTCGCAGTTTTTCATTCGCAATTTTCGTTTCTCCTTCTCAAAAAATGTTAAAAATATATTATATTCATTTGATCAAAATTGCTTTAAAAGATGAAAACAAATTTCGAGTCTGCTGGAGAGTGATGTGTGAAAGAAGATTTGTACACGTATAAAGCCATATTGCGTCGTAAAAGATCCCGCTAGTATTCTCCTTTGGCCAAAATCGATGATATTTCATTTTAGAAAATGTATATTCTACATGGTTAGAAGGGTCAATGTTTACGCTGACTCGATTTGATGATGAGGAAACAAGTCCGCGAACAAAACGCTCCCGTCACACCAATGTGTACTTTAGGCAACTTATTATCTATCCCAACCCCGCCGGCTCCTTTAAATCCTTCTACTCAGCATCCACTCTCCGAACAATCCCTCCCATCCCTTCTTTCTCTCATCGTCTTCCCAAAACACTTTATTCAATGAAGATAAGCTCTTTTGTTTCCCAAGCGGAGAACGGGTCCCCTCTGTTCTCTCGGTATCTTCTTTTTTGAAATACATCCCCCCCCCTTTAGAACCTTTTTTGACAATCTTTAGTTTTCAGTCTTTACCCTGTCGACGTTCATACGGAGTTGAAATTAAAATTTAATTTAAGGTTGGGTCGTCTTATCGATAAACACGCTTTAAAAGTATCAGCCACTTTTACTAAAAACGCTTATCCGCGTAGTAGACATTGTTTTTCTTTCTCGAGTTTATAAAGTTAAATCATTTATCGGTCCGTTAATGTAAGAATAGATTTCCCCTAATGTCGTTCTACTAAGTATTATTATCGTAGAGATTAGTCGAATATTGTTAATAATTATCATAATAATATTAAAAGTAGCGCTTCCAACGATATCCTAATATAAATGTAGTTAATTAGGAATAATTATGGAAATGTAGAAACAATTGTTAGCCAGGGATAAATATTACAAATATTCTATATAGGGATTGTCTACTTTCTAATGGCGCAGTCGGTTTAAGCGTGAGCGATCATTGAGAAGATGTGGGTATTTTTTTGCAAATTTCGCTCGATTTCTATCGGTGGCAGAATAATCTTTATCGATTTCAACTAGTGGCAAGGCATCTTTTTCGAGTGGCGAGGCAGGATTTTATTATTTTAAAAGAATCTAGGGATTGTCTTCTCTCTAATGGTGCAATCGGTTTATGCCTAGGAGATTGTAAAGAAAAGTTACGACCATTTTAAGATATGGGCTATTTTTGGAAATAATTTTCATATTTAGTACATTTTTAGGAACTCAAGGCCTATATTTGTTTTAGTATTATTTGAAATTTAAACTATTATTTATTTAGTAAAGGGTTTAATACGTTTTGAGAGCGTGTCATTATTTTCTATAAATATGCCTACAGTCTAGTTGTTACTTTTAATACCTAATTGGTGTCTGTTAATCATTGCCTTCGATTATCATTACCCGAAACTATTCGTCTACTCGTCCCGATACCCGATAAGAAAAAGAAAAAAACGGATTACCAGTTCCCGCCCTGAAAATCATAAAACAATACTCGCTCAGTATAAAAGGAACTAATTTTGAAATCTGATTTTATATTATATAATATATTTTAACAATATATTAAAAATATCTAATATAATTTCTTTGAAAATTCTTATCCTCAAAGACTGAAAGAGTTCAGTATATTTATATTTTTAAAACAAATTCCCTTTCATATCCTTTCCTAGAAATCATTGCCAAGTCTTTATGGATCTTTCGTGATACTGCGCTAAGCGAAGTCTCGAAGCGCATTATATAGTTTAAAGGAAAACTCAACTTAGTTTCAACTGTGAGATTATCAAATAAAAGTATTGGAAATACCTAACTGAGAGTGACTCGTATAAATTACACCAATTACTTCAAAATTGTCCTATCAATAATAGCTAGAATTATAAAGAAACCGGATATAATAAATATTCCCTTCTGACGTCATAGACTTATAGCCAATTCCACTCTAGAGCAAGATACATTACCCTGGTAGCAATATATTAAACTTATTATTTACCATAGTACAGATATAGTTGAAAACAATTTTTACAGATTTGAAAGAAAATATTTTATTTTCGAAATGTTTCGAGCCGAGGCCCTTCTTGAGTCGATCGTTATACCCTCTTCAGACGAGGCGTAATTAGCCTGAGGTTAGCCTTCTCAGTTGTATAAACCTATTCGCGTCATCTAGTTCTCGTTCGATTTAAAATCAAAACTATAGCAACGCTAGATACCGCGCTATTTAATTGGATTCGACATCCAAATGAAGCGCGCTATTCAGGCATAAATCAATTTATTTCTATGAGACTTTTCCTTTAAAAAAACTGGCCAGTCCTTTTTAAAGTTTATATATAAATATCGCTTTGCTTCTTAAATGGAGAATTGTAAACCTTTTGGGGATATAAAGCGTATACCATATAGTTTTTTACTATTTTAAAAATGTGAAACTAAAACGCAACAGGCACTCAATCTTTATATATTTCTCTGTTCTTCTCGATTTAGGGTTAAACGTTAAGGACGGGAAAGCAACTCCCTTATTGGAAACGATTAAGGGTTAAGGCCGGCAGAGAACTCTAAAGAACCGTTCCTCACTTTGATTTTATTTATTTATTTATTTATTTATTTTTTTCAACCAATGACGAATGAACTTAACCTCTTCCCGCCAAAAACTTGCTCTATATAAGAATAATTTGGCTTTCTTTCTATCTTTCTGTTTAGTAAAAGTGCCTTTAAACCGTATTTTATGATCCCTTATTCTTTCTAAGTCTACACTCGACGAGAATAAAAGTATCCTCGTGTAGAGTTAAATTTTCACCACAAAGAATGTTTCGTCGGAAGTAGTGTGGGAATTCAGTGTAGAACACACGCAAGGTCAGACGAAACAGGCATTTTAATATATTGCTAATTTTTGGACTTTTGCTCGATTTCAATTGAGTGGCGAAACAGAATTTTATGATCTTAAAATAATAATCGGAATATCTTCTTTCTAATGGTGCAATCGGTTTATGCCTAGGAGGTCTGGGAGAAAGGTTACAGGCATTTGCATTTTAATATATTGCTGATTTTTGGACTTTTGCTCGATATCAATCGAGTGGCGAAACACTTTTAACGAGTGGCGAAACAGAATTTTATGATCTTAAAATAATAATCGGAATATCTTCTTTCTAATGGTGCAATCGGTTTATGCCTAGGAGGTCTGGGAGAAAGGTTACAGGCATTTGCATTTTAATATATTGCTGATTTTTGTACTTTTGCTCGATTTCAATCGATTGGCGAAACACTTTTAACGAGTGGCGAAACAGAATTTTATGATCTTAAAATAATAATCGGAGTATCTTCTTTCTAATGGTGCAATCGGTTTATGCCTAGGAGGTCTGGGAGAAAAGTTACAGGCATTTGCATTTTAATTTATTGCTAATTTTTGGACTTTTGCTCGATTTCAATCGAGTGGCGAAACACTTTTAGCGAGTGGCGAAACAGAATTTTATGATCTTAAAATAATAATCGGAGTATCTTCTTTCTAATGGTCCAATCGGTTTATGCCTAGGGGGTCTGGGAGAAAAGTTACAGGCATTTGCATTTTAATATATTGCTAATTTTTGGACTTTTCCTCGATTTCAATCGAGTGGCGAAACACTTTTAACGAGTGGCGAAACAGAATTTTAGGATCTTAAAATAATAATCGGAGTGTCTTCTTTCTAATGGTGCAATCAGTTTATGCCTAGGAGTTCTGGGAGAAAGGTTACAGGCATTTGCATTTTAATATATTGCTAATTTTTGGACTTTTGCTCGATTTCAATCGAGTGGTGAATTTTAGGGACACGTAAATCTGTGAATATACAGCATTAGCATAATTTGTAGCCAATATTTGTCTGATATTCGCTTTATCACCACTCTAAAAAAACTAGAGCCTGTTCTCGTGTTTAATTCCCTAAGATATGCCTTGTTGTTCTCGCTTTTTCTAAAAATAAAGAGCTCAGGATTGAGAAATTTACGACAGTACTATGACGTCTCAAGCTTGGTAGTCAAAGCTGAAGCTTCGTGATTTCAAATTAAGCGCTGTATAATGACTTCAGAGAAGCACTTCTGATTTTCAGCTATAACGTCATTAAATATGTAAAAATCGTAAGCTAGAAACACGATTATAACCATACGTTTAATAATTATTGTTCAAATGAAGCTTATTTTAAGCTGATATTAATTCTCTCTTTGTTGGATTTGATTCTTTCTTTAAGTCTCGCGTCATTCTATAACGTCAACGTAACGCCGCTTTTAATAGCGCTAATATCATAGAACTGTGTTTTATAGGGTGACGTAAGCCCTAGACATGGCTTTAGGATAGATTGAGGCGTGCAAAAAAAATATGGAGAAAAAATAAACGGATCGAATCCACGATGACTTATTCGGAATTGGAATTCGGATCGAAGACGAACGCGCTGCGCTAAAACACGGGCGACAGAGACGAGACTCCCTGGCCTTAGCGAGATGGAAGTATGGGTGAGGAGTGGGCAACTGCCCCAGCCGTTTTCAATTCCGGGGGAGGGGATCGACTCCAACACTGTATGTCTTCTTTTCAAAATATCGACTTTATAAAAACGATTGAACTTCTATAGCTAAGTCCGAATTTAATGGGGTCTGAGAATGAAGTCGTTACACTTGGTATTTTGTTAAAGTTGGTATAATTGTTACATTGTTTAAGAGAAGATGAAGCCACAGATACGGTCTTGAAGTAGAATCAATGAAGTACATAAAGGGTAGTAAGATAGGGCGTTTAATTTCCAAGATAGGGGGAATAAAATGCGTGGTAGTTGGATATAAATGGCTTTGGGGCACGTAAAAGTGGCCATCTCTTCATCTTGCCGAGCATATAATTTATACTGTGCTACAAATCAGTTTTGAAGGACTTGTTGAGTTGGTTTTCCCTCTTTTTAGTCCATGATAACGCCACCAAATTGGGTAAATAATTTTTGTCACTTTTCTTCGGGCAAATATTAATACCAGAGTTCGCACACGACCTGGAAAACCTGGAAAAATCAGGGAATTTGGAAATTTCCCCAAAAGGTCAGAGAAATTAAATATTTTGGTACTTGTTAGGAAACTGTTTATGATTTTATAAACTGAAAATCTTTGCATAAAGATTTTTTTCTTCTCATATTCCGAGTAAACTATGCCCAATAAAAAGTGGGAATTGCCAAGAACTCGCTCGTTAAGAATAAATTCATTAAAAAAGGTTAAACTTCCAAACCCCGAATACTCAACTATAGGGAATGTTTTTTTTCTGATCATACTTAATTTACTTTCACTATATACACATGGTAAATAACCGTTAACGTATTTAATGTAATAACGAAAGTTCGTTATATATGTATATAAGATGTTTAAGTCAACGTTGATTTATACGAGGGTAAAGAAGAAAGTCATGAAAAACCTTATTACATTGTTCATGGTTCCTTTTTAGGAAGGTCGCCTTATAACCCCCTATATGGAACTAATTGGCGAACAGCTTTAACCCCTATTCTCTCTCGCTCGCTCTTCTTCTGGCACGCGGCGGCTGTTTCTCTTAACGACGTAATAATGAGAAAGAATGGCTTGTAAGTAAAATAGAATTTGGCTCTTTTCTACACTATTTTGGGTCGATCTTGGGCAGGGTAGAGGAGAAAAGAAACAAATAAACCAATAAAGAGGGACGCTGCTATAAGATTAGTTAAAACCTTTTAAAAATTGTCTTAAACCCCAAGGGGAAACTGTATTTTCTTTGAGAATTTAAATCCCTTACAAAATGTGATTATTTTCCCCATTACAGCGCGCGAAATATTGATTGTTATATGTTTTCCCGCTTTTAATCTTAAAAACAAAAGTTTTGAAAATGATTTGCTAATCTTTTTATAGTTTTTAGGCTTAAAGCTTCGTTTAAAACCGTACGTGAATGCGTTACGCATGGTTCTTACCATGATATATAGATCGTCTGTGCAAAATTTCATCAAAATCGTTAAGGGGGATTTTCTCATGTTATTCCGCCCTTGTCCTTTGATCCGAGCTGACAAGGGTAATCAGTCACATCTATCGATAAAATTGTGGCACTGTAATGTTCTTGCGAATTCGTAAACAGTCTTGCGTGATCTGTTTTTAGTCCCTTAAAGCTTTCGGCTTTCGGCTTTGCTTTTTCTCTTTCACTCGTGAAGCTGAAAGCACGTGGTATAAACTTATTAAAACAAATTCTCGCGGGATTCTTCACAAGCTCACAAATTACTTACACTTTTTCCCGAGAGATAAAGCGGTTCTTGGCATACAAGAATATCAAAATTGATTTTAAAATAACTAGGTGGTTTCCGACTTCAGCTTCAGAACTATACTCGAGAAATAGGTTTCCCATTCTCGCGCGATTACGAACGTGCCTTTAATGCCCCTAGAAATAAGCAGGTTCAGTAATAGTAATTGAAACGCAAACGTGAACGTCGAACTATCTACATGACTTTGGTCACGTTATATAATTCACTTGAAGTTCACGCGTCCCTTCAATGGATGTAAACGTATAGCTGTCGTTATCTTCGATCCCTTTACTTCGTTATGGCCTAAAAGGCGAGGTTGGAAGAGGACAGAGATTGGTGATAGGGGGTTTGGGGGACGAAGAGCGTAAACATTAATATTTGTTGACGTCTGGCGAAGGAGCTATTTACCCCTGGTGGCCGGGCGTGGACTGACTTCGTGTTTTGCTTGCCACGCACTTAGCATCAGCCCTACTCCGCCTCTCGTTTCCCGATGCTCTCCCCAGGCCTCTATTTAAGCTAACTTAACTCCTTCTCCAAGAACGGAGCACGTTTTCGAACTTAAGATAAACTCTTTGGTTCTTCGGTTATAGCTCTTTTCTCTTTCTCCCCGCTCGTCTATTCGTCTTCATTCGGACGAGTACTATAGATGTCCCCGTCCTTTTCTGTCGCGCGCATTCGGCCTCTTACGTTATAAACCTAACAGCTTTTATCTCTAGCAGACCTCGCAGTTAGTTTTAGTTATAGGATGTGTATAGCGAATATATGAAAATATATTGCCGATAGATGGTAAATTAAGGTTATCCGAGGGATTTCGGTTTCAACGAAGTTTAGTTTAATACTCCCGCCCCTTTAATTATAGGGATGGAAATAATAATGTCGAGAATTCAATTGATCCGGTGATGGCATGACGTTCAGACGAGCAATAACTAACTACAAGAGATCTAGATGTCCTTATTGCGATTGAAAGATTATTGCCTTTGAAGGTTATTACTCTACGTTGCTTCTCAATAATTTGCCCCGTTTGAATCAGCTTCAAATGAGGTTGATCTATCTATTCATAAATTAAATGTTTGGATAAGACGAAAGCATTTTTTAAAATATCATATTTAATAATCATATCTGTTTCGTGCGTGATCCAATTAGATCAATCAATCAATCTGATTGGATGTGCCAGTCGTATTGGGAATTAATGAGTACCCATCTGGAATATACCAACAAACTTGGTTATCTTAAGGTTAAATTTCGTAAACCGAACGAGAACGGAAATACGCTAACTTCACTTTCTGTTCAAGATGCGTTTGCAATAATGGGGAAGGCTGAAGTTCATTGATATACGATAATGAACATCGTAAAGATGAAAGTAGTCCATGCCATCTCCCATCGAACACGCGAGTATAGGTAGCGGACCTTTTCTTATTTCCTCCTTTGAATCGATTATATTAAAGTGTATAAGATCCTATCGTTTGATGACATACTGATGGGGGAAATCTTCGTCGCGGAAAGTGGGTCGAACGAGTAGCGGAACGTGCCGAAGGATCTTAAAAGTATCCTTGGCATAAATTAAGGAGCTGATGGCGTTGTGGTTTTGCCATAGAGTTAAGAGTGTTATTTCATATTCCTTAACAAATTTTTACAACCAGATTCGAGGAATCTTTGTCCCCGCGTAAAATATTTCGAAAAAAACCGCAAACTTACATTCCTTAAACGCGACAAGAGTTCTAGCTAGCGGTTTTTATATAGAATACCCTTCAATAAACGTGCCATAAACGATTTTATAAGTTGGTTTCAGTTTCAGATTTCAACGCTTAAGTAGATTCGAATAAAAGATACCGCCAAATTATACCAAACCCTGAAGCACTCGAGCACTCCTTCTACATTTCCTACATGCTTGAAGTTTGTGACTTCAACAACTTGTACAAATTATTTAAGTTATAAGGGACAGTTTTGAAAACTACTTTTCTTCTTTATATAAGTTTAACATTGTGTATTAATCCGCCTCAACTTTCTCAAGTTTGCAAACTAAATTGAACAAAAATTATCTCTCTCTCCTCTTCAAAAACCTCTTTGCTCCCAGCCATCCAGCTGAGCTCTTTCTCTTCACTCTCAATCTAAAAGTATGGCGGGGTTTAAACTGTAGGTCAAGTCAGACTGTTGCTTTGACTGTAGCGCGATGTTAAACTGATACGGTATATACGTGGTATGATTCTTATATATTCAAATTTCATTTCCTTTTTCGCGTGTACTTCACTTCGACTGATCTTCAAGGATGGTATTTTAGCACTTATATAGTACGATACCTATAAACTAAGTCCTATCATTTAAATATTTGAAATTTTTAACATTCTTTTCTGACGTCGCGACGTAAATTTACTGGTAAAATTCGCTATAAAAATGAATTTCCTAATTTGGTCTAATTAATCGTTAGTTTCGAAAATAATCAATCTTCATTAATTAATAGTTTTTTAAATAAAAACTTTTTGCATGTTGTAATTATATCTGCTAATGGAATAAAGATAACAGGAGTGGAAACTCCTACGCGTGTGCATCCTAGCTTTATTTCTCAATGTTGAGAATTTCAATCGAGCGTCGATGGTTTTATTTAAAGGTCCATTTTTAACAATATTTGAAGCATAAATCCCATAAGCCTGTATGGCATTTATCTTTTGTGTTTTTAAAAAAACTCTATGAGTATGTGACTATAAGAAATCGGTCGTTTCCACTATTAAATAACCTTCAAAAGTTCAAAATACTTAAATCACAACTTTTCCACGCTTCCGGCTTGTTTATTTCTGCAATCTAGGGCCTGGACACTCCCTCTACTATTGTATAATTACATTCTTTTAATTTCTACTTCTAGCATTTTCCTTTGATCAAAAACTATGTAAAAAGATTAAATTTAGTTAATAATATTTGGGCTATATTTTTAATAAAACATATTCCTTCTTTATATTAAAAACGTAAAACTTAAAGGGAAAGGCAACCCAACTTTGGAAGTACGTCCATTGGAAAGAGCATGCTTAAAAACCTACAAATCAAAACACATTATAATGATTTAAGTCTTGGTTAATTTATAAATATCATTTTAAAAACGAAATTTACGTTCCTAGAAGAACGCCATATTTGCTTCCCGGCATTTCGAGTTTTAAAAATAAGGATCCGCTTCAATGATTGGCCTTTAAGTGACCCAATAAAGATTCGCGAAACGAAGGCCATTCGAGTCGGCTGCAGTCGGATCGTCTGTTCGTAACTTCGTAAGAAGACCCGTAATTTTGTGATTTCTAACTTTCTACGAAAACATGCCTAATTGCGTAATTAATGAATGCAGTTTAGTTCTTACCTTCTAATTCTTCAAATCAACTTAAGACTCGGTTAATACCTAGTACTGACTACTACTAGCTCAGCTGGCCGACCGACCTTCGGGTTAGTGTTCGCGCGCGGGATCCTTCGGGCTAGGTTCAGGGTCCTTCGGAAGTAGCCTATATATGTTTCGGCCCGGCATATCTTATTTGACTCTAAAGAAATTGAGCGCGCTTATACCCACATCTATTTTCAGCTAGAGTCAAGTGACTTTAGGTGAGAAATAAACCAATCGGCGAAGCCGATCCTCAGCAGGCATCGAAAGGGTATGGAAAAACTAAAATGGCGTTCACTAGAGATCACTTTTTGCTTATAATAAACGCAAATATCTTAATATCTACTAACTATTAAATTTTTTGCGATATGATATTAGTCTTTTTAATATACGCTCTATAATTTAAGACACACTTTTTTTTTTATCCCGGTCTGTACCTTTAAGTTTTGATCCAAAGGGGGGGCATAGCTAGTCCAAGAGGGGCAATTGCCCAGTTGATTCCTCCTGCCGGCGCAATCCAGGTTGATAATAATGTTTCTCTCACGTTAAATTCCCGCACCTAATCGCTCCCTTAAACTCATAATATTTAGTTTTCCATTTCAAGCTCGATATAACACGCAGATTAACGTGGTAGTAAAATTGATACCTTAATTCGGGTATATTCAATTTAATCGGCTTATACCCCAATGCCAAGTTATCTCGTATAACTGTCGCGGGATACCGTTCAACAAGATTATTTCACATATGGTCGACCACTTTTCCCCAGAAAGTGTTGCATTATAATAGGGAGAGCTCTCGTTCCATCAATCACGGGTAATAGAGTTAATGGCGGTGAAAAAGAAGATTTAAGCCTAATGACGTCATTATCCACATTTATTTAAATTTCTCTTTTATCCCAAAATTTTGCTTCAAACCCGATCGACGGACACAGTTCGGTTGTTCAATTGGTTCCTTTTTCTATGTTTTCTACGAACTTAACTTGAATGTATCTCTGTTATTTAAATATATCTCACTATATATTTTAGGTATAGATACAAAATTTTAACCCAGAATGATAGTTTATCTCAAGCGTGGAAAACTTTGTCTAATCTTTTGGGACATATTTTAAAGAGTTTAGTCTTTTAGAAAGAGAGACGGAGAGATAGAAGAGAGAGAGGCAACTGTTTCATCAACTTAAGAAGCCTCTTAGTTTCTTACGAGTAAATAGTATTTTTCCACGGAGAGTTTACATTCAATCTAACCTTGTAAATTAGTATAGATATCTAATTTCTGATCGTCCTTTACTCAACCGTCCACCAATTTACTCTTTCGCTTCTTTCCCAAAGATGTCTACTCAGAGCTATCTACTTCAAGGGAGGATAAAACGTTATTTCCTGTTAAATCGGGTATCGTGTTTAAATGAAAACGTTACGCTTAATTGATTTAAAGGGAGAATGGAAGCTCTCCAAATACTCTCAACAATAACAGAGTGTTCTTATCTTTTGAAAACAGATATAGGTTATGATATCATTCCTCTAACGCATGCTTTTAATAGAAGAAACCCAAAATATTTTACTGCAAAAAGAGGATAGCGAAACGTTTCTCTTACAAATTTGACGAGTACGAGAACTTGAAACTAAAACTTAATCAACAGAAATAATATTGTCACGTGACCAAAACCAAAACACAAGAACGGGTTTTCAAATCACTCTATTCATACGTTTATTAAAAATGATATATGAATCGTAATTTTTGTTTTTGGTCGTGGTTTTATCTTCTCTTGAAAACGATATCCTCCCCATCACCATCATCCTCCTCCCGCGCTTCCTCTCGCTCGATCTTCTCTCTCTCTCTCTCTTTGGTTCAACCTCTTTTCCTTTGAAACTAGAATTGGCGGTATAGGTACGGGGTGGGATTGGTATAGTAGGAGGGAGGGAGTGGTTCCTATAGGATGGAAGTGGGTCGAAATAAACCTTTCTCCTTGATTAGGTATCGGCGCGCGGCCGGGGCGCCACGCCAAAGATCGCAATTTGCTAACGAAGTGAGAGTCTTTTGTTCCCCTTATTATCCACTCTTTGCTTAAAAGCGCTTCGAGCATTAATTTAACCCGAGAGCGAACGGCACTCCCCAAAAACCCCGGTCGCGACTATAAGTCCTTATATCCGTCCTATCATAGAATAGATCAACGACACGTCCCGCCATCGCGAAATTTAACGCGTTTCATCGTTAGTGTTCAGCGCGTTCAAACACAAGCTCCGGTTAAATCAAAAACAAAGTTAAATAAAGAATTAAAATATACTGTACGGTTACGGTATAATCCTACGATATTAATCCTGCTAAAACTACGGCCCTTACCTTTGGGTGTATTGAAAATTATGATATTTTGTCAATATCCGCTTGAATTTCAATCAAAGAACTTACCTATTAGTAAACTTTTTGGCAATTAAAAATGTTTATCATATTTATTCGAACCATTCAAGAAATATGGACCGAATAAGAGTTCGTTCTATGTAAATAATTAAGCCTTTGAAGCTCAAATGATTAAATGAAAGCGAATTCATATTATTTTTATCAAATTTATAAATACCATTAAGACTATTACCGGAAGGATTTGAATTTAATACCCTTAATGGACGTGACGGGAGCTTCGCGTATTCACTCGAAAACGACCTGTATTGTGAGACTATATTTAAATATAACGATGTTTAAGTTTAATGGTAGATGAAACTTTAACTCACTCGATTCCATCTTCGCCCGTTAAGCTTTTTAAATAGAGCTCGGAATCGGATAATGAATAACTTAGGATATCCATTGATAACTAGGCTTTTTCAGATATTATAATCTCGGATAAATCGTTTGTTAATATAAAACCACAAATTATATAAACAGACATATCAAATGGATAGGAATTATCCGTAGATAATTTTAAGCTAGATTAATAAACAAATTACGGGTTTATTCAAACGGATAATGCGAAGATATGATGTTTCTCGAAAACAGTGTAGAATTAAATATAATTATATTTTAATTTTAATTGAAAGGAACCGACTATATCACTACATTCTAGCTTGAAGATCCCAATTTGGGTTAAAATCCGCGAAGGAACTCTAGTTTCAAATTTTATTTTCCGATTGAATAACTCGTATAACATCAATTTCATATAACAATGAGCTATATAATGAACAATACATTCAGATACGTTAACTCGAATAAGAAATGGATATTTTTTCGCGAACGGATGGTCTTATTCAATTAACAAAAATTAATCGAATTGCAAGCTCTAACTTTAGAGCATGATAGTACCAAGGCATAATCGAAAGTATAGCTTCACGCACACGTATACGCTTTACTAGTTCGATTTCTCAACCCGAATCCTCTTCAGTTATAGATTCCAAATGAATGGGTTTAATTTTATAAGTTTTCCTTTTCATTAGATTTCAAAACTATTTTTCTCTCGATATATATTTTCGTCTTTTTAATTTACCGCGTGTTTAGTCTTTTTGATTCAACGAAGCCATGTTAAGGGAAGTATTGAACCGGGAGGTTTACATTAGCTTCAAAACACGCTCTTTCTCCGATTTAATAAGTGATGACTCAAACCTCAAAAAGTATCTTTCTCTTGGATGGCCATTAATGAAAGTCGACGAGCCGCCAGAAACTTTATACACGACACAATTTTGAACTCTTTGATTTGGTTTCACTTCGTATGTAGGAACCTTTCGGGAATTTCTCTTGTAAATTTCAAGAGCCTGCAGTGTATAATTCCCTCCACGGGATTTTTCTAAAGAAGTATGAGTATTGATGTTTTCTATCCCATCATTCGGAAGCAATGATAAAAGGTGCCGGCGCGCTCAATAAAATCATTGCTCGCTTTTGTAACTTATTCCCTTATTCTATTCATTGCTTCTATATGGCTTAAATATCTAATAAACCGCTGTGAAATTTAGAATGCCTTTCTTTGAAGTCTAACTATACAATTTATTTATTTAAAAGTATAATTACTATCGACTAAATTTGCCTTCAAGAGGAATTGACGTCGAGTACTTTGAAATTTTAATTCTTACGAAATTTAACACTGTTCAACCCCCCACGCTTCTCATATTTTCACACTCCTTTTGAAAAGGAATATAGGTCATATACGAGAAAACACTAGGAAATCGAACCTTCCGAACTAATCAAAATCCCTGTAGGCATAGTCGTGTTATTTAATACAATATACATATAATTTTCAACCGAATGCTATAATTAATTCATAGCTGTGTATTTTTGTGTTTGTCCGGTAACCACACCTTTCATTCTATATTAAATATTTACACTTTTGTGTAGACGCATTTTCAAGAAATGCCAAAAATGTATAGATTTATTTTTTCCCAAATATGACCTAGTTTTGTTCATGAACGATTGACTGAAGAGAAGCCATAGGCATCAAACGTCTCGTAAATAAAGGATTTTCGATAAATACCATGCCGTTTTCTCCGTAAAAGAAACTTAATTTCAATGTTATCTTCTTCGTATCGGTACTTTAAAGGGATAATGCAACCTAAAACATGTGATTTTGTATCTATTCTTTATCGTTTAAATAGGCCTAATTCAACAGAAAAAACGGGGAGTTCAGGATACCTCTATAAATCCAGCTAAGCCTATTTCTAGTTTAATATTTATTTGTAACTTTCTTTAATGTTGGATTAGGCCTATTTAAACGATAAGGAATCGATAAAAACCACTTGTTGTTAGGTTGCATTCTCCCTTTTAGCAAATTTTAAATTGGGCTTGTTAAAATATCATAATTTTCAATCTAAATGCCAGAATTTTATTCACAATACTTAAACATCGTCTACTAATTTATTTTCCATTAACGTATGTTTAGGTCTCAAAAACTCCTCTCTGTTTAACGCGAATTTCTTTGGGAAAGTACTACCAATATATATATATAGCTTTTCGATAAATCTAACTAAACAATAATTCCAGAGAATTGGTAACACCCACTCGAAGCAATCTTACAAATCCCCTTGGAAATTATGTATATTTTATTTCAAATAAGATAACAAAGCCGCACATCGAACGTACCTAGGGGTATAAAACAAGCTCTACTGGCTTCCCAAACAAATAAAGCTTTCCCCGAAAAAATCCCTCAAGATCCGAGATCTATTCTTGGAAAATTGGTTTAGTATATATACCAGTTGTATATTCATTTACAAACTAGGAAGAGACCTTAATTAACATAGAAGAACGTTTTTTCCAATAGGAAGTTAAGTCCTTTCAAAGGTTTCAATCGAGCATACGCTTTGCAAGACGACAGAATGGGGAACATAGAAGGTGAAAATATCTAGAAAATAACTTCAATTTCTATCACAAGTAAACACAAATTTCCTATATTTGCTTCTTCCCTCTACTTCTTCAATCTGTTCGGCAAAATGCAGGGAAAAAATCTCATAAATTTGATACAGCTGTAATTTTAAACTACACTCGTTGAGTAAGATCTTTGTTTCACTTTGCAATTATTTTAATTTTCTTAATATTGTCGAATTGTGAACAATCCTTTCAATTCCATTAGATCCAACGCTTCATATATTGTGAAACTATAGAAGTCCCCACAATTGTAAAACCCGGGCCTAATATAGGGAGAACCTGGTGGATTTTAGTGGCAATTAGTGTAACACCTAGTAACAACTGGGTATGGTATTTTCCATTCATAATATTTCCTCATCTCCAAACGTACTAAAGCATGGGTTGCCCGTGGCCCGACCCCCTCCCCCCCACCTGTGGCGTGCGCAGGGTGGGGGTAGTGTTCCATCCTTGTCGTGGTGAGGGGGCCCGAGTTCTAGGATCCGTCCTAGTTCCGCGAATTGGAACACGGCCGTCTCGTCCCAACCCGGCCGACTCGTGAGGTCCTAGGCGTGTACTTGGTTCCCCGGTGGGTTCGTCCCGAACGGACTGCGCCCTACCCGGGGTCGGGCCGACGGCCCTGGGTACCGGTTTCCAATTAGGGGCTAAGCCGGGGCTGCGCCAGCACGTTATTGGGGGGTACTCTCGTGCTAAGCGGGGGTACCAGCCTCGGCGTCATCCTACGCCATTGAGTCGGTCCTTGTGGATCACGGTTACATTACGGGGGCCGTATGGCACTGCTGTGTGGGTTCTGGTCGCCATGCCATATACCTTTCCTTCTGCTGCCTTAGCCTCTCTGCACGTGTGTGCGGGTGCACTGGCTCTACATAGCCTTGCTTCCGTTCCGGGCGTGGTTTCGCGTGCGGCACTAGCGGACAAATGATGAAGCCGCACGCAATGGCGGGGGTGTTGTGTGCTACCCAGCACGGTGCACCCCCTCATCAAACAAATCTGATGCCCGTGGCCCGATCAGAAAAGTGTCTAGAGTGAGGATAACCCTAGGAAAATTGTGGCTCAAAATTCTGAAAAACACCACAATGTAAGGGGTGTAGTGATTAAGGTCGCAAAATAATAGGACACCCCGATCTTATTTAAAGAGATGATAGGAAAAAGTTAAGGTTTAAAACTTATAACGCGCAATTTCAAATAAACGCCAAATTAAATATGATTGCAAGATATGCTTATTAAATTGTATCTCTAGTAAACTGTATTTCTAACTTTTTAACTTCCCCATCCTTTTTCTACCCGCCCCTTCTCTCCTTTTTCTATCCGCCCCCTTCTCTTCTTTTTCTAGTGTAGCTTTTCTTTCTTGAATTTCGTCAACGTGATTGGCGAACATGTACCGCGGCGGTTGAGTATTTTATCGTGTCTTTTAAAAATAAGTTTAAAATTGTGCTAAATTGAACTAAAAACGCAAAATTTGTGATGAGAAGAAAGGTCCGAATGTGAAGCGTAGGAAAATCATCCTGACGAGGCAATATTTTCAACGTAAGTTTATTTTTTGAGATGATTTTTGGAGATCTAATTCCGGGAGACTATAGAGTTAGGCTTAGCTCTAGGTGAGCGGGCATCGCGGGCGGGTAATGGCGGGGTGAAAAACTACGGCGGAGATTAAAGAGTTGGGGGGGGGGGGGGGGGTTTGCGGGGAATTTTTTGTAAACCACTTAATAAATTATCGGTTTTATACGAAGCCATAATGGGCACTCGAAGTTTGAGTATTTTAAGCCTATAATTTATATTTGCGTTAATAATTGCCCAAGTTCTTGGCAGCCAATAGGCTTACCGTATTTGAAATTATTTTGGTACATATTTGCATAAATATTTTCCTGATTCACCGAGGGTTGGTTACTCATATGATCATAAAGGATCTATAAATTATAGTCAAATAGACGTAAAATATTTTTTATTGATGTTTTATTACGTTAGTTTCAATTTAAACGAATTTTGAGCAGCTATAGATCATGATTAAATCAATTTAATTATGATTAAGTTATGATCAAACTATTTTCAAAACTGTTCACTATTGTGTTTTAGCTTTTATGCTCGCTTGAAAACCATTTAAGTTAATTATTAGCTCATTAAAATTGAAATGGTCAGATTTTATAAGATATAAACACGATTAAAATTATTAAATGCGATTAAGAAAAAATTACTCGTGTTTAAAATAATAGAACTAATCATATCCGTCTAAATATATGCACCCGAAACAGTACTAACGAGGTTTTTGCCTTTATATATCTAATCATATCACGTGATCATTTGCATACGTAAATTGATTTCTTATTATCAAAATTCTGCAATTTTTCTATGTAAGATATATTTCATCTTAAATATATATATATATATATATATCAGAATTCACGTAATTCAAGAAGGGCTTCATATAATTAAATTTTCAACTCTAGTCAAATACTACAAACCAAAGTTAATTTCTACGTAAACAACCTGTTACTGAGAAACCCATGTCATATACCTTTGGGTATGCTTCAATCTTGGGATGGTTGTAAATGGCCCCGTTTCTTCAACATATAAACTATATACGAATCGCTGTAGGATTAAATATGGTATTTTTGCAAGGGTTAGAAGAAGGGGCTTGTAAAATATCCCCGCTTCTTCAGCGCCAAAACGTCGAATTTAATACCAAATAAATACCGGGTTTTGACACTAGGTGGGGTGAATAGACTTTGAAGTCAACCTCATACGTCACTTAAAACTAAAATGTAGCCTTGCTAAAATAAGGGTAACATTTTCCGTATTGAACTGATTTTTCGTGTTAAACCTATCCAATGTAGTTTAGATTCTCAAATATTGACACATTATAAACAGGAAATTTAGATTTCCAAATTGAAGATCTTGATTTTTGTTCAAGTATTTTAAAAGCACAATTTTGAATCCGCATTACCTGTTTGTGTCAAATTATCACAAAAACTGGAATAGAGTGAAGTTTTTAGTGACGCTGTTTGACGTCATCGTTTCTAATACCCTCTTCAGAAGACGCGTAAATAGCTATGGTTTAATCAGATTTAAATCTTAGCCTTCTCAGTTCCATAAACCTTGATTAATTGTGTTTAAACATCTGTTAAATCGGATTAAACCGGCTAGTTACGCCTCATCTGAAAAGGGTATATAGCCCTTTCGAAGTAACAAAACTTTAGATTATAACTTAATCACTTTCTACCTCACTTTTGGAGCTGTTAATTCGCCGTTTTTGGCGCTCCTCAGTATATAGCGGGGATATTTTCGTAGCTACTCTTTCTGTCCCAACCCGAATAAACGGACCCTGGTATAAAATACTACATAAAAGAAGCCATAGGAGCGTAACGGCGCGTACGAGAACATATCGACAGCACCTGGGTTATGGCTAGAGTTAGTATATTGAACATATATATAGAGAGAGAGAGAGAGACAGCCTGTCCCTGGCAGGTAATCGAAGAACACTCCGTTCTCTTTCCCACTATTTCTCCGTCTTCCGACTTCCATTTCCTCTAATAACATATCTTTACTCTCTTTTCCCTTCGGATTACTTGTCAATATCCTGATTCTCTCGATTTTCACTTCCGTCCACGAACTTCAAACCAATAAGCCGAAAGGCAGTATCCGTATATAGTCAGAAAGCAAAAGCGTATAATGACTTCATTACGCTGATTTATTGATATAAATTATCCCTGCCTTTCTCTCTATTACCTTTAGATTAATGTATATATTATAACCTACAACGAATCGTTAACCTTATTTGAGCTAGTGACGTTATCTTCGTTTGTGGATGACTTGTAGAAGAAAAACCGCGGAACTGTTGATGGTGTGATAGGTGTTTTTTTCTTTATCCACGCAGAGATTCAGTCTAATTATATTGTCAAAAGCTAGTCAACAATGATTCGTTTGCCGTTTTTGATTCACTGAAATTAAATTTTGGATTGGGAGAAAAAAACTTGAATGTTATCCATTTTTATTTGTTTGCCATGAAACTATTACAATATTTTTTATTTACCCTTTAAAATAATAATAAGTTTCTTTTACACGAAACTTCTTGAACATGGTGATGAAATTAAATTATTATTAAAATTAATTAATAACGAGACTGTTATACTGCATGGTTATAAAATAAACGTTCTAGGGAGCCCAGGTTCCTTTTCTAATTGAGATGAAAGGAACTTGTACGTTCGAAAGATGCCCAGAACATTTATTTAATGAACTTTTTTTAACCATTCAGTAGCATTCTCATTAATAATTTATTTTAATAATCTAATTGAATTTTTTTACGAAAGATCCCCATACTTTTACACGACAGCGACCACGATTTGCGAAGTTGAATTTGCCGGAAATAAGATAACCGAGTCTTTTTCTCCTAATCTTTAGGGATACGGCAATTTATCTATCGTGCGCCCTGACTGTAAATATTTGTTCCGTTAGAAGAAATAGTAAATATACAACCTATATAACAAATCGATGGTGATAATTATATTCCTTTTCTTGGCGCTATAACGGGGCGAAGAAATGCTTTTGGTGTCCCCTAATATAACAAAACCATACCGATTTTGGCACCCCCATACCCCCTATCGCCCCCGGGGCGACCGCCCCGTCCGTCCCTGCATAGCTACGGTATAATTAATTCGTGGGAAAAGGATTCACTAAAAGAGCTAGTTTCTTAGATTGCAAATTGAAATTTTATGGTCCACTTACCCGTTGATTTAGTAATTACTCTCAAGCACTCAGAGATGGAAATTTAGGATTGAATGGGGTTAGAAGAGATCCATTCAACGTTTCATTTCTTTTTATGAATATACTTAATTAATATATCACTAACTTACGAAAGAAGAATGATTGAACTTCATCTCTTTTGAAGTCAATGCATGGGCCCTCCTTAAACTTGATTTCGGTACTCTTATCTACCCCTTAATTCGAATCGCCAGTCTTTAATCTAAAGTGATTCTGCCACGGAAAAGATGAATTTGAATAACTATTACTTATTTATTCCGTGTATGCGCGTATGTTATTGAAATATAACAACATTCAGTAAAGAAAACATAATCGACAGTTCAAAGTTTTTTGGCAAAACAAAAATTCCGAAAGTCTACGTCAAATCACTAAGGTCGTATGTGGCTATTATTTAACCAACAGTTGATTATCGAGCGTTCTCGGGCGTGATACGAATATTGCTTTAACGCGATCTCTTTTGTGAAAGTCCAGCCTTTCATTTTAAACATATCATTAATTTAACAAATGTTTGGTATTCAGTTTTCCTTTATCGAGAAATATATAATTTCAAATCTACGAGCGAAAAAAAAAAAACAAATTACATTTGTTTAAAAAAATCTAACCATTCAGAATTGGGTATAAGAAAAGATTTTCAAGATATTTCACTCCGGTTGCAATTTTTTTTCCATCCCTGATGGGCTAGAAAATTGATTCCCTTTTCCCAATTTTATTTCTATATTATCTATAGAAAGATGTATCTTAGAAGGGGTTATTTTTCTCTTTGCGAAAGCCTGATCATCTCGTACGATTTAAGATCCTTTCAAAGAACGCGACTGAATATATCTATAAACTCGAATTTCTCGATGCTCTTGTCTAGACAAACTTTTATCCTTTTTATTTTCTCGAGGACCATGGGTCCGTTGTTCACTTCGTGTCCTTTTCGCTCGTTATCGGCGGGGTTGAATCTGGTAGACCCCGTGTTCTATTGGCTTTGTTAATGCGATCAGCTACATTTTATTTTTAGAGCTCTCTTATACTCTTATAGCTTTCCCTCGTTTTATATTCCCCGGGAGAAGAAAGTGAAATTTTCACTAAAAGTCTTTGAAACTTTTACCTTTAGACGCGTATATAGCGACATTTAATTAATAGCTGAGTTGATTGATATCACTTTAATTTCCTCTTGGGCGTGTAGATGCTACCTAAGCTTCTTCCTAAAGTTCTGAAACTGTGCTTTGAAATTAATTCCTTCAGACAAGGATGCATGAACTATACCTGAGAATATTTGACTTCAAAGGATGGTTTCATTAACTCGTGATAATTTGAAAAAAGAAAATTACAAAAAGATTATAATAAAACAGTTGATTGAGATAAGAAACATTTCAATCTCATCCAGTGATATTTTGGTTAAAGGTACAGACCGGGATAAAAAAAAGGGTGTCTTAAATTATAGAGCGTATATTAAAACGACTAATATCATATCGCAAAAAATTTAATAGTTCGTAGATATTAAGATATTTACGTTTATTATAAGCAAAAAGTGATCTCTAGTGAACGCCATTTTAGTTTTTTCATACCCTTTCGATGCCTGCTGAGGATCGGCTTCGCCGATTGGTTTATTTCTCACCTAAAGTCACTTGACTCTAGCTGAAAATAGATGCGGGTATAAGCGCGCTCAATTTCTTTAGAGTCAAATAAGATATGCCGGGCCGAAACATAGGCTACTTCCGAAGGATCCCGCGCGCGAACACTAACCCGAAGGTCGGTCTGCCAGCTGAGCTAGTAGTAGTCAGTACTAGGTATTAACCGAGTCTTAAGTTGATTTGAAGAATTAGAAGGTAAGAACTAAACTGCATTCATTAATTACGCAATTAGGCATGTTTTCGTAGAAAGTTAGAAATCACAAAATTACGGGTCTTCTTACGAAGTTACGAACAGACGATCCGACTGCAGCCGACTCGAATGGCCTTCGTTTCGCGAATCTTTATTGGGTGACTTAAAGGCCAATCATTGAAGCGGATCCTTATTTTTAAAACTCGAAATGCCGGGAAGCAAATATGGCGTTCTTCTAGGAACGTAAATTTCGGTTTTAAAATGATATTTATAAATTAACCAAGACTTAAATCACTATAATGTGTCTTGATTTGTAGGTTTTTAAGCATGCTCTTTCCAATGGAAGTACTTTTAAAGTTGGGTTGCCTTTCCCTTTAAATATATAACTTATGGGAAGTTCGTGTAAGAAAAGTATTCAAAGATGAAACAATTAACTGAATTTTATAACGTCTCATCACATAAATTTTAATTTTAGCAGCCTAGGAAATACGATAATCAAATCCGATAATTTTTTCTACAAAATTCCTATTCCTATAAGCAAAAGTCCATCTTTTTATTCCATAAAAGTAAACAACGCCCCATAGCTTAATAATATCAGCAAAAGGCCAGTTAAACATACTAGTCAAAAATGTCATCACCCATGTCTGGAGTTTTAATATCAAAATTTCGTAAATAGTTGAAACTTTATGTAGGAATTTTATTTCTTTAAAAAAAGGCTGTTTACGTATCATTTTAATGACTTTCTACGATAATTAAGATTCGATAATGATCACTTGTTAGCTACGTTCACACTAGAGACTTTGAAATTATTTTCAAAAATATTGAAATTAACTTTTTATCTAATAATTTCATTATTTGACAAATTATTTTTACAGCTGACCCCAAAATGTTACTATCTGACCTTTCCAAACTTTGAAATTATTTTCAAAAATATTTAAATTAACTTTTTAAGCTAATAATTTCATTATCTGACAAATTATTTTTACAGCGGACCCCAAAATGTTACCATCTGACCTTTCCAAAACAGTTAAAAACGATTTCAAAGTCTCTAGTAATAATGCGGCTATTATAGGCTTCATTCTCTTTTTAAACATTATTCAATTTAAATGTGTGTCAATATTTCATTTTCGAGTTAACGAAAGTAAAAATTCATAATTTATCATATGCTAAACTATTTGCACGACTGAAAACGGGACTTCATTTTTCAAGTGAACAGTTTTATTCCAATAATTTCCGTGTTCTTTGATTCACAAAAATCAATTTTTTAATACTCCTCCAATATTCTTTTCATCGAATTATCTTTCGGAAATAAAGAGAAAGAAAAATTTCCTCTTTATTTTCCCCAAGAATTTTATTCTTTTATTCAGTTTTATACGACTTTCTCTCAATTTTCGATCGGAATGATAATTAATTATTGAAACCTCGAATTAATATTCAAGACCAGTTTACATGGACTACTTTTATTCCAATGAAGTTCAAACATTGTATAAACCCCCCTCAGATGTTTTTTACAAATTGTTTTCGTACCAAGGGTATTTATTCCTCCGACGAAATTCTAATTTTCGCCTTTCCTGAAATAATTCCGTCAAAATCAGTTTGAAATTTCAGTACGCACAAGGGTATAGGATATATTTCAATATCTAATTATACGCTTGATATAAGAGGGAGAAAAGCTTTCTACGCGTTGTAATTTCGCACGATTCAACCGTGTGTTAGATCATAATTCAAAGAAAGAGTAAAAATATAGGAAATCTATTGATTTCCATCAAATTCTTCTCCCACGATTATAATTTCGTATTTTACGTACCATTTCCAACAATGGGTCCCGCGGTAATTTTCAAGGTAACTTCGCGAACCCATTCTTTGAAACGTATATTACGTTGATAATTCCAAATTTGAATTTAGGCTTTACTTAGAATATCGTATAATTATTCTTTACTTTGTAAATAATGCAGTCTACTCGGAACTTTCGACTGGTGATGTATAGTTTCTGAAGTTATACAACTCTTAATCAACGCGCAATCTCTTGGGATTTTTCTCCTTCCCTCCTTATTGTTTCATTGCGTCAAACACAACATCAAACAAAATGCAAATAATTGAAACTCCGTAATGATTTGGTTGATGTTAAAATGTAATGTTAATACTAATAACACTCTGAAGTTACTTTGAATTAGGAAACTTTAGACCTTTATAACCTACATACTTTGATATTAATTATACTTCAAAGCAAATAATTAACTTGACATTGGTAGCAAAGGTTTGGTTACGCGTTTTGATTTGGTCTAATGCGAGGTCGATCCTGTAAAGTAACAATGGAGTCCTAGTGATTAAAATTAAGCTATTGTAAAGGTATTTCTCTGTACACCCTTTAAAAGGCTTAACTTGAAACTGTGAAACGGTTTTTCTAATGGTATATTAAGTCCCTTATACTCTTGTAATTGAGTATATAAATTTCTTGCAATGGACGTTAGGGTGGTTATATCAAATAACTAATCGCTTTGTATTATATCGTATAAGCTGTATTTTGCAACAAAACAATCAAAATATTCTCTAAAATGGTCGCTCGAATAAATTCAACTCCTCCCCTTAATAAGTCATGGATATAACATTATATTAGTGAATACAAAGTTAAGCTTGCACGAATTCGAAATATCCATACTCATAAACAAACTACTATGGCCATTGGGATACAAATATAATGATGAATTATCACAATTTAGATGGCGCGCCTGCGCCTCACTCTATCTCTCGCTCTCTTACCTATCCACGTATTACACCCGTTGCTATGGGAAACGCGTTAAGTCTCGAAGCGCGAGGGGAGGGGCTACCGCCTAGTTTGTCTCTTTCTTCATGCATAGCTTAGCCAATCAGAATAGGATCAGAATGGGAATTACGATAGGAACATCTCTTAACAGATCAGCGCGTACCCCAAAGAGCTGCCCCAGCAAGTTCCTCTCAATTTCGAATTCGTCTATTGTTGGGTCTCTAGATGATAAAGATGACTTTTGTAATTTTTTTTATTTTACGAAACTGATTGCACTCTATCCATAAACGGAGGTTGAGTAAAGTTAAAGGTTTGGATTTCATTTGATTCCTGATTATGCCTTAAGCCACTTTTATCTGGAGTTATAACGTAGCTTCATTTCGTCTTACAAAATTTTGTCATTATTTGTTCATTGAGCGCGATTGAATGGAAATGGAATGAAATTTCAAATACATCCTAAAATAAACAGCTTTTTATCTTTCTTCTCTAACACGGTTTCATTCAATCTTGTTTAGTTTATAAATTGCCTCTCTATGGATAACATTTGAATGATCTGGAAACAGCTTTTTTTCTTTCTTCTCTAACACAGCTTCATTTTATATTGTTTGGTTTAAATTATTGCCCGTATATGGATAACATTTGAATTGTGTGGAAGGTTTGAGGTATACTTTTATTTCTGAAGTTATATTGTAAGCCGGCTACCTCTTCGTTTTGTAACATCGTGACGTTATATTGTAAACCGACCTCCGCTTAATTTTATATCATCCTTACTTTAGAGAAAGAAATTAATTGCGTGTAGAGCTTGTGGGTGTAAATGTTTCAGACAAATATTTTAACACGCTCGTTTAATAGCCCTACCTCGTTAGCTGGAGTCGCATCTCTTCTCCCTGGGTGTTGGCTAACGTTCTCTGTTTTCTGGGTTCTATTGGTTATCTGTCTCGCTAGTGGGCTAAATACGCTTTAAAGGAGGGTCGTTCCGTATCTCTTTCCATCTGTTAAAAATTTTTGAAAAAATTGTCAGCCGAATTTTGGCTCGCGCCTCCAAGCCATCTGCCGCGTTACTCGAGTCGGCTTGGAAAATGTCCGCTTTTCAATGGATAAGTTTTAGATTTTTACATAAAAAAACCACTTTCTTTTGCTGGATGCGAAAGACGAAAATAAACTTTCTAGAGGACGTCTTTCTCTCGAGTCTTAAAATTTAATTTAACCTAAAAGCGATCCCCTCGGCTTTTGTATCCATTTAAAAACACACCCACGTATACCTCCCGAGTTTTAATATATTTTACCAACTAAGGTGTTATGACAAATTTTATAAGCCAAGTTCGAGAAAAATATTTCAAAACACATATAGAACAGGTTATTATATAATAACAGGTTATTTTACGCTTTTAACACATAAAACTCACCATAGGTTTCGTGGTAATTCGCGGTTAATTATTGAAATTGCGAAATTAAGCTGAAGAAATTTTGGATTTAAAGGCCAGAATTTTTTTTATTTATTTTCCTTGCCAAAATAGAGGGCTAATGCGTATAATCTCTTCAGACGAGGCGTAATTAGCTGGTTTGATCAGATTTAAGCCTATCTGAAGGGTGCTTTACACTAATGATATGATTAGGCTGAGCTTGCCGCAATGTCCTCACAATTACCATGACAATATAGCCTCTCGATGTATGGGGACTATGCCATATCTTGTTACCAATATATTAACATTCCAAAACGCGAGTGTACTATTCCTTTAAAAATATTTTAATTATACTTAGCTTTACCGAGCACTCGGCTTCGAGGCATGAATACGCGTGTTTTGTGTATTCATATTTTCAATCTTTTTAACAAACTTTCTACTTTTTCATGCACTTTTCGAGGTCTTGTTAAAAGATAAGACGCGTAACACTTACATCTTTCTTTTTATCCGCAACAACCTAGTCTCTCTCCTATATGTAGGCGGTACAATTTTAAAATCGCTCTAAAAATAGGCCTATAGGCTCGGTGATTTAAATTCAATAATTCGAGCGGTTTCCAACGACGCCCCTTTACTGAATTTCGTACCTTCAATTTTATTTCGCTCCAAAAAAAAGACAAGAATACTCGAAAGAATTTTACTCTTTTGTTCCTTTTTTTCCCTAAAACGCGATGGAAAAGGAAGATGTAGTATTCCATCTTTTATAGTTAGTCGCACCCTTGAAATGTCTTAAGTACTATTCATATAGTTCCAATTGATCGACTTTCAACTGATCAACAAGCTTAGGTAACTCATTTCCGTAAATTCCCGCGGTCATTTCAAAGTCGATCGCTTGGACCCAAAGCCCCATGGCCACATTTGACGTGAACCCAAGACTTTTCACTCTACCTTTAAGCCTATTCCACTTCGAGTTGGTAGAAAATAAAGTACCACTACGATCCACTGACGAAGGGCCATAAGTATCATGTCGTTTTCTCTGTAAAAATACATAATTTCTAAGATACAATGAAACTCAAAATGGAACTTTATCCATCATGAAGTTATTCGTTTCGATACATTTGATTGTTAGCGTAAAACATTGTGTTGTGTGATTAGAGCTTTAGTTTTCTTTCTAAGAGCGCGATAAAAAGTTGCGCGCGCATTCTCGAACGATGCCTTTTCGGATAACAATGGGAACAAAAGTGCTTCAACTCTCTCTCTCTCCACACACTTTTCCTATATTCTTTCTACTCCCCGTAAAGGCAAGGCTAGCTATTATCTATAAGAAAAGACATAACTGTATATATATATAAGAAGGGTATTACGCGTTGGCCCACATTCATTGGCTTTTAGCAAATTCCACTTTCCCTGGATGGTCTTTAGCTTTTATTTATAAAATGAAGACGTAGCTGCGACCAAAATCTCTGAGAATTTTTATAACGTAAAATATAGGTTCATACTTAAAATTTATCGTTGGAAAAACCGCGGTGCTCTAAGGAAATTTTACTCTAAACTACATTACACCTACCCAAAGTAAATTAAATATTTCCATTTCCTAATACGTTGAAGAATCTGTTTTCCGCCATTTAATCGTTCGTGAAATAAAGTTCTGAACAAACATTAATGTAAAATCGACTTTATCGCGTAATTTTTGTTTAATTAAATTGTAAGGCTATCACGATATTCTACAGAAATTGACAACTTATTAGTTTATTTATGCCTAATTTTAAGCCTGTTTTAAATATGTCAAATTCTTAGATATACTTATTAATGGGTTAGATACACAATCATTTCTAATCTCGACGCATAATATATAATATAATATAATATAATTAATATTATATGTTTATTCATTTGAATCTGAATTTAACCATAGATATTTGTTTTTATTTCTTCCTTTTGACAGAGGATCTGAATAAAGAGTCAACACTTACTCCAGCCCACCAACTAGGCCTAAAGCCAATTTTAGACGAAAATGGGTAAGTCTGTGAGAATCTTTATTTAAACTCTTTTATCGCTGAAGCTATGGACTCGGATATATAAACTAGTCGATTTAAATCTCCTGTAAATCCATTACTCCTTATGACAAGGGCGTAACGCGAGTACCAGTCTTACACGTATTGAACATCGTAACCTCGAGTTTCTATAATGCCCTAGAGCGTGAGACGCGTCGGGAGACCATACCTTACGGACCAACCTGATATAATGTCCCTTTGCGCCTCGAAACCCCCGGCCCTTGCAGCCATGAAATCTACCCGATTGAAAACGATGGAATGAAACACTTCCAGATCCGATATTTACTATCTTTTCTATAAAATAGAGAAACAGTTTCAGTTTTCAGCGTTCGTTGAAAGATATGGTTCTTTCTTTCTTTCTTTAAGAAACCAATCAGGTTCAACCTTGAAAATCTACGTTTCCATTACCATTTTAGACCCATTGTAAGGCTTAAACGAATTATAGGACGCTCCAAAATGAAGAATTTATTTTTGTCGTATATCGGAGAAATTATACGAAGTACGAAATTAATCCACCATTCTACCAACGTTAAAACTAACTCACAAGCCTGACGGATGAATTTTTAACTGGCTGTACTGCAATACTTAATCCGAGTTTTTGTTTCATCAACTTCCGAATGTCTAAGTAAAAGGGTCTAGGAAACGTAACAAATCAAAGCCGTGATTACAAATGTCTAGTGACGAAACAAGGTAGTAAACATATAGGATAAAATGGCCTAATTCTCACGTGACACACCCCACAGTCAGAGTTTCGGAATAGCAACAGTTCAAGAGGTGAGCGTAAAAAGTGTTTAGACTATATTTCGAGCTTTATTTTTGCTATATTGGTTAATCCTCTTAGCTTTTCCTTAACGACCCCGAAAATTAAGGGGTTTCTTGTATTAGGTTTCTTAAAGCCCAATATTATCATGTTCCATATATATTGAAATAATGAGAAACATAAGTTTTTACCAACTGAAAACTAGCGTATTTCCAAATATCAGTTCAGGATGACGGAATGGGGAATTTATAAAGAGACTATGTTGAATGGTTTGGGGGTCTGGGGTCTTAGACGTTTTTTGGTAACGCTTTTACAAAAAGCTATGGGAAGTCTTACAGGCCGAATTATGTATATAATTTCCTACCTCGGAAACACTTTGATATTCTTAGAAAATATTTTTTACTTTATAGAAAACGATATGGTTCTTAGATTGAAATTTCGTAAGGGATGAAGAGATAAAAAGATAAAATAAGAAAAAAATTGGGATAAAGGAACCTCGCCAGTCTCTCCAATTTAAGAGATGTGAAACGAAATGCTTCTTTTTATACTTAACTTATTCAAACTAATACGTGTAAAGTCTTATAGGGGATGTATTTGTAGATCACCATCCTACCCATTTTTGCTTCATTCCCCTTTCATTTCTTAATTAAATCAGATAACACGGACCAAAGTATACGAGTCTCTCTTTTTAAAAAATAGAAACTTAGGGAAAAAATAAGTTAGATAAAAGGAAACTAGAAAGACAACGCTGTACGCGAGTAGTTTGCGAACTACATGAAAGATGAAACGAAATAATACAGAATGTTATTCCTTATTGGACAGAAAATAGTTCGTATACAATCTGTTTTCAAACACGAATATAAATAAGACAAAAAAGTCTCAGGCGTCTTTGTTTTAAGATATAGTTTCGTACGTAATGCATTTGATGCCGCGAGCTACAGCTTTTCAAAATTTCTATGGAATAGCTCGCTTTTCTTCTATTTCTGTCTCTTGGAACTGAAAAGAGTCTAGTTCGTGTATATTTTATATAAAAAAAAGTTCTTTTTTAGTCAATTTAAGATTGTAGTGAGTTTAATGTTACTCCAGGCTTTATCTCAAATAAGTCTTTTAAAGGGATAGTGCCATTATATAATCCCAAAATTTAATTCGGACGTAAACATTTTCATTAGAGGATAAATTAGAAAGTCGTTCCCAAAATTATTAAAAACAAATTACTATATCAACCGCAAAGATCTTGAGAAATTTACGACAATGCTATGATGTCACTTGCCGGTTAAAAGTTAAGATTGACGGTTAAAATTGAAGGTTGGCGATTTTAAATTGAAGGTTGGCGATTTTAAATTGAAGGTTGACGACTTTAAATTGAAGCTTGACGATTTTAAATTGAAGCTTGACGATTTTAAATTGAAGCTTGACGATTTTAAATTGAAGCTTGACGATTTTAAATTGAAGCTTGACATTTTTAAATTGAAGCTTGAAGTTTTAAAAGTGAAGCATGAAGTTTTAAAAGTGAAGCTTCACGTTAAAGAAAATTAAAATTGAAGCTTGACGTTTTAAAAGTGAAGCTTCACGTTAAAGAAAATTAAAATTGAAGCTTGACGTTTTAAAAGTGAAGCTTGAAGTTTTAAAAGTGAAGCTTCACGTTTAAAAAAATTAAAATTGAAGCTTGACGTTTTAAAAGTGAAGCTTGACGTTTTAAAAGTGAATTAGCTTGACGTTTTAAAAGTGAATTAGCTTGACGTTTTAAAAGTGAATTAGCTTGACGTTTTAAAAGTGAATTAGCTTGACGTTTTAAAAGTGAATTAGCTTGACGTTTTAAAAGTGAATTAGCTTGACATGTTAAAATTGAAGCTTGACATGTTAAAAATGAAAATTATTTCAAATCAAGCGCTTCGTATCGAATGAAGTATTTAAATATTCAACTAAGGTTTATTTTAAAGAAAAACGTTATGAAAAGCTCACATTTAATAGTTTTATAGCGAGTAGCAATGCTGTGACTTCATCAAAATTTGTAAAATTGATTGTTTCAACCGGGAATTTGGCGTGATTACCTTATATTTCGTCATCCTCGAAATGTTTTTTCACTAAAATAAAATTTAAAAAAATAGCGCGTCGAAAACAATGGGATACTTTCCGTTTAAGTTAGATTAAAAGACGCCCAGTTTTGAAACTTTGGTGCCCACTCAAAACTAGAACTGATTCCGACTTTATAAGAAAGATATTGCTTTCTTTTACTCTCTTTGTTTCTTTCTTTGTACTCTTTCAGATCTTAAAAACCTCTTTGTAGTCGCTTTTAGCGCGTATTAGCATTTTCTCTTGAAAATATAATGGAACCATTAAAGTATATTTTAATAAATATTATATAAAATTTTATAATTATATTACGAGAAAACAAAATGGATCATTTGGAGTTATTTTAAGCCGTGGTTCAAAATATGTTACTGATATATATTCTCTGGCCAGATGTCTGTTCGGTCAACAGATCATAAAACTGGTAGATTTTAAATGGTTCTAAATCTGATAAACGGACTTTCAAATCTGTAACTTCTAGAGGTTGGTCTGACTTTTGTTACAATTGACTAGAATGTTGTTTATCCCTTTTCTCCTTATCTCCTTCTGATACAATATAGTTTATAAAATTTCTAAATATCATTTCACTTTCCCTTTATAAAAATAAAGTAAACCCGGTAGAGGACTGGGCGTCTATTTGATCGTAAAATGGGGTGGGGATTAAGAATGGGTCCTTATAAATTGATTACAACGGCTTAATATACGTAAAAGGAGAAAGTCACTCTTTAAATATATAATCAAGTATTTATGTACTCGTGATAAAGAGTAGTTGGCACTGGCTACATTCTTCTCAATGAGGATTAACCACGCGTATCAATCCGCCCAAGTTCATTACCATGTTGCCAACTATCTTTGAAACAAAAGTATATACATAATTGCACTGGGCGGGGGCGTCTTTTTTCGTTTTTTTTTTACCTTAGTTAAATATCATGAAATCTCAGAATGGTGGGAAGTTCATTTTTCCCCTTTTTGTTTTTATCCTGGTCTCCTGGACTTATTTATATTCCGCCTTTCGCTGGTTTAAATATTTCAACGGATTTGGATCATAACCGCTATTTTGTTTTTTTAAAGAGAAAATGAAGACGATTAACCTTTTGTTATTAATCCAACCGGAACGGTAAAATTAGCTTACTAATGTAGATTTCTCTTTCATTTATATCAGTTAACGAATAAGTTGCGATTTGATCCCCATGCAGCTAAGCCTAACTCGATTAGGCTTAAAATGCCAGAAAACCATAAAGCTAATCAAACAGCGTTTAAAATCTCCAGCTCCCATTTTAGGGTTCAGTTGGCGACCGTGAAATTATGTTAAACGCTTGTTGATTAGTCGCCACTTTTCTGATATTTTTATATGAAGTTAGGCTTAATAGACGCGGCTTTTTTAATTGACTAGAAATGAGCGAGAAGCCATGCGTTTTTATTCGTATTTTATCGCTCCTAATGGATTTAAAATATAGGATGACCAGACTACCTTTTCTTATATTTTCCTATTATTTTAGTGTTATTTCTCCTATATTTTCCTATTATTTTAGTGTTATTGCTCCTATATTTTCCTATTATTTTAGTGTTATTTTTCCTATATTTTCCTATTATTTTAGTGTTATTTCTCCTATATTTTCCTATTATTTTAGTGTTATTTCTCCTATTTTTTCCTATTATTTTAGTGTTATTTCTCCTATATTTTCCGATTATTTTAGTGTTATTTCTCCTATATTTTCCTATTATTTTAGTGTTATTTCTCCTATTTTTTCCTATTATTTTAGTGTTATTTCTCCTATATTTTCCTATTATTTTAGTGTTAATTCTCCTATATTTTCCTATTATTTTAGTGTTATTGCTCCGATATTTTACTATTATTTTAGTGTTAATTCTCTTATATTTTCCTATTATTTTAGTGTTATTTCTACTTTATATTCCTATGATTTTAGTGTTATTTCTCCTAAATTTTCCTATTATTTTAGCGTTATTATTAGTATTATTTTAGTGTTATTTCTCCTATATTTTCATATCAATTTATTGTTGTTTGTCCTATATTTTCATATCAATCTACTGTTGTTTCTCCTATATTATTCCTATAATTCGCCTTTGAATTTCATATTTTCTTATAAAAAAGTAAAGGCATTTCTCTGGTCACCCTGACAAACAACACGTTTCATTATCCCTTTAATTCTTATTGCTCTCGTTTTAGGCCAATTCCTAATTGAATAGCTTGCTTGACCTGGGAGAAATTTCTATATAATTATACAACGTTAAATACATATACACCCACCGGTACGTCTATTTGTTTTTGTCAGAGACCAAAACGTATTACCTGCTTAAAATCGATAAAAGTTGGTTTTAATCTTAACGAGGGGGTTGGCTTTCAAAGGATTCTGAAACTATATTTTGAAATTGGAAATTATATAGGGGTATAAAACAAACCCTTGGAAAATTTTGCGATACTCAATTTTATTTAATTAATTAGTGTTGGCCAAAACCAGGGCCGGATTGAGGGGGGCAGATGGGGCACCTGCCCAGGGCGGCCAAGAAATCTGGTGATACCGTAATCCGAGCGATTATTTTACTAAAATTTGGAAAACTTGACGTTAGTTAATGAATTTGAAATGATTTCTGGGTGCGAAGCTATTAGGGGGCGCAATGAATTAAAGTATTTTCCCCCAGTGAAGGCGTACTGATGAATGTAGAATTTTCAAATAATGGGGCGCGTATAATTTTTTGCCCCCTGGCGCCAAATCGCTTATTCCGGCCATTGCCAAAGCTTTTGCGTAATTATTTTTAATTCTATAGATAATGGTGTTCGTGACACTGATAATTCCCCCTACATTAGAGTTACTGATGACGTAAATTTTGATTTTTAATTGAAACATTCCATGATAATGTTTTCACTGTTGTTATGATCGCATATTTGTGTACATATTTTTAATAATTTTCTAACGATCTTTTCGAAAATTCAACTTAGAATGCTTGAGAAATCAGTGACATGTCACTCTCAAAGAAATTAAAATCATAATTTCATATTTCGTTACATTTACAGTATAGTTTCTCTTTAAAACTATGAATCTCGAAAACAAGCCTTCGTTATTCGCGTAGAACCAATTAATAGATAGACTAACAGCGGACTAGTATTGATGTTTTACGTATTTAATTACCCTAATGTGATTTTCCTCGGTTATTCAAGCATTCATTAATACATCACGAATTCCAAATAATCACGATTTCCATTTAACTCTGAGGTAGACGGGAAATACATACACATACACGAAAGATTTTCCAAGCGAAATAAATTAAAATTTGCAACACGCGGATAGATAGTCTTCCATATATTTCTAATCAACTAAATAACAGAAAAGTGCAACCAATAGCTTTGGTAGCACTGTAACAAACTACATTTTAGCCTACAATTATTCGTATCGCGACAATGAATTGAGTTTAAACGGTGACTATGGCAACATTAGTTATATTTCGTTTATTAGACTAGTTTTCTCTTCATTAATTAGGTCGTCACTCTCTTATATCTACGTATATTATATTCATTTTCCCATGGCATAATTAATGACACTGCGGTAGAGGAGTGGGAAGAGTTGGTTTCCTTTTCATTTAAATAATGGCACTTAATCCTTTTCTATTCTATTTTGCGTTGGGTTTATATCGTGACAAATATTTCCAGTTAAGTCACGCCCTCTTTTTCCCTTAGCTCCTCCCCCTTCGTCTGCAATTATACGGAATTATGACTACCAGGAACAAAATAAAGGCTTATACGTATATTATATTGAAACTTCAAATATTATTTAACTACTAATTGACGTATATCTGGGCACGCAGGCACTCTCATCATCAAACTTCTCGCTTAATTTAAATGTACAGGGTGCTTAGGTTCGTCGGTGCGCAATTAGTTCTAATTATGCCCCCGCCTCGTATGAATAATTTTCTATAGGGAAATAATCTTCCCGTCTTTTGAGGTTGTCATTAATTATGGCAGCTATGACTAAAATTCCCAAAAAACTCTCTCACACGGATTTTGGCGCGTAACATGGTTTATAACCTAGTATTTCTCTAACTCATGTAACAAAAATGAAGCAATTTTTTTTGTTATTTTAAACGTTATACCTAGAAACAGAAGCCGATGAAACCCTCCTTTGAAGTCTACTACTCCAATGTTCGATATAGCGCTCCTCTCTGTATGGGTAAAATTCCCAATTTTACGAGATCGGAGGGATCCTACTTCATCCCCCTGTCTACGGAAAATTGGAAATTCTCTCCCTCCACAAACGATGACGTTTTTTGGACGAACTCCAAGGCTGCTAGAGATATTCGCTCGACGAGCTCTCGCTCCGAAAACATCTACCGTTAGGAGGCGTACGAATCGCGCCTTTTCAGAATAACCCATACAGAGAGGGGTAGACAAGACCCATTAGTAATAGACTTCAAAGGAGGGTTTCATCGGCTTCTTTTCCCAAGGAAGATATGAATTTTAAAAGTTTAATCTTTATTGGAGAAATTTTAAATTAAACTCGATTGAACAGAAAATTTGATATATATAGCGCTAGAATTATCAAAACGCCGTGATTGGTCATTTAATCTATATAATCTCAACATCAATCCAAATAAGGATGAAAATTTAAATATTCATATATAAATATAGACGGAATAAGAAACATTTTGCCTTTTCTGTATCCCGACTCATAAACAAGAGCCTATACTCCTCAACGTCTAGAAAAATTTTATAAATTTACTATTCGCTCTCTCGAATTTACGTTTTGATGACGTTGTTGACGAGAGGGGAAAAAACTAGGGCGATCGCCACTGAGCCCAAAACTGACAGACCCGACTATTTTTCCTAACCCCCTCTCTTCTAGAAGAGGATTAGCGGACTATGACCTGCTTACTAAAGCCTCTTGTTCATTCCGTCTATATTTGTATACGAATTCCTGGTACCACTAAAAGAAAATTGCTATTTTGCAACTTGATTATGATTAGCTTGCTCTGATCCCTGAAAGTACCTTGAAACTCCTCGATCTTAATGTCTAGATTAGACACCCTGTACGTAACCTAAATTTGGAGTGATAATGAGTTTGCCATTTGTGTACGATTCTAAAAATTCTCAACTGCAGGACCTTTCTGGGAATTTAACGCGAATTCGTTTCCCAATAATAGTTTTACGCCCTACAGAATTAATATTATAAGCCGGCTAAAGGAATAATCTATAAATTTAAAGCCCTAAATATATAGCGAGGCGAGTATCGCTCGTTGAGTCATTAAGACTTTTGATTGTTTTGCCAATTTGTTATTGATCTAACTGCGCGAAGAGTCAGTAGAAATACGTATATTGAATGCGAATTTTCGCGGAAAATTTAATAGTTCCGCGAATTTCAATAATTATTCGTTGATGTAATAAAGACAAATCGTGTTGTTCAATACTACAACGAAGTGCATCAAGTTGCAGCCTTAAATTGGACTTAATTAGCCATAAAAAAACAGTTGAAAAGGAGTCAAAATTTATTGCTTTTATTGAAATTTCGCTATAATTGATTTATTGTAATATGAGTCTGTAAAATTCGCTACATGTGAGTACTTGACATTTTGCACAAGGTTATATTAGCTATTTTGTTGATATTAGTCATAAATTGTTAAATTGGCTCATTTTATTTAAATTTTACCAAATTGGACCACAAAATAATATCAGTTTTGGGCTAAATTAGTCAAATTTACAATATATTATCCTATTTCATCAGTTTTTTGCAAATTTTCCCATTGCTTGGAGTCAGTTTCGTTCTATTATATTCAGGGAGTTTCGATACTGTCCAAATTTTTAGAGAATATGTTACTCGTCCGTTATATTGGAAATAGTCTGTAAAACATTTTAACTACTGAAAAATTTAGGGATGGACGTATATATAGAGGAAAGTTACTTTATTTAGCCTTCTTTTACGCAGTGTAATTTTAACCAAAGATGGATTCATATTCGAGATATGATTAATCTTCAATTGATAACCAATAATTGATTAATATTCACGGGTATATCTGACTAAAAATGACCCCAACAGGTCGGCAGCTTATTCCTATAGGCCTCAGTCTCCAGTTGGTAGTCATCTAAATAAGTTTAGACTCCGGGATGGCTATTGAGCCAAGTAATTAATACTACTGATGTAATTAATTAATAATACTTATTTAGATAATAAGGAAATCTGAAAGAAAAAAATCTATGGCAAAACTAATTAGCGTATCCAATAATTGATAAAATTTAATTTATTTTTTCATTGTGTTTTTCATCTGGGAATGAATTTGACTTTATTTTGGATGATAATTTTTGATTAGCTAAAAAAAATAAATAGCTGTCTACAATAATTAAACTCGACAGTTTAACTTATAATTAAAGTTATCTTAAATTTTATGATCTTAATTAGAACCCTTGAAGGCAGATTATTTTTCTTCAATCTTCCCTGGGAAACGGACTAGTATTACAGGGAAGTGGGACGCGATCAAAACATTAGAGGTCGATATACAAAGCTTCACATACTCCTCTTTAAGTTATAGTGTATATATACTATTTATGTCCGACCCCTAATTTTTAAAGCCGAATGACTGGTTGGGTGGGGTCAAAAGATATATATCTACTAGGAAAAATGATTCAGGAAGTGCGCTAGATGGCTAGCCGAACCATATAGGAAAGGAACTGGGCAAAAAGAAATAGAGAAAAATTCCTTTTCCTGGAAGAAAAAAAATACACCCACCAAACTTTTCAACGGAGCCGCCAAAAACTTCACCCAAAATGTTTTTTCTTTCTTTCTTTTTTCTATACGTTCCATTTACCAGGCCTTGGACTCATTTTTTATATAACTTTCTTTTACAAGATGTACCAGCGACTTTAACGTTAAAGACTAAGTGTCATCTAAAAAAGTGAGGTTTATAAAGTCAAATATCTCAAAAAACAACTTTGACATTACCAATTTTTATTTTAAAAAATATAAAAACAAACATAAATACAATAATAATGTAAAAATATTTAATTCTCACGATATCATTTTAATTATTTAAAATAATAAAATTGACATGAGCCACTCGTTAAAGGTTATTCCGCCACTGATAGAAATCGCGAAAAAAATCCAAAATCTCCCCCGATCTTAATATGGCTGTAACTTTTCTCTGCAACCTCCTAGGCATAAACCAATTGCATCATTAGAAATTAGACATTCCCTAGATTCATATAAAATAATAAAATCCTGCCTCCCCACTCGAAAAAGTTGCCTCGTCACTAATTGAAATCAAGCAAAATTTCCAAAAATTACCCATCTTAAAATGACCGTGACTTTTCTTTACTATCACCAAGGTATAAAACAATAGCTTCTTTAGAAAGAAGGCATTCCCTAGATTAATTTAAAACCATAAAATTGACACGAGCCACTCGTTAAAGATTATTTCGCCACTGATAGAAATCGCGCAAAAATACAAAAATGACCCCTATACTAAAAAGGGCGTAACTTTTCTCTACAATCTCCTAGGCATAAACCGATTGCATTATGTGAAACTAGACATTCACTAGATTCTTATAAAATAATAAAACCCTGCCTCGCCACTCGAAAAGATGCTTCGCCACTAATTGAAATCGAGCAAAATTTCCAAAAATGACCCATATCTTAATGGCCGTAACTTTTCTTTACTATCACCAGAAGCCGATGAAACCCTCCTTTGAAGTCCCCTATACTCCCGGGTCTTGTCTACCCCTCTCTGTATGGGTTAGTCTCAAAAATCGCGATTCGTACCCCTCCTAACGGTAGAAATTTTCGGAGCGGGATATGTACAAAGATTAAAAAAAAATTGTGGCCATGATTAACTTATTTTAAAATTTCTTACACTTTCTATCAACATAAATGTGTTCGGGCTAATTAAAATTGTAAAGCTTGCATACAAGATTATCACATTTAGACATATGTTATATGTAATTAATTATTATTACGAAAGACATAATAATATATTGAAACATCGTGACGTGATATAAAACCTTTTTGCAGAAGAAAGAACTTCGTTAAATCCTAGATTTTTGTTTTAACTGTCTCGCGTGTGGACTTTAAAAAGAGTGAAGGAAAGTGAGTAGTATTTGGGCAACTTTGGGGAATATACTAGAGGTAGAATGAACGCGCGCCCGGGTCTAATATAGAGGCTAGTGGGTCCATCGAAGAATTACTCCCCATGTCATTTCTTAAAAGAAGACATCATCCCTGTAACTCTCCCGGGGCGAAGAGTTGAGGGAGGACGGAGAGGAGAGGGGGACCGAAAAATCTAGAGAGAACTAAAATGAAACTCTTTCATCTTTCTTCTTTCTCTCTAATCTTCATTCTTCTTAAAATCAAATTTAATCAACTCATTTTTCCATAATCGTATTTTTTAATCTTTTTTTTTTCTCTCGCTTTCTTCTTCCAATCTCTTTCTGTCGTTTATTCCGAATCAACGACTATCTTAATTTTACTTTTACTTTAAAATTTCCGGAATCCGAATGGAATTAATAGAAACGTCCTTATGGCAAATTTTATTTTTTATCTCGGTTTTGTTTTAAAGTGAATGTGAAGTGGAATGTTTCAATTTATTTAGTTATCGTCTTAAATCTTTGGAAAATAATAGCCAAAGCTGTAGCGAATTAATACACAGTGTTAATCCTCGTCTACACTGGATTAAAAGTAAATCTTGTAAATTTTTCTAGAACAGGTAAAAATTATGCTTTGATTTCAATCTATATTCACAACAGCAGTAATAATTCAGTCTTCATTAGTCTTAATACTTACGAAAATCAACTGTAGGCTCTACAATAGCCACGCGACCATTATTACCGATGACATAATATTGCAGGGAATTTTTATTTTAAAAATTTCGAATTTATATGGCTACTATAGAATATGTATTTTTACTGTCGATAATTTGGAATCTTAAGAGTCCATTAATAGGCCGAGTCTCAAAATAAGTTATACTTAATGGAAAAAGATGAGTCGGATTTATACACAATGTTGAAAATCATAGAGAGATAAAGTAGTTTGTGTCAACTCCCCTTGAACGAGAGTATATTTGAATTATGGTGAAGGGAATTGTCTTAAATTGGCTACTAAGAATATATCAGATTGGGCATAACAACGTTTCTTTGTAAAATAAATTAAGGTTAGGCTTAGCGACATTATTAATTAATTTGGGTATATATTTTCAATATGGCTTTAATTAAAAATTTCCTAATGAAAGAAAAATATTTTCAGTTATTTATTTTAGTTTCATTCATTCTTTAACCCTTCTTTGAAGTCTGGCATTTTATTTTTACGCGGAACTGTACCGAAACTAGAAAAATTATTATTTTTATTGGCTAGGGCGCCTCGTGTTTTTTTTTTTTTTTTTTTTTTTTTTTCCCTTTTAACAATTGGAGAGAAAGTTTTAATAAGGAAATCGACTTCCGAATCGAAATGGTCCGAGAGAAAACGATTCTCTTCCGAGCCAATGATTCGAGCTTATTGGATTTTGATTGGAACCGCCAAAATACGTTAGCTGTAGCTTCGAAATGAAATTCACCTCCCCTTGCCAAGTTCCCATTTTTTTTTATATTTTGTTTTTTTGATGATGATTTTTATTTTAATGACATGCAAAGAAGCTAGTAATGGAAAAATAATTGCTTTTTAGCCACACCCTTACCAATGGGTATTATTTTTAATATGATTTTTCAAAATATTTCTCTTTAAAAATAGTATGCAAAATTCTCCGAATGTCATCTTATCCTTGCTTGAGAATAGATGTAGCGCAGGTGAAACATTTCTACAGGCGTTGGGTATAAAATACATTAGACCTCTTACCCCTAATATCTACCTTTACTTTGATCATCAAAGCTGGACAGAAAAAGCACTGCTACAGGCGTTTTTATAAAAATAATAATTTATTTTTTATTCAATCCTTGAAAATTTTTGAAAAGTAGGTTCGCAAAACTTTGCATATAATTCCCCGAAGGATTTAGAGTTGTCGTTTCTTATTTTTTTTACTCTAGGTCCTATTTAATTAAAATTCGAGGCAATGCTTGGAAAAAACGAAGCCCTTTTTAATATCAAAATAATGAGATTTTGCTAATTTTTTTTTTTTTTGCTTTTTTCTTCCGCTATCATTCCCTCGAAACATTAAATACCAGTAAAGGATGTGACGGCTGTTTTTAATGATATTCTACTAAGCCTATTTATTTTTCGTGATGTTAATGGGGAAGCAGCGAAAGCTGACTCGTATTTTTAGGCTTAGCTAAAAGAGACGCTTGAATAATTTCTACACTGTATAAGTTATCCTATTAATTTAGTTCATTTTTGGCAAAATAAATGACAAGAATTACATGGCGGTTAAAGAGGGGAAATATTCAACAATGGAGCAATAAAAACGGGGTAAGAATTAAAATCACGGCAAAAAGGCTTAAGTTAACCAGCCTAGTTTCGGTAATTGTGGGGACCGTGACATTTACATCGTTTTCTAATATATCTTAGATGAAAATTAATTATTAAAGATTATACGCCTCGGTCCTAAAGTTTAGCTGAAATATTTAAGCCTAATATTGATGAGTTATTAAAATCAATAAAAGAGTCTTCAATATACATTTAAGATTTAGGTCATATTTTGAACTTTAACCTTTTCATTTAAAAGTATAATGCCGTAGTTTGTATTATTCCAGAAAAGTTGAAAATACGCTATGAAGTATGAATCTTTGATATAAATATTTTATTTTTGAAATTAATATTAATAGGTTCTAGCTGTGTTTATTGTTATACAAAAAGAGGTTGCTACGCACCCTTGAAAAAGGAAAATTACCTCATTAGGGTAAACTCGCAAAAGGGACAGAAATTATAAATTGTTCAAGTACTCGTAGGCGTTTGAAGTATAAGATATCTCGGCACGTTCATTCTTTTCTATAGACATGTCGTTTTTTTTTTTTTTTATCTCCGAAAAGATATGTAAAGTCTGCTGTATTTTTTGTCGTTGAAATCCCAAAGTGACCCGCTGACTGTAGTATGATAATATAGATGCTAATACGTCTACAAAAAATACATCATTTTTTCTTCGGGACCTTGGGATAGATGGAAAAGGTTGAGGGGAAGAAGACGCGAAGGAAGGGAAGAAAAAGCGACGTCAATTTATATCGCGCCACTATTTATTACGTGTTTTCGACGTTGAACATAAAGCGCATGCATTTATTCATTTCAACGTTATTTCTCTAAAGCCGCGTTCATACTAGACCTTGGAATCGATTTAAACTGTTTCAAAACGTTTCGCTAGAGTCCTGTGAACGTGAAACCTCTTTTCTCTAATCGATTTTGTGCGATTTCTCGAAACTGCTTCGGGAACCAGTTTCGTACCGATTTGGTTTCTACAACCGATAGATGAAGCTACGATATATCGATTTGTAACACGTGATGCTTAAAACGATTCCTGGCGATTTGAATATCGGATTGATTTTATCGTATCAAATCAATTATGAAATGCTAGTGTGACCGTAGCTATAGATGATGCTACAATAAATCGATTTATAAACACATGACGCTTAAAACGATTCCTGGCGATTTGATTTTACCGTTTCAAAACGTTTTAGAAATGGTAGTGTGACCGTAGCTTACGTAATAATCCTATATATTCGATACCATCTCGGGCTGGCAGCGCGCGTACATCTAGGCTAGCTCCCTTTATATTTATCCCTACATATGTAAAACTAGCATTGAGATAACTTGTACCTATGTACGTTACGAACTAGCTTACAAGTTAAAATCGAATAGATCCTTCAACTTCAATCTCAGCATCTAAAATTCGTTCCATTTAGATTATAAAACATTAGTGAAAAATATTATCAAACAAATATTTCTACTTATTCGAAAAGTAGGATTAACACGAATCCATGGAGAATTTAATATTTCCGAAGTCTCCGGGCGAATCACTCTTTTCCATCTTTGACCATGTCGTTAAACTTTTTAAACTATAGGCCTAAAGGCGCGTTTTCAATCAATTTTTTTTTTTTGGCTAAAAATCGATCTTTTACGTCAAAACAAAGTTGAAGCTTAAATCAAGCTTTTTCTTTTAAACCACGTGAACAGTCTTCAAGTTACGGAAAATCGGGTATCTATGCCTATATGGATTTCGTTTAAGCTTCTCATGGAAAAACGGAAGCAAAAGCTTGAAAATCGTTGATTGAAAAGGGGGTGCTTGCGAAAACTCGTCAACAACCAGATCGCCATGGATCATGTTAAGCCTACTTTTCGAATAAGTTAAATGGAGGCTGTCATCATTTTTATTGAAATGTCTACTTAATATTAATATAATAATAATTTAATTAAACGTATAAATTCCATACCTCTGGGTTGACGCGGTTTCATAAACTTCAAAATTAAAATGCCAAATGCAAATTTGCATGATTCTGGCTTGATTAATCTTTTAAATATTAAAAACCCCTTTCGACTAAGATCATTTTGTCAAATTGACATCAGATTAAGAAATTATATAAATTCTTCTTTTATCAGACTGAAAATTTTAATTATAAGCTTGTAAAATGCTATTGAAAAACTGGTTTTCTATAATTTGAATGTAAGTCCCTTTTCAACTTGTTGTTGTTACATATACCACTCGCTTATTTAATTCAACAGATTAAACCTTACTTCGATACTTTTATATTTTCTCGTATATAACCCACCACGGGATGGGCGTATTTGTATACGCTTCGTTTACTCTGATTGGTTGGTTGAACGAATAGTCAGACTTATAATATATATATTGAAAGTATAGGGAGCCAATTTTCTAACGTATCTTTGGCCATCAGCCGAAAAGGTTCTATATTAAGACGGGAGAAGCAGAAAAGACACGAAACTGAGCTCCTTTATATATATCGAGCTGGAAATAAACTTTGGCCGCGCGGCACTATACAGCGCTAGAATATATACCTTTAAAAGGAGTGACTTTAATCCCTTTTAGATTGATTACCGATCTTGGCCAGAGAAGAAAGTAAAGGGTTTGCGCGAGAGCCAACCGTACGACATTCGGTCCAATTTACTTCGAGCAACGCGCGCGAAACTGAACCCAGGGATATATTTTAGTAAAGAGCATGCCTTACTGATCTGCAAATAAATTAATTTATGAAGGATGTTTTTCTCGTCAAATAATCAGGAATTTTCCAATGCGCCGTTGTGGTAAAAAGTCTACCAAATTCTGTAAATATCCTAGTAATTTTAACTCATCCAGAGATGTTTGGTATGCACTCAAAATATTACAGGCAGTTGTTTTATGAAATAAGCTCCCGAAAATAAAATGAACCCCTAGCAAGAGAGTGGGCTTAGTAATCCCTGGATTTCGGCAGGGAAGAGATCGTGAATTTGAAAATTTTGATCCGCCTCTTAGTTTCTTATTGGTTTCTTTAATTTTATGTATTCGTTACGTTCCTCACCAATGACTTTAAACGTTCCCCAGCTAGTGAGTTAACTAAATAATAATCACGATGGAAGATTACGGAGAAGGTGAAGTTGAAGTGCACGAGGGAAAATATGACAGCGAACATTTTTCTGATTGGTATCTTCAATTGTAAGCCTTTGTGACTTTATTCGCGATGGGAATGACGAATAAATGTACCCCAAAGAATGAGTGAGATAAAACATTATCATGTAAAGGCGGTGAAATAAGAATTTCTCCGTTTTAGTCTGGGTGCTATCATCATTTGAGACGTTTCACTTAAATGAGATTTCTCTCAAATCCAATTGAGGATTATCCTTTAAGAATCATTTTAACCGGATAATCTCCTTTCCCAAACATCGCTTAGTTGCTTCAAGTAAGAAGAACGGACTATAGTAATCTGAAAATAAGAAGTATATAAGTCACTCGGTATATACGGGGGTGGAGTGCGAGTTTAGTAGACTTAGACTCCCCCTCCCGAATAGGTCGATTAATCCTCGTCGATTGTCTTTAAGTATTTTAAGAAGTAACATATAGGATATGTTACACCCCCCCCGCCTTCACCCCAATCATCCCACCCCTTTCACCTATTTCGAGAGTTTAAAGAAGCGAGTTAGATGGCGAGATAAAGGTTAAGAGCGAATACCCCCCTTCCTACATCAAACTGTACAAAGAAAGACCCAGCCATAACAAGTAGGAAGATTCAATGTTATAACCTGGTTTTACACTCAATTACCGCCGTTCCAACCTATAAATAAACATCGCAATTGTTTATCAGTTGAGAAATCGCGAGGAAGAACTTATAGGTCAACCTGAAAGTCTAGGGGACAGGTAACTACCATCATTATTAAAGGGATACCATAGTTTCTGAAACCAATTTTATTTTATGCAATTTAGGCTACTAAAACATGCCAAAGGTTTATATATATATATATATTTTGAATCGTTTTTAATGCTACTCAATTTCCATTTGGAGTTCAATAGTTCATGAATAATCCGTGTTGACCTAATTCCTATTTGGGTAAAGTTAAATTTCAAATGTCTATAAGATTAAATTTCTGAGAAGGCGAAACTGATCTTTAGATAAGTATGTTAGTATTAGTAGTCACGTATTCTTAGGGTTAAGACGTGTTCTCGGTAAATCGAATTGAATAGCGTTTGACCGCCTTAGGGCGCGGTGACTAGAATTATATCGGTTTAATTCCATAATTAGGGTTCCTAAATAGATTTCTTAGAGTTCGTTTTGAAGTAAACCAAACGTCTATTAACTTGAAACTTCTAATTTGTTTAAGTAACTCATCGATACACGATAGATAATGCTCGTTTAATTCGATGAATGCGTGATGTAATTTGTGAATTGGAGCAATATGAAGTAATTTATCAGTAATATTGATAATTTCCACAAAATCTTTATTAATAAAAATTATCGGTGATAATGTCCATCACTAACGATACCAGAGGCGCCACTATCTAAAATAGTTTTTTATTTTCACACGCTAACACAGATACTGCGTTTTCCCCATAATTTTATTTGCAACTTAGGACATAAAAATATCTAATTTATATAAAGCTGAAACTCAAAGATAAAAAAGGCCACGATTTTTATTATAGTTGTCAATAAAATTTAAATAAATCAGATAAAATAGAGGATGGCTATTGATAAAAATTAAAAATCTTACAAAGTAATTGATAATTATTAATAAAATATATAAAATAATTCGTATATTTAATAATTATTGAATTTCAATTAGTAAATTTTTCTCTTCAAAGATAAATTACCCTAAATGTTAGCATTTCTTTGAACATAGTTGCGCGGCAGTTGAAGCACTTTCACAGGCGTTAGATACAAAATTCATTACACCACTAACCCCTATAATTTAGCTTTATCTCTAATACCTAATAATTCGGGATTATTTTAAAAGTATCTAGACTAAAAGATAGAGGACGAAACTAAATCTATCGAAGGAAAAGCGCTAGAAGAGGAAACGTTAAGGCTGCCTGGGGTGAACTCGCAAAAACTAAAAAGAAAATAGGCCTAGTGAGCGACTTAATCAATATCGAGGGAGGAAATCCGCGGCAATACACGAAGCCGGTCTTCGGGGACATCCCCGCTCTCCACCCACGCACGCACGGACCCACCAGCTTTCCTCTACACTACCCCACGAGCTGAAGAAAAAATAAAGACTTTAAGAGGGAAGAAAGACGGAAAAATGATAGGATGGGATTGGATACACCGATTTCAGTTTATACAACGCCCATACAGAGAGAAGAGATATCATAAACTGTATATTATATGTCTGTCTATATGCCTGTATATATCTGAAACGCGACTGCATTTTAAAGCGGAAACGACGTATCTTGGTTTTCCCATCATTTTTCAATCGAAATTTTAAATTAGGCGATCAGAAACATGGGAAAATTTCCTAAATTAAATATAAAATTAGTATCCTTCAGTAAACTAGCTTTGAGATTTCAAAAGAAATAATTTTCATTATCTTTGTGTTGTGTTTTCTTCTAAATTAAGAATTCACACATATCTACGTAGAAGTATTTTTATTCTTCCTTTCATGGAAATAATTCATATTGTTTTGACGCACCCCTAAAAATATTTATTTTATTAAATCATAGTGACGCCATTAGACCGCATATTAATTAGTTAATATTTAGTTTATAAATATTGATAAAATCAAGAGTATTACGATAAAACAATTTGATTAAATTACTCATTCATAATGACAAGAATTGAATATACCATTTCAACATATTTTTAAGCAATTCTTTCACGCTCTAAATTGCGCACCAATCTGGTTCCAAATAACCAAAGAAAAATAATAATTATTTAAATAATAATCACGCTACATAAAAGATTAATCCAAGCACTAGCTTTTAATGTACAAAATACATAAATCAAGTGATTAGGACTTTAAATTGATTTTTAAATCCTCAACATTTATTTCTGTATTGTTTATCCAAATAACTTTAATTTGGTTTCGTAATTTTCCCGAAATATCTGAAATGTGTTCTTTTTCAGTTCAAGTCCATAACGTAAGTCTTTAAAAGTGGCCTGATTTTTCTTTTTTGATCCAAAATATCGTGAATAGAAAAGAAGTGTGTTAAAAAAATCATTTTTCTGCCCCTCTTTTCTTTCATAATCCAATATTTTCAAAGCTCGGCGTGAAAACCTCTCCTCGAAAAAAAAAAACAAAAAAAACTTAAAAACAAGTTCAGTATATATAGAAAGAGAGAAAAGTGCAAAATAAAAATCTTCCAAATATTGGTTGTCCTATTTTTAGGTAAGGAGGGAAGAAAATCGACAAAATATGTTGGTGGTTTGAGGGAATAAGCAGTTTAGTCGGTATAACACGATGTATGAGGTTATTAAGAACGCCATTATTAAAAGCCTTAATTCAAGAACGAGCTAACTCTTTAAGGTTGATCCTTTTAAAGTTACGACGTATTCGCTGTTAGAAGACGATTATGTAAACATCGTCGCCATTAGCGAAACGGGAAAATGGGTTTACTTTTGGGGTTATCGTCTTTGGTACGTTTATAGTCTCTTGTAGTCTAATTTAAGGGCGAAAAAACCGTTAGAAAATAATAGATTGACTCTTGTTATTACCCTTTTTAATCGATTTTCTTATTTTGGACCGTGAGAGATTGAGTTTAATGTATTTAAATTTTGAATTCGTCCAATTATATCCTCTTATTAAGGCACTTGATATGATATAGTGCTTATATCTAATATATTTAAGTATACCCTTCTTCGATAGGATTGAACCATATAGAATTGAGAGATGTTCCTCTTCTCGATCCTTAACAAAAGCATCCCCAAGATTTTCTCTCTTTCCCTCTCTAAATTGATTATCGATATTTTGATAAAGAGGTACGCTATATTTTTTGTTTTTCGTTTAACTATAATTTCGCCCCGAGTCCTAAAAATTTAGTGCAGAAACAATGGAAATATTTTAAATTACATTATTTGATAAATTTAATGAGAGCTAACGGATCGATGTACAGGTTTCCAATACCTTTTACGAATCACCGTGACCTAAGGAAGTTCTAACGTTAATTGAGTGCCATCGGAGTTCTAAGTGAGCGCCCATCGGAGTTCTAAGTGAGCGCCCATCGGAGTTCTAAGTGAGCGCCCATAGGAGTTCTAAGTGAGCGCCCATCGGAGTTCTAAGTGAGCGTCCATAGGAGTTCTAAGTGAGCGTCCATAGGAGTTCTAAGTGAGCGTCCATAGGAGTTCTAAGTTATCGCCTAAAAGGAGTTCTAAGTTATCGCCTAAAAGGAGTTCTAAGTTATCGCCTAAAAGGAGTTCTAAGTTATCGCCTAAAAGGAGTTCTAAGTTATCGCCTAAAAGGAGTTCTAAGTTATCGCCTAAAAGGAGTTCTAAGTGAGCGCCTGAAAGAAATTCTAAGGTGTAAGTGATTGCCTAAAGGAGTTCTAAGTGAGCGCCGAAATTAGTTCTGAGTGAGTTCCGAAATTAGTTCTGAGTGAGTTCCGAAATTAGTTCTGAGTGAGCGTCCATAGGAGTTCTAAGGGAGCGTCCATAGTAGTTCTAAGTGAGCGCCTGAAAGGAGTTCTAAGTGAGCGCCTGAAAGGAATTCTAACGTGTAATTGATTTCCTAAAGGAGTTCTAAGTGAGCGCCAAAATTAGTTCTGAGTGGGTGCCGAAATTATTTCCGAGTGAGCGTACAAACGAATTCTAAGCGAGCGCCCATAAGAAGTTCTAAGTGAGCGCCCATAAGAGCCCCATTAGAAGTTCTAAGTGATCGCCCAAAAAGTATATTGTTCTATGTGAGCGCCCAAAAAGTAGTTCTATGTGAGCGACCAAAAAGTAGTTCCCAAGTGAGCGCCCAAAAAGTAGTTCTAAGTGAGCGCCCAAAAAGTAGTTCTAAGTGAGCGCCCAAAAAGTAGTTCTAAGTGAGCGCCCAAAAATAGTTCTCGCTCTGAGCTCAATTAGATCTCAGTGTACGCAAAGAAGTGAGCGCGAGCGAGGAATTTCAGTTTCAACACGCCTTTAAAAATGAGAATAGTCAATAAACATATATTTCAATATCAAAGAAACGAAATCTTTCTTGTTATATTTCGAGTAACTCGCGTGACATTCATATACGGGATTAAGTATTTACCTACTCCGTAGTTTAAATAATGAAAATGTGTTTTATTTTTTTCGTTGTCGCAAACGAGGCGTAAAAACAAATATTTCCACACCGCGGCACTAACCGGCTTTGTTTCATCTTTTTTAGAAGAAAGCCAAGAATCGGAATCGCAAAGATTAACTTTTTATTTTCATTTTATTTCATTTCTAAAGTATAGCTGTTACCATTATCATTATAGTTATTATTTGGTCGCGTGTTACGGTTTCGTAGACAAGCGCGAAAACAATGCTTTACACGCTTACAAAGGCTTAGCAAAGTTAGTCCACAAAAGGGCACGATTCAAGAAATAATAAAATTACAAAACATATAGTAAAACCAAACACTTTTCGTAAAAGGAGAGTGAAATGTTTTTTCTATAGCTACTATTACTAAAAATAAGACCTTTTTAGTATTAAATTAAAAGCAGTTGCCCGACTAAATGTGTAAGCCAATCCTTTTGGCGAGTGATATTCAGTATCGACTTTATTTTGGTAAGATCGCGAACTCTGACCAGGTCCCGTGACGCTTCAAATCGGGCTAATCTGTAGAGGATTTAAATAAAATCGCCTCAACACGCGCTGTAAATGCACGTTTTCAATCAATAGTTTTGACCAAAAATTGAGCTTTTGCCTCAAAACAAAGTTGAAGTTTTAAAACAAATGTTGGGAGTCTTTTGATTGATAGCGCGGGACAAAAATATTAGTGAAATTCGGGGAATTCAGTGAAATTTAAGGTTTGGGCTTATTCGGTCAAAATCGGTTGTTTCATAAAATAGACTAAAAACCATTTCTGCAGAGTGCTCCATTTTTTGACTGAAGGGGGTCTTTCATGGAAATATTTGTGGGAAAACTTGGAAATTTCAGGGAAATCGGTTTCGCGAAAGATGTACGAACTCTCCTAGATGAATCTCACCAAAAACCCTGCAATAAACCCCAAAACAACCCTAGAACTACTCAAAAACACTCTTAGAATTATCAAAACTAACTCTAAAATCACCCAAGCAACAAACCTATAGAAACAAACTCTAGAATCACTTCAAAACAAATCCTAGACAAACTGTTGATTCTCCTCTTGAACATCTTAAAACCAACCCTCGAATTACCACAAAACAACAAATTGAATTACTCCAAAAGAAACCCTGGATACCTAAAACAACCCCTTGAATTATCTGAAAACAACCCCTAGAATTACCGCCAAATATACACCAGAATTATTCCCAATAAATTCGCAAAAAATTCCAATTTAACGAGTTCTATAATAATTAACACAGTTGCCATAAAATAACCAATCTATTTATGCCAAAATAACACAAAAACCATGTCTTATTTAACGTATTGTGAAGTCTTACTAACTTCTACATTAATAAATATTTTATAGTCTACTGAAAAAAATAGGTTTAAAAATTCCGCGTTGTACGTATTACTGTATTCTATTACTGAACATTTCCACGCAAAACCACCATATTTATAATTTTTCAAATATTTAATTTACACCGTGCCCAACTGTACAGTATTAAAAATTCTATATTTGACTTGAAATTTGTGCATTTTAGGAGTTGTAATTTAGGCATAGTAGTATACTACCGTCTCCCCCACCCATCTTCCCCGATCGGCGATAGACGACAGTCGGACAGTTCAGTGTCGCGTGAACACAGTCCTGGTCGATTTGCCGGAAATGGGCCCTTGTCTCATAGCCGCGCCGCCATCTTTTTGTAGTAACAGGTTGCCAGACTATTCCTAATTTTATTTCCCACAAACCAAATTCAAGTTGTTAGTCCAACGCTTCCTATATGATAAAGTATAGGAGGCGTTGGTTAGTCTGTAGCTATTTTCACACTACAAAAAGATGGCGGACGATCACGTGACAAAAAGTTTTCCCCGCCAAAATTTTCGCGAGGTTCTCTAGACTTCCGGTTTTGGAAATCGACCAGGACTATTCTGTTACCGTATTCTCGGTAGGCCCGAAATGAAATCTTAATTAAATCGAGTTTAAACTATCGTTTATGTGCGAATTTTACGACCAAAAGAAACCTAAAATATCCCAGATTAATGATACGACAAAATTAACGCCTCGCGTTTCCGTAAAATTACGACAAGTTGAGGTTTTGACTGTGGTATTGTCGTATTAGGCTTAGCGATTGTTGCTTTAAGCCTCGAGAGTCGAGACCGGCGGGAGAGGCGAGGAGGCGGCGACCTCCATTATTCCGGCGCTCACTAAAAGCCGCGTTACTCAATTTGGACAAGATTTGGACAACTTTTAATTTACTTTATATCTGGTGTTCGTGTTTGGATTTTATTGTCAGAATGTACCGAAACATTTGGATCCCAATTTTGGGTGAGTTTTAATTTTACTGGTTTTTTACAGGTAGTGTTTTTGTCGGGTTGTTGACTTGGGCTAGGCTTAGCGCCTCCCGGCCACACCGCATTGTTTTAGCGCAAATTAGCGGGCATTTTCCTCCTATTTAAGGTGTAATGGAGAGGGGGTCTTTTTTACCCGCGACAAAATGTTGTAGATGTAGAGTCAAAGTGCTGACGTAACGTTTTCAACTTTAAAACCAGCAAGGTTGAAAAGGGGTAACATTTTAAGGCAATAAGATTAAAATATATATTTCGGGATCAAATTAAACATGATGGGAAATTGAAAAATTAAATACGATACGTTAGGAGGTTTTAATTAAATACGATACGTTAGGAGGTTTGGATTAAATACGTTAGGGGCTATTAATTAAATACGTTAGGGGCTATTAATTAAATACGTTTGGGGGTTTTAATTAAATACGTTTGGGGGTTTTAATTAAATACGTTTGGGGGTTTTAATTAAATACGTTTGGGGGTTTTAATTAAATACGTTTGGGCAGGAGTAACATAGTAAAACCTCCCTTCGGGAGGGAAGTATACAACGAGCATATTTACGCGGGACATCCTCGTACCACTAATTCCAACGCGCATCAATACACCGTAATAAGGCTAGCAAAAAATAGCGCCGCCGCCGTGAAACCAGTTAGTATTCTTGCGCGTGATAGCGTCGTCTGAATCATGATTATACAAGGTTTTTCGTGATCCTTATGGGAAACTGAGGATTCTATTCTTTTTTTTTATTATAAGTTTGATTAAAAATTTAATATTATGGGAGAGTTATTCGATACGGCCGTAATCACAAACCCAGAGTTTTTAAGACAAATACCAAAAGGTGAAATTCTGGACTTACAATCATAATACTAGGCCTAGGCTTAGCTGGAGGACAATATAAAAGTAATTTATAATGGTTTTCTTACTTGTTTCGATAATTTATTCCTGGGTTCTCCTTCTTCAATTTCATGCGACACAGATCTACGTTTACAAATATATGTCTGTGTACTTTTATTTACAATATCCTTCAAAAAGGTATTGCACTGCGTTTCGGCATCCATCTTAATTCTTTTTCTTATACGTTCAGTTGCCTAGTCCACGCGCGCTATCGAACCAATTCTTTTTCTTATACGTTCAGTTGCCTAGTCCACGCGCGCTATCGAACCTTTTTCTTATACGTTCAGTTGCCTAGTCCACGCGCGCTATCGAACCAATTCTTTTTCTTATACGTTCAGTTGCCTAGTCCACGCGCGCTATCGGTTCGTAGTCATAAGACCGACTTCTCGATAGGCCGAGATTATTTTTGGCCGACTGTGATTTAGGCCGAGGGGTTCCCACAATCGGTCTAAAAGTGAACTTCGTTTGGCCGATTCACATTGGGCCGACTCTCAAAATTTTCGATTCGGCCTTATAAGTTTTCGGGCTAAAGAGAGCCCGCCAAACGAACACTTCGTTTGTCCGAATCTATTTAGGCCAACCCTTCAAAAGGCCGACTGCAATATCGAGTCGGCCTTAAAAAGGATCGGCCTAAAGCGAGTCGGACCAACGAATCCTTCGTTTGGCTGACTCTCTTTAGGCCGAACGATCTTAAGGCCGAACGATCTTAAGGCCGACTCGATATTACAATCGGCCTTTTGAGAGTTCGGCCTAAAGAGAGCCGTTCTATCGGGGCCTTCGTTTGGCCGACTCTCTTTAGGCCGATTACTCTTTAGGCCGACAGAATATTACATTCGGCCCTATGCGTGTTCGGCCAAAAGAGAGTCGTTCTATCGGGGCCTTCGTTTGGCCAACTCTCTTTAGGCCGAATACTCTTTAGGCCGACAGAATATTACAGTCGGCTTTAAGCGTGTTCGGCCTTAAGAGAGTCGTTCTATCGGGGCCTTCGTTTGGCCGACTCTCTTTAGGCCGACTATTCTTGAGGCCGACTCGTTCTCCGACCCCTCTTACGGGTTACCCCCCTTATGAACGGATGAATTCTACTCTCTTTTGGCCAGTCGGGCAATGTGCGAACGAAACTGTATGTATCCATGTTTAAAATAGGGCATTTTCAAGGGCGAGTAAGTGGATGAAAATTCAAATTCAAAAATTTCATTTTTTATGTGGTGAACTAGAGACTTTTACCGACTAGATGTAACTTTAAAATTAAAATTATCTCTTAAATAGCATTTAGTATATCTAAAATAATAAGGTGCAGTTAAGAGTTTTAGATCACGTTTTATGTGACAACTAATAATATTATAATTCCATCCGAATGAAGTTTTCAGGAAGTGCTTATCCATGTATTTAGAAGTTTCTAATTTAAGGGAGGGTGAAGAGGAAAATTTATCGATTCTTTATCTAAAAGAAGAGTAAGACTATTTTCATAATTACGCACTGATTTGTTCGTTCACAACGTCGGTTCACAATAATTTTTTAAAAGCGGACCCGAGATATTAAGGCGGAAATTCCGCGCGTGGGAAAAGCTAAGCCTATTTTTACAAATGTTTCAAATTAACTAGGCTTTGCTTTTCCAGCGCGCGGAATTTCTCCGCCTTAATATCTCGGGTGCGCTTTTAAAAACAAATTGTGAACGAACTAATCGGTGTGTCTTAAAATAAAGCTTGAAACCTATTTGGTATCTCTCTGAAATTCCAAGGCTGCGCCATATCTGGAAGTATTAGAAATTAAATCTGAAAGGTAAGATACTTTCAAAAATTCAAATCCCGTTGAATAACGAAGCGAGGTTCGTTCGACAGCTTGTAAGCAATGGAGTAACAACTAACGCGGAGCGATACGCGATGTTAAGCCTGTATTTATCGTTGCTTACTCTTTGGGTAAAACCGGGACCAATTTTGATTTTTTTAAATGTTGAGAGATATTTCCCAAATGTTTTAAATTTGAATACGTAAACAGGTCTTATTTTTAGATAAAGAATCGATAAAACATAACTTAATTGTTTTTCCTCTTCACCCTCCCATTTGTTAACTTAATAACTTTCGATTTTCGTTTATTCCCTTGTCTTATTTTGAAAATATATTGTCTTAAAACACTCGTTTTAAGACTCGTACCACGGAATGCTTAATAACAAAAAGGTAAATTTTCAAGAGCTATTTTTTGATATAATGAGCAAAATTATTTATTCGTGACCCAGTAATCTTAAAGGGAAACTTGGAGCTAAATTTGGTACACCTTTTTAATTTATTTTCGGAATCACTGTGTCAAAAAACGTATTCGAGAATTTTTTCAGCATTTTTAAACACGTTTCTGGTGTTTAAATTAATTTCTAAAGTTTGGTAAACTTTGAATTTTAGTAAATACAAAATCGGACCAATCATATTATTTCAGCCCTTAACCGCGCTTTTAATGTCGTAACATCAAAAGTATAGGCCGGCGTTTGATGGCCAATACCTTGAGTGTCAAACGCCGGGCTATTTTAATGTTACGACATGCCAAGCGCAGTTAAGGGCTGAAATAATATGATTGGTCGAATTTCATATTTACTAAAATTCAAATTATTCCGAACTTTAGAAATTAATTTAAACACCATAAACGTATCTGAAAATTGTGAAAAAATTCTCGAAGACGTTTTTCGGCATGGTGATTCCGATATTAATAGGTGTACCATTTTTAGCTCCAAGTTTCCCTTTAAGGCTTTTTCCATTGTGTTTTAGTTCCGGACTCTACCGTACAGAATCAAAAGTCGCTTGAAATATTATGAAAGGTACACAGCTAGGTTGTCTAGAATAGCTTTTGAGTTATATAAATTACATAATAACGTTAGACTGTGAGCTAAGGTTTGATACTGAGCCATACTAGGGAGCTAGAAAGGGTAATTGGTAGAGGATGTGGGAAAACAAGCCTGATTTTAAATCTTTTAGTATTGTCTATCTAAACAACGGTCGTACTGTACTATCAATTAAAAAAAAAATTAAATTTAATGATTCAAAGCTAACTCCATGGTTTTATTTCCGTTTTGTGGAAAATTTTAAGTATAGCGGAAACTTTTCCACGTTTTACTTTACCGGAAAATTAACAACACTACATTAAAGCATCAATATGATACTCAGTTAATGACGAGCTAGTGTTAGAAAAGTCTTACAGCTCCAGTAATAGAGTATCACAAACCGGCGAGATTTCTAATTTTGCCGGCGAAGATAAAACGACGTAGTAAAGTTATATTGTATGGTTTTACCTATGTTTAATTTTTATCAAATTAAGGTTTCTTTAAACAATGCACTTCCTTCATCTCATACTAAACCGATATAGATAAGGAATACACTGCCTTTGTACTCGCTATCAATTCTAGGTCACTTTCGAAAACAAGAAAGCTAGCTTTTACCAGTCTAAAATTTGAAATGGAACCAACTTTAGTCATAATTAGCTTTATTTTCCCTTACGTGGAATGATACCACGGAGGGATACGCGCCTATTACGTATCCCAAAAGTATCAGGCCGCTGAATATTCATGGTTCTTTTCTATATATACACGATGATAAGTAACCTTAACCCTCCTCTAAATTTATTTTCCATTATTAACCTTTTGGCGTAAACCATCCGATGAACTAGCCCTATTATATTTTCTTAGTTAGTTTACATTGTGTACCACTCCGCTGAAATTAATTTCAGCGGAGTATTGTATTTAATTGTATTGTATTTAATTTTATACAAAGACCCATTACTAGAGTAGCGACATTGAGAAGTCCAGCGCGAGCTAGTGGCCTAGATAGTCAGCAGCGGGCTCTTGTTGTTCGCGATTTTTGGCATTGGTAGTATCGGGGCTTTCATACTTCCCCCCGAAAGGGGGTTATTATATACCTCTGGTGTGAGGTATAGCGACCTCAAAGAACCGTCGACTAAGCGAGATCTCCACGAGTCTTTCGATTGGTCGCTATACCTTACACCTATTCAGTTTCAGATCTCTATGAAGCCTATTTTCCGGGCTAGGCCTATTTAAATTTTATTTATTTTCGGAATCACCGTGCCAAAAAACGTATTCGAGATTATTTTCAGATTTCTTAAACACGTTTTTGGTGTTTAAATTAATTTCTAAAATTTGGTAAAATTTGAATTTTAGTAATATATAAAATCGGACCAATCATATTATTTCAGCCCTTAACTGCGCGTGTAATGTCGTAACATTAAAAGAATATGCCGGCGTTTGATGGCCAAGACCTTGAGAGTCAAACGCCGGCCTATTCTTTTAATGTTACGATACACGCGCGGTTAAGGGCTGAAATAATATGATTGGTCGAATTTCATATTTACTAAAATTCGAATTTTTACCAAACTTCAGAAATTAATTTAAACACCAAAAAGGTGTCTAAAAAATGTGAAAAAATTCTCGAAGACGTTTATCGGCACGGATTCTGAAAATAAATTAAAAAGGTGTTCCATTTTTAGCTTCAAGTTTCCCTTTTTTAAAAAACGTAACCAAAATCTCTAAATATGTATTCGTGTCACCTTCCCTTTAGTTTATTTTTCAATAACCACTAGTTTCAAAAACCCCAAAAACTTCTATTGTGAACTCAAATATTTAGCCAAAAATTCCATCTTTTACCCAAAATCTGTAAAAACCTGAGCGGCTAGAAGGGAAACGAACAAATTAAACGAAGGTCAATTTTTGGACCATCACTCGTTTCCTCCGACACCTGGTTTACTACATCCCCCCTCTTTCTTTCAATATCACTCTAAAGATATCTTGTTTGTATCTTTTTCTATTGTTAACTATTTCTCCATAAAAACCCATAACAGAAATTTGTAAAATCACTAGTCGTGTCAAGCGTCGTCTTGAACACATCAAAAATAAAAACTTCGTAAAAATTAGAAAACCAAAACGCTGTCTTCATTTAGTTAGTTAGGAAGATGGGAAAAAACTCAAAACGCCAATAGTACTTTTTAAGTCGGTACTTTTAGGCAGTAAAGACTCTCCCACACGAGCAGAAAAAATATAAAAATAATAAAAACTGTTAGGGTTATAAAACACCCTTTAAACTATAATGAATCGATAAAAAAAATCACTTTTTATTGGGTTGCATGCTCCCTTTAAGATAAAGTTTCACATCACTTTTTACCTATTTAATAATAAAAACAACACAATTTGTACAAAACTATACACATATAACACTATTTTACAGGTTTAAGAAAGCAATTCATGATCTATAAAAGCGAGAATTTAAACCGATTGAACGATCTATTTAAAACGACCCCTTAATTAATTCCTCTCAATTGTATGGTTAGAAGGGAAAATCGTCCTTGCTTGTAGCTGCTTCGTTCGCACTTTGCACAAAATAAATTCCAATCAGATCGTCCGGCCAAGAGAGAGTAGAATTCTCCCGTTCATAAGGGGGGTAACCCGTAAGAGGGGTCGGAGAACGAGTCGGCCTCAAGAATAGTCGGCCTAAAGAGAGTCGGCCAAACGAAGGCCCCGATAGAACGACTCTCTTAAGGCCGAACACGCTTAAAGCCGACTGTAATATTCTGTCGGCCTAAAGAGTAATCGGCCTAAAGAGAGTCGGCCAAACGAAGGCCCCGATAGAAGGACTCTCTTTAGGCCGATCACGCATAAGGCCGAATGTAATATTCTGTCGGCCTAAAGAGTAATCGGCCTAAAGAGAGTCGGCCAAACGAAGGCCCCGATAGAACGGCTCTTTTTAGGCCGAACTCTCAAAAGGCCGATTGTAATATCGAGTCGGCCTTAAGATCGTTCGGCCTAAAGAGAGTCGGCCAAACGAAGGATTCGTTGGTCCGACTCGCTTTAGGCCGATCCTTTTTAAGGCCGACTCGATATTGCAGTCGGCCTTATGAAGGGTTGGCCTAAATAGATTCGGACAAACGAAGTGTTCGGTTGGTGGGCTCTCTTTAGCCCGAACATTTATAAGGCCGAATCGAAAACTTCGAGAGTCGGGCTAACGGAGGTTCGGCCCAACATGACCGATGGAGGAAGTCGTTAGACCGACTGCGTTAACCCGTCGGCCTAAAGCGCGTTTGGCCAAAAAGGGCGTCGGCCTTTCGGTATTTCGGTCTAACGGTGCTTTACCGCGCTGTCGTCTATATATGGTATTTGGCGGAAAGAGGATATCCCGCAACTTTTAAATTGCGTCTATGGGGCGTTGTATACTTCCCTCCCGAAGGGAGGTTTTATTATGTTACTCCTGGTTTGGGGTTATTAATTAAATACGTTTGGGGTTATTAATTAAATACGTTTGGGGGTTTTAATTAAATACGTTTGGGGGTTTTAATTAAATACGTTTGGGGGTATTAATTTAATACGTTTTTAGGCTATTAATTAAATACGTTTTGGGGGTATTAATTAAATACGTTTTGGGGGTATTAATTAAATACGTTTTGGGGATATTAATTAAATACGTTTTGGGGATATTAATTAAATACGTTTTGGGGATATTAATTAAATACGTTTTGGGGATATTAATTAAATACTTTTGGGGATATTAATTAAATACGTTTTGGGGATATTAATTAAATACTTTTGGGGATATTAATTAAATACGTTTTGGGGATATTAATTAAATACTTTTGGGGATATTAATTAAATACTTTTGGGGGTTTTAATTAAATACGTTTTGGGGGTATTAATTAAATACGTTTTGGGGGTATTAATTAAATACGTTTTGGGGATATTAATTAAATACGTTTTGGGGATATTAATTAAATACGTTTTGGGGATATTAATTAAATACTTTTGGGGATATTAATTAAATACGTTTTGGGGATATTAATTAAATACTTTTGGGGGTTTTAATTAAATACGTTTGAGCCCGGGTTTAATAAAATACGTTTGAGGGATTTTAATTAAATACGTTTGGGGGTTTTAATTAAATACGTTTGGGTTTTAATGAACTACGTTAGGGCAAATTCAAATTTAGATTTAAAACGTTATTTCTTGGGGTTAAGGAAGTAGTACATCTCGCTGTATGATTAGTCCAAGAAGAATCCTTGACCAATTTATACGATTAATTGTATACGTTACGAGAAAGGTTAATATTACATTTTCGGAACATTAATCCATTCGAGTGGTGTTGGGTATAGGGTTTTTCAGTTTTACTACTTGCTCCTAGAAAAACAAACTTAAAAAATTCGAATAAAAACAATATAAAATAAAATGAAAGAGTTTAGTTGGTATTTTTCAAGGAAAATGGTCGGGGTTTTTCCTAATACTCTCTTCGTGAAAAATAAATCATTAATCTTTTCTCTCCCCTATTCTCTTTCCTACTAATTCAGCGTCTGAATTTCCTCCTAAAGGTATTAGTCTTTTTAAAAGTTTTAAACATATTCTACAATCTTTAACCTCACTTTCGTATAGTTTGGACAAAGCGTTAGTTTTAGCGCGAGCGATATAATATTGGCCCTAAACTTATGTGTGCCATCATACTCCATCCTTATACGAAAAGGCATTTTTGTACATTGTGAAAAGTTTGAAGGATCTCTATGGAGAAAGATTGGAAGACCTGTAAAAATAATACTTTAGTAAATTGCAAACATGTTGTATCTCTCGCTTTTGCAAATTTCACGTTGAAGGTCAAAGTTCACAACCATTTATATATTTTTCAAATGAAACTGTAATTGTTTTTACTAGGTTACCGCAGGTCAGGGAAAACCTGGGAAAAATAGAACAGTCAGGGAATTTGAAAATTGTGCCAAAATGTCAGGGAAAATCGGGGAATCTAAATATTTCCTTTATAACTAAGCTGCTAGTTAGTTGGTTTTTGCAATAAAAGTGGGTGTAACTGTAAAAAGAGAAGGGGTCAATGTGGGGGATCGAGAATAAGGACCCATTTATCATTTTCATTTCGGTCGGATGAACCAATTATTAAATCATTCACGAACCTCGACGGCTGATTATTACTCCTACACATCGCGCTCTGATTTTTTTCAGTCTTAATTCTTCTCATACAGCCTATTTAACTCGGTGCTTGCACAAAGAATGTATCGAGAGGAGTAGAAGGTCGATGTATGCCTTTGAGATTTATTTTTCTACTTCCGGTGATTGGTATATTTTTTTTTTTTTTTTTAACATTTCCTGTCGTTTTGTTCCCCATAAATATCATTTCCATATTTATTAAAACTATTTTTTATTTTAGACCTTAAGGGGACAACACATTCGACCACATCTATCTTAACAAAACCTGGCGTTCATAAGCGTCCTCTAACGGCAAACATTGGGTTAAACGTATAAAGTAACAATACCTCGAGCTTCTATGGATGGATGTAGAATAGGAAGAGGCGCACGTGGTTTTGTTAACTCCTACTTTTGCCATTGTTTGCCGTTAGAGGACGCTTTTTAACGCCAGATTTGGTTATTCAACTGTATCCATTAATACCCGTGTGAATTGTTAATAGCCAACAAGAGCCGTACTGATTATCAAATAAGCATAACCCACTCTTTAAAATTACCCTGGTCAAGCCATAGCCTTCTACTCCTTTCGCTATGTTCTCTATGGTACTTGCTGTAGCGTCGATATAAAGAGGCTATCTGCAGATTCTTCGGTTTAGAAGGGATTATCGAAAAATAACTTCCACCCTCGCGCGAGCCTTTTTCGTTCACATGATTGGATACGATTACTTTCCTTTATTAATTCTTTTTTTCTTCCCCACGTCCCCTCCACCGTTGGGTCTTTTTATCCAATTCCGGAGCGTATTATTCATTGAAGAGCTATCGGAAGAGCGTCGACTCCCCTATAGGAGTTCCCCTATAAAAGATAAATACTCCACTTTTGAATAAATTAGCCACTTCGCGTGGAAAATCTCGAGCTCGAGCCGGAGCCACTATACTTATGACCTTTTCAATAATGCATCTTAAGATTATATAGGTAGCTCCAAATTGCGATTCATGGAAAGGTTTATACCCTTTTTATATAAACATGGGATGGCGTTAAAAAGGTATCACGCTCTATTGGGATCTCATAATGTATTTACAATCCCTTATTAATTATTAAATCCTAATCTGAAATGATGAAAGTCGCGTTTTCACGGTAACTAAATTCCTTATTTTTAAAGGGATAATGAAGGCGAGTATCGTGTTACTAAAAATATGCGTAAAAACATCATTGTTAATTAACTGTTAACCTACTTTTAACGCTTTTAATCAATTAATAACTTGTTTCTCGTCTTCATTATTCCTTTAGAAAATTATAATCCTAATTTTCATGATTACTATATGTAATATTCGTGATTCAGACCTTATACTATATCTCACTTAAAAAAACTAACCTTATAGTGGCACCTGTTAAATGGAGAATACAGCCCGACCACAAGTGATTTTTCGAATCGATTGTTTATCTTTAAAAATAGGCTCAATTCAATAATAAAACAAACTTCAAACGTATGTTAAGCTAGAAATAATTCTCGAAAAGTAGGCTTAACAAGGATCAATAGTGTGTTAAATATTGTCTTTCCAACAATCAAAAGTGTACCCCTTAAGCCTATAGCTAGAAATGTTTTACAAACGACATAAAGCTTATTTCGTAATTGGCTGGCGACTTTTTACCATCAAGAGTTCTAACTCTTCATGAATTATTGTTAAGCCTACTTTCAGAGTTAGTTTAATATTAATTTCTAGCTTAATATTGCTTTTTACTTTATTTATTTTTACTATATTGAATTGATCATTTTTTAATACTATGGAATCAATATAAAAATCACTTCAGTCTAACGTAATTAATATTTCAACACTATATAATGGTATCTTGAAACTCCTATAACCGTAACTAATATTGTTAAGTCGTTGTCTGTTTTAGATCCATTTTATTTTACGAGCGATCGTGTGGGAGTCGTCTTTTCGGGCCCTTATATACGAGACTTAACGAAATTAAACCTCTTCCAATACGAGATAGCGAGGCCGCGCCATTTCTTAGAACTTACAAGTTTTAGTTCGTACGCCAAAGGAATACAACTTTAAAGGATAACGAAAACGGAAAAACACCGAAACTTTGATCTTTCCGCGTATTTGTCTTTTTTTTTATATATCCGTTTCGAGAACTATTTTCATTTGTATCTTCTAGAGCAACATTGCTCGAGAATAAAAGTGTATATTGTTAGTACCCGAGAGGATGGATACTTGCCAAAATCCTGAACAGTTTAGCAGAAATCTTAAAAGCTCTATTCCCCCAAAACTAGCTTTGAAATCTTCTGAAAAATCTTAAATATTGTACTCTAGAATGGTAATAGTGCGATAACCCTTGGGAGCTTTAGAAGAAGGCTCTTTGCTGTACTTAGAAATACCCTGTAATTATGCCTCTTTAATCTTCTGTTTTGACACCAATTACCTTATTCCTTTCTGAAGGATGTGGTGGGTTTACTGAACCTAGGTAACGGAAGTTAAAGTCGAATGAAGCGATGTTTAGGGTAAAGAAGATCAAAGGGGGCAATATTTTCCACGTAATCCAACTTTCTTTCATTCTAATCTAATCGAATTCGCACCATGAACAGTCGGCTTTTATATAAGATAAAAATCGACATTTCAAGAAGGGTTGTCAGTTTATGGCAAATTGAGGCGGATTGTTACACGATGTTAAACATCGTAGGAAAGAAAAGTAGTCCATCGAAAACCCGTGTATTAAAGAGATGAAATGTAAGAGGTCTTGGATTATATAGAATTATTTTCCCGTATAAGAGGACTAAGCTTAAGCCTAAGAAAGTCTATAGGCTCCGAAAATATTCCTGTTTTCTGTCCTTTTCATTCTTTATCCGCCGCTCGCGCTCTTGAGCTTCTCGCTAAGATGGAGATAAAGGGAATGGGAAGAGGCAGCCGGAATATGAAAAAAACACGCGTTCTTTTTCCTCGTGCGCTATATGAATGCGTTTAAACTCTAGCGCGAGAATACCTATATATATGGGACGAAAATATACGACGTAGGGCAGGGGATGGTGTCCCGTGAACTTATAGCACGCGCTGCACTAGGCATGGAAACCCTGGAAATAAGATGGGTTTTTTTTATATCTTTCATCGTCGGTGTACCTCTGTATAAGCAAGGTTCGTCGCTCTCTGATGGGGTATGTTGGGTATATTCTACGACTATACTTGGAGTATAAAGGAAGAAGCCGGAGCAGCTTCCTCTTTCTAGTTCCATGTAAACAGGGACGTTCGAAATGTTCTATAGCTTTAAAAAATACCGCGTTTTCATGGAAATGAATGTCAATGAATTTTAAAATTTATGTAAAAAGTTCAGAATTTTTCTTAGAACATTTTAAAATTAAGTTTATGTCAGAAAATTAGAAGGCAATTTAAAAAAAATGTTTTAAAGGGCTAGAAAAATATCACAGAACTTTAAAAATGGGTTTAACTATCGTAGAAAATGTCAGGGAATTTTAAAAATGTATTCAAAAGGGCAGAAAATGTCAGGGAATTTTAAAAATGTATTCAAAAGGGCAGAAAATGTCAGGGAATTTTAAAAATGGATTCAAAAGGTCAGAAAAATATCAGGGTATTTTAAAAATGGATTCAAAGGTCAGAAAAATGTCAGGGAATTTTGAAAATGGATTCAAAATTCAGAAAATGTCAGGGAATTTTAAAAATGGATTCAAAGGTCAGAGAAATGTCAGGGAATTTTACAAATGGATTCAGAGGCTCAAAAAATATCAAAGAATTTTAAAGCATTCCTTAAAAAAATTATTAAAAGCTCAAAAAATGTCAGGGAATTTTAAAAATGGATTCAAAGGTCAGAAAAATGTCGTAAATAAAAGAAATGGATTTAGAGGATCAAAAAATAGCAAGGAATTTTAAAACATCTCGGTAAATTGTAATAAAATGGCTTATTACTAATTAGTGAAAACGCAGCTTTTTTTTAGAGTGGGCACCTGGTACAAGCTACAGGAAGAGAGAGTAATATACATGCAAAGAAATTCTCTCCTTTTTTAAACCCATTTCTTTGTAGGCTGAGCTCTTCAATATAAGTGAAAGAAGTGTGGGAGCTTTTATATTTTAGCATAATCTTTGTGGGTAGCGTCGGCTGCGCGCCTAGAATTGACCGAAAGGCTTTTACATTCCCCTTATTCTTGGGTATTTTTTTTTCTGCTGATTCGGTTTTATATAAAATAGATAAGATTATTTTTATTTATTTTTTTAACACTTCTACTCTAATACTCGCCATAGACAATATCCTCCGGCTGGGAGCCAACGCCATTTTCAGTTTGACACTAACGGGAAATGAATTGACAGCCCGTCCCCATCTCTATATTGTTTCTTTTATAGATTGTAGATACTATAGTGTAAATAGGCTTTCAAAATAGCTCTCTAGGAATACGCCCTTAAAAATATAATCCTTTTAAAGTGATAATGTCACCGACTTGTGAGTTCTCACGTAAAAAATTATAAACAGTGTAGTCCTGTGGCTATTATAGAGCCAACAATTGATACTCACGCCTTCTGCGCGTGTAATACGGTCGCTTTTGCATACTTGGTCTCTTACGTGAAAGTATTTAATCCAGAAAGCTTTACCTGTCAATTAGAACTTAATGGTTAAAGGGTGACTGAAGAAGAAATTAAAGAGAAATTTTATTGTATTCTGTAACGCCTCCTAATTTTATCAAAGCCAGTGCATGATCCTGGTCAGGAGGGTACTTTAGTTTGTTTAGGATTAGGTCAGCGATTTTGCAGACCCTTCTCTCCCGTTACCGTGGCAGCCCGACGTACGTGGGATTGCCATGGTAACGGGAAAGACTTCCCTTAAAATTTCACTTAATTTTCATCTTCAACCTACCTTTAATAAAAGGGGGAAAGTTTAAATTATACTTTTACGGCATTTTAATTTTGAAGCTTCCTAAAAATGCTTCAAAGGAAATTATTATTATTATAATAAAAAGAAAATTAAAATATAATCCAAAGATAATTGTGACATAATCGCTTAAAAGCTTGTTATAGAAAATTTCTTCTAGCGTATAAGTATACTCCTAGTTTTGAAGTGTGTACTTACTCCACACTGTGACCTTGGAAGTGTTTTTAAAATGAAAAGCTATTTCAAACAATAGTTTTTTTTCCATTAAACCCTCTTTTGATGGCGTCTGTTTTAAGATGGTTTTATCAGAACTTCAAAAGAAGATACTTAGTAACTAGCAGAAGGAACATTACTAATATAATGCGGTAGACATGGAGTTAGGACTTAGGAGACATTCAGTCAATATTGAGGGTTCCCATTTGTACAGCGAATACAGAAAATCGACTAAAACCTCCAAATTAACGAGGTAAAAAGCGATGGAAGGATATTGACGACGCGTTGTCTCGGTTGCACCGTATATTGGAAAGAGTTGGACAAACCTCAGACAAAAAAATGATCGCCACAAATTAATTAAATTCCACAAGGCACATGGTTAATTTTGATTTTTTTTTGTTTAAAAGGAGTATGCAACCTATAAAAACAAGTGATTTTTTTTTTTTATTATTCCTTATCGTTTAAATATGCCTAATCCAACAGTGAAAAAATAAAAAATCAAATATTAAACTAGAAATAAATTTAAAACTTACTAGTAAAAAAGGCTTATGGATTCATGGAGATCACCAACACTCCCCTAGGACTAGCGACCAATGACATTGATCGATGGCTCTTATATGGGGAGTTCAGGATATCTCCATGAATCCAGCTAAGCCTATTTTGATGGTAAGTTGTAAATTTATTTCTAGTTTAATGTTTGTTTGTAAATGTTTTTACTGTTGGATTAGGAATATTTAAAAAAAACTTGTTAGGTTGCATTCTCCCTTTAACTGATTCTTTTGTCCGCCTCTTCTATATCGGGGTACGAACTTGTACCGGTGGAGTCTTAATTATTCAAATTAAGGAAATACTTGTTGTCACTTCTCTTAGATCTTACCTGGAAAACAGACCTGTGTAATAAGAAATCTAACAACTCCAGGGGAGTTGATCAGACGTACTCTCGTTACGCGAGTAAATAATTGGTGATATAAGCAGTGACCCCCTTCTTCTATTATCCCTTTCTAGTATAGTTTCTATTAACACTCTCGATATTAAGTCGTAAAGATGTAAGCCCTCGTTAAAAAAAAAAAAGCAAAAAAAAAACAATTAGTTTATTAAATAGCCTACGACCGTAAACATTACGTATACGTAGAAGCGAGGATAGCCTTAAATAATTGGTGATTCCATTTCCGTTTTGTTAGGATGGATATAGATGGATGGGTGAAGCGCTGTTGAGTTTAAGTTGGTGATGAGGCAGGGGAAAAAAAGGATGATGTTCTCCCTTCCACGATTACTCGGGCACTTTGTGTTTTTGATACTAATTAACAGTCGTTACCATCAAGAGCTATACGAGAAGAGGAGAGGGATCGAGAAGGGAAAAAAATGAAAGACAATTAAGTAAAAAGAAATAAATGGAAGTGTGGAATAGAATAATAAAATGGGAAAGGGTCGAGCGAGGTTAATATGACGTCACGGTAGCCTGAAGCCACATTGGATCATTGATTAGAATACTGATATATTGTATTAGGATATTATTGGAAGAATGAAAGACTCCGAAAATATTATTTTTTATCGATATAATTTACTACTAATTAAATTAAAGACTTGATATAGGGAAACATTAAGGAAATGTTAAAATAATACAGATTTTGGCAAAAACTCGGGCAAGACTTAGTAAAATATCCTTTGCTCGTTCTTTTGAGCAGAAGCCGATGAAACCCTCTAATGTTCCATATAGCGCTCCTCTCTGTATGGGTAAAATTCACAATTTTACGAGAACGGAGGGGTCCTACTTCATACCCCCTGTCTACGGAAAATTGGAAATTCTCTCTCTCCACAAACGACGACGTTTTTTTGACGAACTCCAAGGCTACTAGAGATATTCGCTCGACGAACTCCCGCTCCGAAAATATCTACCGTTAGGAGGCGTACGAATCGCGCTTTTTGAAACTAACCCATACAGAGAGGGGTAGACAAGACCCGGGAGTAATAGACTTCAAAGGAGGGTTTCATCGGCTTCTGTTTTGAGCAAAGTAAGCAATCCTTAATTTAACATTTACTGATAGCCTATAAACCCTTAATTTCTTCCAATATACCTACATCATAAACCAAAAGATATGAACTCGAATATGATGGTATATCGAGAACTCAGAGTGAAACTCAATTTCGTGTATATTTTCCATTTCTCACCGTAACATAAACGCAGCTGACTCCTGCAGGAGTTTCTGTATATACTCGAAATTGTTCAACAACAACGAAAAAAAAATAACGCGAGATATAACATATATGTTTTTTCCCGAGGGTTCACGCACACATTTGTAACAGGCTATAGCCCCTGCCTTATCTAAGTGAGAATCTGCTGGAGTTTACACTAGTATTTCAAAAGGGCAAGCTTCTTTAACAGGGAATATATAGTTTAACCTAACCTTTCTATCCGTTCCGTTGAAAGCTCATTGTGTTTCTTTCAATTCTCACTTTAGAAATATACAGGTATTTTTTTTATTTGTACAAATAGGCTCTCGAATGTAGAATAACAATAGGCTTAGAGTTATACCGTTGCTATACTGGGATGTAACCAGCATGCAGCGGCTTCTATTAGATTTATTCGGCCCTTTCCAGGCGCTCTTCAAAATCTTAGAGTATCTAACCCTCCGACAACGTGTTATATTCACGCATCCTTCTCTAGTACACGCGACTCTCAAACTCATCACTGAGTCCCCTCTCTGTCTTGACGTGTTTCGCCAGATATTCGCCAGATATTACCCAGATTTCCCTGTCTCTATCCGGCATTTCTGTATAATTAGATGAAAAGGCTCGACATGTTTTTTTCGCGACCCTAAATTTCATTTCCCCCCTATTTCTCTGCATTATACCGCTCAACACGAACGTTTATATATATCTTAGATAATTATATCATACATTTAGTTTGCAGCGCTATAGTATAGTTACTTCCATATTTATCCCTAAGAAAGACAATCGTATAAGATAAGGGAAACCTTACATTATACGTGGTGCAAACTTAGGATTGAACGTACGATATTAATCCATTAATTATGTGGAAGTATAACGTTGTCTAAATATCAAAACTGTCTTTCCTTTTACCCCACGTTTTAGCTTCATTAACTTTATCAACACAAACGCTTCGGTAAAAAAAATACCTTTGTGTTACAGTATAAATGTTTAGCGCCTGTAATGCCGAGTGTGACGTAAGGTCCTCTAACTTACGCAATGTTGCTATCAGTTTTATAGGAGCTCGTGCTTTTGGTTCGCGCGTGGATGAAAAATAGCCCATATTGTTGTCAGAATCAGTCGGAAAATTCAGCTCTATTTGTATTTCATTTGATAGTTTTTATGGATATTGTATAATGGCTCTAGGTTTGTAAGTATTGTTATTTCAAAGTGACTCTTATGGAGCAAAAAACGTTCTGAGCAGGGAAAATAAAGCTACATTTACAATTTACATGACACGGGCATTTGCGAGAACGTGAGAACCATTCCCAAAAACGAAACCTATATAAGGGGACGGAACCTGTTAAGGTTCGTCTCAGTATTAATGTACATCATGCTCTGAACTAAGGTTGATTTAAAAAACAAAAGATACACTACTAACAAGTTCATACTTTTATTTGATTTTATAAAAAAAATACTAGACCTAAAATTTATTTTTCCAAATGTTCATATTTGAAATAATGTTTTAATTTTCAATCTGGAGTTAAACAACTTAATTAACTTAACCTTACCTATAAGCCATTGTTAATAATTGGGCAAAACCCCTTGTTGATCATTTCAAAGTTTATCTATTGGAGCTACACAGAAGAGAAGAACATATAAAATATATTTTTGATAATTATTTGTTCGAAACTTTAGTATAGCCACAAGTAAATCATCCTTCAAGTTTGTAAGATGACGTACTGCGGGTGACGATGAAGTGAGTCCGTTTTTCTCAGTTCATGGCTTCACCCTAAGTATTCCGTAATTTGTACTGAAAGGCGGCCAAACTCAGTTCTTTCTAGAGTAAATCAAACTCGAAATCGCGACGGCCGGGCGAGACACGCTCCTTCGTTTCGCGAGAAAGAAGGGAGAGTTGTTTTCCGTCGATATATTTTCACCCACATAAACGTCTAGAACGTTCAGTGCAATATTAGCACCACCTACTTAGTTCCAATCTCAACCGTTAGAGAGGGCAATTTCGAATTCCGTATCTCGACCGTTTAGAGAAAGCTCTAAAGACAAAACTTTCATAACCACGTACCAATCGTAATATGCCTTGTTGTAAACTTGAAGCGTGATTTACCTGTGGCGTAGCTTAATAGTTGAAAGAATCCTAAACTGTTAAAAGTTTAAAATTTAAAATACAGTCAAAATAAGGTTTGAAATTTCAGCACGTACAAATTTCTTCTTTTATCTTTTTTGAAAGCGAAGCGTAGAGATAAGAAAAACTTACGATTGTACGTGCTAAAATTTCAACCCGATTCTATACGCAGTATTTTCTTTATGAGATACTGGTACAAAATGATTGTAGTTTGAGCAAAGAGAGAAAGAAATATCCCATTTTTCCCCCAACAATATTTTTTTTCTTGTCTCTTTCTTTCTCCACCTCTCTCTCTTTCTCCTTTCGGTATATGTTATGGGCCACGAACGCGAAAATAAAGAGATTGAAGACGGGAAAGGAAGACAACGTTCAGCGTTTTCGCTGAGTCAAATAACCCCCTGTTTTTTTTTCTCTTTGCCCAAAAAAACCTTGGTTTCGTTGCTTCTATATATAAGAAAGAGTTGAAGGGAACGGGGCGTACCGTATTCCGTGCTCCGGTTATTTACATAATTGAAGAAAGCCCCGTTGAGGGACGCGCTCGTGTAAGGAGGGGGCGGCTACGTGCCTATATAGTCCTATATACGTTCGGAATTTTTTTCCTCGGGACTAGCTTCCTCGTTGAATTTCCTCTCATTCTTCTACCGAACACCATGCCTGATAGATAACGAAATATATATTTTTTTCGTCTTTTTCTTTATTTCCTATCTAGTCTTATATCTCTTATTTAAAGCCATATTCACACGAAAGAACTTTTCTAATCAATTATACAATTGGATCATATGGTGTTGATTCACCTTAAAGGATTTAGGCTTAGCTCGTCTGATTCACGACTCTGATAATTAATTGTAATTACCTCAAAACCTTGGCGTAGATGGATTTATGGAGATCCTGAACTCCCCATATAAGGACTAGCGACCAATGTCATTGGTTGCTAGTTCTTATACGGGGAACTAGCCTATTTTGATGGTAAATTTTAAATTCATTTCTAGTTTAATATTTGTTTGTAAATTTTTTACTGTTGGGACCATAGATATGAAAAATAAGCTAGATCCACTACCCTCACGGCCAACCGGAGGGGAAAACGTCGGGAACCGAAGGCTGCCATTTGAGGGACATTATGTATTTAGCGCCATCTAGTCAAAAAGGATCAGACACTTTAAAAGGGAAAAACCGCGGGAAATTTGAAGGGATGAATTCTCGTTTATGAAAGCGCGGGAAACCTAAAGATGCTAATAGGCCATTTGAGTAAAAGCAAAGGCGCGGGAAATTACAAAATGATTAAGCAACTTTTTGAGGTTTGAGAGCTTGGGTAAAGGCGAAATAATAGAAGACTAAAAATGGTTAAAAGTTGTGCTAAGAGAGTCGGGAAGGAACAAAAGTGTTCATTTCATAGGTATAAAAAAACATTTTAATATAATCATAATGTACAATAACCGAGGTGCATTTTTATTATTAAGATTTCTTCTGGGCAATAGTGAGTTGCAAAGAAAATGGATAGCTGTGGTAGATCGAGACAATTGGAATCCATCTTCATATGATTCAGTGCGTAGTGAACATTTCCAGGAGGAAGAAATTTATGTTCAAAACGGAAAACACTATCTTAGAGATAATATTGTTCCAACAAAGGTTAATAACTAAAATTAAGTGGTTGATTGTGCAAAAATAACGTAAAGGGATGGTGCGGGGAATACTTCTCCGGCTTCGTTGACTATGGCATATCGGATGCTCTTGGGACCTTTTGTGTTTGCTGGGATATGGTTTCCAATAACAGCCGAGATAGCCAAACTATTGCGTCACAGGACTTTGGTATTTATGTTAGTAGCTATCAACTGTAGTTGGAAAATACCTCTTGGGTATTTCTTGCTTGATGGTACACCGGGTGGCTCTTGACGCAGCTTGTGAAAGAATGTTTAGCCAGGATCAACGCCACTGGAGTTAAGTGCGTACCTTTGGTTAGCGACGGCTTAAGCAGCAATTTAACTATGGCCAAAACATTGGGAGCAAATTTGAATACAGAATATTTGGACCCCAGTTTCTCAAATCCTGCGAATCCAATGGGACATAGAATTTATTTAATCCTTAATGGAGGATTAAAACAGCCATCAAAAAGTGTTTTACAAATCTGCGCTTTGACAGAGTCATACATTCGGCAAAACGTTTCTGTTGATATGAAATCAAAAAACATTTCACTATCCATTGAAATTGCTGTTATGCGAAAGTTGGTAAATGCAAATGTATTTAGCGAGCTTCAAGAGCACATGTTCGATTTTGAAGTTGGTATCGAACACCATCGTAATAGATTAATGAAAAACATTATTAATTTGTACGCAAAGATTCGCCTTCACAAAATAGCCAAAGATAAGAACCTACAATTAAAAAAGCAAGCCATTAGACATAACTATCAAAATTATTTTTGTTTGAAGGGAAATAAAGCCTGTTAAATACCTTTATAATTCCGCTTCCCTGTAATTTATTTTGTGGATTCTTTTCAACGCCGGTACATAAATCTTCTTTTACTAAAACTAACAAGTAGCATCCTAATAATATTAATTATAACAATAATAAAAGGAATCAGGAATCTAAAATAACGTTGCTTCCGTTACAACGGAGGCAAGAAATATAAAATTTTCAACAATATCTGTGCTTTCGGCTTTTATAGCAGACGAAATACGTGTTCGCCATATTTTAGTTTTTATTCGTAGCATCAGATGGCGCGAGCATACACATGAAGGGGGTTGCTCATATGGGGGCGAAAGTGAATTAAATAATTCAGTTCTCGCCCGTCAGATGGCGCGGAAAACGGATTGTCCCTCAAATGGCAGCCACCTGGGTCTGACGTACCCCCCCCCATAGGGCAGTGGGTCTAGCTTATTTTTCATATGTCTATGGTTGGGACTAGGGAACGATAAGGAATTGATTAAAAATCACTTGTTGTTAAGTTGCATTCTCCCTTTAATACTATCTCCATTTCTATACTGATAAAAACATTCACGAATAGAAAGGTCAGAAAAATCGCGGCTTCTTCTTGACTTAATGCTCTTTTTATTTTCATTTCGGTTTTTACAAAAAAAAATCTATAGTTTTGTGTACGTTTTGAAACAACTAGTAGCCAACAAGTTGCTTGAAAATAGTGTGATCGCGTGAATAGGACTTTACTTGTTATGTACGTCGCCCTATCTTCTCTTTTTCCAATTTCTTGTCATTTTCTTCTTATTAGCAACGAACGCTCCAAGTTCTCTTTCTCTATAGCTACGTTCACACTATAGACTTTGAAACCGTTTTGAACCGTTTTGGAAAGGTCAAATGATAAAATTTTGGGGTCACCCTTGTAGATCTTTGGTCAAGAAACAGAATTAAAATCTTAAAAAGTCGATTTGAACATTCGAAACGGTTTGAAAACGGTTCCAAAGTGTCAAGTGTGAACGTAGCTTACGTTTCGGTGATACGTACCAATCAACTCGATTCAATCACCTTTTACAAGGTAATGGCGTTGAATTAAAAGCGAGAAATAATAATTTAAATAAACCTAAAAGAACACGTAAAAGGATACCATCAAAAACGGTACTGAATACAAAATAATACTTTCGATAGCGACCGATAAAGATAATTAATGCAGTAAATTAAATTTATTGAACTTAAAAGCTTGTTATAATCATCGCAAACGAACATTAATTTTTAAAACGCTAAGCCTTATTCATCAGACTTAAATAAATAAATGAAATTTAAACTTTAAAGCCGTGTGTTTGCAATAAAATCTTGCGCTTCTAGGCTATATTCTTTGCATAGACTATATTTTTCAGAATAAAGTTAAACATCTTGTGTTGAAACTTTTGCGTTATTAGGCGACAGACGACAGATATTGTTACGTAGTGAAATATGTGTTAGATTAACGAATAATATTGGAGTTCATGAGATAAATTTAGAAAATCACGGGTAAAAGATCATGTATTAAATTAAATAATTGTTTAACTTTCTCCTTTAAATTCGATGGTTAATTAAAAAAAGATAAAAGTATACCCATTGGGGCAATACTGTACGAATACCCTAAAATTATTATAAACTATATACAATTATTAATAATATTATGGTAGTCTAAGAAATTCATTAGATTATTAATTTTTTCAAGAGTGAATAATATTTGATCGAGATCAAAAGATTTTCATAAGCAAATACGGTAAAATGAATGATTAATCTTCGAGTGGAATATTTAATTTATATTAATTAATCTGAATTTCTTCTTTCTTTTTGTCGTTCTTCGTCATATTTATTACCCCAATTTTCATTTTCTATCTATAAATCCCATAAATTTGTTATAAAAGTGATTCGTTACTTTACTAGGGTTCGTACACGACCTGGAAAACCTGGAAAAGTCAGGGAATTTGAAAATTGGCCCAATTTGCCTAAAGATTCAAATTGTTTCTCATATTCTGATTAAACTATCATGACCCCGATTGATAAACAATGTCATATAAAATGTGGGAATTGCCAACAGCTCGCTCGTCAGAATAAATTCGTGAAAAAAATATTAAAATTGGTCAGGGAAATAATTTAGAAATGGTCAGGGAAATAATTTAGAAATGGTCAGGGAAAATCTGGAAAAGTCAGGGAAATTAACTTCCAGCATTTTGTACGAACCCTGTAAAATTACGGTTCAGTTTCAATGTGGGCATATAGTTGCCTAAAAAGCCGAGATTTGATTGGATTGCATGCCCTTCTCTCAGAGCGGGATTCAAAAAGGAATGTACTTATTTAAATAGCGTGTATTTTTGCAATTAAACTCTTTTAGATCCTTTTTTTACTAAATATCATATTTTATTGTCTATGATATCTAAAAACTAAGTTATAGCGTATGAGCCATCATTCCTGCAGGCTCCCGTTAAAGCTTTAGACATTAGACGTTGATTTTTCCACATATCTTCGATTTGCAGTTTCGTAGAAGTGTTCTACACTCTATACACGATCTAACTTAAAAGCGTGATGGTCCTCTAAAAGAGGTATTGGGAGGGCGTTGGCGAATTATTGAAACGTATCCGGAAAAAAAGGGTCCAAACTGCGCGTGGGTAGAGCTTATACACGCCTAGAGTTATTATATAAATGGATTTCTCGTTGAGTGACCTTAGTAACGGAATTGAAATTCGTCAGAGCAAAATATACATACGGAATCTCAATAGCAGCGCGTATATTGAGAAAGGGTTACCGATATTACATCAAAGACTCTATAAAAGCCGGGCTAAAGATTTCCGAGAATGTGTAGGATTGGAGCCATAAATGGCCCACGTAGAGGGACTTTTTAACTCATCAACCAGATTTATACGAGCGATAAATTGGGTAGAAACTACCAAAATAAATTAAATGACAAACATCTATTTTACTGTTTTGTTTAACAAGCATTTCATCATGAAGATAAATATTTATTATTAATTTCGCTTGATTAAAATGTCGCCTATTCAAATTTAAAGACTGTTAAACTTATTTCGGCCACCAACTTGCAATAGGATATGCTTTGAAACTTATATAGATTCGATGAGATATTCCACGGAGAATAATAGAACAATAAGATTTAGAATTAAGTTTAAATTTGATTGCTTATACTATTTTCAGACGAGGCGTAATTAGCAGCTTTAATCAGATTTAACTAAGGTTTAATCACAATTAACCGAGATTTCCTGATCTGAGAAAGATGTTTAAACCTCGGCTAAATTTGATTAAACCACGGCTAATCACGCCTCGTCTGAAGAGATATTAGGGGGTTATAAATTTATAAACATTAATTATTCCGTTGAAATTAAGTTTTATTTATTAAGGAAACGACATGGTATTTATTTAAAGTTTCTGCTTAAATAAAACTTAATTTTAACCTTATCTTAATTATGGTAAATAATAAGTTTACTGTATATTAATTATTAATTTTAATTATCATTACAAAAATATTTTACTTTTCCCTTTTTTATATATATATTTTTCCCAATAATTTTATTTTAATTTTCATTTTAATTTTAATTTCTTAAGTTACTAATGAACTATATTTTTTTTTTTTCTATGGCAGACAAAATAATTTAAAAATGTTTGATCACCTGAAGAATTTCGTCGTGTATGGTGAGTCCAAATTTAATTATTTCTTTAAGTTTATCGGTACCATAGTATTATATTGTATTGTAAATACAATATAATTATCATTTTATTCATTTTAATACCTACTAAAGCCGTATAATTATAAATTAGATATTTTTTAAATGTACAAATATATTCGAGAAACGTACAAGAAACCTCATCTTGTTCTAGCTTAATTAGTGTTTAAATTCAACCAATCAATATGTAGTTTTATATTGTTAATCTCAAAAACATCCACTCATCTTGTTCTAGCTTTATTAGAGTTTAAAATCAACCAATGAAAGCGTAGTTTTTAATCTTAAAATATCCAGTTATCGGTTACTTTATTACAATTATGCACGTATATTTACGTTAAGGCTCAATGAATCGTCACTTGAGCGGGGGTCGCAAACTTGATTGGAGTTTTTCAAATAACATGTATAATTCGTTGAAACATTAGGTTTTTATTGAATTAGAAGCAGTTGATTCAAAATCCCTTACAATTACCAACACGCGAACATATATTTATAAAAGGCGGGGAAATTTAAACGACTTTAATATCAATGTCAATATCTCTTACTCCTCGCCTTATTAAAAACAGTGGACAAACTGTATTGTATACCAAGATTTATTCCACCTTTATTTGGCAGCGCGTTCTAATCTATTAGCTCAGCCAGTTACCTAACAAAACTGATAAAATAATATTTTGAAATAAAGCTATAAAGAGCCCAGCTTCGCTACCAAATCAAGATGAAAATATACTTCTCATATATGGCCGTGGTTCACGAAAACTCAATGGCTAGAATGTTCCCCCAGAGTAAACTAATTAATAAAATGAGCCTAGAAAAAAGGGAGGATACAACCAAATTTATTCAAAGAAAAAAAATATATATAAAAAGATTAAAAGCCAAATAGATTTAGCGAAAATACTTATACACTCCTATACGAGGGTCAAGATCAGTTTTCCAAAACTACTTTATACCCTATGTGGTATTAATTCGCCTCTAATTTCGCTAGTTTGCAACCTACTTTTGAACAAAAGTGTACATATACTTACATTCAATTAGTGTTTCCAGTGATAGGCTCTGCGCCGCGCTTTTATACCTCTCTTTCAAAGTGCAAGTCTTATTTTAATAATTTTTTATATATTGAAATAATTTTTACTGAAAGATAAAATAGCTACGGTCGCACTAGCGTTTCTTAATCGATTTGAAACGGTAAAATCAAACCGATATTCAAATCGCCAGGAATCGTTTTAAGCGTAATAAGTTCATGTATTATCTATATAAATCGATCTATTGTAGCTTCATTTATCGGTTGTTGAAACCGAATCGGTATGAAACCGATTCCCGAAGCAGTTTCGAGAAATCGAATCAAATCAATTCGAGAAAAAACGTTTTGAAACTGTTTAAATCGATTCCAAGGCCTAGTATGAACGCAGCTATTGTTAAAGAATTTGTCTCCTCACGTAAACCGGAAATGAAATATAATCCGTAATAAATAGTCCCTCGTGACGTCACGCGTTAACCAAATTTCGTCAAAATTAGGTCATATACCTTTGTAAAATTAAGGGGCCAGTATTCAGTGCCACGAACCGGAAATACCACGTCTATAGAAAATTCATTAACCGGTGCCTACCGGTACATATCGCCGAACACGGCCGAAATTGCGCTTTATAGTATCCTGACTTCATTGATATTTACTTAAACTTGAGTTTAAATATTGGCAAAACTTTAGTTCATTAAATGAGACGAGGGGCTGTGCACTGTGTTCAAGCTTGTACTTCTGACTGTACTAAAGTGATAGTTACCTGAGAATGTAATTAGCATTACCAAAGACTGTAGTAATCCGTTTTCGTAATCGCGGAGTCGGTGTACATATTTTTACGAAAATGGCTCAACTTTCAAAATGAGATTTATCCTTTAAATTAAAACCAATCGAGAGAGGAAAGGTAGCCTAGCATTGAACGTACTGAAAAGCGGAATGATTCACTCGGTCGTCGAGCTATTAGTTAAATAGGGAGACGGCTGATTTTTGCCTCAGTCAATTCATTAATCCTAGATTAAAGAATAATTAACTCGGTTATGTACGTTGGGAAAAAATGAGGTGGAAGAGGGAGGCGAAGAATGATAGAAAGAGGAAACCCTATAATATATATAAATTCTCGCTTAATGGACAACGGTGTCGTGATGAATTGACAAAATAAAATGGATCTTTCCGTAATTAGATGATTTATTTCGGGCCATTTTTATTAGACAGGCTGAGAGAATCAAATGTTTGATTTCATTAATTTAGGCTGATTACTTAATTATTTCAATTACGGGTTTGTTTGTAGTTTGGTCACGTGATTATGAATAGGATAGTAACGGGATTTAGTGCGCGATTTTTATGTTTCTGTCTCGGGACTTCTAATTAGCACGAGATTAAGGTCACAACGGTAACAATTTTCAACCGGTTTGGAAAAGTCAAATTGCAAAATCTTAGGGTCATTATAGCTCTAATGAGATATGCTTCTTTGGGGGAAGTGACTTGTACAGACGGGTGGCGCCATCTGCGAGCCACGGATAATCGGTGGAAAGACCCAGAATTCCATATAAAGGTGACGTCAATTATTCGCAAAGCTAGCGCCATCTACCAAAAAAGGTAATCGGCTTAAGAGATTTCAAATTCGCGTCTTTTTCAAATATGCGAGGAGCACGTCATGTTTTGCGAATTAGATCAATTTGCATATTTTAGAAACCAAATACGCATCCGTCAAACAGGGGCCCTTAAGTCTCAAGGTGGGGTGGCTGTCACAGCCACGTATTATCCCGACTCAGAGATGGCGCTACAATCAACTTGCGGTTTGTCGACGACATAGAGGGTATGGGAAGAGGCATATCTCTATATCGCAGCGTTGTAAGATATCTGATAGATATCCTTTGTCAAAAAATGATATAATACCCCTTTGAAAAATTGATTCAAATTAGTTTCTAATGTGAACGCGGCTATAGATAATTATATATTTTGATTAGAGAGATCAAAGCCGATACACCAGTGGCTTTTATAAAATTTATTTCGATTAGATTTAATTATACACGCGGTATGCCTCTTAATTTTATCTCGAGGGGTCGAACACTTGCCAAAATTCCGTACATTGAAAGCCAAATCAATCCGAAATCGCTTCATTGATTTCGAAAATTATTCCAAAACCGCAAAGTTACTCCAGAAATTTAGCGAAATCATTCCTGAAATCAATTTATTAAATGCAAAATCAATCCGTAATTTCAAAATCCCGTATAAAGTTTTGCATATGATGTCTGACCCCTCAATTTAGACGGTGCATAAGCCGAATTAAGTAATAATTAAGTTTGCGTAATTTATATACGCGTCTCCACGTCACCTCGCTACTAAATTAGATTTAATATAATTAAGGGATGATGTAATGGAAAATTATTTTGAATAGATTTCTTGTAAAACCCAAATGAACATCAAAACAATACTTAAATGTTTTTTTACATGAACAAACAACAGGGAATTTTCCACCTCGTTAATAACTTATAACTTCTTAACGTGTATTTCAAAATGATTAATTTAAATTAATTACATTTAATTAGTGCTCGGAATTGGATAATCGTTATCACTTCTATTATTCATATTCAGATATTTTATTTTCGATTTTATTTGACATAAAAATATAATTTGAAAATTCAGATAATAGTTAAATGAATAGGGTTTTTGTTTGAATCTTTATCTATTAACAAGTTACTCGTTTTCAAACGTATAACAATGGATAAGAAAATTGACATTTAGAATTCGTGTAAAATAAATTCGAAGAAAATAAATCAATAAAATCAAATTTTTAGCTTAACATTTATTATTAATTTTTGACCAAATTTTCTTATCCGAACGTATGGATAATGTTTTAATATTAGTTGTCATTTTGGTTATATAAACGGATACGTGTATAATTTTTAATTTAATCTTAGTCGGATAAGTTAACTGGAATGATAAATAGTCTTATTTTTTAGCAAAAGGATAATATCTGAATGTATAATTTAGTAATGAATAAAAGTTATTCAAACTCCGAGCACTAAGATTACCTCGCCGTTTTAAATATTTTCCATTTCAACTTCCCTTTATATCCCTAAATATAAAATATCCTCACAGTCCCTTTACTAAGATTAGTTATCCCTATACTCGATCCCTTGGTTGTCCCTTTTAGAGTGGCCAGAACTAATGACATTGGCCTCTAGATGGCGCTTTTCCCTCTTCCCGCTCCTATGACCCATCTTTCCTAAGGTTATTGATCGTAACGAGGAAAGGAAAGAGGTTGGGAATGACGGTCACCGATGGGTCTCTAGTATATATCCATGGAAACCGCTTGGAATTTGCAACATCCACGATAGGTTACTATCTTATCTCGAAGGAGACCCAACTCAAATATATATAGGAATCCCTATCTTCGGGTAGTGAAAACCCCAATTGAATTCCGAGTACGTCGAATATCGAGTTATTCATAATTGAGTTATCGTTCGCACCCCCGGTTTTCCTTTGGGGGCATCTCACCCTTCTTCTCGTAGCTTTCTCTCTATCTTTAACCCCTTCTCTCTCTCCGGTCCTTACCATCGCCTAGGAAAAATGACACCTGTAATGTTAGACAATATTTCATTACCGTTATCCGAACACGACTCTGTGACAAGGCGAGAAAAGGAGCTATGCCCACCGATGCTCTCTCTTTTTCCTATAGAAACCGACGTATAAACCGATAAGGGAACTTGTCTAGAACTCTAGATAATGTATTACAAGCTTGGAAAAAGCCTAAATTCTAGTTTAAAAATCGGTCCTTGCAATGAAAATCTAGTATTTAATTATTAACGTTGAGTTATATGAAGTTTAGAAAGTGGATAAAAAGCGATGAAAGCGTTTGATTATGAAGTTTTAAATTAAATAAGTATATTACTTGAGGAAGCTCAAATACTATTTAAAATTCATCTTTCGAAAGCCTTATTAAAATTGCTAGTACAAACGAGATTAAATATCCTTCTACGATATCTTTGCTATAGTTTTTAAAAAGAAAATTCGGTAAGAATGTTACTATCGGAACTTTGAAGCGTTTAATTGAGGCAATTTGCAGAATAAAAGGTCATGGTCCTGAAGGAAATTTTTCGAGGCGTACCCTGTGCTTTATTAAAGATCATTTTACGACCTTCGGGGCCACCAACTTAAACCATGGTCTGACTTTCAATGACATTAGAGAATTTTAACGTTTCTATTTAAAGATAGATCTACCTGCCCGTTTTTGGTTCCTATTTCTCAAGCTTTATATTTTCTGACTTTTAGGTTTCATTCAAACTCTACGAATATATCATTTTCTATATTACCAATTATTAATCAGAAATAAAGAAAAACTACAAGAGATTCGAAAGTAGTTGTCGTAATGTGAAAAGCTAAGGCGAATTGATACGCGCTATTAATCCTCATAGAGTAGAAAATAGTCAGTATCAACTTTTCTCGAACATGTAATTGTCACTACAAGCCTTCCATATAGTCACAGACGCCTCGCGAATGTAATACGTGTACTTTATCACGGATGGTTTAAGGGTGAGGAAGTGAGACTATCAGCTAGTGGTCGACCGGATCTTTCCTTCCCCGAGACCTTTTTTTTCTCTTTTCCTCTTTTAGCCGCGTAATGTTCGTATACTAAACCGAGAATGACGCGCGCGGTGGCGAGAAATGGAAATTGGATTATATCTTTTTCTTGGTCTTCCTTTTCTACAACGACAACTATTCTTTAAATTTTTTCTCGCGACTTCGTCTTCCTTCCCCAAGAGAGAGCTAGAAAACCGCCCCAACTTCTTTAGATCTTTTTAGCCACAAACGCCCTAAAAGAGGGGTGGTGTGGCTACTATATTGTCCTTGGATGCAGTAGTAGTAGTAGTAGTAATACATGTAGTAGACGAAGCAAAAATGACGAAAAATGGTGAAAGTATAAAATTCAACTTGTACCGCGGTATTTAAAACATCCCGAGGAAATAGATAATCTTTTGGGTCTCCCTGCGAAGTACTGTCCGTGCTCATACGAATGCCTAAGGAGCTAAGATCTCTTGCACAATAGAGAGAGCTAACCTCTCTTAAAAACTTAGATAGCCGTGATAGATCGTCGCCACCCCGAGTAACGATATCTCCATGGGAATAAATTTCCGAGACGAACTTCGGTGAGAGACGGATCTCCACGGGAACTAATTATTAGGTTTGCTCAACTAACGAGATTAGGTTTAGTGATATATTTAAAGGGATACTGCAAATATACTTTAAGGTAGAATGCAGAGGTAGAATGCAAATATACTTTAAGGTCAAACGTAAAAAGGTGAACGTGAAAAATGGAACATAAAAAATAGTAAACTGCACCTCCTATTGACTTGGCGTTGACAACCGTAAGAGGTGTGGCTTTTCCTATGGGCTTGACGAACCTTTTTTAGATATACGAGTGTCGGGCACGCGCAAGCTCTGTACTAGGGTCAAAATCTAAAGGAATCTTGTCTAACGACGAGAGAAGAAATAAAACCTGGATGATTTTTCTTTTCTTGTTTTTTTGTTTCGTCGGTCGTATTTTATTTTTATTAAGAAACACTGCATCGGAAAATCACTTTATCCTTAATTTAATACCACGAGATCGCAGTTAGGTTCGATTTTTTTTTTTTTTTTTGTTGTTTTTTTTCGTTTCTGAAGTAAACAATCATTTCATCGAGATTGCATGGGTTACTAGTTTTCGTAAAAATTGTAATTAGTAATGGTTCGAATAAATTTTGAATAGTAATATGCTTAATTTTTGTTTTGTGCAGACCATTGTTAAGCCTAAATCACTGAACATATTTTCTGCGAACCATTACAGTGATTGTGTGCAGAAATGCAATGGTTTGAAGAAAATAGGCTTAGTAATGTTTGGAAGAAAATAGGCTTAGTCACGTTTGGAAAAAAATCGGCTTAGTCACGATTGGAAGAAAATAGGCATAGTAACGGTTGGAAAAAAATAAGCATAGTCACGGTTGGAAGAAAATAGTCTTAGACACCGTTGGAAGAAAATAGGCTTAGTGATGTTTGGAAGAAAATAGGCTTAGTCACGTTTGGAAGAAAATAGGCTTAGTCACGTTTGGAAGAAAATAGGCTTGGCCATGTTTGGAAGAATGTAGGATTAGTACCGATATTGGTTTAAACAAAAATGGCTTTGAAATATATTTTTGGTCATACTCATAGCGCCCAATCGGGCGATGAGGTCGATTTATCTATCTCTTAAGAAACTTTTAGATTTATATTGAGCTGCAATTAGTGATTTCACTTTCTGTTTTTATATTTGGCTCTGGTTAATGAGGCGCTTAATCGGGCGAGCTCCCGCAGAGGGTTTTAGGATTTAAATTCGGACGACTAGAAAATCCATTTTTTTTTTTTTTTTTTTTTTTTTTTTTTCGTTTTTAATTTACTCTTTGATACCAAAATTAAAAAAACTTTTGATCCGTAAAGCTTCGCGTCTCTTTTAATTATTACTTTTAAAAATGTTCACGTTGCCGTAAAAAGTTAATCCATCATCATGGTAAACATATTTCAAATTATTTCATTAAATAAAACAAATTTACGTTTCTATTTTAAGTTTCTTAGCTTTTCCAAATTTAATCCCCTTTAGGGGATTAAATTTGGTAAAGCTAGGAAGATAAGCTCTACTGTTTCTAATGTAACTTCATCCTAATTATTTTAATTAGAAATTCAATTATCCTAATTATACCTAATTAGAAATATATATATATATATTTTTGGAAATTTTTCGAAGTTCAGCGACATGTTTATTCCGTTCAAAATTAGGGGTGCTTCCTAAAAATAACCTCGGAAATACGAAAAACAATAAAATAAAGCTACAGGGTTTACAGGGATGAGGTGTCGTAGGGCGACTCAACTATACGTATAATATGTGTCTTATATAATATGTTACACCATTTTGAATCAGGAGGGCGGCTTTCGACGAATAAGTTTATTTTCTACGGGTTATTTTTAATTTTAATGTGCACAATAAATACCATTGAATAAACCAATTTTAATATATTAATTTATGCACAAGTAGTCACTATCTGTAAAATAATACGCGTTTAAATTTTGTAAAATAAAATGTATAATAATTTGCTAAATTTTTAAATTGATTAAATGTAAAATGTATGTATATATGTATAAATAACCTGTAACCATTTCATTCTCCCTTTAAAGAGAATAATAATATCAATGAAAGGGTTTTTCAAAATTCTACCTCTCACGCCAACGTGGCGCCAGACTTCCGCCACGCTTCCGGCCGGACGAGGGGCAGCTCCGCTCCCAATTGTAAGAGTTGAGTTGTTTTTCCCCCACCGGAAGCGCGGGTTTAAAAAGGGTATGCCCGGTGTCGGGACAGGTAGAATCGAATAGGATACTCATCAGTATAGGCCACGCAAATTCAGTGGTATCTCGCCAAAGCGAGAAACTAAACAAAAAATAAAAAGATAGTTAAAACGAGAATTGGTGTCGTTTTTACTAAAACCAAAATCAGTCGTCATTTAAAGTTTAGAGTCGAGATTAAGTTGAAGTCGGTAAACTGTTTCAGTCCGGTTTATAGACTTAAACAAAGTAAAGCTCTCCCAAGCCAGGAATAGAAAAAAGTAAGAGAAGGAAACAAACTTAAGGCCCCAAAATTAAAGCCGAAAATTCTTCATGGTGCCGGAAACCCGGGAAAATAAAAACTAAGTGAGCAACTTAATCACGTACGATGGCGAATATCAACGACCCAACAAATCAGAACAATGCAATAAACAATGCACAAGGCGGTATCACAAATCCAGTACCACCTAAAACAACCCAGGAACTATTAAAACTAGCAAAAGCCGTAAGAAAAAGTTCAAGAGCAGCGGTAACCAGAAAATTAAATGATCTTAAAAAACTGATCAAAGCAACAACGGTTCCTGACGTCGAAGATCTAGAAGATGGATTAGCGATTTTAATCCAAAAAGAGGATGATCTACTCCAAGCTGAAAACAAAGTGGAACCGCTCATAGAAGACGAAACTGAATTGGAAAAGGACCAAGACGAAGCTATACACTATAAAGAGGAAATCGTCGAGGTCAAACTTAAACTAAACCGAATGATCCAAAAATTAGGCGGTACCCCGCCATCGTCTGCATCATCAACGGCAGGAGGATCGTCAGGAAGCGCCGGAGGATCATCGGGAAGCACCGGAGGAAACGTACTCGCACCGGGATCGAACTCCATCTGTCAATCAACGGGCAATTCTCCTTCAAATTCACAAAAGGTGGAAGTAAAACTTCCAGCACTGAGCATCGTCAAGTTCAACGGAGATTATTCTAAATGGAACAATTTCTGGGGGCGGTTTAAAGTGACAGTGCATGACAGTACGAAGCTTGAAAAGGTAGATAAATTCATCTATTTAATGTCATATTTGGAGGGTGAAGCCCTAGCGGCAGTCGATGGTTTAGTCGATTCAGACGAAGCCTATGACGAAGCTGTAGAATTATTAAAAGGTAGATTTGCGAGAACCGATATAGCGATTCATTCCCACATGAATAAATTAATGGAAATTCAGCCGGTGAATAGCTCTAAAAATTTAACGGCCCTCAGACGATTATTAAATACCTGCGAAATAAGCATTCGTAGTTTAAAGGCTCTTGGGGTAAATACCGCAGACAAGGCCTCTTTTTTATGCCCCGCATTATTAAGATGTTTGCCCGATGATATCAGAACAGAGTTTTGTATTCGTAGGAAACCAGTAGTAAACACCTTAAATAATAACTCTAATTCAACAAGTTTTAGTAATTGGGATGCGGATGAATTGCTGCTATTCATAAAAGAGCAGATAGAGAGTAGAGAGATGGCACAGGTGCTAGGTGCAGCTTCGGGATCGAATAGCGGAAAAAATGAATCCCATGGAAAAATAGAAAATAAACCTAAACAGAGGATAGAAAATAGGTACTCGGCAAGCGTAGCTACCTTATCGGCGGGAACTAGGGGACAATATTTTCAAACGGAAGCATATTGTATATTTTGTAGCAGTAATGACCATAAAACTATAAATTGCACAAAATTTACCTTAGAACAAAAAAGAAATAACGTTAGGGACAGCCGTAGGTGCTACATTTGCCTTCGTTATGGCCATGACACGAGAACTTGCAGATCGAATTTCCGAAATTGTAAAAAATGTCACCAAAGACACAATTTCGCGGTTTGTGAAAAAAATGAATCTCATTTAAAACCAAATTCAAACGAAAAGGTCGTGGATAACGAAGGTCAAAATGTGGTAACTAACTTAGCCCCAATTAGAACGGAAGAGGAACTAGTTCTCTTACAAACCGCATTAGCGATAGTGAAAAACCCGACTAACCCCGGCTTAGATAGAAAAGCTAGATGTCTGCTTGATGGGGGGAGTCAGCTAACGTACATAAAAACAGATTTATCGAGAAAACTCCGATTGCCCATTATAGGACACAAAATAATAGACGTATTTCCCTTCATGAGTAAGAACCCCGTTGAATTCAAAACTAACGTAGTTAAAGTAACTCTAGAAAATCGAGAACACCCAGAAAAGGCCACGGAAATTTTAGCCGTGGAAATTCCCTTCCTTTGTCATTCAATAACGAGCGATGGTTGTTTAGAGCTAGAAAAACAAATGTTGAAAAGAGGGCTTCAGATGTCCGATGATCCAAAAATGTATAAAATGGGAAATCCAGAAATTGAAATTTTAATTGGCGCAGATTTCTTCTGGAGATTAGTAATAGGAAATAAAATTGAGAGATTTTCGCCTGTGTTAGCGGCTATGGAAACCGTATTGGGATGGGCTTCATTGGGACCAGCTTTAAAGGGAAGCTCAAATGAAACCAGAAAAACGATAAATGGATCAGTAATGCTAGTCAGTACGCACGAAAGGGGAATAGATCAAACTCTGAGAAATTTCTTTGATCTAGAGGCCATTGGAATCGACAGTAGAGATATTTTGGACAATAGAGACGACGAAACCGTAGACGGATTTTTTAAAGAAATAAGATTCAATGGGGAAAGGTATGAAGTTAAGCTTCCTTGGAAAAATACGAAGGAATCTCTCCCAGATAATAAAACAGTCGCATTAAGAAGAATGTCAGGGCTAATCAATCATTTTCAAAGGGACCCAGCCTACTATCGAGAATATAAAAAAGTCATAACAGAACAAATAGAATCTGGAATAGTTGAGAGAGTTCCCAAGGATGAACTAGAAAATGCCCCGCCGGGGGCCTATTATATCCCACATAGGGGAGTGATACGAGAAAACGTCGCCACAACCAAACTGCGTATAGTCATGGATGCATCCTCTCACGTGAAAGGGGGACCGTCACTAAACGAATGCCTTTCCCCCGGGCAAAACTTGAACCCAGACCTCCTATTGCTACTTATAAGATTTCGAACGCATAAAATAGCGGTAGTGGCCGACATTGAAAAGGCATTTCTGCAGGTAGCTTTAGAAAAGAGTGATAGGGATTCAATAAGGTTTTTTTGGGTAAAGGAGGAAAATGGAATAATAAAAAATAATGAGTTTGAAACATTAAGGATGACTAGAGTACCATTTGGGGTTACTTCTAGCCCCTTTCTCCTTGCTTGCACAATCAAATATCATTTGGAACAAGCTAAAAACGTTGACCCAATTGTCAAAGAAAAATTAAATAACGATTTATACGTGGATGATTTGACAAGTGGGGAAAACAGCGTAGACCAAGCATACAAACTCTCCAAAGACGTGGCCGAATTAATGAGAAAAGCTAACATGCGCTTTCGAAAATGGGTAACAAATAGCGCAGAATTAAGAGAACGTTGGGGAGATCAATCAAATACGGGAGAAGTTAATTTATTCGAAACGGAAATTGGTCAAACCGAATCAAAAGTTTTAGGTCTAAAGTGGGATCCCGACTCTGATACGTTTTCGTTCAATCTCAGGGAACTAATTGAAATTTTAAGAAACGCCAAAAAGACAAAGCGTTGCGCCTTAAGCGCGGTGTCCCAAATTTTTGACCCTATAGGATTACTGGCACCATTCACGGTTAGGGCAAAACTAATAATTCAAAAATTATGGGAGAATAAACTAGACTGGGATACGGAATTACCAGAAACAATAGCAGCCGAATTTGAAAATTGGGTATTTGAATTACAAAATTAGGGTAAAAAGGGACTATTTTTGGGAAGCCGACGGCGAAATAGTAAAATTGGAGCTACATTGCTTTTGCGATTCGAGTCTCAAGGCGTACGCGGCAGCCGTGTACGTCAGATATGAGACAAAGTCTGGAAAAATAGGTACATCCCTTGTCACTGCGAAGGCTAGAGTCGCCCCTCTTAAGGATCTAAAAGGAAATAAAGACAAGAACGTTAATCTTAGCCTTCCTAGGCTAGAATTAACGGGCTGTCTCATTGGTGCACGCCTTACTAATTATGTAAAAGACACCTTTGGCCCCGCTTTAGATAAGATCTATTGGTGGACAGATTCCACCGTGGCAAAAGCCTGGATTCAAGGAAACCCTTTAAACTGGAAGCCATACGTAGCTAATAGAGTTACCGAGATTCAAAAACTGTCCGACCCAGAATTGTGGTTTCATTGCCCGGGTACCCAAAATCCAGCCGATCTGCCAACACGTGGAGCGAAAGCTGCCGTGTTGGCGAATTCGACTTTGTGGTGGAGGGGGCCCTCATGGCTAATGGAACCAGAAGTTAATTGGCCCAAACATAAACCGGAATCAAATGATTCGGATTTGATCTCGAAAGAAAGACGAAAAATCACTTTGGCGGTCCAGGTGATAGAAAAAAGGGGTCTTCAAAATATAATTGACCTAAACAGACACGAATCCTTAGATAAAATACTTAGAATCACGGCTTATATAATTAGGTTCGTAAACATGAAAACAAATAAAAATTCGAATAAAATAACGGGACCCATAAGGGCGGAGGAAATGAGATCCGCGGAAATAAAATGGGTAAAATCTATTCAATCCCAAATATTTACGTCAGAGTTAAATGCTTTGACATTGAACAATGAAGTTGATAATGGCTCTAAATATGCCACACTCCAACCTATCCTCAACGAAGACGGGGTTATTTGTTTGAGAGGCCGATTAGAGGAATCATCCATGACTACGGTTACATTGGGCTCTGAACGTCGACGTAAGGGAACGTCGACGCTCATTTTTTCCATGTAAACGGACGAACGTCGACGTTCGAGGAGATACGTCGACTTAACGAAAACTACCTCGAACCGTCGATTTAAGGACTTACGTCGACGTTCGAGGTAGCATGTAACCCGTGAAAGTCGTTGTTCGCTGCTTAGCAGAATTTTTCTTACTATATAAATGCTACTATTTTTTTGATATTGCACTTTATTTTCTAAACTACTTTATTCTCAAGCGTAATAACGATTTTTTTAACGTATTTAAATTATTGAACTAAGTAGCCAGCTACTGAAAAATTCATTAATAGCAGAGGTTTGATTTTCAAAATTTAAAATAAATTAACTGATATTATTTAAGATAAGCGTATATAATTTAGTACATACAATTAATATTATACTATATAATAAATACTATATTATATTAATATTATTAAATAAAAATCAGAGGCAACTAGTTATACCGAAATAATATACCCGATTTAATTTTAAAGATCCCGATTTAATTTTAAATATCCCGATTTAATTTTAAATATCCCGATTTAATTTGAAATATCCCGATTTAATTTTAAAGATCCCGATTTAATTTTAAAGATCCCGATTTAATTTTAAAGATCCCGATTTAATTTTAAAGATCCCAATTTAATTTTAAAGATCCCGATTTAATTTTAAAGATCCTGAAATAATTTTATACATGGCCATCTTAACGTTTCTAACATCCCATACCAGAAAACCCCGTTTGGAGGAAATATTCTACAATGGTACATTCAAACGACGACAATGTAACCGCTCCCTTTTTCCGAATGTCGACGTTCACGAGCGTCGACGAAACGTCGACGTTCCCTTACGTCGACGTTCAGAGCCCAATGTAACCGTAGTCAATGACATATAGTGAAAAACACCCTATTCTTATGGATAAAAGTGAAAGATTTGGAAAACTTCTCATGCTTAGGAGCCATAAACAGGTTAGACACGGAGGGGTAAACGATACAATCACACAGCTGCGCGAGAGATATTGGATCCCAGCAGGTCGACAACTAGCTAAAACCACCGTTAAAAATTGTTTCTCCTGTAAAAGGCTTAGCGTGAAACCGGGGGACACACCTACAGCCCCACTACCCCACGATCGACTAGATCAGTGCGCCCCATTCACTATTATTGGGATAGATTTCGCTGGCCCCCTTTTAGTCAAAGATGGAAATAAAACTAAAAAGGCATATATTTGCTTGATTACCTGCGCTGTGTCTCGAGCGATACATCTGGAATTAGTGCCATCTCTAAAAACAGAGGACTTTATATTAGCATTCAAAAGAATGATAGCCAGAAGAGGGGTCCCTAGCGTTGTTTACAGCGATAACGCGAAAACGTTCAAAAGAGCGGACTCTGATCTGAAATTAATTTGGCAGAATCTGAAGTTGGAGCAATTAAAGGAGTTTTTTGGAACCCAGGGTATTATTTGGAAATTTATTGTAGAAAGAGCCGCTTGGTATGGGGGATGGTGGGAGATCCTCGTTAAATCAACAAAAACATCTTTAAAAAAGAATTTAGGGTTATCCTCCCTTTCCTATACCGAGTTGGAAACGGCTTTATTAGAAACCGAAGCAATTATTAATTCTAGGCCCCTTACCTACATATATAACGATTTAGCAGAACCTATGCCACTATCACCGGCTGAAATTCTCATTGGGCGCAGACTAACTTCACTGCCGCCTTTTAATCAAAATATAAAAAATGTACCTAATTCACGAAAAGAATTAACAAATCGAATGAAACATCGTGAATTATTAATTAACAAATTTTGGAATCGATTTCGCTGTGAATATTTGAGAGAGTTGCGATCGGCTCATCACAGTGAACCCGCAAAACACCCTAGCAAAATAAAAACAAATGACGTAGTCATTATCCAAGATGATAAATTGAAACGTCATATGTGGAAGATAGGTCGAGTTATAGAAATTGTAAAAGGTCGTGACGGAAACATTCGTTCGTGTATTGTTAAAACTACTAACGGCACAAATATTCGGCGATCAATTAAACATTTGTGTAACTTGGAGATAAACAATGACGCGTAAATCCTTAGGTGACACCTTCAGTGTCACCGGGGGGAGTGTAAAATAATACGCGTTTAAATTTTGTAAAATAAAATGTATAATAATTTGCTAAATTTTTAAATTGATTAAATGTAAAATGTATGTATATATGTATAAATAACCTGTAACCATTTCATTCTCCCTTTAAAGAGAATAATAATATCAATGAAAGGGTTTTTCAAAATTCTACCTCTCACGCCAACGTGGCGCCAGACTTCCGCCACGCTTCCGGCCGGACGAGGGGCAGCTCCGCTCCCAATTGTAAGAGTTGAGTTGTTTTTCCCCCACCGGAAGCGCGGGTTTAAAAAGGGTATGCCCGGTGTCGGGACAGGTAGAATCGAATAGGATACTCATCAGTATAGGCCACGCAAATTCAGTGGTATCTCGCCAAAGCGAGAAACTAAACAAAAAATAAAAAGATAGTTAAAACGAGAATTGGTGTCGTTTTTACTAAAACCAAAATCAGTCGTCATTTAAAGTTTAGAGTCGAGATTAAGTTGAAGTCGGTAAACTGTTTCAGTCCGGTTTATAGACTTAAACAAAGTAAAGCTCTCCCAAGCCAGGAATAGAAAAAAGTAAGAGAAGGAAACAAACTTAAGGCCCCAAAATTAAAGCCGAAAATTCTTCACTATCTGATACTATAGCCAAACGCCCACCAGGTTATCAAATTTAAATAAGCTACAAATTTTAATTACTGATTAATTATGTCGATAAAATAATTTTTCATATTTTTGGGTACGAAATATATATTATAGATACCATATAAATTCGGAAACCCCAGTTTAATAAAATATATAATCCAAACATTTTTTTGAGGATAACTTCATTCTGCTTTGGAATTATAGGACCAATCTTAGAAAGGCTTCAATACTAGTAAAATTAAGTCAACTTAATTATGAAAAAAATACATTTTGAAGATTAAATGGTCGGTATATCTGTATAAAAAAATAAGCAAAGAATCCTTATATATTTTCATTTTTATTAAAACATAAAATCTACGCTCTATCAAGAAGGATCAGATAAGGAGAGGAAAAGTGGGAACGGCGCGGCTCCTACTGCGTCGGCCTAAACTCCCACTCTGGGAGAACGGGGGTAGAGATGCTTCGAGGTAAATTGTTGTCACGTGGGTAAAACGAATCCTTTATGAGACGCGCTAGCTAGCGACCACGTGACAACAGTTTTCCTCGAGAATTTCATATCCCCCTTTCCACCCGAGTGGGAGGTTGGCTCTTCTCTCTCTAACTCAACGCAGCCCCACTTTTCCTCTCCTTATCTGATCCTTCTTGGCTCTATCCAAGATGAAACCTTTTAAAAATCCTTTTTTTTTCCTAGCAAGTGAAACGAGTAACGTTGAAAAGATAAAAAAAACTTCTACAGTCGATTTACTATCATAAAAAGAAACAATTTTAGCCTTAAAACTCGGGATTTTCTTTACGCTAAAATTGGTCCATTTCAAAACTGACAGTCATATAAATATACTTCCGTCGTTGGCCATTTTTGGGATTATACGTAGAGAAAGAATATTGAAAATCAATCCCCGGTAGAGTTCCGATTGATATTTGAAAAAAACAGACAGACAGGCAGAGAATAAAAGAGAGAGAAAAAAACTAAAATATAGAAAAAGGTAATTTGATACTTCCATTTCCGGACTTGATTGGCGACAATATCCGTTAGGCCTCTTTCTTTTCTTTCTTTTTATTTTTATTATTTTTTTTTTCTTCTACAACAAAAATACTTAGCAATGAAAAACAGCCTATCTTATTTTTTAATTACTACATTTTGTAGAAGAAAAAAAAATTAGTCAAAAAACCATTATTTGAAAATTTACATTTTTTTTATTTCTTCTGATTAGTTAATCTCTTGACGTTTTACATATGAAACTTTTAATCGCCGTTGATCTAAGTGATCAACTTCAAATGATCTGCAATGGATTTTGCCCAATTTATCTACTTTTAAATGATCGACAATGGCTATGAGGTTGGGTTAGGTTAGTTTTTTAACTTAATTAATTTCTGTCGATAATTTGGACCCCAATCTATCAGCGCGATTATTAAATCTAATTGGACAAGTTATGAAAATTCAATTAGACATTGAATTTGAAATTTTCTTGGACTGTACTTAATAATAAATTAAATAGAGCATCGAAAATATCAAATTTTTATGATATTAAAATAAATCTGGTTAAATCTAAGACACATACTATTTTCCAAATCGGTCCAATAAAGGCGAAGAACAAAGATAAGTAGAATTAAAAAGAAAGAGAGAATGTTTTAAGTCAACGTTAATATTTCTAAATGCCCCCTTAATATATCCAATCAATATTTTACATCATTAACTCCTCCCCTTAAGAAATTAATCCTGGGGGTCACAAATGGGGTATCTGACCTTTTTCGCCCCTTTTTAGTCCCTCTCCCATATCTTTAGTCTTAGGTTCGGCTAGCGATCGCTGATCCCCAAGCGGGTTTCCACGCCCCCTGGTGATAAGATCCTGGTAAAAATTCCCCGAGATGCTTGAAGGGGTTTTCACCGCGGGGTCGATCCGCGCAGCTAGCCCCTTCCTCGGAATATTCTTGGTCGCGACCTTACTTTTTTCTTCCAACTCACTCCTCCTTTTCCTTTTCCTTTCGGCGCTAACGTAATTCCTTAGATCCCTCGTTGACGGTTTCTCTCGGCAGTACGAGGTTAATAACGAAAGAAGAACTTTTACACTTTGATTTCACTGTCAAACGAAGTGGGGCGATGAACGTATAGAAAGGAGTCTGATCTTTTCTTCTCTTAGTCGCTTTCATCCTTTGCTCCTACTCACCCTGAAATTATAAGAATGTATTTAACGTTTCGCGGCTGATTCTTTGGCTCTCCTTAATGATTCCGCCGGAGAAATTCTGATCCCCTTTTCAGTATAAAAATGTCGTAACTTTTGAAACAAAAGAACTAGTAAAAAGTTAATACCCCTAAGTGCTAGTAAGCCGGAGTTCAAAGTTCGGAAAAAGTTAATAAAACTGCGTTAAGTTTACTAAATATTATCACCTTTTTACAGCGTTTCGTGTAGCGTTAGCTAATTATTAGAGTTCACGAGCTTATCAATGAATGGAGTCAATACGAAATGTCAGGCGTTATACACGTTGTCCCATTTACACGCGTCGCGTTGCGTAAACTCTGATCAGTTCTTGCATACATAATGCTTTAAAAGGGCTAATGTGTATACGTGGCCCTAATGTTTAGTCGGACAAATTAATGATATCCTTTATTATACGCTATTGTGACTATGGAATTAGGCGTATATGTATAAACAATTTAAGACTTGAAACTAGGGGTTTGGAGTTTTGACACTCTTGCCTTCCATCTTATATGGGATTTAGAGGTTTTAATAAGATTTTTGAAATTTCAAAGTTGTCTTTTGGGAGAGATTTTGGGATTATTTTTTAATAAAAACTTGGATTTACCGGATTAATTATAAAATCTTTGCGCTAACTGCTAACTTAATTTTTAAACCTGGAATATAATTGCGAAAAATAATTAGCAAGTATGTGAAAATCGAGTTACTACGTTTTTCTGTCGAGTTAGGGATAAGAAGGGGGCGTTTTCGCTTAAGAGAGACGAGAGACGAGAGGAAAAGACTGGAATTAGTCTAATTAGGAGCGACTCGTTAGTCATAACGATTTCCATCCGCTTCCTACAAGATGAAACCACCACCACCACGCGTTCAGAGGGGGTTCACCCTCGGCTATACCAGCGCTCCGTCCAACTTACGATCATCTCCCCCACCCCCTTCCCACCCAAAACACCTCGTCCCCTTTGGCTTTTCCTCTCATCTCGAGTTAAGCCCTATTTCTATATATATTACTGGCAACGTCTGGAAACAAAAAGACGAATATAGCCTTATTAGAGATACGACGATAAATTCGGTTATAAAAATAAGACCACTACGCGCTCCAGTTTCGCGCTCTATTCGGAATTACTCCGTGAATATTATCTATGTGTACAATAAACAAGACCGAATGAAGCGATGTTATGGGAGGAAGAGAAGTCTCTCGAAGAGAAAGTGAAACGGAAAATCAAATTAATTTGATTAGATTCCTTAAAATTTACCTTTAACCCAAAAATATCACGTTGCGATACGTAAAAATTAATAAAACCTTCCACTAATTTCATAGAGGGAGTTTTTTATTTCAAATTTCGCTAACCCTGGCTCGCGAGTATACGTGTTTTAAATAACATACCGTTCTAGTTTTAAGGTACAATTAAGTAATCGCGAGACATATACTGATGGATATTTATATTTTTTGGGGGTTTATCATTTGGAAAGCTAATGAATTTGGGGGGGGGGGGGGGGACCTTTCTGGGCCAAAGCTACCAAAAAAAGGCCACTGACATGAACAAAACATTACACAAAAAAGCTTTACGTACACCATGTACGATTTCTTGAAACTAGATCAAACGGTCTAATATTTCAGAAATTATTCCTGAAAACTACATTTTAGCAAAACGTGTGGCGCCATAGAGGTGTTTGGGCAAACTTAATTGGCTGGAAAATAGAGGTAGAGATCGGGGTTTGGATAAGATAATTTCTGTTTGTTTTATCTTTATTCATATTTTGAAATTATCCACGGGAAGTCTATGATAAATGCAATGTAATCGCGAATAATTAACCTATTATTTTTATGATTAACTGATTAACCAAATATTTATGTATAATCTTGTTCATTCCCTGACCTCTATTTAGAGCAACGTATAGGGGTAATGCTTGCGTATTTTTCTTCCGATAAAGTTTTCAGATAACAAATAGCGCACCATGTACAAATCCCATGCCCCTCTCGTTTTTGCGAAGAGGTCTTAGTTTCAGTATAATTGCAGTTTACTTTTCACCCTCCATTTAAGGGCGTATCTATGATTAGGGGCTAATCCCCTCTTCGTTGAATTCAGTCTTCATCGTTGAGGTTTCGCTCGCCGCTGGTCTTTCGACACCTTGTCGACGTACGCGGCTTCTCCTCTCGGGCCCAGTATAGGGATCTCAGTCTCTCTCTCACTCTCCTTGTCCCACCGTCCCTGTCTAACGTTTAGATTTATCCCCGAGTACAATGGGGAGATCTAGAGAAGAGGGCGGTATGACGGGGCGAAATCGACAGCCAATGAACGGGGATAAACGCCGAATGTAACGGGGGATTAATTCAAACGTGGCACGCGGTATTTAGCGTAGGCCCGCTCGCCCTATTTAGGGTCCTTGGGCGAGGTAGATGACGTCAAACAATATACGATACGTACAGCAACGTTCGCCATAACACCGGAGATCTTCCCTTATACAGTCTTTATAGTATTATATCTAGAATACTAATTAAAATCACCACCACGAAGCTTCCATCCCAATACTGTCGCGTATAAGGATGTTACCTAATACCGTCTATAACGCGTTCGATTATAGAATTTCCAGGCAACGAGACCTAGCTAGCTTAAATCGGATACCGAGTTTATATTGGCTAGCTGTTGATTTGATATATTGAAGTATACCTGAGATGTTAAGCATTCCTCTTATCTTAATTACACATATAGCAAATAGGTTTGGAATTTTTTTTTTTTAGAGTTACGCGTATGACGCGTTCACGATGAAGACGTTGAAACCGTTTTTAAGCGTTTTAGAAAGCCAAAATTGTAGGGATATTTTGTCAAAAAATTTAATTATTTGCATGGAAAGTCGATTTGAAAACGGTTTCAGTGTCTAGTGTGAACGTAGCTTTATAGAGTATCCAAGGATCCTATAGGCAAGAATAGTAAGAAGGACCAAAAGCGATATCCTTCCCACTTTATATAGCAATCGAAAGTTAGCTATTTAAGCTTCGTTTGGGAATCTGCAATTTTGGGTAAACTGGTGTTTAGAGATAAGCTACGTAGGGAACCGCTGTGTAGGGGACTTACACTATAGCCTATAGATTATTTGTTGATAATTCGACGACACGGCACGATCTTCCCTTTATATTAAGATGTCCTTGATGAAACCGAAAGAAATAAACTCTACCGCGCATGACCCAAGCGAAACAACGCTACCCATAGCTTCTGATCCTTCTTGCTTGGAAGAACCTTGGATTATCAGTTCCGCGAGTCAGTGCGAAAATAAGTATTCATTCTAATAAGTACTTATTTTCGCACTTTAAGAAATGATTATCGAAGGGTATACTACTGTTTTTTTCCAAGTAAACTATTTTAAATACATTTTTATTAAATATTAAACTTTACGGTGTAAGAAATCTTTAAATTTTAATTTCTGAAATAAAAAAGGATAGCACGAGTAAAATTCGTAAATTGAAAAGTCGTTTTGGTATATGGGAATTTTTTATCCCGTTCAAAGTTATGGGATATAATCCCCGAGATGTACATGTATTGTTGGTTAATATTATATCCTGGAGTTTTAGACTATTCCATTGGCGCTAGCTGGAATCTCTCATATACCCTTATATAGTCCAATGTTATTGAATTCAACTATTATCATATAACGCGCGCGCGTGTCTTAGATTCGCATTCAGACATTATCCCAGATTACGATGCAACTATTGTACGTATTCAATGGGAGATACGGAATGAAGGGGAACGCTCAAATATTAGCCATCATTAAAGGTATCGAATGATGACGAGCGTGTTATTTTTTTTAAACTTGCGCCTGCTTCAGGGTTTAGTTTACATTGGACTAGATAAACTACCCCATATACCCGAGTCATTGTGTTGTAAAAATTTGAACTAGAGTTACTTTTTCAATTCTCGATAATTTAATCTCGCGAATCTATTTTGGGTATATTCCTATTTCTCCCAAAAACATGTGGTCCCATTTCATCCAATCCTTAGGTTAGATTAGCTTAGATTGGAAGAAATGGGAATTAGGAAAACCTTTTTTGACAAAATGTAGGCGAACCTTTTTTTTTTTTTTTTCAAATGGTAAACGTTATCACGTATAATATAAATAAGGTAGGCCTAAGTGACGCGCGCGATGATAAAGTTTGTCGCGTAACAACCCGCCTTTCTCTGAACAAATGATAAAGATGTACGTCCGTCCCATATTTTCAAAAAATGGTTCATGAACTGAAACTCTAAATGGATCTCTAGAAGAAAATATAGTCTCAAGTTCTCAATGACCCGAGTCTTGTGCAAAAAACATCAAAATGTTTTACTCGCTCTTACCCTTTCACTGTAAAAAACAAATCACTCACCACAGAGGGGCTCGTGAAATTTTAACAGTGGAAGGCAGGGTTGTACGTCGAGGTAAAAAGAGATACTGTATCATCGAGCGCCTTTTGATGAATAACTTATAATATTATAAAATTATTAACGAGACTGCTCGTTTCGAAAACTCGCCAGAAACGTTTATTTAATTAACTATTTTTCGCAAGGTTCCATGAAGTAGCAGTGTCGTTAATTTATAATATTGTATATACAATAAATATAAGTTAAGCTTAGTGGGGTTGCTCAAATTACCACTTTCTTAATCAACCGCAAATTAAGAAGATAAGTTGGGTGAAATTTTAAATGTTTTTTTTATTAAAATTTTAACGTTCTTTATCCATTTAATTGGGATTTATTTCAACGGATTAGAAAATACATTACATTCGTTTTGACGCTCTTATAATATACTTATAATTCAAAATCAGTTCTCAAACTCACAAAGGTTGAGGCGGATTTATATATAGTGTTAAATCCCATAGGCTGAAAAGTAGTCTCTACGTTTTTAAGCTTCTTCCAACAGTATTATTAATATAGTATACTCAGATTTCGTGTCAAATATGTCATATTAGCCGTCGAAATAATATTAAGCCGATTATGAATACTTTCGAGAGCTTATGTGGTTTTAATCATCCCCGGGATTGAGGTTATAATGAAAGCGGATTGATTGTATCATATCCTTAATTACGACTAATTGGGTTTTACCTTTAATTAAAAATATGATTAGAGTAATCCTTCAATTAATCAATAATCTTCATTTAAGCGGATAATTTCGCGTTTATGTAATCAATATGCTCTCACGCACATTTTTCAAAAATCCATGTTTCAATTATCACCAGCCGTGGAAAAGATGTTGGGTGAGGAATTCTAACATCTATCTATAGCTAGCACGTAATTTGGTTACCTGTTTCATCATAAATGTATATTATATGTTTATTTATTTAGGTATACCGTCATTGAAACGTAATTTGTGGAATTTTATCCCTTGAATATATCTCTTGAAATAGTTTAGAGATAGGGATTGATTATGGGGGCTAGATATTGTTATTTCGAACCAATATATATTTAAAGATATGTTTCAAACTATCTGAACTATCTTCTTTAATTATCCATTTTGAAAAGGGAGTTTCCTAGAATCGTGGCTCCTTTGAGGATCCGGCAGCATCGACCGCGGGCTCCATCTGTTATCGATAATTGAATTCATTTAATTGAAACCTTTTAATTAAGTCAAGATTTACTCCACCTACGAGGTTTATTTTTGTAAACCGTCTTCAAACAGAAGTATATAACCATAGAACCCTATACTGATTAATTCCAATCCCAGGTTGATGTGGTCTTTGTAAATATAATTCCTAGCTTTAGATTAACTCGAGTTCATTTGAATTCCAGAAGTCTTTTATTTTTTACAAGAAAGAATTCACCTCGTCCTGGTTTAGTTCTTAGGAATTAAAGTACTTAAAAATAACTTTCACTCGTACACGTGACATTGAAGGTGCCTTCATTTAAAGGGAAGGACAAAAATAAATGGGGTCAGTTGTCTTCTTCAATACAAAGACTTTTGTGGTTCGGGGTTAGTGTTTCGCACGCTAGAGTTTGGGCAGTTAAATTAAGAAACTCGAGACATGATACCTCCCTTGGGATCACGATATTGTAGGGTGAAATATGACCCGATTTTGAACGTAAGCAAGGTTTGATACTTTATACGCCCCCTGAGAGACGAACAAAGGATTAAATTAAGTATAATCATTTTTCCGAATTTTGAAAACAAGTTTTAGTCGAGATATCTCTCTTATGGTATTGAAATTTAAACCCCATGGGTTCAAAAAATTGTAATTGGAAGGCGTTTGGGGTCATTAAGCTAGCTTTAAACATAGTTTTCGCATGACGCGAGATCTGTTTAGGGGTATCTTTACGTTTCCGCGTTCATTGGGCGATTCTTTAACCTATTTAATAAGTTGCAGCGAGATTTTACCTCGGCTGCAAGTTTTTATTGTTTCTTGACCAACGCGACCATTAGATAGTACATAAATCGGAGGCTAACAATTTCTATCCCCAAACCGTTTTTATTGGAAGGTTTTTATGCAAGAAATAAAGAAGCTGATGACAAACCCAGAATAGTTTCGTAACTATTAAATTTTTACATCCAAACCAATAACTATTTTGGGATCAGTAATAATTTAATTATAAACGTCACCCTCCCTTAATTTAAGTCATTAAACAAGCGCTGCTGGAAAGCTAAAACGAAGGAGCGGTAGTTACGTTACAACCATATAGGCTTAGTTGAAGGCTGAAGAAGGGTGTCGCGCAATGTTGTGTAAGACAATGGTTTTCTCGTTGGCTGCTCGCCTTCTTTTACTCTTTCTTCTTTCGTTCTTGTTCGTTCTTCCGCTTTTAGCGAAACTAGGTTTTATCCTCGCTCTTACTCTTTTGTATTGAGAATAGCCACGCACTCCGCCTACTAGTCGATTCCACCTCGAGTTGGCAGCGCGATCGAAGCTTTACGATTTAGCCAAGAGATCATCCAGGTAGCTTCGCGCGTATTGCCTACTCGAAGGGTGGTATCGACTATAGCTTAAGTTTAAGCTTAATGCGAGCCAATAAAGTCGTCGCGTCCTTCGAAGCGCGATTAAAATAAGGCACGCAACCCCTACCCACCTCTCACTAACACTTCTTTCACCAAGGTGATTCGCTATTCGGAGTTAATTGGTCAAAAATAAGATCTCTTCTCTCTCCTCTCTAGATTCGTTTCCAAGTTTTTTCTACCAGTTATCTTTTACACGTGTAAAGTTAATGATGTGACATGAAGTTTTATAAATTAAGATTCATTATGATCCTAACTAACACACGCTGTAGGGTCAAGGTTTAATCGTAAAAAGAAAGTTCGAAAAAAAAGGCAAGCTACTTAAGCGAATTTTAGATCTTAGTTGAAATCAGATTTGGCCATTGGAATGTGCCCTGAAGAAGGCAATATTATCAAAATCAGATAGAAAATGACAAAGTGTATACAACACGGGACTTTCCTGGGGTTTTGGCTATAGATAGCTTGTTCTTCGTATGACTAAAATCCACCAATCACATAGAGCCAATCCAATTTATTTAAGCTTTTTGATATCATTTTTTTCCAACCTCGACACTATAGCACCCTTTCTCCAACCTCGTAATTTCAATAAACACTTGCTCGATATGGCCAAGGGTTAGCAAAAAATAACAATATTTCGAAAAATAATGCGCATTTTGTTTCGCTACTGATTTTTTCAGACACTTCATTTCTATTAATAATGATTTACGCAATACCCGAAATTAATGCCACGGGTATTTTAGCAGAATTCTCGAGTGACGCTGATAATACATTCTCCAAAGACTTTCAAGCTTTAATATTGCGTATTTAAATCAACTTCTTTTCATCTCGTTAACAAAACTGTACTTTTTCTTTTACTTTTATTTGGCATAACTCGCCTTGGGAGGTATGTCCCTCTTTATTTAAGGGAAAGAAATTAAAGAAATATCGGATATCGTAGCTTTGTAGGCGCAGTCAATTCAAAGCGGAATTATACGCGTAAGTAAAGGCTTATACACACGAGACGAACTAATGAGCGAAAGTGCGTGGAGTAATAACAACGGGAGTTTAGATTCTAGAAGAAGAATCGTCTAGATCTACCGGGCACCTTGATCTCCAGTAGTTATTCCTCCTCGTTCGTTTCTCAGTTCTTTTTGTACGTACAAGCCTAAACGCTAATTATAATCACCCATGGAGAAATAATCTCTCGAGAGACTAAAGGTAAATAATTCCGAACTGCACTTAAGGAACAGTCTACTTCCCAACGTTATTATTTCTCCGTGGGTGTAATTAGTGGAAGCCAATCTCAAACTCGTATTTCCCAGAAAGGAGGTTATAGAGGGAGGGTGGGAAACAACCGTGTCACCTGGGCTTTAACCCTTTTACTCGGGTCTTCTCGGTTGTTGGAATACGTCGCCCCTGATCGATTTTCTTCCGCCAACTCACGTCCTAGTTTTGTACTTTAGTTTTACTATTTTTTTATTTTTTTGTTCTTTCACCCACTCTTTCTCTCTCTTTTTGTGTTATGGGCTTGATGAGCTGCTTCAATAGCTCGTCCTTCTTATATATAAGATCCGGTTGTTTCGAATTTTTTAGCGCTCTTGCTCGGCGAGTGCCGTTAGTGGTCCATCCCTTCCCTCCCACCTCCGCTTCTTTCAACACTCTCTCTCTCTCTCAGATCTTTCTCTCTCTTTTCGCAGTTTAGCTCGCGTTATTAGTCGCTCTTTCATTTTGATCTTCCTTTTGCCTTTTTATAAGCCCCGAGAGTTCCATCCCGCCCCTTTCGAACCTTTCGATTTTTATTTCTTTTTTCGGTTAATAATGTGAAATTCTAAGGGGGCGATTCATTCAGATTGATTAGTGTAAAATCATTAAATCGCGCGTGTATAAAGAGTAATAATTATCTAGAGTTAGCTAAGTTCACATCTAGAATTGGATAAAGATGAATAACGAAGTATGGTGCTCGAAAGCTCCCTCTAACGGCAAACAGTACTTAGCGAAAGTGGGAAATAACAAAACCTCGTGCGTATCTGCTATAGATAAAGTATATGAAGACGCTCACGTCGTTTTGTTAGTTACTTTTTCCACTGTTTGCCGTTAAAGGACGCTTATAATGAACCCAGGCCTTTTGTTATTCATCTTTATCTATTAAGATAGATGTGCATTGTTTATAGTCCTAGTTCTCATACACCAGTGAGGCTTTTAAGATCTGTATATATTTAATTTTTAAATATAAAATTATGAATGCCTAATTTATTTTATTCACGTAAAGTACTTTGTTATTTTTGTTTACATTTGATGTTATCCTCAAAAGTACTTAAATTACAAAGCTATTCTAGGGCTAAACACCATTAAAATTAATTTAAGGCGCATCCCTCCATTAGAGTGTATCCATGGCAACGTGAAAACACTCGCTCAAAAAGGGCACTTTAAAACTTTCTTCAAACGGAATTAATATTGAATTAGTATTATCCTAAAAATAGCCGGAAAGAGCTTAACTACGTGTAAAAACTAAGTCCTTTAATTATATTATAAAATATATATTTGATACGCGATGAACATATATGCCTTTTGATTACACGTTAAGCTCGCGTTAATACTAATATCTTTTAAAAAGAACTACAGGTCTTTATATGAAAATCCATATTGGTTGGAGTAGGTCAATTTTATTCGGTTTTTCAATATAATAAAATGGATACATCAATATTTGCTTTAATACCAATACAATTTGATTGCCAATCTAATTTAAATATATATTATATAAATATAAATGTCTACTCGAGCATCTCTGACGAATTACATTAGAATCTGCGTGATTTTATTTTATTTATATTATTAGAAAAGTTGGTTATCCATTTAATTCCCTTATCCTCCTGCTGAATGCAACAAAACGTAATTTATTATGCATTGTCTCTAGAAGTATATAGAGTAGAGGTATAGGTCGTAAAAGGGCGTCTGCATAAACTGCACCATCCCGCGCTTACATAGTAACGTTCCCTGTCGTTATACGTCCTTTAATTTATTTATTACTTCATTTACGTTTCTAATTCCGAACGTCATTTCCATTTCAAATTCGTTCCGATGCTCCCGCGTGGGGGCGTTGATTAAGATCGTTTCAAACTCCTATCCCACCCTTTTCTTCCCTTGAGAGGCAAATTTTATCGGTTTCTATAATATATAGATAGTTTTCCCTTCAAGAGTTTGTTGCCACACTTATATTAATTCATTTAAATAATTTATCTTAGTTGGGGCAAATCTGGTACGTGGGGCAATAAATACTGTTAGGCATTTTATCAGATCTTAATGACTAAGATATCAAAATTAAATAATTTAATCTGAGTAAGGCTAGAATATTTTTAAAAGAAATGTCAATTTATTTATTTTTCAAAGAATCGATCTCTAAGACAGTAGTTCGTATTTTGAATATAATTACTTCGTGATATTTGCGATAGACTCAAAAGGATTCATTTTGGATTTAAATATTTAAAATTAGAATAATTTAAATTAACATAAAATTGCGTAAAGGTTTGACGTGACTATTCCTTTGTCATGACCCACCCCGCCACGCATCCATCTCTTAGTGTTCGTTTCTTACTCATCTTAGTATCTTTTACGACAGTTAACTATATATATATACGTGATAGATTCAAACTTTTCCTCGCTTATTATTACCCTCTTAAGTCTAAATATACCCGGCTCTTTTATAATACGTATAGGTAGGTGTGTAAAGAGTAATAAGGAAGATTCTTATCCCTCCTATAACACCGAGTACCCCCGTATATAGCATTGAGTCCTCAAAACCGCCTTCAAATCTTCGTAGAACCCCTACCATCTCCCATAAAAGACGTACTAAGTTTCATCTCCTTTCTAAAACTCTTCGGTGGAATTCTAAAAATTCGCGCGCTTCTTAATTTGAAGTCATCCCGCTTTAGGTTCGACCCCCTTAATCCCCTGGAGACGACGAAAAGGAGGGGTACTTAGGTTTGGACCCAAACCGTTGGTGTTGGAGAAGGAAGGTTGGAAAGGGGTAGGCCGGTATAAATATAGGAAGAATCGGGGTAAAGGAGGTAGATTTAGGAAAAGGGAACCGAAAGTACAGTCAGTTCAACTCGGAGAAGATATTAAAAGGGCCTTGGGGAAAGAAGAAATACGAGGAGGAGGGTGGCTAAGATATCGGCCAATTAAAACACCCACTTTCTAGCTTTCCTTAACGCTATCTTATGGAAGTTGAATGGAGTGTAGGAGGATGGCTATCGGAAGTGGTATAGAGATAGAGAAGAGTCGAGAAGTGGCCTCTGTAATCTATCCTATGTAATATGAAAAGATAGAACGCGATAAAGGCAGTATAGCAAAAAGAGGAGAGAAAGGGGAATTACTAAACTTATTCTTCGTAAACCAAGCGGAATTTTCAATACGAAGAATTAGATTAGAATCTCGGTTTGCCTAAGCGTTGGATTAAAGGGAGAATGCAGAGCTACAACGATTAATTGTGATTACATTGGAAAACGACTAATTTTTAATTTCTTTGGAAAACAACTAATTTTTAATTTCTTTGGAAAACAACTAATTTTTAATTTCATTTCAATATTTGACAAGCTCTAATGGACAGACGTACATTATGAATCGTAATCATATATCGGTCAATTAAGAGTCGTAATCGTATCATTCAATTAAGCGTCGTAATCGTATCGATCAATTAAAAGAGTCGTAATCGTATCGATCAATTAAAAGAGTCGTAATCGTATCGATCAATTAAAAGAGTCGTAATCGTATCGATCAATTAAAAGAGTCGTAATCGTATCGATCAATTAAAAGAGTCGTAATCGTATCGATCAATTAAAGGGTCGTAATCGTATCGATCAATTAAAAGAGTCGTAATCGTATCGATCAATTAAAAGAGTCGTAATCGTAGCGGTCAGTTAAGAGTCGTACTACTTGAATCTTCTATTTGATGATATTACTAACAACAATAGAATTTTTTTACAAACTCCGAAAAGATTTGATTAGTAATTTAGCTTAAGAGTTATGACAATGTGCTTTAGACCATGCATGCGTAGATCTATAGATCTCTATAAACTATTTTGCAAACAACCTTTGAAGAGACGGGTGCAGCCTGATTCTCTTCACTTTGCAAAGCGAGCACCCATCCGATTCGTTCGCTCCTTTTAGACCGTGCTGCGGTAATTGTTGGGCGGACGAAGCGAAAGCGGAGTGAACCGAGAAAGGGTCATTAGCTGCTCAAGCTATACAACGTCGCCTTATATATTTCTTTGGTTTGAACAAGGTTACTTTACTAAATAGGAGAAAGTTAAGGCGTATTTATTTTCAATGTTAAACTTAATAGGAAAAAAATATTCTATGCCAAGTACTCTCGGGAATCCACGAATTTGGTACCAATCAGTACTAGTTTTCACCACGTATAAATTCTATTATAAGCTCTTCTCCTTATCTAGTTATAATTTGGTACGCGGTTTGTTAGAGACATATAGAGGGGCTTTTTTCGTTATCATACAGGCCAAGTAAAACCTAGAAAAGGCTGTGAATTTTAAAATTGGCCGGACCGGTTTAATTAGAGGAAAAGTCAGGTAATTAGGTTTAAAAACTTAATGGGTGACAATCAGCAAAATAAATTTCGTGAAAATTTAGTAGTATGGTTTGAAAAGAGTCTAAACAAAAGTTCGATCAAAAATATACAACAGTTTTCACTCAAAAATAATTTGAAATTTGCGTTTTTACCATTTTTATTCTAGAGTAATTTTAATTTTCAGGAAACGGGAGTGACTACATTTTTGAGCGATATTTAGTTGCCAGTAAAGATATCTTTCTAACAAAGCTCTCACCAAATTTTAGGGTAGAAAATTCGTTTTAAATGTACTAAAACTATATTTCTTTTGTGGAGAAGATTTCAGATTCGGCATTGGTGCTTGAATTTTTTCTTGAAAGGCAATAGATTCGGAAAAATTGTGGCGAAAAATTCTGGAATACTAGCCCTAGCGTATATTTGATGCAAAATAATAGGGCTGCGAGACCCAAATTAAAACCCTTCATATTCTAAACTTGGAAGCATCCGATACCGGGTAATAAAAGCTATAAACCTTTAGAAAGCCGTCTTTATATTATATTATTTCATTCCCCTTTGGGCATTGAATTATATCTAGTATTACCCTCGCTTAGTTCTGTGGATTCCCCGTCGCGTTATGCCATAAAAAGGTAATATAATCTAGGCTTCTAGATAAAAGCTAAGCTCTGGAAAATAGGTGTCACGTAATTGGTACATATATACGAAAATTCCTCCGACTATATCTCAGTCGTCAAGCGCCCGAAAATGAAGAGGTCAGAATGATTTTCCTTGAATCTCGCTTTTCGCTCGCTCCCGTCTGCTTTGAAAGAGAAAGTCTCTCGCTAAATAAAAGTTAAATCTTTTAAGATCTTTGTAGATCCGAACGCTAACTGCAAAACTAGACTAGTTACGCCAGATTTGTCCACAAATTAAAAATATAAAATAATTTTTATTCGATAATGATTTCTAGGTTTAATGAATCGGCTAAGGTTTAATTAACATGCCGAAGTTTAATTAATCGGCCTAATTTTCTGTAATGCTAGAGTTATGGAACCGCTTGGGTAATACATCATCGTGGCGAGTCACCGAGTGGGGCTGAGTGGGAGAAATATCGCGAAATTGGAATTTTCTGTTTCCCCTTTTCTGAGTGGGATACTTACGACATTAAAAGTCGCCGGGTCAAACTCGGGTTATTATCTCTATTGTTTCAGTTTTCACCTAGTTTATAAATAATTTCAATCTTCCCGGACACGATTTTTTCCACCATCGGATGCTGGTTCGGGCAAGTGGCTGAGATCTAGATTATTTTTGGCATTATCTATCTAATAATGAATTAGCTCTCTCTCTAATGAACTTTATATAAAGGATTTTATTAAGCATTAAATTTAAAATTATAAAAGCAATCAGTCTTTACAAATTTAAAGTTTATTAATTCGTAACAATTTCTCGATTTAATTTGAATTTATTCCAAAAACCATTAAAATCATAACCCATATACACTTGACCTTTAATCCCTTAAACTGGGAAAATGCCGCGCATCTAGAGAAAGAGACGGCCTGCTGCCACGCGAGAGCGAAAGTTGAAGCTGCTGTGTGGTTGTCGCGTATGGCTAATTACTCTTAATAATAGCCTTAACCCCGTCCTGGCCCTCAACCTACCTTATACTCTCCTCCACCCACACACCCTGGTTTCTCGCTTGCCTTTCGCCTTTTCCAAGGACTTTTGAATATTTTATATAGGCTAGTGGAATGGGCGGAAAGGGTGAGACTAGGGGAGGGGGAGCGAGTCCCCGCAGCGTCAGGAAACCTATTCTTTTACAATCTTTAAAGGAGCTAAAACTTCTCTAACAAAAACCAATTTTTCTAGGGATAAGCGGTGAAGAATTGGAAAGTACATAGGGTGTCAATTTTTATAGGGAGACTATACCTCTGTTCGTGATTAGTTTGGTGTACTACTTTTATTCCTTATGGGGTTAAACATTGCGTATTAATCCGCCTCAGTTTTCAATAGATTGTATCACCAATCGCGAATGAAAGTAGGGTAAAAGTATAGTGTTCGGATAATTCGTTAAACTTTTAGAACCGCGTGAGTTATAAGCTCGGTTTCATTTTGAATTATCAGCGCGTAAGAAGCTTGATTCCCTCGTTAGCTCTATACGTAATTAACTCATTGAAGTGAAGCCTACCTTAGTACTCGTTGAAAACTCAAATTGACTCTAACCTTAAAACTTCTTGATGATGTAAATTTTGGCGACCGGGCGGAAATTGTTTTCGTTTCAACCCGAAAATGCAGCGCCATTAATCATTTAAACCGTGTTTAAGCCATGTTTGTACTAAATAATGATATTATAGACTTTAATAGTATATTAATTGAATATTGATAATGGAATGAAATATATGTTTCTAATACAATTCTAATATTTAGCTCTTTTATCTAAACCAATTATTTGTCTTACACGATAGGCTTAGCGTGGCTTTATACATCTCGCCTATACTGAACACAGTAATTGAGAAACAAAGTTTAGCGTGGAAGGGTATAATTTCTCTCTCTTAAAATTAAAAACGCCCTTTTTGGAAAAATATTGGATTTCGAGGGGCGCGATATAGTTAAGCCTAAATATTTACGTTTATAATTTTGATAAACAATCGCTCGTTTTGCTACCGTATACCGCGAGCTTTATCCGTACAAGGAGCGAAAACGAATGTTATTAAAAGCAATAGAGTCATGTTACAGTTTTCTTATAGGGATGGATTTCTAATTCTTTTATCTTCGTGTACGCGCGGCCAAATACTTTCCTTCATTCTGAATATCTTTGTACACGTCGAAAGACTGATTGAATTGAATTAGTAATTACTAAGCGGGCGCGATTATCAAATCCAGGGGCCTCGTAAGCGTGTTGGATGGTGTGCTTAAGCCCCCTCGGGGTAACTGACCCCATATAATTTTGACTTCATCAACTTGTTCAGCACATCTACTTAAAAATAACCTTCTCTGTTAACACGGCGGACTTCATTTAAACTTTATCTCACACTCGTTAGAGAACCTAAATCTTCTTGATTTTTCCGATATATCTTTCCGTCTCTTTAAAATCGTGTTAAGCCTACTTTCTAAGTAAGATGCATTCTCCTATCATTCCATCAGATTTCTTGTTTAGTTCTATTAGTTTATATGTAAAAGAAAAGATAGGAAGATATTTTCTTTTTGTCTAAATCTCTCTAAAGGTCTAGGAGAAGAGCCTGGGGTAACTGACCCCATATAATTTCGCCATCGCCAACTTCTTCAGCCCATCATCTTAAAAATAACTCTTAACACGGCTTCATTAAACTTTATCCCACGAACTATAAAATAACACACTCGTTAGAGAACCTTTATTATAATAAGTTGTATTAGCCGATATTAAAACACTCCTAGGATCCTTGTTAAGCCTACCTTCTAAATAAATTAACATTTTCCTTTAGTTCGATGCGACTCTTCTATCAGATATCTTGTTTACTATTAGTTTATAAGAAAAGATAGGAAATCTTTTCTTTATGTTTCCTCTAAATTTCTCTAAAAGGTCTAGGAGAAGATGCTTTCTGTTACGAAAACATCATTCCAATATAACATTTCACTACTCTCTCGGTTTCTATTTCTTTATCCGCGCGCTGTCTATATATTAAAGTAAATAAGGCTTTTAGCCGAAGCCTTTTAGGCCTTAACTGGTGTTGGCGTAATATAGGCCTTCGTAAGATGAGATACTCCCCATTTTCAATGCCAAATCCATCTAGATCTTTCTAGGGAATAGAGTTATAGGCTTATATATTAAAGAAAAATGAGGAAAAGTCAAGCTAAACTTACTACCATTCGCGAGAGAAAACTTCTTCCATTATTAAATATGAAAGAAAATAAACTGAACTCTAAAGGGTTTGGATAGGATTTTACTGTGTTATTTATGTGTTTACAGATTTACTTTTCTATATAGCTTATTCTTTCACTCGGGTAATTTTGCGGTATAAAGTTGAATCAAGGGTGACATAAGGAGCTAACTGTAATCTTTTTAGTTATCATATTTGGATCGTTGATTTATTATTTTACAGAAGACTTAGAGGAAAATAAATCAAAATAATCTAGAACTTTTGCGAATTAAAACAACTAAAATCTTCCAATAATGGTATAAGAGTTTTTTTACACCTAATTTTGTGTGTCGGGCTGTCAGCTAGTGATCCAATAACAGTCAGCACCTACTTTCGCAATATTATATAATAGCGTGTCTCTATAGAGTTGCATCATCTTGTTACTACGCTGGCTTATCATTCCCCTATATATGCCTAGTTACAAAAAAAAAAAAAAAAAAAAAAAAAAAGTTTCATCGATTAGGGAACGGTATCAAATCCAAGAAGTTATTTGAAATTTATAAATTCATTTTTTACTGAGCTCTCATATACATCATTTAAACCTTGAGCGCTATATAATCCATGGTCCTTAATACTTCTATTTCGACCTTGTTTTTTTTTATTCTATCTTTTTTTCTTTCGTTTTTTCGCATTGAGAGAAAAACGCCACTTGATGGGGATGAAGGAGGCGCGGGATGAAATATATAGAGGATGGAAGACATTCTTTTTCGCGTAAAGAAACGCCGGGGGAAATCTTGGTTGAGCTTCCGAACCAACCAGTTTCTCAGTATACAAAAAAAATCACGCTCTAGTTTTGATTGTAAGCAAGGTGTTTGGATGCCTTCTCCCCCTTTTATATATACTTTTATATCTCGACTGTGGCGATGAATTTGCAGGAACTATTTTATTTTCTACTATGGTTTAACATTGTGTATTAATTCGCGTCATATTCCGTTTGTTTCGCAAACAAAAAAATATGGAAAAATCACTCTTAGTTTTCAGCAAGAACTAATGAATGATTTCCAGCCTTAGAAAGAACCTTATTTTTCCAGTGGGGAAACTGGTGTTATCCTTGAATTTAGATCCATTCCAAAGTTATAACGTTACTCCAGCAAATGTGCTTTTGGCGGGATTACACGATGGCCAGAACCGTAGTGTGTTATATAATCAGTGGCGTAATCTTGTTGTTATCGAGTTTTAACGTTGCTAGTATGTGCTCTTTCATGCTTCCCCCAAAAGTGTTTTTCTTATAAACTCCTGCTAATATGTAGCCATATATAATAGTAGCTTAATCAGCAAAGGTCCAGGTTAATGCACCGGCAGATTCTGATTCGAGACACTCGGAAGCGCCATGCACTCTTTGGAGAAATTCCGGAGTTGGGTGGAAGACAATATAGCCAAGCACGGCCCGCCTAAATTCCGTCCCTCTCTCCCGACTCAAAATAACGAGGAAGAGTCCAAACCACTCGAGCAATCAGGGATGATGACTTTTATAGGGAATAAATTGATGGACTTTTGATATAATTGACTAAATAGAAAGGAACTAAGGTTTGCGCTAGATGAAATCTACAATTGATTCCAGTTTCACTTCTGTTCAAAAAGGGTTGACCAAATCGGGAAAGCTTCCAGCGGATTTATACAAAATGTTAACCCTTATAAGAGAAAAATAGTCATTGCAAACTCATCTTATCAGGGAAAATGATAAAAAAAAGGAATAAGATGAGAACTTCGGGGAAGGGGAGGAAGAAAAAGGGTCGCAAATAGTCGACACGGACGAATGGTAGAAAAGGTCTGAACGATACAATTTCTTTTTATTGGCCCGGACTCCTCGCCTTTCTTTCTTCGCTTATCCCTGGACGGATCCCTAAATCGGACCCGTCACCGGGAAAGACATGGGGCGCCTACCAGGGTTTTAAGCGCGCAGTGTACCCCGTTATATGAAATGCATGTACATCTACGTATTGATATATACCTAAGAATAAGCATTCTAGCGTTCATGTTCAATTTTTATGAAAGTGGCAATTACTATACACGTCATAAATTTAATCTTACATTTCGAATTTTTTTGTAGTTTCGTAGTTTCTTAAAAACGTGTCAGCCTAAATAAATATAAAATTTAAAATATAATAATGATAATATAATTTAATAATATGAACATTTTGTGACAGCATCACTTTGAGCGCATTTAATCTATATGATTAAATTTAACGTGTTTAATGAAAAATTACGATCAGAATTTGTTTAAATTGAAAATTTACCTAAATTAAAATTTTATGCGTGCCTCTCTGTCACTATAACGCTAAATTTTACACGCGACGTTCGCAAAATGAAAAAAGCTTTAGAGTTTTGATACAGAATGTTAAACTTCATTGGGGAAAAGTAGTCCAAGCAAATTCCACTTGATCTTGAGTTTTTATTGCAAACGCGCGACTTCAAATTGAAATCGATTGATTTAGGCTTAGAGTTTTAAGAAAGGTTATGATTTTACAATGTTTAACAAGCTTTTTAAGTTAAATAAGTTTAGTTTCGAGAATTATCTTCAAGTGAAGGAGAAACACCGTTTCGAACAGCTTCATAGTCGCTCTAAAAAAAAGTAATTTTGTAAATAACTGAAAGAGGAATTGTAGGCATAGTCATTATAATTATTCTATTATTACATCTTATTATTCCACATAATATCTAGTATAAATATATAATTAATGAAGATATTTTATTTCTAAATTCCCCAAAAAGGAATAGTTAATTTTATTATTGAGTTTGAAATACATTTTCTTAGAGAGTATATATTTGGATTACTTTTTAAGCAATTGGTCCGGATTAGTATCCTTATCACCACGTTTATTGCCACCCGGTTCTTTGACAAACTTTCCAATTTAAAATAAATGATTCTCGAGTATGTCAACTTGATATCTTCCTAATTCAATGTTTAACGCGATGACATCAAAGCTCCCCATTCCTTGGAGATGGAGATACTGGTAACCTAGCTTCGAGGTGGAATAGACTTTAGAGTAAAAAATGAGTTTTTATAATATATATTTTATATCCTAACAATAAAAGTTTATAGCTTGGATAAACTTTCGATAACAAATGAAAAAAACTTTGAAGCACGAAAATCATTTTTGAACGTCACTGAAATGCAACATTATCCTTTTTTATACCCTAAAACCAACTGATCTAGAGAAAAAAGAATAATTTCTAAACTATTTTTCCCGTTGGTGAGAGAGAGAGAGAAAGAGAGAACGTTTTTTCTTGACGTTTATATGGAGAAAATCTTTGGACGCGTCGCTAAAATTTCGGAAACCTTTTTTTTTTTTTGTCGTGTAGATTCTAGATTGTAGAAAAGGGTAGCGAGAGTGGTAAGGAAGGGGTTGACTGAACGAATGGTTCGAGGCCGCCAGCCCTAGAGTCGTATTTAGGCTAGGGACGTCTTTCGCGATGACTTGGCAAAAATTCTTCCAATTTTTTTAACGAACGATATAAAAAAAATGAAAGAAGGAAAGAAAAAAGGCAAACTTCTTCTTTTACGAGAACAGAAAGTAACAATCTTTAAAGGTATCAATTTTAGCTTTAAAAACCCGGGTTTTACGCTGATATTTTGATACATTTTGAGGTGACGATTGTGACTGGAAGATGAGGGGTAAAAAAAGAGAGAAGAAATATCAAACTCGAACAAAAGAGAAAAATTCCGAAATATTGGGTAAAATCCGTTCAAAAAAAAAAAAAAAAAAAAAAAAAGTAAAGAAAAAAAGACCAATATTGTATATAAATCGATATTTTTCACCTCCGCCCCATTTTGGAGGTTTTGGTTTTCGGGCTAGCCTAGGATTTTGAAAGAAGAGATGCCGTGGGAGAATAGAAAAGGAGAGGAGAGAGAGAAAGCGCGAACCATTCCAATTCGTACAATGGAAAAATTTTCAACCGATTTAATAGCGTTTCCGTTATAAAATTGCGCCAATCTTTAAAGGGAAAATGAAATTTAACGCGTATAATTTTATATATGAACCTTTTTTTGTAGACAAGTATATTTATTCATAGAGGGGTTTATGATACCATATAGGCAGCGCACACAAAATGATCATACACTCGCAATTATCACAATAACATTTAATTAGTGAACCGTAACAACTGTCTATTTAAAGTTGAACATGCTGTAGAATTATAACTTTAATGACCTTAGAGATTAATTATATTTATTATAATAATTTCGGTGCTTGATTTTGTACCTTTTTTTATAATTTAAATGGTATCAGAAGATTAATGACGTCATAGGATTCCCGAGAAACAGACAGATTATATTAGGATATATAGTTTAATTTCATATTAGAATAGCCATTTAAAATAATATTACCTATACCCCTTTAGAAGTGTTCTATCCTGCGTTCTTCCGAGTCCACGACAAAGCCACCATACAGGGGCAAACGTTAACATTATTTTCCCATAGACGCCTGTAGATGCGTTTTAACTGTAGAAGGGATGAATGAATGTTTTTTTTTTTTACCTTCCACATAGTTCGGTCGCGAGTAAAGAAATTTAATTCTAACAATTAGATTTACAAGCACTTTTTTTCGTCATGCGTATGAGATACCAGGCCATGTTGAATGAATGAATGTTTATTTAGTTTCTGCAGTAATACAGATCTGTCCCTTTTTAAACAGGGAGGAATTACCCAAACCAGAGATATACAAATATTTACAAGGCCACTCTAACAGTCGGGGTAAAACTGATCGCCAGCATTTAATTCGAAATATCTAAAAGTTACAAAGTTATAAAAATGGAAAACGTTGTAGAGTTTTAAAATTTTAAACACATACGAACGCATCTATCTATGTATGTATCTGGGCGACACTATATTAAGACTTTAAAGAGGCTTTTATTTAATTTACTCTATCAATATGAATCCCAGAAAAACTTTTAGATGTTAATGCACCTTATAGTTAATTATTTCATTTCTTTTTTTTTTTTTTTTTTTTTTTTTCACTCTGAAACTGAATATAGCCTACGATTTGTCCCGTCCAAATTTTAATTATTAATTTTTCTAGGCCTCTTAAAACCCCTTAAAAATTTACTAATTTTACTTTTGTTTTAACATGTTGAATTTTTGAATTTCAACTGAGTTTTACAGCCACGTAAAAAATCAGATATTGCAAAAATTTTATTTTACACAGATAAATGAGTCTAAACAGTCTTGTAGTGAAAAAACTTAGTAGTTTTATTCTAAGTTCATTCATTTAATTTAATTATCCGTTTCATCTTCAAGATTGGAATTGTGGGTTATTCGAGTTAGCCATTTACAAAAAATATATATATATATATATATGTTAGATTTACAAATTAAATTACAAAGGGGTGTAGATATCCTCTCCTTCTTCCCTGGTGCTCTGTTTTAGTGGATGGGCTTGAGTGATAGCGTAAATTAAGCGAGCTGAATAATGTTTTATCCTTACTTACATCAGTGGCCGGAAGTTTCCCACCCCATTCTATAGACTTTGATAGAAAAACGCGCTAGGGAACTTAGAGAAACTATATAAGAAAAGTAAAAGGAAGCGCGAAGGGAAGGTGGGGGTCTGGAGTGGAAGCTTCTGTATATTAGTCGCCTGTTAAAACTATCCTGCGGGAGTCGTTAAGGACCCTTCTTTAATTGGGCCTAAATGGGGAAAACTCCCGGCGCCACCTCCGAAAGATATACCGTCGTTTCGCGAGATACGAGATAGCTCTTCCCTCTAGCTCCATCTATTGTTGAATCCACCTAAGTAAATCAGTACACTCGAGGCCATACCTTACCCTTTAAGTATATGACTCGTTAACAAAGCCATTTAGCTTTGTATAAGGAGAAAATTCAAGGTGGAATATTCTATAACTGCTTTACAACATTCAGGTTGAAAGGTTTATTTCGGTTTAAGTCTGATTACCTCGAATTTTACGGTAGCCCTTAATCCAAGCTTTGTAAATCCTTACCCTTAACATTACTGCATTCAAAATGTTTTACTGTACAGTCCACTAGTCTAGAAGCAATAAAATAAAAGGCGGGGGTGAAATAAAATCCCTTAATTGTATAATTTACGCCTTTTTTCGTAAATTTTCTTCGAGTGCCTTTCTTTCCATTGTTTCTAAGATTCTGAATATAATATTTACTCGGGGACAACACGAGATTTCATCGACAACTTTAGTTTATGTAATTTAGTGTGTATATATTCATCCGCTGTAGAGTTTTACGTACTGAAAATTGAAACAAATTTGGTTATATTTTAGGCATACTTGAATTGTATCAATATTCGCGGCAAGCCTTTGAATACGGTACAAGGTGACATTTATTAAATCTTGGGTTATAGATATAATAATAAGATATACTTATATGACATTCGAAACTACACATCCCGGATTAAGAACAATCTTTGTTCGAGACAATTATTAATTAGTTAAATTTCAAAAGAAAAGGATAATCAAATTTAATCACAATCGTACCGGATTTCTCTCATTCCCCTAACTAATCTTAATTAATCCTTGATTCGCGAATAATATATATACTTGGATTCGGAAGTTTCGAGGCAGCCAAGCGGATCTCGGAAAAAAAAATAATAAAGAAAATAAAAAATAAGGGAAATACTTGGGAAGGAGGGAGGGGTGTAGGGTAGGTGATGGAAAGAATTGCCGAATGGATAGGTTTTTCTTTTTATTTAGGGAAGAAACGAAGAGGCATGGAGATGGAGGGGAAGAGGGGGGACCATCCGTCGAATAGCGCGGTGGCAGATGCTACCTTACACCGCGAAAATGTCTGTTTTGTTCGCACCCCTTTATATACGAGTGCAGAAGACGAAAGAGAGAGAGACCACTCTTTGTTTTTTAGTCGGTGTACTGTATAGACGAGCTTCTCTCTCAGTATTTTCCTCTCTATATCTCTAGCTCTCTCCGGAGCCTCGTTCGAATACCTCAAGATAAAATAGCTTCGATTTGGAATTGCAAACCATTATATCCAATGCACTTAAACGGCCCCAACAAAAGAATTTAATTGGATTCGTCCTGCTTAGGTGATTTCTATACAAATATAATTATGCATTTAAAAATAATTATTGCATCCTTTGCGCAGAGATAATGAGCCATACAGGCCAAATTTTTTGCCTCTGTAGATGACGTGTTTTCTTTGAATCACTTTGAATTGATAGCATATTATATGCACTCGGTCCTTTATAGAGCTGCTACCCCCCCCCCTCCCCCAGCGTTCAAAATCTTACTTTACATCCCTAATATTATATTTGATGGAGAAATCATAATTTTAGCATTCAGGGCCACTGTTTTAATTATTTTTTTCATTATCGGGTGAAGTTACGCTAAGGGGTCGTCCATAAATGAGGTCAAATTCTTATTCGTTTGTGGAAAAAGTGTACGATCATTTGTTGTCTATATGAAACTAATTACTCTATAATATTCCCTGTTAAACCATTGGTTTATATTTTTTTACATCCGTAGAGCAATTATATAAGTAACAAATAGGACTAATCTTCAATTCGAATTTTTTATCCATTAGTTATTTTTCGAAAGGGTATAGAAATTTCATGGGGAAAAGTTACACCTTTCAAATACTACTGAAGAGAAATGTAATTACCTCAGTTGGCGCATTAAAGGGAGGGTGAAGAGGAACATCAAGTAATTTTGGTTATCGATTGTTCTACTAATTCAAGACCTATCCGCGAAGTTAATCATTCGGGAAATATATCCCAATGAATTTAAAAATCAAAATAGGTCCAGGAGTCACTGATCTTTCCCACGAACTAATCACGTTTTGCCCTGCCTTCCAGCGAATTACAAAATACTCGTGGCACGCGTTCATACGCGTCCTCTAACGGCAAAAGGGGCAAAGTATAGGAACTAACACAACCTCGTACGTGGTTGCTACATGGGAAAATAATAATCAGACGCGCACGTGGTTTTGTTAGTTTCTACTTTTGCCCTCGCTGTTTGCCGTTAGAGGACGATTATGAACGCCAGGTTTTTTTATTCGTCTATTAAGAGAGGTGTTCATTGTTAATATAGTCCTAGATTTTAGACGGGTAGTGTGAACAACGATATTGTCTCTTTCTGTTCACGCCGCGTAGTTGTACACATTTTTTTCTTCCTTTCATTCGTTCTTGGTTGGCTTCTCGGCCATTACGGGCGTCGCTCCTGGGCGTCAGGGTATTTTTTTTTTGGAGTGTGGTGAGAGGGGGAGGGGTTAGAGCGCGCGGAAGGATTCTATAATGGAATGTAGTAATGGGAGAAAATGGCTTCTCTCTCTTCTCTCCCTGTGTCTTTCGGTCCAACTCACTCTATGGCCGTTTGACTGATATATAAGGGTAGGCTACGTCGAACACGGTCCGAGTGCATCTATATAGCGTATATATGTTTGGAAGCCCTCCGTTTGCTTCGATCGCGGTAAACAGTCGAAGAAAGACGCCGGACGAAAGGGATGTTACTCGGGGTAGGATTCGAGACAGGGGTCGTTCGAAGAAAAGTTAGATTCCATGTTTTTTACGGTATTTAATTCCTGGATCTTTACATAATGTTTTAGAAGGTGTTAATTTGATCAAAGTGAGCCAAATATTCGTATATATTTGGAACGAAAATATAAACACCATTTCAAATCGATTGGTTTAACAGCGAGCTGGAACTTATCTGATTCTATCTATATCTTATTAGATATAGTGAGCTTTTTGCTTTAAATGTGCTGCCAATTTGAAGTGGAATTAACCGTTAACTAAAGAAATACCATTTACGTAACGAATGCTTCTTTAAATGGAATAGTTGAATGAAAACGCTAAAATTCAGGGTTTTTATAATGTCTTCAAGAGCTATACCGCTGCCCCTTGAAAATCTGAGCTTAACTTCAGTTCACGTTATAGTTTACTCCTGTTTAAATCAAGGTCTTTCTAATTTTCTAGAGGTCGGGGTTTGGATAAGATAATTTGTGTTTGTTTTATCTTTATTCATATTTTGAAATTATCCACGGGAAGTCTATGATAAATGCAATGTAATCGCGAATAATTAATCGATTAATTTTATGATTAACTGATTAACCAAATATTTGTGGATAATCTTGTTCAAACCCCGACCTCTATAATTTTCACACTGGTCATATTTTGGCATATTCTGAATTAAGGTATCGGCCGTCAGTTTTGTTGTTTGAATATTTGGCCCTACCCCAAAAACCATTTAATAGCGCGAAGGCTGAACTATATATTCTTGGTTCAGACGGAATTGTTCCGACTACTTTTTTCCTTATTAGGTTTAGCATGTTGAGCTAAAAACCCAGTCTATCAAAAGTAAATGTTGTACCTTAGTGAGTTGATCGGATACGTTTATTAAATGTATTGAATATTTCGTTAGTTTTGTTAGATTTTACATAGCTATAATTTCTATATGTAGTTTTGTCGACCTTGTTGTTATTTTCTGTTCATTGCTTTGCCGTCTTACACGAGTTTTTTTTTTTTCTTTCTTTATTTCTCTCCGTCTCTCTTGGTTTAGCCATATGTGTCCCCTCGAGGCGCATCCTTCCCAACCCCTCGGCTAACCCTTTTCACCTCTCTGCTCCTAACCCTCCCCTTTGGCCGCGCCAACGAAAAGATAAAGGAAATAAAAAGCGATGACCTCGAACGGGAACTGATTTCTGCTCTTCCACGCAGCATCGCCGCTCATTCGGAAAGCTAAAGCTCAATCCTTTCGCTCCCAAATACCCCCTTACCATATGGATATACTCTTCTTCGAGGAAGAATTTTGCATTATTGCAGCTATAGTAGGGAAAAAGAGGTTTTTGCAAAATAATCTTTGCAATTAGTATAAATATTTAGTATAAATATTAAAATCAGTCGAGTGAAATTGAAAAAAAAAAGTTTAAATCTAAATCCCAGTTTATTTTTAATCGAAATTAACGTGTTAAAAACAATCTAGATGTTTCAAACAATTCCTGAACACAATTTTTGGTGTTTAAATTAATTTCTAACGATTAGAATTTCATTTAGGTGACTCAATGGATCATTCAACCCATCGTCCGATCTTGTTTAAAAGCTAACCAATTTTGAATAATTAAATTAAACATATAGAGAGGTTAAATGGTTAAAATTGAAGTTTATAGAAAGAACCTCCCCCGCCCCCTCCCGCATGAGTTGACATATTTGATATCATGTGGTTTTAAATATTTTAACCATAGTGTTGTGTACTAATCTTTGAAAATGAACACGTCGATTAAGGTATTTGACTATTGACACAATTGTTTATCTTACATAATCTTCAAAGTCAATTCGGTATTTCCAATTTCTCCTTCGGCAACTTGACTTTTCGAGCTTATCTCCTTTTTCCTTTACTGTTCCCTATCGTTTTTGTAATGTAAGGTAGACTGCTGCGGAGTGATACGCGATATTAAAGTCTCGTAGGAAGAAAAGTAGTCGTTACAAACAGTTCTCGAACTGAAATTTATCGAGAGCAGCTCGACAATTTATCCCCCCCCCCCCCCACTCGCCTCCCAAATCATGGGATTAACAAGAACAATTGAAACGCTAAAACGTTAAGGTAATATAGTGTATTAATTTAAAACCAAACTGCGCTGCTCAACTAAAAGGAAAGGCTATTTGTGACATTATCCTTATAGTTTATACAAATAATACAAATAACATTTCAATATCTTCATTGTCGACATCTTCGGCAACCCAAATGATCTCATTGTTGAGAATATGTCACGTGACTGTCTTCTTCACCCTCGCCATCTTTTGCTTGAAATGAAACACTATACTACAGTTTATATTTGAAACGGTAAGAAAGTAGGTTCACAAATAGCTTCAACACTATTGGTGTAGGAGTTATATTGAAGACTTTATCTGATATAATCTAGCTATATTAGGGCTTGGACTTCTGGTTTCGGATAGGTTTATAACCGGTGTACGTTCGCCTTTGCAGCGTGGATTTGCGCGATAACGGGATTCGTATATCCCCCGGCCATTCTCTCCCTATACGTATATATTTATATATATCCTGATTCCGCAAAATACGGGTAAACATTGTTCTTAACGCGCTCGATTCCCCGCTTCCTGCCACCCTATGTATAACCGGGATTACGGAAGTTTGAACTTTCTCTCGAGCGTAATCCTCCACTAATACGAATGAAAGGTCAAGTGGTTGTCCACCGAGATAGCCTTTGTAATTAAGGTTTTAAAGATAAATTAATAATTTGATATTATTATTATTATTATATTCCCTTGGATTGTTTTACAAATATATATTTTAACAGATACAATTTATTTTACACGAAATTTCATTTTAAAATGCATTTCATTGATCGTTAGCTTCAATCTAAAATTCTGAATACTCTAAAGGCGCTTTTAAATCATTTTCCCCCCAAAAATTCGAGCTGCGAAAATAATTACGAAGCTTAATCAAGCTTTTCCTTTAACTTACAGGTTTCGACTGAGAAGCGACCAATGAGCAAAGGTCCGTCGTTAAGGCGAGATCTCCATGAGACTTCCAATGACATTCGATTGATCGCTGATGACCCCTAATCAATGCGAAGAAATTGAGGATCACCATGAATCCAATTAAGCCTATTTTCCGGGTAAGTTTTAAATTTATTTCTAGTTTGAAATTTGTTTTACTAGTGAAATGGGCGTATTTAAACGATAAGGAATCTATAAAAATAACTTGCTTATTTGCAATCTCCCTTTAAGCCTTGTCTAAGATTATTTGATATATACAATCGTATAAATTTAAGTCATAATGCCGAGTGTATGCGGTATATTTTCCAGGAAAATGGATAAGTACGTCTAAGTACCAGATACTGGTCTTCCTTGTATTTTCTAATTGTTAGAATACCTTATGGTATATGTTAAACGAATTCCCATCCGTCGTTATTGTTGAAATTATACCGTTAGAATCATTTATAGATTACAGCGAAGGGATAGGGGTTTCCGTTAGAATTTTACACGGATTAAGTATGGGGATTAGTTTCGTGGACGTTGCATTCTCGAATTGGGCGAAAATGGGCGCGAGCCGGCATCGTATCGGGCTAATTTCTCTCCCGATTGTATCATTGAGTAAACAGAGAACAGCTATAGTGGGGGGAGGGGGGCGCCTGTTTGCTAAATGTAAATATAGTTATCTCCTATAAGCGCATCTTCATATATATACCCTCTGCGAACAACGGAAGCTTACCTTTGGCATGCCTTCTCGTAGGTAATTCTCTGTCTTAGTCAATATCTACTGAACTTTTATTTATTCTCATCTGCGCGTTAGCGCCATCTTTTTCAGTGTACAAAATTTATATCTAGATAATAACTAACTAATAAATATATATTATGATGAGTTAAATGTAATAGATATAAATAATTATTAACCTTTTCACAATCTCTTTAAAGGAAGAATGTAACCTAATAAATGATTTTTTATCGACTCCTTTGGAAAATAGGCTTAGCGGGATTCATGGAGATCCTGAATTGCCTCCGTGTAAGGTCTAGCGACCAATAAGGAAAGGCCCGTCGTTCACGCGAGATCTCCACGAGACTTACAATCGCTTTCGATTGGTCGCTAGATCTTATACGCGAGGAAATCAGGATCTCCATGAATCCAGCTAAGCCCATTTTCCGGGTAAGTTTTAAATTTATTTCTAGTTTAATATTTGTTCGTAAATTGTTTTCACTAGTGGATTAGGCCTATATAAACAATAAAGAATCGATAAAACTCACTTGTCGTTAGGTTGCATTCTCCCTTTACGAGGTCGAAATAACAAAGTTTTGGCTGTTAAAAATTGTGCGAGAGGGAATCCCAAAATAAGTTTATATAAGAGAGGAAATTTTATTTTGAAAACCGTATACACGCTAATGCATCGTGGCTATAGTAGAGCCTCAGCCGGCTGAAAGTTGATTAATAAACAATTCATTATTAATCCACCCCTGAAAGTTTGATATATTATCGATTCATACGCCTGCGAGGAAAGAGAGAGGTTTCTAAGGGGGCGTTCGTTGCGGGAAAAGTGAAAATGAGAAGAAAAAAAGTGGGCGGAATGAAAGGTTTTGTCGTTGTTACGACAGCGCGGAGCAGACCCCGCACGGATTTCGTGACTAATTATTCTGCTTCCAAAAATCTGACAAAATTCTATAAAACTATATACGAAGTATGGTGGGAAAAATCGTCACGTGCGCCCTGTTGGGTGTATCGCGGACTATATTTCACCCCCACCCCATTGTGTAAAAATATATGTAGTTTTCTTTAAACTATACCTACTGTTTGTTTTTCTAAAAGAAAGCAATACTGTGAGTCTGTGGAAACGTTAAATATAATGGTGTATATATACTATAGTTCGCGTTCATACTCCAATAAATGAATTTCGATCACAAATGAATTCGTGAGAAATTCTGGCCACTCAATGACTGGATACCGCCATTTTCATGATTATCACCACACATGAAAAGCGAGAATTCTTTCATTCCTTAATGGGAATATAGATTCTTTGAGTTACCATGAAGAATCACTTGTGAATGCGCCAATCCAATCGTGTAACTGACCCCAATTCAATTACCACAGGCGTAAATTCCTCCATTGTGTGACAGAAATCGTCACTGACGAATATAAAATCCGTAATCGAATATATTCTCAAATTTTGACCGATTGAGAAATAATAATATCGATACTGAATATTTATGTAAATGTAGAAGGCCGTACACCATGTTCTCTCGTTATTAGTTATAACGTTTTTTTATCATCGTAAACCTATGTTCTTGGAACTGTATCAGCGTAACGTAAAATAAGATTTCATTCATCTTTTTGTTTTTAACTCGGATTGGAGCGCGTTTCGATATGGAATCCAAGTATGTACTTTTGCGAAGGTAGCGTATTCAGAATGGTACGGGAATACGGTATAGGGGTGTGTGTAAGGGGATTGAATATAAGTTTATCGATCTTGGCTCCTCATACATATATAGGAAGGAACTAGTAAATATAGGCGGACGCCTCCTCCCAGATATCGGTTCAAAGAGTAGTCAGATATCGGAGAAAAGTTCCGACGTCGAGCCAAAGAGTAAAACGAATCTGTACGCGTTTGATGCTGCCATTGGAACCCACCCGCGAGTGGCGAAAGTACTAAGGCGCAAGTACTAAGGCGCAAGTTCGTATACCGAACGGAGAAATCAATGTTATTAAACTTGTATATGCGCTAGAAAGTGTCAGAGGGAAGTAATTGGCATCGACTTCTCGCCTTTCTTTATCAGGTTTAGCATTGGATATCAATCCGCTGCTAAATTTCCCATTATATCAATTCACCTTGAACAAAAGTATACACCCAGAACTTGTAGAAATACGGTCATAAGTAGATTTTCAAAAAGATTCGTGGAAGTTAAATACCAAACCAGGATTAACTGTACTTGGAGCTTGATTATAGGATCTCCCAAATTATTTTGAGGGATGACTGACGGGCCCGTTTAATCACGTGTAGAACACCAAAAATCAATGAAGAACAAAAAGTCTATAAAAATCTTCTTCTGGTAAAACCGAAGAGGAACGACCTCTCTGGGTGGTAAAAAACGTTTCATGAAATTCGTTCCATCCTCATGCTTATTCACCGGAGGAAGAAACGTAGTCTTCGGGCGCGGAGAGAAGAGAGATCGTTTTTCCTCTATCTGCCTATACGCTAGACCGTGATCCTTCATATTCGTAATATTTCCGGGGAATAGAAATAGATTTTTATTGGTTGGCAATATCACGTGTCTTTAATGAGTCAAGACTTCTTGTTCTATTTATTTTTGGTTACGGGTCTTCCATTCTCCTTACGCTTGACCATCGCGCAATCTAGCGTACTTGGTTTCTTGTCAGGAACGAATTAATCTAGAGTGCTCCTATTGGATGTGCCGTGATTAGACATAAGGGAACTTCTGGATATAATGTACTTAAATAAATGATTTACTTCTGATAATATGTATAAAATCGCTTAGGTATGGGTATGTTGGTTAGACTCGGCGCCTGTTGGCGATTGGTGGTGAAATAGACGAAATCGAAAGTCCTTAAAAGCGCTAGAGAAGTTACTATAGTTTAGACACACCAAACGATTCAGAATGAAGCAATGTTATAAAGACTAGAAAGAAAAACGTATAGGTAAAATCGAACACCTTACTAGACTTCTTGTCTAATCGTTTTTTCTCCCTGGACGAAGTTTATATATAATATAGAAGTCGAGATGCAAAACGTCGGAACCCCCCTTTTCCTCCCGAAGAGTCACGTTTTATTCGACGCTAGTATAGAAGGAGGAACTAAGGTTGGGGTTTGGGGGTTAGAGTTCACTCGGGTCGATTTCGCTGATTTAAGGGCGCTATCGGCAATATCGAGGCAGCTAAGGCCCGGGCGTTTTCCGATCGACTCTCGATCACAAAGTCCCTTTTCTTAACTCCTCCCTCCCACGCGCGCCACGGCACCCCGAGAATTTGCCATCCTCAGTCCTACAATTTGAGGTATACCCTTCTCGACTCTGTGTTCAGAAACCTAAAGACCCATTTACATATTGTATAAATTTTATTTTATTATACTAGCTTTTATTACCATTTCAAAAATGGACGGAGTTTAAAAATGATAACAAACAGGGTTTGGTTTTATATTAAGTCAATGGATAATATCTATCCAATTAATAAAAGTTATAAAAATTCCGAGCTCTATTTCTGGGGAAAAAAAGTTATCTTTTCGTTATTTTACCGTATTTATACCAACATAGCCAAGAACCAAACTTTTTATTCGATGAAGACGCACGAAGCTACGTGCACCTTTCTCTATCTCTTATAGAGAATTAATCCAGAGGAATAAGATACCTTTATTAGAATCGTGCGCAATAAAACTCTGTCAGATTCTGTGAAGTTAAACTGGCTCCTCATTCTCTCTTTACCCTTTGAAGCTCTATGAGTTCAATATACCATATACGTTATGTAACACGGGTCTAGATAAAGATCTAGGAAGCTGGCTCGTGTTCGGGCGACTGGAAAAGGCATTGTGTTCCAAGTCCCGCGCGCTTGAAATGCCACCATATATATGTGTATATAATACAACCGTTATGTATGGAAGCTCGCGTTCTGAGCGATCGTGATTGGCTGAATGTTTTGGTGTACATAATGTGATGTCAGAAGAGAAATGTGATTTTTAAAAATCATTTTTTGTTTACCAAATTTAAATTTATTTTTGTGCTTGATCAATTAATGTTTAATCCCAGTCTTATGTTTTTAAACTAAGTTCAAATAGAACACTTTGACATTAAATGCCCCCCAACCCACACACACTAGCAACGAAGTTAGATGCTAAACGTTAAACTCGTTTTGCTCACATTATTCACCATCAAGCTGAAAGAAATGAATCTTAATTTTCGAATTTTGTACGCCATTTTCAAAATATTAGTGTAAAATTGTATGGGACGAATTTGCTACCGTGATTGGTCAATCGAAAAAACGTGAATTTTAAATAATCAAATCTAGTTCGAATTAAATCAGGATAAATTATAGATTTTAAAAATTCGGGGCAAAATCTCAGATATATTAAAAATTAAAATTCTAATCTCAGATATAATTACTCATGTTTTTTAAGTCAAGCCAGAGATTTTCAATGGGTCCAAAATTATCGAACATTGCAATATGTATTTATGATATCAGAAAAAATGAACCTCGTTTGATATTACTACTTCAAAGATAAATATGTTCTATTTATTTTTGGAGGATTAGTATAAGCCGTCTTGGCAGATACGTATAAAGAAACGGAGCAACGTATAAATATCAAGCAGACGACCGGAACTAGAAATCTAAATCTCAGAGACACCCCCGAGGCTCAACCTTCTACCGCTCGCGCTATACATTCTCCATACGCTTATTTATAGGCTTCTAGTTCTCTTTCGTTGGCATCGCGTCTCTTTGCCATCCTTTCTCGCTCACGAAAGCGATCTCTTTTGCTCTTAAATCTCTCGATACGTCTTCTCTACTTTCGTATACCGTAAGACAAACCTACTTTTCCTTATCCCTTCGTATAGCGCTCTCTGGCTCGCTATAACTTTAAAATCCTTTTATTTTTGGAACAATATTTTCCACCCCGAAAGAGCTCTTAGCTATATACCATCACACTTTTCCGGCTTTTTTTTTCACTCTAAATTTCAACCAAAACTAAGCCTACAATTCACGTTGAACGCGTGGGTTCCAAAACCTTATACCCCCTTTAAAATAGTGGTTAAATAAGACGTTGAAAATAGTCAAATAGGAACTTTTTGATATTTCATACGGGATATACGAAGAAAGGGTTTTTCTTTACGTTAAAAGGCGAGTCTCACTAGTTTTAAAGTGATTCGTTTGCCGATCTATCAGGCAATACAAATGGAATTTATGTAGCGTTTTAGGAAAGATCGCGTAACAACGATTTAATTTATTTATATCGGCAGATTCTCAAATTCTCTACGGAAAAAATTCACGTTTTCTTTCATTCGAAATAAACCAAACTTTAGAAATTAATTTAAACACCAAAAACGTGTCTAAATTTCTGGAAAAATTCTCGTTTACATTTTTAAAATAGACACAGTGATTCCGAACATAAATTCAAAATCTGTTCCATTTTTAGCTCAAAGTTTCCCTTTAAACTTATACTTGTTCTTTAATCAAAACTTTCAAAGAGATAACAGGGAGTATTGGTTTGATAGTTGTGAAATTTCCAACCGGTCAATTTTTCTTTCTTTTTCTATCAACTCTTTCCTCTGAAAGCGCGGGAGTGAAGAAGTATAAGATTCTAGCGTAACATTATATCCCAGCATGCACTCGGGGCGTTATCTTTTATATTTTTTCTTCCTCTTCTTCTACACTTTTGGGTATAACGCTTCATCCGTTCGTCCTCGCGGCCATCGTTCTGTAGCTCAAACCCTAGCTACTACAGTTCTATTTCACCCCAGTACATCGCTTTTATCCGAGGACGTGACACTCGGGGGGTAATTTATCGTTCGTCTTGTAAGAAAATGTCAGAAACTCAAACAAGCGTCAGCTCGAATTTGTTGCTGAATTTTTTTCTTTTTTTATTATTTTTCCAACTCTTTTCTCCTCCCTTCCTCGTAGTTTTCTACTTTTCTCCCTAAAATTCTCTCTATTTCTGACCCGGATTATGAAAGCGAGAAAAATAACCCATCTCCCTCTTTTTATCGATTATTTAAAGAGTATAAGAAATAGAGGGGAATGCTGAGAAAAAAAAAAGAAATTTCACTAAAAATTTTAGGATAAGAAAGAAAAAAAAAAGATTTGAAAAAAAAATTTGATTCCATTATATTCTCATGTAGCGAGTCTCCAAATTGAAAATTGAATCTCTCTCTTCAAACCCTTCTACGATTTCTTTACCCTTACTATATAGTCTATTACATCTTAAGTTGAAAGCACTGAAAAGGCTTCGGCCCTTGATTGATCTCTAAATAAATAAATCAGATATATAACGGGTTACGTGGATTTATGCGTATAGTCGCAATATGTTTTCTATATACGACTATTGTATATCTAATATCAAACGTCTATGACTATAGTCCATAAAAGTAAACAATCTCGGCAACCTATAGATGTAACTTTAATCCTATTCGACGATTTCGTCTCAGCTCGAATTAGTTTTTTCCATTAAATATTTTATTACTTAGCGATCCAATCAAATATCCGTGGAACCAGAAGATCTCTAATTTCAAATTATTTCTTGGTTTTGTAACGTAATATCGCAACCCTTAAGAATATATTTACATGTACTAACAAATTTAACTTGAAACAATAACAACCTTTTTTTCGTCGGGAAATGGAACAATTGAAATTTCGCTATTAGTATTATGTTTCTTTGTATTTTTCTTCCATTCTGTTATATGCCTTAGATAATACATGTACACTAAGGGGTACTTGTTATAAGAGTATTGCGATTGCCTTTTCAACAAAACAAAATTTGGTGTAACTTAAGAAGAAAAATGTTTCTCGGTTTCGAAAAACAGAAGAAACTAGTGTTCAATATAAGATCAGTAAAGCGAGTAAAGTGTTGTAAACAAATGTATGGCAGATGGACCATAAATTGTATTTTTATTTTTTCATACCCAGAATTCTAAATGGTTTGATTGGTCAGAATTAGTTTCCTTGATAAATACTAATAAACAATTGTATCCAAAGATTAAGAATCAAAATACATAATTATCTATTTAATTATTAGCAATGACAATGGGGGGGGGGTTGTCTAGCTTTTCTATATTTTATCGAGATAACTTATTAATCGTTAGATAAATTCGTATTGTCTGTCTAACTCGCGCGCAATTAAGGACCAGTATAATAATACAAAAAAACGTGATCCATTCGATAAAAAAAAATGGATTTTAGGTTAGGCTTAGCTCGAGAATTTCAACAAAGTTTAGTTATATTATATTTTTAATTGGATTTTTAGGATCTTTGGAAATGTTCTAGACGAAAAGTAACAGAAAAGTAAAGCCCAAAGACTTTGATCTAATTAATATAATTAATAATTATTCAATTAAAGTTGAAACTTTTCAGCTAAGGATAATGGGTTTTCACGTATTAATTAATTATCATTGAAACTCTTATTTAGCCAAGAATTTGCATTATAAAGCTCCATTCACACCATCAATATTAAAACATTTGTAACTAAAAATAAGGATGTATAAATACGACGGAGAGAGTATCCATCTAAAAAGAGTTTCAAGCCATAAAACTGATTTTATTAAAACGGAATTCCATTATTGGTACATAATGTACATTTCGTTAAATATTTTTAACTCGGAAATCCTGAAATTCCTTAGACAATAATGGCAAGCGTCCGACCACTCGGTAGTCGGTAGTAAGCCTTTATAATTGCCAACCCAAATATTACAGCTAAATATATATTTAATAAATGGTGACAGCATCACTTTAGGAACAAAAATTGACGGATTCAATATAGAGTAATCTATTTAAGTAACACGACCGCTCCATACTCAAAAGATAAGAAAGACGCGCTTGAATGAAGATTACATAAAGGTTTTCGTAAAAATCTATCGGTTTTTTTTAATACAACTATAATACCAAAAATAAATAAAATAACAGAAGTTTTATCTAGACCGTGAGCTTTGAAAGACTCTGCTATATCACGTGTCTTAAAGAAGGTGTTATCTACGGGCAGAGACTGAAAGGCCGATGTTGGCCTATAGACTTTGTTATTTTATTTATTTTTGCTCATACCCTTCTATTTTTTGATGAAAAGATTGTATCGATCTATTTATCGGTAGAAATTTTAAAATATAGAATTTGTAGAAGTCCATTAGTATTAGAGAGATAGGGAGGGAGGCTAAAGAGTCTATACCACGCGACAACTTGAGTTGTGGCAATGCGCATCTCGACCAATAGAGCGATACTTAGAGAATAGCACTCTAGATGGGAGGAGTTAAGGAAACTTAGCCCCCTTTGTTACTATAGAAGAATATACGATAGATATTAATTAAATCCAGTATTCCTTTTCAGCACTTACAAAGAATAAGAGCTTCCTTCTATCTCCGCGATTTGTTTTCTTAGGAAATTGTAGTGAACCTACAGTCTTAACTCTTTGATAAATCAGAATGATTTCTGACGTTATAGATTAAGATGTTGTGTAGGGTGTAAGGCGAGAAAGTTAAGTTAGATTAAAACGATTCAAATTAAAAACATTATAACGTATTGATACGCAATTACAATCAGATTTTGATTGATTTAGTTTTTAACATTAAAAACTCCTTTAACTCAACGCGTTTCTTAATTCCTTTGATAAAAATTTTAAATCAACTGTACACCTAAATGTTGGTTTTGTGTGAATAGGTCTTTAAACTTATACGACAATGAGGTCAAGGACTCGAACGGCTTAGTTTGCCCCCGCTGCCTTAGAGACTTTACTACAGGAGGCGAATTTCTATACCTATTTATATATCCACATCATAAGAGTGAATATGATGAAAGGCGCAAGTAGTATCCAAATGTACTAATTTCAAAGCGATTACCTTTAATATCGCTTTATTGAGTAATTGCAACTCGCTCAGAAATTACTAATAATATTCATACCAAGAACTCTAGAATAGAGAAGCTATTTTTCTTAGAGTATATCGCTCATCGGGTTTATGTTGGTATTATAATCTAAAACTATACCCACTTTCTCTTCTATGGCATCTTTATTCCATCTTAATTCTCTTATATACGTAATATAGAAAAGGGGTGAGAGGTGGCAGTGGGCGACAGCAGCGGGAAAATTAGTTAGCGACGCTCGACTGGCCACCAAAGAATTAAGGAGACCGGAAATCGATGCTGATAGATATCGTCTTCGATCGATTAGCGTTTTTAGCTAACCTTTTCCTCCTCAGTCTCTCTTCTACAGTATACCCTTTTTATATAAAGTCGCATTCGCACTAGATAATTTCAAACCGTTTTCATAAGGCGTTTTGTAAAGGTCAAATAAGCCTTGTTCACGTTAGAGACTTTAAAACCGTTTTGTAAAGGTCAAAATTTCAAATTTTGCGGTCAACTGTAAAGATACTTTAGCTTGAAAACATTAATGTTTTAAGTTTACGATTTCAGGTAATGAAATTCGAGTTGGGTTTTTCATGAAAAGCCGGATTTTAAAAACATTAACCATTGAAAAATGTCCCTTAGTAAAGATCTAGTTATAATTTGTATATTCGCTTTTCACTAGACCTTGAAACCCTTTTCAATCTTCAAATTAGTTTTTCAAGATAATTATAAATTTTCCGAAATGATCTTTTGCAGTTGACCTCAAAATTTTACAATTTGACATTTCTGTAATGGTTAGAAACGGATTCTAAGTCTATTTTGAACATGGCTACATTATCCTTATAATTTCGATATATTAAATTAATTTTAATTATATAACTATATGGAAAAGATTTAAAATTCTTGATTTTAAAAATTAATCAATATACCCCGTCACCTACCCTGTTTTTTGTTTTTCTCTTCCCGACCTTGACTAAAACCTCACCCCGTGGAATCCCTAAAGTACATTCATACCATACAACTTGTAACCGTTTTCAAAGAGTTTTGACGTATCAAATCGACTATTCATAATATTAATTAAAAGTTGGTCAAATATCAAGTTCAAGGGTGACCCCAAAATTTTACAATTTGATCCAAGGTTCCAAAACGGTTTCACGTGTAAACGCGTCTTAACTGGCGCGTGCTTTAAGCTTCGATTTTCAACATTAAAAGGGATCTAAATAAACCTTATATTTGCCTTTTTTTAATGAGTATGTTGGTCCCTTTCAAGACTGTAAATATCTATACCTTTATCCGAATGATTGCCTTGTTTTTTTTTCGGTGAAAAGGGAGGCTAAAAGCTTTGTTGGTATTGCTTGCTTAACTCGCTTTTGTAAACGTTTGGGAATGATTCCGTCTATATTTGGTCCCGCCCTGACTGACTTGGCCGAAAGCGAAAACACGTTAACCTTTTCTTCGTATTATCTCGCTTTACTTAATGGAAACTTATGTTCTCTTATATAGGCGAAGATTCTCTGTTTTCTTTCGTTTTTTTTTCTTTATTTTTATTTTTTTATTATTTTCTTTTTATATTCTTTGGCCATTGGCGCGTATCCGATTTCTTTTCTTCTTGTTCTTCTTCTTCTTCTTTTGGGGGTCCTTTTTCGGGCTTCCTTCCGCGTCAATCGGCTCGTTCGCCGCCTTCGTTCGAGCCCGAAAGGAAGCAAATATCCGTCAAAGTGTGAAAAGAGTTTTTTGATAAAATGAGAATCGCGAGACAGCTTTTTTATAAAAATGAGAAAATGGTTTTTAGCCTTTTTTTAAACTATATTTGGTCATATTTGGCCTAAAAACTTCTTTACAGCCTGTATGTATATATATTTGCTAAAATCAATTTGAACTTTGATCTTGAGAGATTTAAGATTTTGATCTTTTGGTACACTACGTCACTACGTGGCTCTGTAGAAAGGAAAGGAATCAATTCGTTATTATTTTGCAATTTAGTCGCATTCGAAGTGAGGAGAAACCCTCAATATTTCAAGAGTGTTTGCATTATTTATTTTGAAATAAATATGAACTACGACAGTGAATTAAAAACAGGCCAGCTGGCCTGTTTTATTTATAGGTGTCTCAAAATTTCATTAGAAAAGTCTATGGAGATTTGTCTTATGAGGTGGAATTCTTTGTCATATTGATAACTGAGATATTCTTCTTCTTCTTCTTCTTCTTCTTCTTCTTCTCCCGACCGCGAGTCCGTTTCATTGAGAGTTTGCATTCGAGAGAGAAAAATATGTTAGGATCATGGGGGTACTCTATATTTTTCTATGTTTTTCTGATGAATACTTCGACTGAGATATCAAAAGCTTTATAGATAACGTTGAAGCCCCGTGAAAGACGGCGTTTCATTCAGAGTTTGCATTCGAGAGAGAGAGAAATGTTGGGGTGTTCTATATTTTTTATACTTTTCTGATGTTGAATACTACGACTGAGATAACAAAAACTTTAGATAACGTTAAAGCGAAAGACGGAATAAGGAAACTATTTTTTTAGTCAAAGCGAAAGACGGAATAAGGAAACTATTTTTTTAGTCTCTATATCTAAGAAACGCACGGAATGTTTTGTTGATAATGTTTTATTAACAAAATTAGAATGATGTACCGTAGGGTAGATAAACTAGGGTATTTCACATTAGCCTCAATGATATATAGAGATGAGATTTCCAAAATGTCTTAGAAAAATGGACTCTGAGACAGATTTAATTAATTCATTAGTTTATAAAAATCGGCGGTGGGACACCACTCCCCCAGTAGGCCACTCTTTGTTAGTGGGCCCGTTTTTTATCTTGCCTACTTTGGGTATAAAAGGCTAGGTATTCAGCGAAACAATATCATTTGACTGCTTAATATCTCGACGTCAACTTGGAAGTATTGGTTAGTCATTACTTTGAACTCCAAGGTGGAAGGATAGCGTCTCATCTTCATTAACTGAATGGCGTGCCATGAAACACTCGTCCATCACATTGTCAGCAGTATCTACTTATCATCTGCATAAGTCATTCTATGAAGAAACCTGCCTGCTAGAAAACCGCGCTATGCGTCAAGACTTTGAGGAAGTGGGAACCCTGAGCAAGAACTTCTACATCGTCAGCCTGATCATTGCATACATGGAAATATTTTAACCATCGCGTGAATTACGCTTGACTAAATAAATCATATTTGTTATAGAGGTGTTTTTATTTCAATGTCACACATACTTGTTATTTTAAAACCTTTAACTAAGGGATTCTGGTCTCTTGTTTACATTTTTAGGTTTTCGGCAATATGGGTATCTAATTTTAGGAATTCCTGAAAAACTGTTACCCACCTATATTAAAAACAGGCCAGCTGGCCTGTTTTATTTATAGGTGTCTCAAAATTTCATTAGAAAAGTCTATGGAAATTTGTCTTATGAGGTGGAATCTTTTTTGTCAATGATAACTGAGGTTTTCTCCTTCTTCTTCTTCTTCTTCTTCTTCTTCTTCTTCTTCTTCTTCCGACCGCGAGTCCGTTTCATTGAGTGTTTGCATTCGAGAGAGAAAAATTGTTAGGCTCGTGGGGGTACTCTATATTTTTCTATACGTTTCGGATTAATACTAAGACTGAGATAACAAAAGCTGTAGATAAGGTTGAAACACCGTGAAAGACGGCGTTTCATTGGGAGTTTGCATTAGAAAGAGAGAAATGTGTTAGATTTACAAGGGTGTTCTATTATATTTTTATTATACTTTTATTATGTTGAATACTAGGACTGAATAACAGTAGCTTTGATTACGTTGGATAGGAAGACGGATAAAAAGATAACGTTGGTGTATGCAGTTGAATAAAAAACTTGTGTCTAATTAAATATAAATAATAAAGCAGAACGCGAGAGATACAAACGATATATGTTTTGGTTTAAAAGATGTAGGACGATGCCTAGAATTCTACGTATTGAGTCAAATGCAAAACAGTGTTTTTAACGTTTATAGTGCGTATTGAATTTTTTTTATCAATGATTATAAGCCACAGGGTACATAAACTTGTATTAAAAACAGGCCAGCTGGCCTGTTTTATTTATAGGTGTCTCAAAAACTCATTAGAAAAGTCTATGGAGATTTGTCTTATGAGGTGGAATTCTTTGTCATATTGATAACTGAGATATTCTTCTTCTTCTTCTTCTTCTTCTTCTTCTTCTTCTCCCGACCGCGAGTCCGTTTCATTGAGAGTTTGCATTCGAGAGAGAAAAATATGTTAGGATCATGGGGGTACTCTATATTTTTCTATGTTTTTCTGATGAATACTTCGACTGAGATAACAAAAGCTTTATAGATAACGTTGAAGCCCCGTGAAAGACGGCGTTTCATTCAGAGTTTGCATTCGAGAGAGAGAGAAATGTTGGGGTGTTCTATATTTTTTATACTTTTCTGATGTTGAATACTACGACTGAGATAACAAAAACTTTAGATAACGTTAAAGCGAAAGACGGAATAAGGAAACTATTTTTTTAGTCAAAGCGAAAGACGGAATAAGGAAACTATTTTTTTAGTCTCTATATCTAAGAAACGCACGGAATGTTTTGTTGATAATGTTTTATTAACAAAATTAGAATGATGTACCGTAGGGTAGATAAACTAGGGTATTTCACATTAGCCTCAATGATATATAGAGATGAGATTTCCAAAATGTCTTAGAAAAATGGACTCTGAGACAGATTTAATTAATTCATTAGTTTATAAAAATCGGCGGTGGGACACCACTCCCCCAGTAGGCCACTCTTTGTTAGTGGGCCCGTTTTTTATCTTGCCTACTTTGGGTATAAAAGGCTAGGTATTCAGCGAAACAATATCATTTGACTGCTTAATATCTCGACGTCAACTTGGAAGTATTGGTTAGTCATTACTTTGAACTCCAAGGTGGAAGGATAGCGTCTCATCTTCATTAACTGACTGGCGTGCCATGAAACACTCGTCCATCACATTGTCAGCAGTATCTACTTATCATCTGCATAAGTCATTCTATGAAGAAACCTGCCTGCTAGAAAACCGCGCTATGCGTCAAGACTTTGAGGAAGTGGGAACCCTGAGCAAGAACTTCTACATCGTCAGCCTGATCATTGCATACATGGAAATATTTATTTTAACCATCGCGTGAATTACGCTTGACTAAATAAATCATATTTGTTATAGAGGTGTTTTTATTTCAATGTCACACATACTTGTTATTTTAAAACCTTTAACTAAGGGATACTGGTCTCTTGTTTACATTTTTAGGTTTTCGGCAATATGGGTATCTAATTTTAGGAATTCCTGAAAAACTGTTACCCACCTATATTAAAAACAGGCCAGCTGGCCTGTTTTATTTATAGGTGTCTCAAAATTTCATTAGAAAAGTCTATGGAGATTTGTCTTATGAGGTGGAATCTTTTTTGTCAATGATAACTGAGGTTTTCTCCTTCTTCTTCTTCTTCTTCTTCTTCTTCTTCTTCTTCTTCTTCTTCGTCCGACCGCGAGTCCGTTTCATTGAGTGTTTGCATTCGAGAGAGAAAAATTGTTAGGCTCGTGGGGGTACTCTATATTTTTCTATACGTTTCGGATTAATACTAAGACTGAGATAACAAAAGCTGTAGATAAGGTTGAAACACCGTGAAAGACGGCGTTTCATTGGGAGTTTGCATTAGAAAGAGAGAAATGTGTTAGATTTACAAGGGTGTTCTATTATATTTTTATTATACTTTTATTATGTTGAATACTAGGACTGAATAACAGTAGCTTTGATTACGTTGGATAGGAAGACGGATAAAAAGATAACGTTGGTGTATGCAGTTGAATAAAAAACTTGTGTCTAATTAAATATAAATAATAAAGCAGAACGCGAGAGATACAAACGATATATGTTTTGGTTTAAAAGATGTAGGACGATGCCTAGAATTCTACGTATTGAGTCAAATGCAAAACAGTGTTTTTAACGTTTATAGTGCGTATTGAATTTTTTTTATCAATGATTATAAGCCACAGGGTACATAAACTTGTATTAAAAACAGGCCAGCTGGCCTGTTTTATTTATAGGTGTCTCAAAAACTCATTAGAAAAGTCTATGGAGATTTGTCTTATGAGGTGGAATTCTTTGTCATATTGATAACTGAGATATTCTTCTTCTTCTTCTTCTTCTTCTTCTTCTTCTTCTCCCGACCGCGAGTCCGTTTCATTGAGAGTTTGCATTCGAGAGAGAAAAATATGTTAGGATCATGGGGGTACTCTATATTTTTCTATGTTTTTCTGATGAATACTTCGACTGAGATAACAAAAGCTTTATAGATAACGTTGAAGCCCCGTGAAAGACGGCGTTTCATTCAGAGTTTGCATTCGAGAGAGAGAGAAATGTTGGGGTGTTCTATATTTTTTATACTTTTCTGATGTTGAATACTACGACTGAGATAACAAAAACTTTAGATAACGTTAAAGCGAAAGACGGAATAAGGAAACTATTTTTTTAGTCAAAGCGAAAGACGGAATAAGGAAACTATTTTTTTAGTCTCTATATCTAAGAAACGCACGGAATGTTTTGTTGATAATGTTTTATTAACAAAATTAGAATGATGTACCGTAGGGTAGATAAACTAGGGTATTTCACATTAGCCTCAATGATATATAGAGATGAGATTTCCAAAATGTCTTAGAAAAATGGACTCTGAGACAGATTTAATTAATTCATTAGTTTATAAAAATCGGCGGTGGGACACCACTCCCCCAGTAGGCCACTCTTTGTTAGTGGGCCCGTTTTTTATCTTGCCTACTTTGGGTATAAAAGGTTAGGTATTCAGCGAAACAATATCATTTGACTGCTTAATATCTCGACGTCAACTTGGAAGTATTGGTTAGTCATTACTTTGAACTCCAAGGTGGAAGGATAGCGTCTCATCTTCATTAACTGACTGGCGTGCCATGAAACACTCGTCCATCACATTGTCAGCAGTATCTACTTATCATCTGCATAAGTCATTCTATGAAGAAACCTGCCTGCTAGAAAACCGCGCTATGCGTCAAGACTTTGAGGAAGTGGGAACCCTGAGCAAGAACTTCTACATCGTCAGCCTGATCATTGCATACATGGAAATATTTATTTTAACCATCGCGTGAATTACGCTTGACTAAATAAATCATATTTGTTATAGAGGTGTTTTTATTTCAATGTCACACATACTTGTTATTTTAAAACCTTTAACTAAGGGATACTGGTCTCTTGTTTACATTTTTAGGTTTTCGGCAATATGGGTATCTAATTTTAGGAATTCCTGAAAAACTGTTACCCACCTATATTAAAAACAGGCCAGCTGGCCTGTTTTATTTATAGGTGTCTCAAAATTTCATTAGAAAAGTCTATGGAGATTTGTCTTATGAGGTGGAATCTTTTTTGTCAATGATAACTGAGGTTTTCTCCTTCTTCTTCTTCTTCTTCTTCTTCTTCTTCTTCTTCTTCTTCTTCTTCTTCTTCGTCCGACCGCGAGTCCGTTTCATTGAGTGTTTGCATTCGAGAGAGAAAAATTGTTAGGCTCGTGGGGGTACTCTATATTTTTCTATACGTTTCGGATTAATACTAAGACTGAGATAACAAAAGCTGTAGATAAGGTTGAAACACCGTGAAAGACGGCGTTTCATTGGGAGTTTGCATTAGAAAGAGAGAAATGTGTTAGATTTACAAGGGTGTTCTATTATATTTTTATTATACTTTTATTATGTTGAATACTAGGACTGAATAACAGTAGCTTTGATTACGTTGGATAGGAAGACGGATAAAAAGATAACGTTGGTGTATGCAGTTGAATAAAAAACTTGTGTCTAATTAAATATAAATAATAAAGCAGAACGCGAGAGATACAAACGATATATGTTTTGGTTTAAAAGATGTAGGACGATGCCTAGAATTCTACGTATTGAGTCAAATGCAAAACAGTGTTTTTAACGTTTATAGTGCGTATTGAATTTTTTTTTATCAATGATTATAAGCCACAGGGTACATAAACTTGTATATTATACAATAGCCCAAATGGTATATAACGGTGAGATTTTGAAATGTCTTAGAAAATGGACTCTGAGACAGACGTACAATAAATTGATTTAGTTATAAAAGTTGGCGGGAAATTTAAATGATGCTGCAGAATTTAAAGGAGTCTAGAAAGGATACGGATATAAGAACAAAATTGGACACACGCGCGATAGGACACAATATCGATGGGATATAATCTCGATGGGATGCAATCTTGATAGACCGTAATCTTCATGTACATAATCTCAAGTGGAATCTTTATCGATAGTTCACAACCTCGAAAGGACATTTTGTTTCCTTTCCCTTCTTGTAATATTTTAGGTAAGGTTACGTTAGTTAATCACTCGAACTACGTCATCCCTCCAACTAGTTAAACACTTGCTCTAACCCATTCCTCTTATAATATTATAGGTAAGGTTACGTTAGTAGAGTGCAACAGTCTCAGTCTGATTTAGTTGCAGTCGACGCGAAGTCAGCCCCTTTTGAGTATTCGAACTTTCGGTACTATCATGTGTTCGACATAACGAACTTTCGGACTCGTCGTCCAATTCTTACAATGGGATGTAAATACGTTTTTCAGTTGGCCTATCGCCAGTAGGCCAAATCCGTTTTTTAAGGGAAGTCGACGTAGTTTTTCGAGAGATAAAAGTCATTTGCGCCTATGGATAGAACACATTCTCTCTCTGTCATTCATGCGTTCAATATCGTGTAAAAAAAAAAGTTGACGTCTCTAGCCTGCTGCAGAGGTGGAAGTTCCGTGGTGACGCCTAGAATGTCTTAGCCTTCAAGGATTAGGATAGGCCAAGTAGAGGACAAGTAGTGGATAGATGCCTGGGGCCATCATCCTGTACATCTCTTGGACAGCAGAGTAAAGGAAGACTTACGTTTCTTTAGGAACAGTGCGGAGGACTTGGCATAGTTTTTTGCAAATATGTTCTTTAACGCGATGTTGTTTTTACGACTTCGTTTGCTTTTTTTTGCAGGGCTCTTTGAATTTATGAGAATTATACTTGTAATAATAAAGTTTAATGTTTATTCTGGTCTCGATCGTCTCGTTAATTCTCGAGTAGATATTTTAGTATCTTAGTGGATGTTCATGGTAATCACTTTTCGTTATCTTTAAGTTAGCAGATTAAAACAACGCTAGTAAGGTCACGTCAGGCTAGTATATTTTATCATTCGAATTAGCCAATATCCCTTTAGCTAGTAATCCCTTGGTATCACCCTTCTCTCTTATAATTGACGAGTTCGGAATTGAAGCGAATCTTCCAGAGCCATGGCGCGATTGAGGTATAACATCGTTATGCCGCTTTCGTCGTTCTTATTCTAAACTAAGCGTAGTGGATGAATACATGGATGGAAACAAAGAAAGAGTCATCATATTATATGTAACGGCAAATTCGGACTTTATTTATATTTTCTTATATAACCTTTAAAATCTTTGACTCCTACCCTTTAATTCGTAAATACTTTTATTTGTAAACGGCAGAGACTCCGCCCCCCCCCAGAACAATTACAGTCGTAGGGTGTTTTTTCTTTTAGGTCTTCCGATACGCGTATCTAGCTAGCGCGAGGTCGGAGGTTAGAGTTGTAATGGTTCTTCTTGCACATGGACTTCTTTTTTTTTATAAATCGGTCCCATGTGTACTCAATTTTAAGAAAACTTTAAATTCCTTTTAGTTGCCATGCCCGCGTATGCCGCGTCATGGTACCAATTATATATTTTCCTACTTACTGGTATCCTGAGGTTGGACTGGAGACTTAAAAGCGAGAGGTCATAATTTTTAAATTGAGTTTAAATATACGGAGTAAGAAAAAGGCTTGATCGCCATGTACAAAATAAAATCTAACCGGGCAATCAGATGATTCGAAATCACGCGATGACGAGACGTCAGCGACCAGTATTCTGTATACATTTCAATCTTTAATTGTGCGCGTCAGTCCACCATTATTTGTGCGCGTCGTGTAACGCGTCCTCACAGGAAAACGAGTGAGTTCAAAGCTATTTTAAAAGGGTACCAATTAATTAGGTCAAAACTATTAATCTAATAGCCCATGAGGTGCACCATGGCAGACCAGTATTTATTAAGTGTTGTTAATAATTTTCATTAACCGGCAAATAAACTGAATGGTTTCATTTTAAATCTAAGTGAAAAATGAAAATTAAACGGTATAAACCATCAAAATGAAAACAACGGCTTAAGCGATGTTAATATTCATCTAAATCGAAAGCACTTCTGAATTAAACTGTGTGAAATGAAATTTAAGAACTATAGTTTTATGCTGAGAGTATTGACGTGTTCGTTCTGCGGGAGCTCGAGGGAATATTTTTGAATATGGCAAAAACAAGAACTTAATCAATTTACTTTTAAAAAGATCGAATAACGTGCTGCGATCGAGATTAAAAAAGATGTCGCGTGCACCATAGGATATTTAATCTTAAACCACAGTTATAGTGCCCCATAATTTAGAACAACAATAACCGATTATAAAGTTTGTACAATATAAAATAATCATATATATTAAATCATTTCAATTTAAACTTGTAAATTTGCAATTTTAATTCCTAACACTAAATTAAAAAAAAATGGGTTAATTGATTTACAAGTGTTTAATTTTTCCAAAAGCAAACACAAATTATACAAAAACGTTGTTTTGCTTCGCACTTCAAAAAAGTGCATTTATAGGTAAGAATTTCAAACCCGTGAAGGGACAGAAATTATAAATTCACAGTGAAAGAAATATGAAAGTCACAGTCTAAGAAATCATAAAGCTATAATTATTATACAAAAACGTTGTTTTGCTTCGTACTTCAAAAATGTGCATTTAAAGGTTAGAATTTCAAACCCGTGAAGGGACAGAAATTATAAATTCACAGTGAAAGAAATATGAAAGTCACAGTCTAAGAAATCATAAAGCTATAATTATAATAATTAATATGAATAAAAAATTTACAAAAAAATGACGTATAAATTCGGCCTATCGAAACTTTTAATTATGCAGAAATCATTCTGTTGTAGAATTCACTCTTGGTAAGGGTAACTAAAAGCCAACTATGCGTGGAAAGGTAGAATAGCATAATACCAAATAGTTCCTGCCCGCGTTATTAAAATGTTTAGTTGTTAGGATGGATGGTTGCAGTTTTCAGTTAGTAAAAGGAAACATTCGCCTCTTTATAAAGTTTCTAATCATTAAATCTACATAAGTAAAAGTTTCGATAGGCCGAATTTATACGTCATTTTTTTGTAAATTTTTTATTCATATTAATTATTATAATTATAGCTTTATGATTTCTTAGACTGTGACTTTCATATTTCTTTCACTGTGAATTAAAAACAGGCCAGCTGGCCTGTTTTATTTATAGGTGTCTCAAAATTTCATTAGAAAAGTCTATGGAGATTTGTCTTATGAGGTGGAATTCTTTGTCATATTGATAACTGAGATATTCTTCTTCTTCTTCTTCTTCTTCTTCTTCTTCTTCTCCCGACCGCGAGTCCGTTTCATTGAGAGTTTGCATTCGAGAGAGAAAAATATGTTAGGATCATGGGGGTACTCTATATTTTTCTACGTTTTTCTGATGAATACTTCGACTGAGATAACAAAAGCTTTATAGATAACGTTGAAGCCCCGTGAAAGACGGCGTTTCATTCAGAGTTTGCATTCGAGAGAGAGAGAAATGTTGGGGTGTTCTATATTTTTTATACTTTTCTGATGTTGAATACTACGACTGAGATAACAAAAACTTTAGATAACGTTAAAGCGAAAGACGAAATAAGGAAACTATTTTTTTAGTCAAAGCGAAAGACGGAATAAGGAAACTATTTTTTTAGTCAAAGCGAAAGACGGAATAAGGAAACTATTTTTTTAGTCTCTATATCTAAGAAACGCACGGAATGTTTTGTTGATAATGTTTTATTAACAAAATTAGAATGATGTACCGTAGGGTAGATAAACTAGGGTATTTCACATTAGCCTCAATGATATATAGAGATGAGATTTCCAAAATGTCTTAGAAAAATGGACTCTGAGACAGATTTAATTAATTCATTAGTTTATAAAAATCGGCGGTGGGACACCACTCCCCCAGTAGGCCACTCTTTGTTAGTGGGCCCGTTTTTTATCTTGCCTACTTTGGGTATAAAAGGCTAGGTATTCAGCGAAACAATATCATTTGACTGCTTAATATCTCGACGTCAACTTGGAAGTATTGGTTAGTCATTACTTTGAACTCAAAGGTGGAAGGATAGCGTCTCATCTTCATTAACTGACTGGCGTGCCATGAAACACTCGTCCATCACATTGTCAGCAGTATCTACTTATCATCTGCATAAGTCATTCTATGAAGAAACCTGCCTGCTAGAAAACCGCGCTATGCGTCAAGACTTTGAGGAAGTGGGAACCCTGAGCAAGAACTTCTACATCGTCAGCCTGATCGGTGAGATTTTGAAATGTCTTAGAAAATGGACTCTGAGACAGACGTACAATAAATTGATTTAGTTATAAAAGTTGGCGGGAAATTTAAATGATGCTGCAGAATTTAAAGGAGTCTAGAAAGGATACGGATATAAGAACAAAATTGGACACACGCGCGATAGGACACAATATCGATGGGATATAATCTCGATGGGATGCAATCTTGATAGACCGTAATCTTCATGTACATAATCTCAAGTGGAATCTTTATCGATAGTTCACAACCTCGAAAGGACATTTTGTTTCCTTGCCCTTCTTGTAATATTTTAGGTAAGGTTACGTTAGTTAATCACTCGAACTACGTCATCCCTCCAACTAGTTAAACACTTGCTCTAACCCATTCCTCTTATAATATTATAGGTAAGGTTACGTTAGTAGAGTGCAACAGTCTCAGTCTGATTTAGTTGCAGTCGACGCGAAGTCAGCCCCTTTTGAGTATTCGAACTTTCGGTACTATCATGTGTTCGACATAACGAACTTTCGGACTCGTCGTCCAATTCTTACAATGGGATGTAAATACGTTTTTCAGTTGGCCTATCGCCAGTAGGCCAAATCCGTTTTTTAAGGGAAGTCGACGTAGTTTTTCGAGAGATAAAAGTCATTTGCGCCTATGGATAGAACACATTCTCTCTCTGTCATTCATGCGTTCAACATCGTGTAAAAAAAAAAAGTTGACGTCTCTAGCCTGCTGCAGAGGTGGAAGTTCCGTGGTGACGCCTAGAATGTCTTAGCCTTCAAGGATTAGGATAGGCCAAGTAGAGGACAAGTAGTGGATAGATGCCTGGGGCCATCATCCTGTACATCTCTTGGACAGCAGAGTAAAGGAAGACTTACGTTTCTTTAGGAACAGTGCGGAAGACTTGGCACAGTTTTTTGCAAATATGTTCTTTAACGCGATGTTGTTTTTACGACTTCGTTTGCTTTTTTTTGCAGGGCTCTTTGAATTTATGAGAATTATACTTGTAATAATAAAGTTTAATGTTTATTCTGGTCTCGATCGTCTCGTTAATTCTCGAGTAGATATTTTAGTATCTTAGTGGATGTTCATGGTAATCACTTTTCGTTATCTTTAAGTTAGCAGATTAAAACAACGCTAGTAAGGTCACGTCAGGCTAGTATATTTTATCATTCGAATTAGCCAATATCCCTTTAGCTAGTAATCCCTTGGTATCACCCTTCTCTCTTATAATTGACGAGTTCGGAATTGAAGCGAATCTTCCAGAGCCATGGCGCGATTGAGGTATAACATCGTTATGCCGCTTTCGTCGTTCTTATTCTAAACTAAGCGTAGTGGATGAATACATGGATGGAAACAAAGAAAGAGTCATCATATTATATGTAACGGCAAATTCGGACTTTATTTATATTTTCTGATATAACCTTTAAAATCTTTGACTCCTACCCTTTAATTCGTAAATACTTTTATTTGTAAACGGCAGAGACTCCGCCCCCCCCAGAACAATTACAGTCATAGGGTGTTTTTTCTTTTAGGTCTTCCGATACGCGTATCTAGCTAGCGCGAGGTCGGAGGTTAGAGTTGTAATGGTTCTTCTTGCACATGGACTTCTTTTTTTTTATAAATCGGTCCCATGTGTACTCAATTTTAAGAAAACTTTAAATTCCTTTTAGTTGCCATGCCCGCGTATGCCGCGTCATGGTACCAATTATATATTTTCCTACTTACTGGTATCCTGAGGTTGGACTGGAGACTTAAAAGCGAGAGGTCATAATTTTTAAATTGAGTTTAAATATACGGAGTAAGAAAAAGGCTTGATCGCCATGTACAAAATAAAATCTAACCGGGCAATCAGATGATTCGAAATCACGCGATGACGAGACGTCAGCGACCAGTATTCTGTATACATTTCAATCTTTAATTGTGCGCGTCAGTCCACCATTATTTGTGCGCGTCGTGTAACGCGTCCTCACAGGAAAACGAGTGAGTTCAAAGCTATTTTAAAAGGGTACCAATTAATTAGGTCAAAACTATTAATCTAATAGCCCATGCGGTGCACCATGGCAGACCAGTATTTATTAAGTGTTGTTAATAATTTTCATTAACCGGCAAATAAACTGAATGGTTTCATTTTAAATCTAAGTGAAAAATGAAAATTAAACGGTATAAACCATCAAAATGAAAACAACGGCTTAAGCGATGTTAATATTCATCTAAATCGAAAGCACTTCTGAATTAAACTGTGTGAAATGAAATTTAAGAACTATAGATTTATGCTGAGAGTATTGACGTGTTCGTTCTGCGGGAGCTCGAGGGAATATTTTTGAATATGGCAAAAACAAGAACTTAATCAATTTACTTTTAAAAAGATCGAATAACGTGCTGCGATCGAGATTAAAAAAGATGTCGCGTGCACCATAGGATATTTAATCTTAAACCACAATTATAGTGCCCCATAATTTAGAACAACAATAACCGATTATAAAGTTTGTACAATATAAAATAATCATATACATTAAATCATTTCAATTTAAACTTGTAAATTTGCAATTTTAATTCCTAACACTAAATTAAAAAAAAATGGGTTAATTGATTTACAAGTGTTTAATTTTTCCAAAAGCAAACACAAATTATACAAAAACGTTGTTTTGCTTCGCACTTCAAAAAAGTGCATTTATAGGTAAGAATTTCAAACCCGTGAAGGGACAGAAATTATAAATTCACAGTGAAAGAAATATGAAAGTCACAGTCTAAGAAATCATAAAGCTATAATTATTATACAAAAACGTTGTTTTGCTTCGTACTTCAAAAATGTGCATTTAAAGGTTAGAATTTCAAACCCGTGAAGGGACAGAAATTATAAATTCACAGTGAAAGAAATATGAAAGTCACAGTCTAAGAAATCATAAAGCTATAGTTATAATAATTAATATGAATAAAAAATTTACAAAAAAATGACGTATAAATTCGGCCTATCGAAACTTTTAATTATGCAGAAATCATTCTGTTGTAGAATTCACTCTTGGTAAGGGTAACTAAAAGCCAACTATGCGTGGAAAGGAAGAATAGCATAATACCAAATAGTTCCTGCCCGCGTTTTTAAAATGTTTAGTTGTTAGGATGGATGGTTGCAGTTTTCAGTTAGTAAAAGGAAACATTCGCCTCTTTATAAAGTTTCTAATCATTAAATCTACATAAGTAAAAGTTTCGATAGGCCGAATTTATACGTCATTTTTTTGTAAATTTTTTATTCATATTAATTATTATAACTATAGCTTTATGATTTCTTAGACTGTGACTTTCATATTTCTTTCACTGTGAATTTATAATTTCTGTCCCTTCACGGGTTTGAAATTCTAACCTTTAAATGCACATTTTTGAAGTACGAAGCAAAACAACGTTTTTGTATAATAATTATAGCTTTATGATTTCTTAGACTGTGACTTTCATATTTCTTTCACTGTGAATTTATAATTTCTGTCCCTTCACGGGTTTGAAATTCTTACCTATAAATGCACTTTTTTGAAGTGCGAAGCAAAACAACGTTTTTGTATATATATTTATATATCTGATTTATTTAATACGTACGTCCTTCTGTCTGTTTGTGTGGAACGCTAAAATGTTCTAAAAGTTAGATGCACTATAGTTGCGTTCATACTAGGCCTTGGAATCGATTTAAACTGTTTCAAAATGTTTCGCTAGAGTCGTGTGAACAGGAAACCGTCTTTTCTCGAGTCGATTTGATTCGACTTCTCGAAACTGCTTCGGGAACCAGTTTCATACCGATTCGGTTTCAACAACCGATAGATGAAGCTACAATAAATCGATTTATAAAGATAATGTGTGAAGACGTGACGCTTGAAACGATTCCTGGTGATTTGAATATCGGTTTGATTTTACCGTTTCAAACCGAATCGGTGCGAAACTGGTTCCCGAATCAGTTTCGAGAAATCGAATCGAATCGTTCACACGACTCTAGCGAAACGTTTTGGAACGGTTTAAATCGATTCCAAGGCTTAGTATGAACGCGGATAAAGAAGAATTTAGTCCGTATCAACTTTTGAACAACTTAAGAGTATGTAACAATTTGTAACGTGTTCGTTAAGAGATACAATATCTTAAACTTGAAAGTCAAAGTTTTATTTATTCTTAGCAAAACATTGGCTTAATTAATTACACGGGTGAAAAATTAATTTTACCGAAGTGGCAAACATTTAGGTTAAACTCGTTTATACCTTTCGCAAAATATTTCAAACTTTACTAAACATTTCGTATATATTGTGTTTTTATTTTTGACAGATTTATGCGTAACGCGTTTCTCTAATTGCACGGAGTCAAGGTTGGAATCATGAACGGTAAGTACCTTATTTTTATTGTATTCCTTTGTTAAGCTCAGAGCTCAGCGCTCGGAGCTCGGCGTTCAAGCGAAAGATTTTAGCACTCGCGATAAATAATTGAGGAAGGAGAATTTTAGTTTCGCTCCACCAATTTACCCAAAAACCCTCGAAATCTACTTAAAATTAATGCGTCTACGAACTCCACGAGTCCAGACAGTACAGTCAGTAGAAAACGAACGTATGTCTAGAGGTAAAGTCTTTCTGGCTTACCATAAGTGTAGATTTAACTAAATATATCTTTGACCTATATGAGAAGGTCTTGTATAATTTGGTGTCCCTAGTTTTGACTATAAGGTAATTTTTGGTAGTAATTAAACACCCTCTGGGTGTAAAAAATCGTAAAATACCATGGCTTTGCGTTTATTATATATTTTTATTTTTTAAACGAGCGGTTTAAGATAAATAAATTTAGTTTCGTGACTTAAATTATCTGAAGGAAAACACCGTTTCGAATTAAAAGTAACTTTGTAAAGAACTGAATTTTTTTCAGTAATGATAAGTATTATTATTAGATAATAACATATTTTAGGTATAGTATTGTGCCCACGTAACAAATTAATACAAAATATATATTCTGAATCTTAATAATTTGCATGAAGTACGAGCTTGGGGTAGTATTTAGCTCTATGATGAATAAACGAGGGCTTTAATCTTTAAAATATTTGCTAACCTTTTTAAAAATATGTTGAACAAGATTAGCCGTACTTTATCATTTTGTTTAAGTACTTTTTCCCCATTAATATGTTTTTTTAGTGTAAGTGAGGTGGGTCACGCACAAGTTCTTTGGGCCAATAGCTCTACATTTTATTTTTTAATTAAATGTATATTACATCCAATGGATCTTGGATAACAATCAAATACTTTAAGAAACTCAGCAGACACCCACGAGGTTTTGTTAGTTACGTCATTTAGATCGTTAGTCCTCCCCCGTCCCGAAGGATGCCCTTTTTTTCGATTTTCGGTACAATTTATGTTGGAAAGCTTATATTACTATATCCTCCAAGGTCTTTTCAGCCTAACGTTAATTTCACGAGCTTCGCCTAACTCCCGACTCCCCGAACCTTCTTCTTTGATCCTTATTCGCTTAGCGAAGAGGATGCTACGTGGGTTAAAGAAAAACCGAGCATCTTCCGATGCTGCGCGCGACTAGCCAACATTAATCTCCGCTTCCTGAAAAAAGCAGCTATAGCCGCGCGCTTTCTGCTAATCTAGGGGGCCTATATAAGCAAAATTGCGTTTTCTTTTGATCTTATCCAGCGCGAGGCTGGTCGCCCCATTATTATAACAGCTCCATCTCCTATAATGCCCAGCTTCGCTTCCGCCTGATTGCATTTTATAAAAACCTCAAAGTGTCTATATGACCCGATTCGAAAATTAAGATTGTACGTAAATTTCGTGGCTTAAATTATTTAACTACTGAATTTTAATGTTTAATTCATTATACCATAAGTAAATTAAATGTAGCCAAAGTATGGGAACTACTGGGGCCTAGAACGTGCAGTTCGGTATTAAAGAACCCCCTAAACCCTCTAAACAAACCAGAATTTCAAAACATCCTCTCTCCTCACGCGGTGTCAATCGACTATTTCCCTCCTCCTTAATTTTTCGTACAAAATTAGTCTTTCTTGCGTCCTCATTAGACAGCGTTGTTTCTTTTTTGACCACTACAGATTAGAGAAAGTCCAAATATGACATCACCCTCGTAAAAAAACCTGACATAATTAACTGGCCGCCTGCGAGGTCTAAAACTCTCTTGAATAATTTTACGAACCAAATTAATTTTCTATTTTAATCACGGATGTGTCTTTGCAAACTAAAATTATAAAGTTTATAATGAATTTTAACCATTGTAAGATTAAAGAAAAGGTAAAATTTTAATTTCACAAGAAATAATTGTTTAAATCTTTTTATTACAAAGATTAAACTAAATTATTTCTTGCCCACTTGAAATTATCCTTTCCCTTTTTCATTATTTGCGCAAATCGCTAGAAACCACAAACTAGTCAATTTTCAGCTTGATAAAATAGTTTAATATTAAATTAGTTCTTGTATATTTTTTCCAATTTATAATAGAATATTTAAGGTTTCCACGAACGAGCTCTAGCAATATCTTATTTCGTAATAAGTATTTTTGTTTCCTAAACTCGTAAATTCCTCCGTGCGTGTGTTATACGTAATAAGGATTCTCTTTCTATACGAGAAAAAGGGAAGCCCGAAACTCATTTTTGTTCCGTAAGATAACTCGGTAATTATTATTATACCGCATTCTCGGGAAAGTCTATGGTTTCCACCCTCTTTTTTTCGTACCCGTTCTTATCTCGCGAGGGAAATTCGATGGGAAAAATCACCACGTGAACCTTGAGTAATAATTAAATTCCGTCCTACCCGAGTTTTTTATAATATCGCCCTGACATCATTCTCTTATTAAACCACTAACAAAGGCTAGACGACCCTTAAAAGTTCCTTCTATTATTATCCGGTAACTTTGAAAAATAGGACCGCATCCCTGAAGATCTTAATAATATTCTGAAACATCCACCGAGAGTTTGTCCAATAAGTTAAAGCCAATAAAAAGAAAGGCGAGGGAATGGGTAAATTGTGAAAGGTGCCTTAATTCCATCGGAAGTTTATAATAACAAAGTTTCGCCGTATAGAACCACTGTGGGGATTGAAACGTACCGCTCTCACGTGAAAAGGCTGAATTAATGATTGGCCCGAATTTATATTTACTTTAAAACTTAATTAAACTTTAGAAATTAATTTAAACACTAAAAACGTGTCTAGAAATTGTGAAAAAAAATTTCGAATATTTTTTTCGCGTGGTGACTCTGAAAATAAATTCTAAAATTTAGCTGCTCCATTTTTGGCGCCAAGTTTCCCTTTAACGTTAAATATTTATTCCTGGTAATAGGCGGACATTTAGGCCTATTATTTTCAGTCTTATAAAATATCATATTTAGACTTTAGTGTTAGGAAACTTGATTTTTATGTGAGATTTAACTATTTTTAAGACGGTAATGAGGGTCTGAAAAGCGTCGTCGTTGTGATTAAAACTGCAAGTCATTTTTAAAGGAGTTTTAAAGTTTTCTATAGTTAATTGCAAACTAGGAAGTAATCTAAATTCTAATACAAAAACCGGCTTTTTAATATGGGAATTTCGTTTAATCTAAGGATGTATTATAATATACGTCTGTCTCGGCTATTAAGAGGGAAAAAATGTTCCCGCTAAATCAACTTTTACGATCTACTAGTTGAGAAATCTTTTCCCATGGAATGACCCATTAAAATCACTGCATATGCTTCTTTTTCCTTTTTCTAAAAATTTATCAGAATTTTTTAAGTTGTACATTTTTTTTTTTTTTTTTGGATTTTATGTGTCTATAAAAATTGTGTCGTAAAATTTGGTGGTTTATTTCGCAGCTTGAAAAAAGTCACAAGATATTTTATTTTCGAGATTTAATAGTTTGACAACACTTCAAAAGTATATTTGAATTAAAACTAATTTCATAGACGAAATTTAAGTGAAATTTTAAATTTAGATGCTTGATTAAAGAGAAACTTGGAGCCAAACTCTTGGGCAGCAAACGCCGGCCTATTATCTTAATGTTCCTACATTAAAAGAACTTTATATTCATTTTTATACAAACTTGCAATTAAGAAATTTAATTTAAACACTAAAAACGTGTCTAAAATTATTTTTTTAAATATTCTTAAATACGTTTTTTGGCACGGTTATTCCGAAAATAAATTAAAAGGCTTATTTTAGCTGCAATTTTGCTTTCAAATTAAGTTTAAAACTGTATATTTTATCTTATAGATATATTTCCACGTGTTTTAAATATTTCATAATTATTTTAATTGTCCCTAAAGTAATGGGGTTTTAATCGTATGATAAAATAATTCATATCAGAAGCCGATGAAACCCTCCTTTGAAGTCTACTACTCCAATGTTCCATATAGCGCTCCTCTCTGTATGGGTAAAATTCACAATTTTACGAGTTAGAAGGGGTCCTACTTCATACCCCCTGTCTACGGAAAATTGGAAATTCTCTCTCCACAAACGACGACGTTTTTGGACGAACTCCAAGGCTGCTAGAGATATTCGCTCGACGAACTCCCGCTCCGAAAACATCTACCGTTAGGAGGCGTACGAATCGCGCCTTTTGAGAATAACCCATACAGAGAGGGGTAGACAAGACCCGGGAGTAATAGACTTCAAAGGAGGGTTTCATCGGCTTCTGTTCATATGCACATTTTGACAGCTTCACTTTCAAATATTCTACCGCGAATATGCTAAACATCTTAAAGACTAGTAGAAAATTTTGGTTTTTTTCTTAACCCTTGTCACAATTCATAAGTTGTCTTATAACAGCTCGTTCGGTTTACGAATGATTTAGGGTAATATTATTTTTATACGTTATTCTGTATTTGAATTTGCCAACATAAGATTTAACACTTTTTATTCGATGTTTTTTTTATGTTATATCGTAAAGTTTTTTACGTAATTTCGGACAATTCTCTGAGATATACAGACCGTTAAAATTGACTTCTATTGGTCCGTACAATATATTTTTTTGCTTTCCGCTTTTTCCTTTAGCCATTTTACACGCTAGACATGCTCTAAAAAGAACCAGTCAGATATTATTTCTTTCTCATTGGAGTTACTGGGATTTTCCCAAAAGTTACTTTCCATTTCTTTATATAAGTATTACGTAATGTACAATAGTCTGTTCATATAATAAAGCTAACTTTACACCAACTTCGCTTCATTCAAACTTATTCCTTGGATAAAAAATATTTTCATCCTAGAATGAAAGATGAATATAGTCGAAGCTCCAGAGAATGTTATTCCTTAAATGGATTTCTCCCTTTGCTTGGGCAATATTACTTCATTCGACCTTACACCCTCCAAGGATGAACCAAGGAGTAAGAGTGAATGTCGTGAAGGCTGCAAGATGCGCTTATTTCTAAAGCTTTTATCATATACCTACATTTCTCTATCCAATATTATCGGCTGTATTCGATCTTATTCCCTGGATGAACCATATTTCGCGCTAGGAGTAAGAATGATTGCGGTGGAAGCTACAAGGTGTTGTTATCTCTAAAGCTTAAACATATACCTTCATTTCTCTGTCCTCTAACATCTCTTCATTCGGCCCTACTCCCTGGATTAAAAATATTTCAACTTAAGGGTAAGAATGAATATGAAGGAAACTGCGAGTTGTTGGTATTCCCTTTACCCGCTATCTCTCATTCCCCTAACTTTCCTTTATTAACTCTTGTATCGCGAATTTTTAAGGGTCTTACTCTCTAGATTCGATCGGGATCGCCCATACAATCTAATACGCGGTCTAACGTAATAGAAGCAATAACTGTGAACGTTAGGAATCTATACTTTGATTCAAGATGTCTTGTCCTAATGCGAAATATTAGGGCGGATTGATACCCAATATCAAATCACATTGAGACAAAAATAGTCATTGCCATGTCGTTTCGAACATATCGAGTATATTTTACGGAAAAAGAAGACGCTATATATTGAGTCGTAAACTATGACCCGTATATCTTTTATCTATATTAGCTCTAAATTTCCGGACAGACAATATTGGCCGCAATCTTGTCGAGCCGCCTTATAACGTACGTTTCCGCAGCCTGCCATCTTATATTTTTTCTTCCCGTTAACTTAAAAGTTCTTCTCGCTCGTTCGAAGCCTCTCTGTAGGACGCGCCTAGCGCCCTCCTATCGCTATTTTATTGGTTTCGCCCATAAACTTCCTCTAAAAGTTGGCTTTCTTCGGTTGCTTTTAGGGGGTTGAGGAAGAAAATTGTAACGAAAAGGGACCGACTGTCTAGGATTTTAAGCCCGCCATGCACGAAATAAAATAGATAAATTTTTGGGGACATTTATGGTCCTAAAAAAACTGGTGTGTATAAACTTCTTGTCTGATGGCCAAAATTTCGTAATCCTATGTACGTTTGACAATCATGTTTCGATATTTTACAGAAAACATAATTCTCCTCAAAGGATGTTAGGTTACCGAATGAATTTGAGTAATATATTTGGAATGATTGTTAAAAAATATTTAAAATATATATATTTAAATTACCCATCAGCGGTAAAAACAATTGATAATCCGATACTTCGAACCTTTTGTTTTCAGACGAAAACCCCGACGCGCGTTTTAGGACGTGATACGTTTAATTTCACGCGATTTGTTTCGTGAAAATACTTAATTTAAAAAGTTTAGATATACCTTTCATTTTAAAGAGCCCCACGTTATCAAACGGAAAAAAATATATATTTATTTTATTTTTGAAAGTATCTTATCAACGTGTATATTTATATATTATCTATATATATCTTAGTAAAAGATGATGACTTTTCAAAAACCTTGATTAACAGTCTAGGAACGTAATGAAAGACAAAGTTTTTTAATACCCAGTTTCCAAAAGGCGAATTTTGCATAATTTAGCGGAACAGGAAAAAATATTTTTATATGTTAAAAATCACAGGAATTTTTTCTAGAAATTTTTAGAATTTTTTATGGTTTTCTAGAATTTTCCGGAATTTTCTAGACCTCTCCAGACTTTTGTGGAACCTTCTAGAACATTCTGAGAGAAGTTACGGACGTACAGAATACAGATTCAATTAATATAATATGGCAATATCAACAATTATTTTATAATTAACTAATTAATGCAATCGCTTAAATTAATTTTATGATGCCAAGGCTTAAAATATTTCGGCCTAATATTTTTTGCCGTCAAATGAAAACTTGCACGCGACATTTAAATAGATTTAAAACGAAATTTCCGTTTTCTTGAGAAATTCTATCCGCAAAGAAAAACGCCTATTGGAAACGGAGTGTATCAGTGCTGTAACGTTAGTTTTACGCGCGAAAGATGTTAGTTTTTTTTATGCCTATATATTTCTTATATTTATGTTTTATTTACACGAAGTTGTAACTATATTCGTAAATTTCAAAACGTCAGGTCTATATTTTAATTTTATTTTTCGTCCGATTTTTTCCCGAAAAACGTTGAATTATTCATAAATTTCTCTTTTCTTGCCTCTTGGGGTAAGAAAGAAAAGGGATAACTATATTTTCGGCCGCTTTTTTTTCTTCTCCAATTCTTTCTACTTCCTCCATACACCCTTAACGATCGTAATATACGATATCCGACGGATTACTCGCCGCGACTAAATTGAACAGCACTCCTTTCTTTAACCCCCCTCTATTCTTCTCCTTTCAAATATAAAGCCGCGTTTTCATATTCAGAATATATAAATATGGATACGAATTATCCGGAGATAAAATTTTAAGCTTGTATAATAAAGAAATTACGCGTTTATTCAAACGGATAATGCGAAGATTAAAATATGACGTTTCTCGAAATCCGTGTAGAATGAAATATAATAATTAAATTTAATCTAAATTGTAAGAAACCTACTAAATGAGTACATCTAGCTTCAAGGTCTCAATTTGGGTTAAAATCCGCGAAGAAACTTAATTGAGTTTCAAATTGAATGAATAACGCTTATTACGTATCAATTTCCTATAACAATGAGTACGAATAAAAGGTTTGCCTTGCTTTTAGATACAGTCATGATGGTCTTATTTAATTAACATAAGTTATACGAATTCTGAGCTCTAATCTCTATGTATACGTCTGTTTCTCTCTCTCTCTCTGTCTGTCTGTCGGTCGGTCGGTCGGAAACGCTAATGTTTAAAGGGGATACGATATTTTCTTTAGGCAAAAACCGGGTCGTAACTAGGGCTAGGAAAAACCCATGAAAAACCACTGGACATTTCCAAAAACCTTCCAGACCTTTCTAGAACTTTCAAGTACCTTCCAGACCTTTCTAGAACTTTCAAGTACTTTCCAGAATTTTATAGAACTCTCTAGACTGGGGGGAGGGTGAAGGTAAGGGAGAGAAAAAGTTACGGACGCACGTACGCACGGACATTGGATTTTATAATGTTTTCATTATACGTCAGTTCAAGAGAGGCAATTAGACATTTATTTATAAATATTTGATAGGTATTGAGGGATGGAGCTATTTGATCCTTAATTGGGCAATAAGTCAAATATTCCTCTTATAGGCCTATAATTATTTATTAATTCCTGATGTAAAATATGAAATATATAATTTTTTATAGTACATGTATTTTAGTGACAAGGTATCTCTAACCCTATATAGAAACGCCGCTTTATCAGCACTCATTCTTATATTTTTTGGCCCTTTTCTTTGGCTTTTTCCTTGATGCTTGGATATTAGAGCAAAACCCTTAATTTCCCTTAGGTTTTTTTTTTCTCACGCAAAGTAAAAAGGCGACTCTGGTTGGGCGGGCGGTGGACCTAAATAATAAATGACTCTTCTAACTACATATATCTAATACCGTGATAAATTATTAACGATTTCTAATTAGGTCGCAACGTTAACCGAAGAAAATCCAAGCGATAGATTGTGCTGCTATTACGTTAATATAAAAAGCCCAAAATAAGATATGCTATATTTAGATTATATATAGATAATATAATTTAATCATATCTTAAAAATGATATCAGAAAATGCTTGTTATAATAGTTCATACGGTAAAAAACATTACAGAATATTGATTAGGCTTTAGTAGGTGCGCGTCGTGGTTCAAGACCCCTTTCTACTTCTTTGAGAGGAGGGTAGGCGGTTTAGTTTTCCATAAATGAAACCGGGGTCCTAACTAGGGTAACCACTCCCGTTAGCAACGTCAATTCAAGAGCGCCAGAAAGAAATTTATAACCTTTTGGTACCCGTTGAGGGATGGATCTGTTCCTTGGGATATGACGCGGAATATTTGAAAGTAAAGGCTAGTAGTAAAATATTTCTTCTATATTTATATGTAAAAGAAAATATAGCAAAATATACAATTTTTTTTTAATCTTTGTCCGTTGGGTTTTTTCCAATTTTTTGAATAATTCAAGACCCATTTGGCATATGAAACTCGAGCATATTATTTTGAATATTGATTAAATAATTATTTAAGGAAGATACGCGTGGAGATGGTATTAGTTTTTATTGTTAAAAACAGTATCTAATAATCTGTAAATAAATTATCCATCAAATTTGACTAAATTGATAGGGTCATTTTCCCAAGCAAGTGCAAAAATTTCAAATATAGAACTATTCTAAATATTACTTAACACAAAATTAATTGACCATGGTGAATAATTAATAATAATATTAAATTAAGGTTTAGGAAAACATTTTACTATTTTATTTTTTTTAAATATTGATTTAATTTGAAATTGAATGCGACTTGTGTTTAGAATGGTAAAAATTATCATATCTTAAGCAGTTTAAGTGATAATGGCAATTAAAATTATTGTATATTTGCGGAAAATTTCTCTTGGAATTGTTTTTGGCATCGACATAATTTTAGAAATTTTGGCGCAAAATTGATTATCCGTAAGATTGTCAATTTTAAATAAAGGTGATTTTTCTCGTAAACTATATTTTAAGATTCAACAATAATTTTTCAGCCCCGAACCTTATAATCTGCTCATGAAGGTTGGTGTGTAAGAAACCTTAAAATGTTTAGTCTTAGTACTCGCTAGATCAATTAAAGCTAGCCTATAAAGAAATTTGTCCATTTTTGTCGTGTCTTATATCTTCATTCTATAAGTTCCATATGAAGACAAAGAACTTAAGCTTTGTGGATTTCCCCTTTCATTGCTCTTCTCTCTCTCGGATCTTTCTCTTTATTTTTGTCTCTTTCGTCTTTTTCTTTTAGTTCGGGACACGGACATTATTATAACCGTGGGGTGGGGGTATAGATCGGTGGGATGCGCTACGAAATGGTCCTAAAAGTGAGGGGGTTCAGCTTGATAAGGCAGAGTACCGCGTGTTAGAAAGACAAACCTCGAAAAAAAAAGGGGGGAGTAAGAAACAGATAGAGAGAAGTTGGACCTAAGTCCTTCCATTCTTATCCCATTTCGATGTAGTCTCCCATGTACCATCTGCGTCCCCTAGCCATCGGTATTCGCGATAGATTATTTAACGGACCAATCTTAAGGGGAGCGTGGGAACTCTGGTAACAGGATATAGTTCGCGTAGGGAAGTCTTCAACTTCATTCACCTTAGCTTCACAACACTTTTCCTAAAAAAAAATCGTGGCACTACCAACTCGTAATAAAATTACTTTTGAGGAAGCTATGAAATTCGCGTTAAGTTGAACATTGTAAATTAAATATTTCTAGCTTTCCAGTTCAATCATTTTAGGTTCCGTTGATTTTTTATAAAGAATCCCAGTAGTCCATTCGCTTTTGCTTCGTGGATACTCATAGGCCTTGAAATCGATGTTTAAACCGTTTCAAAACGTTTCGCTAGAGTCGTGTGAACGGGAAACCGTCTTTTCTCGAATCGATTTGATTCGATTTCTCGAAACTGCTTCGGGAACCAGTTTCATATCGAATCGGTTTCAACAACCGATATATGGAAGCTAGAATAAATCGATTTATAAAGATAATATAGCTACGGCCACACTAGCATTTTTTAATCGATTTGAAACGGTAAAATCAAACCGATATTCAAATCGCCAGGAATGTGCGTTCACGCATAATCTTCACAAATCGATTTATTGTAGCTTCATCTATCGGTTGTTGAAACCGAATCGGTATGAAACTGGTTCCCGAAGAGAAATCTAATCAAATCGATTCGATAAAAGACGATTCCCAGTTCACACGACTCCAGTGAAACGTTTGCAAACGGTTTGAATCGATTCCAAGGCCTAAATGTGACCGCAGCTTGAGTGAACACGTGACGCTTAAAACGATTCCTGGCGATTTGAATATCGGTTTGATTTTACCGTTTCAAATCGATTAAGAAATGCTAGTGTGACCGTAGCTAAAAAGAGATATGGTACTACCAATTAGTAATGAACTTATTTAGAGGAAACATCGAAACTCGGGTCCGTTAAACTTATAGCTTAATAGAATTTCATCTATTCCCGCCTATCGCTTTATTGTATCTTTCTCTTCGTAATTATATCTACCGAGTATACCAGTATTACAAGACTGTCTATTCCAACGACGGTAATAGATTAACGTGTAGGAGGAGTGAATACTACGTATGATATCTCTATCGCTTTCCTCTTTTTCTTAAACAGCCTGCTGCTATTACCTTTAATTTGTTCGGGAACCTCCATTGAATGAAGGAAAAAAAGTAGATTGCTTTAACGTATACCGGTTTGTTTTTAGGCATTGCCTTTCATTAAACGAGTCCGAACGAATGGGAGAAATGGAGCTAGACGAAGCTTTCAGCACCGCACTTTCGCCCATATCGTGTTCGCGCGCGCGTTCTAGACGAAAATAATCGAAAATATCGTTTATAATTTATCATATAGCCGCTAGTCACTGACCCAAAGGACGACCTAAAGGGAGGCTAGCACTTAAATTTAACTGAAGTTTCCTCTTTCCTTTATCCTCGATAGATATATATATATAGTAATAAACTGCTCAGACTATAGTTGCATCCATAAATAATTCTTACTTTTCAGCGTGTTTCTATAACAAATATTGGTATTCGGTCTTGCACCAAAAATAAAAGTTTTCTAAGTATTTATTTCTCCAATGAATCAAGCATCAATTAAAGATTCATCAAAATACTATGAATTCTTTACACGAAGAAAAAGAGAAAAATTCTTTATTCAGCATTTCTAATATATATATATATATATATAAGTATGATAAATGTATACCTTTCGCTGGAAAGAATTCTTAGTATTTTGACAAAACCAATATATTCCGACAAATGAAGCCCCAGTTAAGGATTCCTCAAAATACTGAGCTTTTATATGAAGAGGAAGAGAACAATTCTTAATTTGGAAGTTAGGCAAACTTAGCTTCGATGTGATTGGAAGGAAAATAAAAACAAGTTCGGTGCGCGCGGCCAATTAACAACAAAGGAAAGATGTTTTGTTTAATTCGGCGCATGCCCTCATTAAAATAATAAAATCGTGTATTGTTTTTTCCGCCCCTTATATTTCGATTCAATGGTAGCGAAATAGAAAAGCTTCATATGATTCATTCAGAGCCTCCCTTTAAAGGGGAATACTGGCTAACCCGACTAACCGCGCGTTGGGACGTATATAACTCTGGTTTAGATGGGGCGAATTATATATCTTTCTATCCATCTATCTATTTTCTGTCTTCTTCTATATACAGATATAGATTTATATAAATATGTTCGTTGGACAGTACGTGTCATGCTCAGTGCACTGCGTTCAAATACGGACACCCCACGTTAAAGAGATAATGAAGACTACTCTTTTTTATTATTATTTTCTTTTTCTTCAATTGATAAGGAGAGTTAAATATCAATAAAAACATAAAATTCGCCCAACGTTAATTTTCGAAGTGAGTCAGTCGTCATTTCTTTTGATTTATATACTATTAAAAAGATATATTCAAAATTTTACACTTCTGGATTGAAATACTTAAACAAATCTAGCACCAACAGAAATGAGAGAAAAACGTACTTTAAATTTTCAATTACCATATTAAAATCCCATAGTGCTATCCCACGGCGATTTGTAAGCTTTAAATAATTTCTCACACTTGCTAGTCGTAGGTTTTTTATGTATTTTTCTCTGAAATCCCCATGTCCTAATTAGTCCATCTTTGTTTAGTGGGGGTCTGAATATCGTAATTTTCCCAAATAGAGCTTTGCTGTATAGTCTTCAATATCCCTTTAATACCAGGCAAACTTATATTAGTGTCCAGACTATGGCAGACTTCCGCGAAATTGTTAAAATATGGTTTTGTCTCTCGACGCGTGCACGCTCCTCCTGGCAATTGCGCGTCCATTTAGAATATAATAAAACTAGGTGGAATAGAGGTGTAGGGGAGTGAAACGGGGCAATTGGGCTGTTTAGCTGATAAGCGTTTCGGTCACTGAGAGAAGCTGAATATTGCGAATGAAAGAGAAGGAATAGATTCCTACATAAGCAAAGACAAGAACTAATTTATGCAACCCTAGGATGTGAAAATGGGGATTTTACTCTGCCAAGAAGTCATACTTTTTAATTAGGGCGCAGTCGACTTGTTTTTGCTCTTTTTTTGTTGTAATTTTTTATAAAGACCATTGTCGCCATCTTTTACGTAAATTACGCCAGAAAAGCAGTTTTTAATTTTTTGAAAATCTTTTTTTTTTTTTTTTTTTTTTTTTGTACTTTAAAATTGTTTCTCATTGATCCCATTTATAATTTGAAGTAGATAGTCTATTTGGCCAAAAATATTAAATTTTCAGAATTTTTGAAGGTGGTGTTCAAGTCTCAAATTTGGCCCCTATGGGACCCCCAAAAATTAAAATTATCTCGTTCTGTCATTTTTCTCAGTGTTTTTGGCTTAAATTTCGCATTCAGCACCTCATTTGCGTCTATCATATGAATTTTCATTCATTTAAGTCTATTAATTCTAAAGTTATTAAAGAAAACCCAATTTGAAAATTTAAAATCCAAATTTATCCAAAAAAATTAAAAAAATTATAACTCGAGAAATAATTTTTTTTTGGAGTCTGAAACTTGGTTTCTTACGCTTATATATCCGTAGAAAAATAATGGTTGAAATTAAAATTAGGCCCTTTTTCCATTAGTCGAATTGACTTGGAATGACCCAGGATTGATTATATTTAAATGAAAAGGTTTCGATAAAAACCACTTCGTATCAGGCTGCGTCCTCCCTTGAAATATATGCGAAATGTAATTTATGTAAAAACCTAATACAGGTCCCTGTAAGAATTATCTCTAGGGAGGAGTTAAGAGAACGGGTCGGGAATAACCTTACATCTCGGCACTACATTCCCTCTTCTTACGTTCTCAGGATTCGTAAATTATTTCTTGGCCAAGGCTTACAGCTCGAGATTTCTCTATCTGGTCTCTTTTATATCACTGGGTTTTATTACATCGTTGTTTCTTGTACGTTGTGGAGCTTATTTTGGCGAGTTGGTTTGGCGGGAATAAAACGGGTAATTTGGTCCGCACGCATCCCTCTGGAAAACAACGATTTATGTTTGCGAGATTTTTCGAGTGTCTCTTCCTCGAAGAGTTTTAAAATTCCTAAAAGACCCAACCCCCTCCTTCACTGTCTATCCGTTTATTAATTGCAAAAACATCGCATCTGTTTTCATTTTGTTTCCCGAGAATTTGGTTTCATTCTAAGAATTTGTTTTATATAAATGTCATTAGCGCTTAAAATTAATTTTAATTAATTAGCTTGATTATTTTTTATATAAACCTTGCTTTTTTAATGAAAGCCCTAGCTGATAAAGGAAGGTTCTCCTAACAAATCAATATTAAATTACATTTTTATTCTAGTCAAAGGAGATCTCTGGTATTATATCAGTTATTTAAAATTTTGTTAAATTTCGTCAATTAAATTTTTTCAAACTTCCCAATCTCCAAATATATTTTAAAATTATATAAAACAGACCAGTTCACGTAAATAATTTTAATTAAAATAGAACAGAGTTTGAATTTATTTTCGGAATCAACGTTTTAAAAAACGTATTCGAAAAAATTTTAATATTATGACTTTACAAACGCTGCTAAAGGCTGAAATATTATGATTGGTCCGAATTTATATTTACTTTTATAGACATTTTACCAAACTTCAGAAATTAATTTAAACACCAAAAAATTCAGTATGAAAAAACCCCAAATATATTCAATTTTATGGTTCTAAATTTATTCTCAATTTTAAATTAAAAACTTCTTGACAAACTCGGTACAGCTTGCCAATTAAAAGATTTTTCACGTTATAGATTGACGTAAAAATATCACGTAAGTTTATTACGGTTAAAATTGCGAGATAATTAGATTTGCGTACGAAACTGTATATGTCCCTTTATTTCTGGCTATTTTTGAATTATATACGGCGAATTAAATTTGGGCGAATTCCCGCGCGCCTGTTTATCTTCCATTTTTCCACTCAATAAAGTTTAGTCCCAGATTCTCGTCCTTCGTAAAAGCGAGAGGATCATTGCGCCAGAGTGCACGCGGCCCACTAAGTCCTTCTTATCCAAATTTCCCACGCCTATATGTATGCAAAAGCATATACGCTTTTAATTTGAAGCCCTCTCGGCTCGCCTCTAGCGCAGTGCGTGTGGTTTTTCCGAAGAGAAAATGTTTATTTTTCAATTTAAAATCTCTACTCCCATCGCGTCCACTCTTTTATTTTTCTTATCCGCTTTTATTTTTCTCCATTAATACTGTTTTAAGCGAGTATAAAGGGGAAATAAAAACTTAAAATGATAGTGGAGTGCATTTGATTAGAGGAGAATAAAATAAACAATTGAATTTCTATTACTTAATATATTTCATCCAAATATATTGAAATGGGTGTAGAATTAGCTAAAAAGTAACCATACAAAATTTCATTTGAAAATATTCATCCGTTTTCTCGAAAATAGGTTTTGAAATTAGCTTTTCAATCCGTTTTTCGTTAGAAACAATTTGAATTTATAAAAAAAAAAGGTGTGGCTAATATTCGCGCAAGAATTATAGGTATCTTTCGAGAGAAATGCATTACAATCTCTATTACTTCAATTTTTTACGAAAACGCGCGAAAAGTCTCATGATTTTTCCCGCGAGGATGTCTTACTTGTGGGGATTAATTTGAAATAGGCTTAGCTGGTTTCATGAAGATCCTGAATTTCTTCACATTGATGGGTCAGCGACCAATGAACAAAGGTTCGTCGTTAAGGCGAGATCTCCATGAGACTTCCAATAAGATTCGATTGGTCTCTCACCCATCAAAGCGAAGACATTCAGGATATCTCCATGAATTCAGCTAAGCCTATTTTTCCGGCAAGTTTCAAATTTATTTCTAGTTTAATATTTGCTCGTAATTTTTTTTAATTGTGGATTAGGCCTATTTAAAAGATAAAAAATCACTTGTAATTAGGCTGCATTCTCTCTTTGCTCAAATATTGGCTTTAACAGCTAGATACTTCTGATAAAAGTAAACTGTTTTCTAATAATAATTTTTCACTCTTCCAAGCTTCCACACTTCAGATTATTTATATACTTCGGACAAACGATTTACTTAAAAAAAGTGCTTTTAAAACTTTAAGTAGATCGCTCGTTTCTTGGTATAATGTCTTAAAAAGCGATCAGAATCGACCCAAATTTCTTAATAATAAATATAAAATGACGTGTTTTTTTTCTTCTTCTTCTTTTCGTGAAAGTGGCTATAGCTTGAGATTTTGTTTTTCTGTACCTTTGAGATTTTTAATAATGATGACTTATTACGGATCGATTGAAGGAAGCTACACGATTTTCCCATTTTAGGATATATAACGATTTTTTTAAAAAAAATAGTAATAAGAAGAACACACTATGTTGGCCTTCTTTTTAAGAAAGAAAACACTTTTTCTCACTCCTGAAAACTTTTTTGGTTTGTGTTTAAAGGACAAGTGTAGACTTTAGAGTAAATTTAGTATTTTTGATGGAAAAGTTGGAGTCCAATTATATTCAAAAAATCTTTAATCGGCATCTTCAAAATGTTTGGAACACCTACGGTTCTAAATCGGTTATTTACCGTAGTAATTTATGCGGGAAATTACCAGCGTAATGATTTTGCTCTGGCGAAGTTACCAAATTGGTAATTTATAATTTAAAACTTTATGGGTTTAAAAAGAAACAAATTCCTAAAAGTAGGCGAAGTTTAATGTTTTAAATCGTCTACAAGACTACTTTTCAATTCGTGTTTGGCGTCGTTAGGGGCTTGTTAATGTAATCTTTCTTGTCTAAGTCACTTTGCCCTATCAATGCAAAGTCAAATTGTTCAGAAAATTATCAAAAAAATGATATTTTTCGAAGCGTTTGAGAGAGGAATTTAGAATTAATTTAAATTCAAATTCAAATAATTTTGTAAATACCATTAAATTACCGTGAGACGGTAATTAATAAATTACTGTAATTTTACAAGTCTATATGGCGTGGTAAATTTTAAATTCAGATATATTTAAAGTTTGTTTATAGTTATGGGAAAAAACTAAAAAAATAATCCTTCCTCTTTCAATGTGGAACCAATTTTGAATGCTTTTCAAGCCTATAAGTGTTCTTGGCTTCGCGCTTCCATGTTTTTGATAAAGCCAACATATAGGAGTAAATTTTAGCCTTGTTATGCCATAGACGCCTGTAGATGTGTTTTACCCTTGGCACTTCAAAGTTCCGGGTGACGAACCTTTCCAGAGTTAGGCTAGTTTTCAATCGTCTTCATAATGAATTTAATAAATACACTATATCTATAATCAGAACCTTAGAAATAACCTAAATTTTCTTGGAAAACCGGTTTTTAATATTAATTGAAGTTCGTTTTAAAGTTGTAAAGAGTGTTACTTGTTCTTTCTTTAAAAAAGGCGGGAAATGAGTGAGAAGTTAACTTTTATTCCTATTCGCGAATACTTTGAAATAACTACTTTTATTTCTGTATATTTTAACATAGTGTATCAACCCGCCGTAGTATTTGCTTTATAACTACAATACATCGCGAGCAAAGGCTTAAAAATATATAAATAAAAAATCGCTTGACCAAGCGTTAGAGATTCTGCTGAGAAAAAGCAATTTTCACCGTGTAATCTTATAGAAAGACGATTTCAGGAGTAAAACGAAAAACAAAAAAAAAAGTAAGACGGACATTTGGGACACTACCTAGTGGGCTAGATGCAATATAGAGTTAAATACGAGTAGATAAAGATACATGAAGAATTTACTTGGTTTTCGGTATCTTACAGCCTTTGTCTTCATTGGCTCTAAATCTAAAAATAACAGGAGGATAAAATGTAGACTTAGTCCTATATATAGCCAAATAAATTGTCTGTTTGGACATTTTGTTTACACAAGAGTCGGGCCAAGGCCCATCCCTACTCGCTTTTATTTGATATCATTTTAACTTACTTATTTGAGCCAATTCAGTGACCTAGGGGGGAGAGAGAGTTACGAGGTAGCGAAGTATGTTTAAATATATTCCAGAAATTCAGTACCTTGCTTCGCGTTGATTCAAATAAGTCATTGAAGTTTATATTCAAAGTATAGTCTAAGTTTTCAGTAATATTGGTGTTCCTTTTATCGCTAAGAAACCAAGTTTTTTTCCAGATTTTTACAAAAGGTTATATTCTAGAAACCTCTAGAAATTCTAACTGGCAATTCAGGCGAAGTATATATAAATACTGGGAGTATAAACAGAAGCCGATGAAACCCTCCTTTGAAGTCTATTACTCCCTGGCCTTGTCTACCCCTCTCTGTATGGGTTAGTTTCAAAAAGCGCAATTCGTACGCCTCCTAACGGTAGATATTTTCGGAGCGGGAGTTCGTCGAGCGAATATCTCTAGCAGCCTTGGAGTTCGTCAAAAAAACGTCGTCGTATGTGGAGAGAGAGAATTTCCAATTTTCGGTAGACAGGGGGTATGAAGTAGGACCCCTCCGATCTCGTAAAATTGGGAATTTTAACCATACAGAGAGGAGCGCTACATGGAACATTAGAGTAGTAGACTTCAAAGGAGGGTTTCATCTACTTCTGGTATAAACCATAAGGGAGGAATATAGTAACAAAGAGGATAAAGGAGGCGAAAACTAGGTTTAAATGAAATTGTTCCATTAGCCGAAAAACAGAGTTATGTAACTTACCATAACCTCTAAGCCTCTATGATTATACTTTGATGATTGGCCCAAAGTATTGACGTTATTATTTTGCCCCCAATGAGCCTTGGAAACAAGTCCGGATTTAGGAGATAGCCAAGACAGTGGACCTCAGATTTCAGCCTTTAACTTGGGCGATAACCTTGAAACAATCTAGTTAGTGGTTCTCACTAATTAGTCTTAATCGGGTTTTGGTTTCCAAAATTGTTTCCGGAATCGGAAAACACCTCATTCTGTAATCCCTTAATGATTTCTACTCCTGTCCTATAGTCTCTTAAGTTGATTATGTATACGATTAATTAATTCAAATTAGCGTAATTATTTCGCCACCAATACGCTTTGAGCCTTGAAATTTTGACGGAACAGGAAGCCCCCTTGTGGATATCTCCCCTTTGCATTGAACTTCTCCTTTTATTCTTTGTTCTCTCTATATATATATATATATATGTATATGTTTATATGATAAAAGCGAGGTAAGGGGGGGGGGGGGGAAGCTATAGAAGTTTAAGAAAAAAGCGAGCTATAGTGATGAAGATTTGGCGCTTGGCGCGATATTAAGAATTCAGATCCCAAAGCGAATAGCGTACAGGGTATATAGATTGAGAGAGCCTCAGCTTGCCAGTCTTATATGAGAAGACTTATAATAATAGAATGAGCTCTCGCATCACGAGACGATATGGGGAACCTAACTCCGAAAATTTGATGGATGAGTCATTCGCTCCAACGCGGAAGAAAAGACCCCCTAGCGACCTCATTGCACCTCCTCTCTCTCCGTTCCTCTCCCCGTATACCACGCAGAGTGTGCCTCAAAGTGACCAGTTCAGAGATAGAGGCCTTCAACCCATGGTTTTAACTCGCGTGCCTTTCAAATTCGATTAAAGGCTAGAAAGTGATAATGTTATTATATAAAAGTTTTCGCGCATTTTCGCGGAAAAGGTGTAACGATGGAATATACTCTCATCACGTGACCAAAACCATGCATATGGTTTAGCTTTTACGTAGACGTACTCCCTATAAGTAGGTTATTTTCTAAAGATGTCTATTGTTCTTTCTAACCTCAAGGTTACTGGTCATACAAAGAAATGATGAATATCCAACAGGAATGTCAAACTGTGCGCTATAACCCTATTTATCACCCTGAGAAATTGCGGGGCGGAGCTTGTTTTAGTATTTTATTTCATTCTGCACGATATTATTTTGAAAATCATTGAAGAACTTTTTGTTTTCGACGATTTTAGTTTTTTCCAATGTTTTTGCTAAAGCAGACTTTTAGATGGCGACATTAGTCTTTTTTATAAACGAGGGAACTGGGCCCCATTCGAAAAGTACGAGTTCGTCTAAACCTAAGATCCTCTTCGCGCGTTCTCGGATTTCGTGAATTAGTTCTTGGCACGTGTAATATTTCAATATACTTTTAGACTCGTAGTAGTCTCGTATTGAGATAAACACCATATCTTCACTGACGTTTTTTCATACATATATATATCTGTATATAGTTTTCTAGAGTTTACTGGATGGGTGGGTGGTTTAGCCGAACTGCTCGGAATTCGGTTTTCGCTAATGGCCATCCTATCTTCTGTTTGCCCGTCTGTCACACCGTCCCCAATTTTAAAACTTCTATATAGCTTCGCCGAAACTCTCCTAAAGCGCTTGACCCCCCTCCCCTTCTTCCCTTTCCCGTCTCCATCACCATTCCAACTTCCTAAGCGCCGCGGCATCGCGAACTAACTGTCCCCTTGGCAACCATCGCCTCGCTAGAGCTCTTTCTGTCTCATAATCGATGATAGTTTTAAACAATTTAGTCGTAAAAGTTGGCGGTCCTCGTCTAATCCAATCTCGGACGTATTAAAGTAAGGTTGACTGCTCCGTTTACTCGAATCGCGACTCGAGACCGCCCGCGAGAGCTGTCGGAACAATTTTTAACCGCGTGACATCAAGGGCCAAAATATTTTCAACAAAACCAATTTTAAGAAAAATTTCTCTCCCTCTCTCTCTCTCTCTTTTTGACTCCTCCGCTCCGTCTCTCCCCTATCTTTATCTGGTTCTCTTCGCTAAATTCTTTCATTTCTCTTTATCTCTTTCTCTTGATGGGTCTATAGTGATTCCTTTATTTTTTACGAGAAGTGGGTCCGCCTATAGGTCTTGATAACTACAGTCAGAGTTTATTTTATATTTTTACACATTAGGCTGTCTTTATATCTAAGTCAACGAATTATCAAAGTTATAACGATAAGCCAAGCTTTACGCATACAGTTAACCCGGATTAGTATTGACTATAATACCAACGTTTCGTACAACCCTCTCTATTAAACAGTTTATGTTTGCTCAAGAGCGAGATTAATATTATCTGTCGATAGGATTTTTTTACGAAGAAATATAACTTTATCATAATTATGTCAAAACTTGACAGAAGTATTGTAGAAAATATTTAAAATTCTAATTATAGTTCCAATTCTATTTCAATTTTAATTCCAGATACAGTTTATCAATGCCACAATTTCTTAGTTTTTTCCCTGTTTTTCAGCGTCTTTTAAATTATCAAAATATATAATTGTCGCTGATGTTTTTAAAACGTATAGAAACAAAATGATCAAAGGGGTTGATAAAGATCATACAAATGAAATTTTTATCAAAAAAGCGAATATTCTAAGCACGAAGTGGATCGCTCTTTCATAATTAATTCTTTCGGCGTTCGTCCTAAAACTCGCTTGTCATTTAAAATAATTCTCCATGAATCTGCTCCCGTTTAACGAACAGAAATGATCAGGTATCACGTACAAGTATATGATTAAAATGTCATATAAAAAATATGAACCATTTGCTATCATTTTTTAAAGCCCGTCATTTATTTTTGGAGGGTAATAGCTTTTCATAGTATTCCTTTTATGTTAGTTAAGAATCCCACTTCCCCAAAATGTAACATTATCTCTCCCAATTCCTATATTATCCTTTTTTCCCTATTTTCCCCTTTTCTGTCTTTTGCTCAAATTCGGCTCCACGTTCCCAGGATAGGAGTGAAAACGCCGATAAGGGGATTGTGCCTCTCGCCCTGTTATTTCTCTCTCTCTCTGACGGTCTCTCTCGATTCCAAATTAGGCCTAGCTGTTCTCTCTATAAAATAATCCCTTAGGTATTTCCAATGAAGGAACCGATAAATTCTTATCAATTAGCAAACCTCCTTCCTTAAACCCTGTTAGCAACGAGTCTGTCCGTCCCTTAGGCGTATAGCTCATCCGTACATGGAGGAATTTTGAATGGATAAGAAGTTACGATAGAGCTGGAAGCTTAACATTCTTTCTCTCTTTGTCTTAATTCTTCCCTTTAATAACGTAATTATTAAGGTCGGAGAAACTAAATAGGTATGTAGATACGTAGAGGAGTAGAAGATTGAGCCTTGGCCCGCGGTGTCTTTGAGATTTACATTTCTACTTCCGATCTACTTTCGCTCATTCTATATGATAGGTCTCGTCTTATATTAATCTTCGAAAGAATCGAACATATTTATCTTTTAAATCTTTAAATCCAATATTCCAGCCAATAAAAGCCCTTGTGAATAAGGAAAACTAAAACCGGATGTAGCTACAATTTTAAATTGCTTTTCCAAGGGCTTGGCCTTGTTGCTTTATTCTCTACGGTATAGGTGCTTCTTTGACAAAATAAAATTTACACTATTATGCATACCTTATTCAATTCATTCGACTTATTCAAATTTTACCAGACTTAAGAAATTCATTTAAACACCAAAAACGTGTCTAAAAATTCTCGAATTATATTTAAAAGCTGTTCCATTTTTAGCTACAAGTTCCCTATAAGTTAAAGTTTATTTTTACTTAATATTTCTTTGTAATTTTTTAAATAACGATATGAGACCTATTTTAAAGGAAAAGAACGGATAGAAAATCGGTTATTGTCGACTGCTTCATTCTCCCTTTGAATAAAATACCCTCCCGAATATCAACAAGATACAAAATTATGTTATAAATAGTAGAAATTCTATCATATTCGACAACATGGGTCCATCGAAAACTAACACAGACTTAACAGATAGGAGCTAGGATATCTAGGGTGAAACGGGATAAAGCTGCAAGGTCAAGAAGAAATCATCCTTGGAATGCTTTTCCAGTTCACCTCTCCGCGCGCTCGACCCTATAGAGATATCCAGGCACTTAGAAAGACGTGTCTAGAAATAGTAGGGTCGGGTTAGCCTTTACCTTTATTCTTCGGTTTATCTTTCGCTCATCGGGGTTGACTTTGGCGCTCCGAGCGGATCTTGTTAATCTCCGGCTTCAGCTCCGATCCTTTTTGTCGATTCTCTCTGGATGCTAGGGGATGCTGGAAGATGGAAGACGTTGCGCGTCCAGTATAATAATGTTCTAGCTCTACCCCGGGCGGGAGATGGAAAAACCTCGTGAATCCCCGGATAAGGATTGTCCCCGCTGGTATACGAACTATAAGAAGGTGAACGCCGAATTACGGGGGGACAACAAGGGGTCACGTGCCGACGGATTAAAGGGAAGATGAAATGATGAAAAAATTGTTTGCACGATGAACATCAAAAATTCCAATAGCCCCAATAGCCACTACAATGTCACCAATGACATTCTAATATTTTCATATTTTTGAAATTCTTAAATTATTTCCATCGTAGCAACTTATGAGTCCTTTGCTTTAACATTTAAATATATTTCTATCTCTCACCTCTGTGTGATCCCCCTTAGTGAAAGAGTTACATTATTCGCCCTTACAAGTGCTCCCTCAGTAAGGGGGTTCCGTGACGTCAGGCTTTCTTTGCCCTTGGCTCTTTGCTGTCTCCCTAATGGTATCTTAAATTCGAAAATGATGACGTTCTCTATTCAAATGGAGATGGTAAACCAAAACAAAAAGTACTAAAAAATTGACTAAATCTTATTGAATTTCCCTGGAATCATAATTTAAACAGTTAAAAAGAGTTAAAAAACCTTTCATTTTAGGTTCTTGTGTAGTTAATATAAATCACTTATGAAAAAATTTAAAGAAGTCAATTATATTAATTGTTAAAGTTTATTTTTATTTTTAATTTTTTTCATTTTCACTTTCTCTTCATAAAAATCGGGATAAGAATGGGGAGATTAAATATGGAAGCTAGGTTAGGGTCGAATGACCCGCGTTACTGTTCAGGTTCTATCCTCGTAGGTAAAGGGGACGGTTTCGAAGCCCTTTTTTAAGCCGAGTCGCGACCGTCGAGGTTTTTTTTTTATTAGTTTTTTTATTTGACGCGCTTTCTGCGCAGATGTGGCGAGTCGACTTTCGACCTTTGATCAACGAGCTGCCAGACTGATCCCTGACCCGTACCGTCTATCCTTAAACCCTTGCATCCTTATCCCCATATATATATTCTTATATATATATAAATATATATATATATACCAGTCTCTCTCTCTCTCTCCTCTTACGCTTCTTTCCCCCTCATCTTCTTCTCCATCCTCAACCTTTTTTCCGCTCTTGGGCTTCTTCTTTCATGCCATCCAAAAAGGCGTTATTGCGGAAAAATACTACACCCGTTTCAACGCTTAAATACGGTACTAGTATTGGTTGCTAGTGTATAGGATCGTATAGGGAGATAAATGATTTGATACGTTGTTGAAGAGTTGTAGTTTGAAAGCGAGATGAACTAAGGTGGCGCGTCACGCTAGTTTAATATATTTTTCGCGAGTATTGGACTCCATTTTTTTGTTTTCTTTTTTATTATTATACATATACGTATATGGCACTTCAATATAGGAACGAGTGATGTTGTTTCGTTTCGTTGAAGTGGACATGTTTTTGTAAGCAATTTTTTTGAAGGGTTGCTACACCAAAAACACTTGAACCCGTTTTTATATAATCGTCGAGCCTCGTAATAGTTTTAAAGTAAAACAAAGACTCCAAACTGAGCTTGTAATTCATTAAAACTTATTGAATTTGTAATATAATTAAATTAATTTGCGAGACTACTATACTTCATGATTAAGAAATAGTTTATTAAATTATCGTTTTTGCGAGAGATTTCGTACATTTTAGTCACTTCCCGAAAACGTTCAATTAATTAATTTAATAATATTCTAAGTTAATCACCATTTTCAAAAGTTTCGTGTCATGGAGAAGGAGAGGTTATAATAAGGCGTTAAGAAAATTTCTGTTATTAGGTGCTTTTGTTATTTGAATGAAAATTCGAGATAACGAAGGTAGTTATCGAATTTGAAAAGTTACTGAAATGTAAATAGGATATTTTTGACACGTAATCTATTCCTTCAAACGATCAAACCAGAGTGTTATTTATTTTTTCGCGGGTTTTCGTATTGCGTAGCTTGGATCTTTGCGTTCTTTTAGAGACAGTTTATTACGTTATCCCATCGATTCCATTTCCACTTCGCTTAAAATTCAACCTTAGCGCGATTTAACGCGCGCGAGATATCCTTCTTGTCTTAACTTTCTCTTTTTTGTCCCAAGCTATTTTATTCCTCCCATTCTCTATCTGAGAATAAAGCTTGTTTTTATTGACAAAGATTCTTCCACGAAAAATGTAGGACGTCTACGAGAGAACTTTACATATCCAGAAAGAAGCTATACCTCTTTGATAAAAGAGAAAATACTCGAAATTCTCTTCATTAAATATGTACGAGTTTATCACCTTTTATTGTGGAGTTTCAACGAAAAACCTAGAAAAACAGTTTATTTTAAATTTCTATTAATTTTACTTGCATTCTATTCGATACTGTGCTGGTTTTTTGATAGTAGTCTCCCTCCCAACCTCTATCCGCGCCGAAAGCTGTTTATCTTCTGGTTAAATTCTCATGCGCTGATCCCCGTGGGGCAAACCTATATCTTTCTATGGAGATTATTTCGATTGGGATTTATTATATGCTCGATGTGAAATTTCTAACGAATGGGATATTATAGAATTTAAGATTTGTTCAGAGAAAAATGACACGGTATATATTTCGATAAACTTTTAGACGTTTCGAGCCGAGGCCCTTCTACAGTCGTTCGTTAGTTTTACTTCGATTTAAAATTAGATCTCGCGTTAGATTTAAATTCCAATATTACGTGGGATATTGCCGAATGGAAAATTTCTTTCTAATAGGATATCTTTCGTTTTGAATTTCTAATCAATGAGAATTCTGTCGAATGAGTTTTCTATTTAATAGGGAATTTACCACTCTATAAAAGTAATCGTGAAGGCAGAGGCAGTGGGATGGACAAAAGCCTATTAGGCGTGTGTCCCGAGACTGATTCGTCTCTGCCATATCTCTCACTTTCACTTTTATCCCAAGATTTATTAACGTCGTAATATCGTCTTCCTTAAGCCTCTGTTTTAGTATTCGAGTCGTCTCCCAATTTCGGCTAATTTGCTTTTCCTTAAACTCCCGTTTTTTCCCAGTCCTCCCCCGACTCTATTCACTCTATCAAACTCTATATTAGAAGATAAAGTCAGTTTACAGGATGAGAAAGTACCAGAAATTCCATAGAAAATTAGGTTTTAAAGTGACACTGTTACCTATTTTTTAACGCAATCCAAACGGAATTTTAGTAGCAATCAAGGAAAGATAAATATATAAAAATTATTCCAAAAATATTTAAATATACGTATGACTAAACATTAGAGCAACATCAAAAAAATATATAATCTGTATCTACGGCATATTTAAAAACCAAAAGCAGAAACATTTTACGTCACCACAAGTTCTTATTATTCTTAAAAACGTATCAATCAAAACGTATGGTTTACAAGATTAAATGTGATACTATCCAATCTTTTTTCTATTTTTGTTATGTCTTTAGAAAAACAATCTAATTAAACGCTATTAATTTACAATGTCCAAAACGTCCGTTAAGTCCGTAACTTTTTCCAGAATGTTCTAGGTTCCAGAAAAGTCTGGAGAGATCTTGAAAATTCTGGAAGTTCAAGAAAATTTCGGAAAAATTCTAGAAAAGTCTGGAAAATTCAGGAATTTTCTATCTCTATTCGTGAATTTTCAGCTTCAAAATCTTATATTTTATATGTCCCAGTGATTTTTAACGGATTTTTTGTTAGTTATAAATACTATTTCCATAATACTAATCTTTAGTCGTGTTTTAAATAGTCGACCGACTTAATTTTAATTTCTTCCAAACATATTTTCAAACCCAAATACGAATGGGAGTCTAATTCCCATATTAAAACCTATTTTTCGTTTTAAAATTTAAATCCCTTTCGAGTCTGTTACTAACCCAATATAATTAACAGTACGCTCTGATGAAAGCACAAACAATTTTTTTTTGGTTCGCGATAAGTGTTGTAAAACAAGGAAAGGTGATGCCCATTAATACGCAATGTTAAACCTATAGTTTAAATAAAATAGTTTCGTTTACAGATCGCCGACAAAGAGTATACGGTCGATATTTAGACTTGTTGGGAGAAGGGTTTGGGTTACTCGACCTATCTAACTTAATAATAAAATCAAGAAAACTCTTTTTCGTTTTGGGAATAAAATAGAGGCTAACGAGCTCTGTCTTTAATCCTAATTTGAGACTACAATGCGTGGAGGTGGAGGCGAGGCTTAGCGAGTTTTTGGCTATTGACTCTCGGCATCTTTTCTTCTCTCCTGTTTCCGTCTCTTTTCTCTCCTCTCCAGTCGTTTCCCTTATTTGGAAATCCGATTTTCTTCCTGTACGCTTCTATTTTTCTTTTTTAAGAAGAATGGTGACCTTTTAGCCTTCCTCTTATCCTTTTAAATCGCGACCCCGAAACTAAAACTTAACCGAGCTCGCTCGCTATCGAGTCACCACGAGCTCCTGGCTAGAAATAAGAGACGGTTACTAGAATGTAATCTCGAAACAAAGAGGATTAAGATTACGGAGTTGTATTTCGAAGTGAGTCCGGATAATGACATAATGGGTAGGATTGATACACGATGTTAAACCGCGTAGACAAAAAAGTAGTTAGAGCTAAATTCCTCTTGAGGTTTCAAAAAACGATTATAGTAGAGACTTCAACCTCTTTTTTAACTTCATTTCCACGAATCAATAAATTAATAATTAAAATGTATTAAATTTTCTCTTTGAACTCGTTACAAGTCACAACATAAGGAATTAATTAAAAATCCCTTGAAGTGATATTTATCCCGATTTATCCTATTTTAAATATTCGAATTTCTATTTTCGGTATTTAATTTTTTATTTTATTTAACCTCTTATTAAAGAGTGGTCTCTAAAAATTAATAATTATGAAAATTATATCTGTTTATATTGAATATATTATTTAAATTTAAAAATGTAACATATGATCAAAGGGATCAGAAACTAATTCCTTTATATTTAAAGTGAGGCTGTTACGACTCACGAACTTTGCTCGAGTTAGAAAATTGAAATTTTAGTTGCATTTCCGAAAAGATAGTTAAAAAACGAATACGTACAAGGTTACAATCGTCATCTTCGAAATATTTTGAAAACAATTTTCCCGCAATACTACGTCATTCATATAGTCCCGCCTTTCATTCCAATTTTCGAAATTATTCGTTAATTACGTTCCATAATAATTCGACGTCATTAAAAGGAGCCCTCAATGTAAATGGAGTGTAATTTATAACTTAAATTTTAGATTTCTTAAACCCTAAAAAATTAAAAGTATCTAAAAATATTTAATTGCTAAAAAAATTTATTTCGTACTTTCAGGTCGTCACCATTTTTAATCCCTCTCTTAGAAAATTGGGGAAATTTAAAGAAATGGTGACAGCCTCACTTTAATCCAAGCGTTTATTTAAAGATGAATCGTGAATCAATTCCGTGAATTTTAGAAATTAATTTCAGTAGAATTTTTACTCCCTTTTACATCATTCATCCACTTTATTATCGAATGAAAATATGATATTTAACCAAATTAGAATATGTAAGTTTATTAATAATTCAGTCAGTAGATATTAAGAATCTCTTTATATAGTTTAAATAAGATTATTTCCAAGAACTTTCTCGAATTATCGATGTAATTACTACTAACATTTTGAGAACTTCTCCATTAATATCGTTTCAAACTATACGCCGACTTTCTTCAACTTCGAGTGATTCGAATTATGAGCGACAAAAGTGGGTCGCAAAATTTCTCTTAGCTATCCTTTTATCCATTAATTTAATTCACTTCGATATTTCAGCAAAACTATTTAGTCCATTATAATATAAAATCCAAGGTAAAGTCTCGCCATAAACTTTGAATTGGTTTGCTTCTACAAAGCTACGCTACTCATGTTTAAGATTACTTAAAAGGAGAATGCAACCTAAAAACAAGTGTTTGTTTAACCATTATCGTTTACAAACAAATAATAAACTAGAAATAAATTTAAAACTTGCCATCAAAATAGGCTTAGCTGGATTCATGGAGATATTCTTAACTTCTGGTATAAGGACTAGCGACCAATAACATTGATCAAAGGCTCTTATATGGGGAATACATGATCTCCATGATGGTCGCTATTCCTTATACGGGGAGTTCAGGATATCTCCATGAATCCAGCTAAGCCTATTTTGATGGTAAGTTTTAAATTTATTTCTAGTTTAATATGTAATGTTTTTTACTGTTGTTTTCACTTGTTGTTAGGTTGCATTCTCCCTTTATATATAATGGGAGTCTGTATTTATAGTATAAGAAGATTTCTAAAATTACTGTAATTTTGAAAATTCATAAATTACTCGGGTTTACAGCGTAATATTAAAGGTCTAAGATTACTTCTGCCTGTCACCCTGGAAACAAACTCATCCTCCACGCTTTCTCTTGCCTTTCTACTCAATGAATGAATGAATATTTATTTGCTCCTTATTACAGTCCCTTTTGAAACAGGGAGGAACCTTAAGGGGTTCGCAAGCGTACAACATAATTAAAAGTAGATTAAAATGAGTACTTACATAAGTAGAACAATATGGAAATTTATTATACTCTAAGTCAAAGGTCAATTTAGATGACCAAGGGTAAAGTTCTTTGCTTAAACATGTATAAAGGTAAGAAATTTATAAGAACTCTTCGGAAGGCCAAAAGGAAAGCTCAGACGGCTGGTTACAGGCAGAAGAAATCCTAGGCCTTAAAACTCCCCATGTAAATCCTTCGTAACAATTCGTATCTTTATTATTTATTGACCAATCGTGACGTAATTTATACCGTTTTAAAGCTCTCGGCTAGTTCTCAGAAAGCCATATTCTAATCTGAAAGATTTTCCCTTTAAAATATCTTCGAAATAAAGGATTTAGTAATATTTGCGCGGTACGTTGAGTATTTGAGAATCAAATATTCAAAGCTTCTCTATATCCGTTGGACATTTCTCCCATTATTTAGCGCGTAGAGATATTTCTGGAGAATCAAAGCTTAACGGGACATTAATTTAGAGTGTCTCGAACCGCTTTTAAGCCTTTCTCCCTTCTCTATCGCTCCTTGAGTCCTTCAGGGCACGCGCCCAATAGACGCTTTATAGGGAAACTCTATGATGATTGATAACATTGGCTTTATTAAAACACGCGCTTCGTTCATAGCCGCATGCTACCGAACGAGCGCTTCCTTTCGCCAAAATCGCCTCTTATGATAAAAAAAAAAAAAAAGAAAAAAATCTAAGCCTGCGTGGAGTTTAATAATTCATAATCCATCATTTTTACATTAAAAGTAGTTGTACATAGGAAAACGAAAACCGTAAAGTAAAAGGACGCCCGCGGAAAAAATATTCAGTATTCCGGTACGTTTTCCGTTCGCACGTATGTAAAGGGGGAGTGAAACCTTTCTGGAATATTAATATATTCTAGCTAGCTAAGCCTAATTTCATATGGACAAAAAAAAAGGTTTGAAGGTCCTTTCAAAAATAACTACGTCTAATTTTAAACTAACTATACACGATAAATTTTTAAAGTTTAGTTAAAAATAACTATATGAAAATTTCAAATCTAGTTAAAAATTACTAATTATGCAAAAATTGCTAATTCTATTTACTGACCTTACTAATTACAAAATATACTAAGGCAGTCTACTAACTATGGAAGAATTGCGACTCTAAAATTTCATACAAGTTAAAATAAAAATATGCTCTTAAGCCTTTATAGTTTTGTAACTACGTGCACCTATCAAAAATTTCTAATCCTAATTCCAAACTTCTTACCATACGATAAGTACTAAGCCTAGGCAATAGTGACTCAAAAACAAGTGACTAAAAACCCTTTCGTAAAATTCGATTTATTCTTGTCTATTCACCGGATTACCACTGTTGTGTGTTTTCCAAACACGGTGCAAGGGTATATAAAATCGAAGCGATATTTATTGATCGTATTAAAAACTTAGTAATATCCCGAGGCAAGACAAAATAGTTCGTTGCTGCGAGTGTGGAGAGAAGAGAGGTAGTTTTTCCCTCGCTCTGCCTATGCTAGACCGTTAGCCTTCAGTTATTCCCGGAGAAAGATTACTTCATCGTAATGGGTTTTTATTGGCTGTTGTGTTCTACGTGCAAAGTCAGGAAGTCTTGTCTTAGACTTTTTGTTAATTTATTTATTTTTGCTGATATTGAGTTCTTCTAAACTTGAACCTATATTTAGACCACAGCGCGAACCTGTTCAATATAAAGGGATAACAAGAAGGAGAGAATAAAGAGAAAGTTTTAACGTCTAATGATCTTGATACTTTTTTAATGAACAATGGATAAAGTGTGTTGGGGTTATTTTTTTTTTATCGAACCATTTTTTTTTTTTTACCCAAAGACTTCAACTTCAAGTTACGTAAAAGGGAAAACGGTTCTGATCGTTCGGTATTTTGTTATACTCTCAATTACATTCTTGGAAAGAACCAAATTTTCACATTGTCAAACCGGTTTTACAATTGACATTTTCGTCTTTTCTTAGATTGTAACTTAGTATACTTCTCGGCATGCTCTCGGCAAAGGTTTCAACGCCAACTACTTCTTTTCAAGTGAAAAAATAAAATAAAATAAAATAAGAGTGAAAGCTCCTATAACGATCCCGCTTTAGTTTGAATAAATTTGAATCTCGTTACACCCTAAGGCTTCCAATAAAGAGAAGTGGGAGACGTGGAAAGCTCTAGCACGGTCTCTTCGAACAATAGAAATACCGATGGGAGATCCAGTACCACGTGACCCACGTCCTATCCTCCAAATTTAAACAGCGGTTGACACGCTCCTCTCAACTTCTCTTTACCAGTCTTATCTGGATAACGGACAAGTTTGCAAAATAGGGAAAGCTTGGGGCGAATTAATACATTATATCAATCTTCGTAGGAGAATTAATCGAGAGTACTACAGTATTTAGAGGGTTTAAAATGAAATTTCAATATAAATGAATTGATAAGTTAACTTGAAATGTTAGTTTTTATAATACAATGCATGCCCCTATTGTTTAGTTTCAATTTAAAACATTTTTAGAGGTACACTAAGCTACAATAGAAACTCTAAAATGAGCTTATACTCACGCCTTGAGTTCCTAATCGGTAATTTACCATGATAATGGAAGAGGTAAATTACCAGGGTAATGATAATTTACGGTTTTCTAAAATTACAAAAATGGTTATTTCTTAATTTAAAACTTTTTGAGTTGAAAGTAAACAAATTGCTAAAAGAGATCAAAGTTTAACGTTTTAAATCGTCTATAAATCTAGTTTCAATATTTATTCGTGTTTGGCATTGTTAAACACATGTTAATGTAATTTTTCATAACTGAGTCAGGCATATCATGAAAAACATTTAATTTTTCACGACTGTAAAGGGGTTGTTTTGTCAGAAATAAGAATTTAGATATTACCTCTAATATAGGTTGAGGTTTACGATGGATGTGGACGTTTTTTTCCCACAATTCCTTGCGTTTTAGTAGGGTCATGTATCTATCTGTGTATCTAATTCCCCTACCTAAAGCGATGGTTTATGGGTAATGTTTGTCATATCTCTTAGAAACACCATTCCTCTTCCAAAACGTAACGAAAAGATGTCGTTAGTCTCTTAATTTGATCGCGTTTCCCGTTATTAGACTGGCGCCATCTAGGGTTAACCCGTTCCCCATCAAAAATAGTCTCTCATATTGAATTCTGTTCTTGAAATGAACTTACTAAGAATCCCCTTATCATTATACCGTTAAACGCAACTAGTGATCTCTTTTTCTTTTCCTTTTCATCCTTCGCATCCCTGTCTCCTCTCTATCCGCCTTTCCTCGGTAGAAATTTGCATTTTGCGTTAAGAGAGAAACTATGTTTTTTTTTTGTTTTTTTTTTTTTTTTGTTTTTTTTGGAACAATAGAAGTTACCCAGTAGGTATAGCGAGTTTACCCCTACGTGTTTAAAGAAAAATATGATAAATAAAGCTATATATAAAATCTCATTTCTGTTTCAACTAAGGCTAAACCTAGAATTTCTGGCGCTAGAAGAAAAATGCCTTTTTGGATTCATTTAGTTCAAAGATAGAGGTGGTATACGAAAGCGGAGGAGGAGAAGAGGGCTGAAAGTCTCCGGGGTAATTAAAAGAGCCAAATACATTATTCCGGCTTTGTTAATTTCTCTTTATCTAGTCCGCGGAGTTGTTTAATAACAGAGATACGACCGTGTAGCGGCTGCACTCGTTTAACATATTCGAAACAATTAACTAACGTCGCTATTGCCAAGAGAGAAACGCGGTTAAAATATCAATTTATCCGTATAACTATATACGCTAGCGTTGCTTCAAAAACCTCGAACAAAATGTATATCTCTCTGGAATCTAGTTACAATTCGGATCAGTCTGAAATTTCATCGCAACCAATGGGAGACTTTTGTTAATTTACGCGTAACTGATTATCTTAGATAGAAAATAAGAGTTGGGAATTTTTACGCCATGAATTTTTGAACTGATTCAAATTCGAAACTCACTTTTATCCAATTGAAACTTTATGCCCGTTGTGGATGGGTCATTCTCAAATTTCAGCACTTTCAAATATGATTTGAGTTATAGCTACGTGTAGATAATACGTACTGTAATTTCGATTTGACCTTTGTTTTCTCACTTTTATTATTAAAATGATAAGATTGCTCGTTGATTCTCGCGATATATTTGACCGACGCTTACAGAACTTTTACAGTAATGATGTTTTGGCTTCTGATTACTATCGCCTTCTCTTTAAATTATACACACCTCAAATTCTCATTTATTATTTTAATTACTTTTACTTTAAATTGTTTGTTTGTTGTTTGTTTGTTTGTTTACATAGATTTGTTTAATTGGATTGTTAAGTAATGTATTACAATTTATCCACAACACCGACACCAAAGAGATTATAGCCAAGGCCGGATTAAGCAATTTTCCACAGGGGCCAAAATTATATGCGCCTCATGATTTTAAAATCTAATTCCATCCAGCATTCATTGCGTCCTGCGCTCGGGCTATGAGCGAAAAATTAGTGATCGAAAAATGTCCAATTTGTTCGAATTTTCATGGAGCGATAATAATTTTGCCTGGGGCCGCATTTCATCATTATTGGTCGAAAGTTATTCTGAACGAAAAAAAAAAGGTTCAATGTGATCGAATTCTTTTCACTTAATGTTTCACATAATATTACGTAATAGCTTTAATTTCAAGATTATTTTTCCTAAGGTTAGGTTAGGTTAGGTTAGGTTAGGTTCGGTTAGGGTCACTTACGTGGGGTATTTATAAACTTATGATTTCAAATTATTACCTTAGTTATTTTGAACGACAAAATCTCGATCAAATGAAAAAACGATCAGAATCCATTCGATCTAGACAGATTCGATCAAATAAGATTCGATCATTTCGGACAGCGTTTGATCACCTAAGATTCGATCAAATCGACCCAAAGGCCTCGCTCAGAGCTAGGAAAGACTTTAATTCAGTGTGTCCAGGGTTCAACTGACCCCCCTTTAATTCATCCCATAACGTGTGGGTTTCTAGATCTTTTTTCATCATGTTAGTCATAAATAATTACTTAGTATGATCAAAAGTTTATCATTTTATTCCATAAAAGTAATCAACGTCACGTAGCTTAATACTATAAGCAAACGTCTAGGTAAATGTACCGGCAGATTCTGATTCGAGACACTCTAGCGGCCGCAGTCGGTGTTGATATTCTGTCCCTCTCTCCCGATTCAAAGTATCGAGGAAGAGTACAAACCACTCGAGCCAGACAGGGGTGATGACTTTTTGGCTATTTGTAATGGTGGGTTATGGCGTAAAACTGAACCTTTGGTGTTAGTATTAAGTAACGGAGCGTTCTTTACATTTATAGAATAAAGTTATATACTTTTGGTATAATGTAACCTTTATTTTCGAAGGTTTATAGTTTCTGCTTTAAAGAACTTTCACTAAAGCGACTGCGCGAAAGTAACCATATCATGAGCCCGAACGCCCGAGATCTCAAAATCACTAATCATTAATTTAGGTTCAATGTTTTATCGATTTATTGGAAATAAGTCTAATATAAATCGGTTCAATGTTAATATATAAATATAAAAAAGCAAGTGTCTCCACATAAGACAACTCTGTTTTAGTTATTAAGATCGAATACACCAAAAACCGGATAAAACTTGGTTAGGCTATTTCCCCAAATTCCCCGGAAAATTGAGAGTGACGCGAGATGGATTTGACCCCTCTTCCACCAACGCTCCCACGCGGCTGGACAACGCCGGTCAACTCGAAAGATGTTCGGCTAGCTAGCCACAAAAAAAAGCGAAAATATTTCCACTGGTCAGAGCCACACTGGCGTCATTTTCTACACTCAAAATAATAAGAACTTCTTAGAGTTCAACAAGAAGGAATCTTGAATACCAGAAACTCTAGGAGAAGATACTGAGTGCTGATCAAAACCTAACTTTGTATTCGTTGCAATCTCAACCTGATTCTATCTCCAGCCAGTTTTCTTTTTTAGCTACACCTCCATCCCTAGGGTGAAGTATAAGTATTGCATTCGTTGCGGCGTCGCTGAAGTTAGAAAAGGCGACAAGTTGAAATTATATAAGTAGTTGCGTATGATTATTTGAAAAACGCGGAAAACGCTTAATTTTGAAAACTTGAATAAGCGAATGTGACAAAGGAAATGTTTGTTTCTCTATACTTGGACCTTTAAAATCATCTTCCCTTATGAACGCAGCCTTCCTTTGACTATACAATTTGATACGAGCAACGTCGTCTGCTAAGCAACAATGAAGTCTACTTTAAAGGGGTTTTAAAACTCGGCGTTTACAACAGTAGGAGGTGTAGCAATAACTATAGGCTTCCACCATCTTGTTCTATTCTTTCGCCTTTGACTTAATAACATTTCGTGGTCTGACGCTTTTACCGGAGTTTACTCCGACAATACGGACGCCAGTATTATCAACGTCTTCATCATCATGGACCTGTATCTTTTCATCACTCGAGAATGGAAACTACTTTTATAAACGTACGAGTTTCAACATTGAGTATAAATCCGCCATAACTAGGACTACTTTGTAAACTATAGTCGATGAAACCTATACGAACGATGACTTTTCACTAGCATTTTTTCTTCTTCCCGATAATCTCGAATATTCAGTACGAGCGTAAATATATGTTATCTTCTATCTCATTGGAAATATAAATAGCGAAGGTTCGAGCCCATCTTTGACTACATTGAAATCTGAGTTTTTCAATATGACTGATAGCTTGTGCGCTAGAAAGAAGGCAATACGAAGCGATGCGTTACATCAAACGTATTCAGCGCTCTTACATGGACTGACGTTCTTCACTCTATCCACACTTTTTTATCTTGGTTCAATTTTTTTCAAGCTTACAACTTTTACCCCCAGTTTCCGATATTTTTGCTCATCTATCCTTTCTTTTATTCCAAATCCAACTCTTTCTTCGGATACTTTCGGATTCTTCTCTTTCTCGCCCATTTTCTTCCGCCTTTTTTATTTTTGGGTTTTTAGGCCTAGCGGGCATTCGTTACTTTTAACCCCCTGGCAAAAATTTAAGGATTTGCGGGCTTTCTCTGGTTTTGTTTGATTTTTCGGCGAGAGATCTTTTGTCTTTCCACGCGCGTAATCCCTAGCGTCTTGATAATCATAAAAGCCAACGATTTAGCGAGAAGGGACCAAACCGCGAAAAAAGAAAAGCGGGAAAGATTCTCTGTGAAAGAAACGGAGAAAGGCCAGTTCGATATTTTCCACTGCCGGTTTCTTTTCTCCGATTGTGTATTGTCTTATCGGATTTAAGGAGCCAGCCTCGAACAACGTGCCTTACATTCTTGTTTTAAGATAAAAGGGAAAAAAGGTAGGAGGGAAGAGCTTTTCTTTGTTACAAAGAGAACTTTAGAAATAACCAACAATTTTCGAGCACATTTTAGGTCTCTAGGGGTATTAGTGAAATAAGCCTTTGTTTTGGTGAAAACGTAGAGCAATTCCCTCGTTAATTTTACGCTAAGCTTTCTAAAACATAATTCTCAAATACCGATACATTTCTATTACTAGTTTTGAAGGTTATGTTATGTTTTTATCACGAATTTTTGGGATGGTCGTTTTACGATTTTGAATTTAGCGTCTTTTGAAGCTTTGGATATTTTCAGATAGGTGGCGAGACTTTCGCTATTCCTTCTTTATTTTTTTCTTCTACGCCTACGGGTAATTTAACCAATGAAATTGATTTGACAGATAGGGTCGATTTTAGCAGACGAACATTCTCATTTTTGCCACAGTGTTTCTGTAAGCGGAAATTTTATCACATTATATTTATTTAAATTAATGTAAATTATAAAACCGAGTTAGTTTCGGACAAATATATCGTGTCTTATGTTCCCGTAAATAGTTTTAAGTCGGTAAAAGTTTACATAACGTATTTAAATATATTTTTACGTTTAGTAACGTTACTAGTCGCTAAGGCTTAGGCCTACTTCGTTAAAAAATCCTTTCAATTTAAGCGATTACGCTCGCTGGAATCTTCAGATGTCTTTAGTTGAAGGAATAGGAGATGAGGTTTTAATTAGTTTTATTATCGGTTTCCTGCTGATCGTATTTTTGTTTGGTTGGGCCACTGATTTCTTTCGCAATTTTTCGTTTTTAAATCCAAACGCTGGCGACGATGCGCAAAGGGAGATCGTAAGAGACTCTTTCCATTTATATTTGAAGTATTTTCTTTCGTTTACGCTCTTAGTTCGTTCTTACAGGAGTTAGCGGACGAAATATATCGTCCTTCTAATAGAGTTGCCTCTAGTTCCGATAATATTAGCGAAAATGTTGGAGAAGTACGCGAAGAGCTTGATTCCAATAGTTCAACGCCAGAACCAAGTATAATAGCAAATGAGGCCTCAGCTAATGAAAATCACGTACAAAGATCTACTGTAGAGACTCATATCTCGGCAAATCCAGTAGCTGATCTTGATAATGAAGAAATTGATAGTTTAGAGCCTGATTCTGATGATCCCGAATCTCTAAGGATAAAGAGGCTAGAATTTTTTGCCAAGAAATCTAGCAGCGATACGTCAGCTGATGGACCTTCAACTAGCGCTTGTGAAAACATACGACAACCAAAAGTCGAAACATCTCAACCTCAGATGAATGGTCACTTGCCTAACAGAGAAGAGAATGATGGCAATATTCCTGTAAACTCTACGGAGCGAGCGCAAGGATATTTTAATATCAGGTTGAAATCTCTCGATGATTCTGAACGAATAGTCAGAGGGAAAGCTGATCAACTAATTGGGGCATTCAAAAGGTTTGATTTTGAATCATTTCATCCTATTTAAATGGTTTAAAAAAAAATTACTGCAAAACCAAAAGTATATTGAGAAAAACCTAAGAATCGCCCATCAAATTTTAGGGAATATTTTGCGGCTGAAGTGGCCAGTCGCAAAACTGTTCGTTTGATCTATAACGGTCAAGTATTACAAGAGCAGCGGACTTTGCACGAATACAATATTCAAGAAGGCACTGTTGTTCACGTTCAAATCTCCAACATCAATTTTAACGCTCCTACGAGCGAATCGCAGTCGGACTCTGAACTAGATTTGGGTCAGTTTTTTTGGCCGCTATTGGGTGTTTTATTGGGTGTGGTTTGGATGCTATACTTTCAATACAAGGAATACTTTAACGCATCTTCAACCATTGCCCTTTTGGGACTTTCGGGACTCTTCCTTACCATAGTTTGGGGTCAGTACGCTCGACCTCCGGAGCAGGGTTAAAAAACTTGAAAATAAAATTGAAATTAAATCTCTTTTGATTTTTTTTTTTTTTTTTTAGATAAGCGTAAAGCTCATATATTGTTTCAGAATATGATTAATTAACATTGCCTTTTTTCCCCCAATACTTTTTACCAATAGTCAATAGTCAGGTTGCCCCGCTGCCCTAAAAACGTTGGCACACCCATGATCCAGGTTAAGACTCATTTCTAAATTGGTTAAAAATTGGATTTTATGTTAATATTTGTAATTTTATATAATAGTGAACTAGGCCTATTTCAATAAGGAATCAATAGATAAATCACTTGTTGGGGGCAGACTATTTAATTATTTCTAGTCCATTTATGGACATGTCAAATTTCGGAGCACTAATTGAGCTCTGCGTCAATCGATAACCATTTTAAAAATTATTAACGTGACTTTTCATGATAATTGTCCTTTGTATCTAGCGCGCTATAAATCCGTCTCATTGTACATATAATTTGTGGTTTTTGTACAAATATATATATTTTTTTCATTGGCTGAGATATCTATAACATTTTTATTGCCAATAAAAATAGAGATTTATTTATTTTTGCCTATGAGATATGACAGAGAATGTTTAATAAATGTAGGGTGTGAGGAATGTTTAAAATTGTCCCCCATTTTCCCATTTGAAAATCAATATCGGAATCTTTGTATACGTATAGTATTTTGGAAAAGCAGTTAAAAAAAACCTCATAAATTGATGGCTTTTAAACATAAAATAAATAATAAATAGGCTCAAAAACGTATTTGAAATATTTTATTAATGATATAATTAGTGTTATGGGAATGTTAATTTTTTTACATTTTCAATCGCTAGTCCTAGGGTAACTATTTAATTTGTAAATTGATTCCATGAAATAAGTGATTAGGATCATTAGGTAGTATTTAATTTCCCAGAATAAAATTAGACGGTTGTTGTACTTAGTTCAACAAATTTATGCACATTTTGTTGAAGTTTAATAAAAAATTAAGATAAATTTAACATATTTGAGTTTTATTTTAGTGTTAAGATTTGAATTTGGCGCCTTGAATCGAGTTCTCTCTTTATGTTCAGCGCTCTTTCTGGAAGTTTCTGCAATATGTCGTCTGCTTTAAAGTTCTTTTGTCTACACAGTCTTGTAAGTTTGTAAGAGTCGCGGACTTAATTCGAGATATAAATTTAGATTGTGCTTCGTTGTAATGTATCTGAATATAATGAAGGGTAAAGAAGTTGCCAACTTATGTCTCTGGAAAAAGTTACGATTCCATGAAAGAGTTCTTAAAAGTTTAGTTATTTTTTATATTTGTACGACACCGAGGCTTAAGACTTTCGTGTTGAAGCTAGGAGCGTGCTAGAGATGGATACACCTTTCACACTTCCAGATTGAAGGTACAGTAGGTTTTCATTTTAATTCGTTTAAACTGGTGTTTTCGACATTAAATAGTAAATAGGGAAAAGAAGGATGGGGCGAGTGAAACGCTATTTTTGTAAATTCCGGCCTCTATAGCTTGCTGTTTGTCAGGTCTCGGGGAAGGAGCTAGGATAGGTGACGTCATTATTGTTTTTTTTTTTCTATACCGTGACTGATGAAAATCATTAAAAACCTGCAATGCGGTCGTCAGGACCAATGTAAGAAATATAAGGGTGTGGAAGTTGCAGTGACTTTACTGGTAGCTCCCTATTGACTCATTGAAGGGGGTCAACAAATATTGCCCCTTTCAAATCGCTTGTGAAACATTCCTTAAAATTATCATTAAATGAATTTGATTTTAAAGTTAATGGTACTGTAAGCAAATGTAAGATACTCTGACGTCGAGTTCAATTTGTATTTCACTAATTTGTCTGACCTTCTCAATGTCGTAAGAGACCTATAGAAAAATCGGCTTTATTTATATATTTAGATCACTTTCGAGGTTGATACCCGAATCTAGTGTTCTTATTGAATCTAGAGTAGATTTAGACCGAGAAACAAATTTAGGTAGGATTTTACTTTACGTGACCCACCCAACTAACACATTTTTCTGACTGTTTAGACCATGGGGAGTTCAAAAAAAATAGTTAAAAAAATATTGGACCGCCGCAAATATTTTAATTTTTTTTTTGAAAATTTGAAATTCCGATGCTAAAATCCCATAGAATGCGCCATAGGTTAGGTTAGGTTGGGTTAGAATCTATGGGATTTAACACGCAAACTTCAAATTTTGCGTGTTAAATCCCATAGATTCTAACCCAACCCAACCCAACCCAACCCAACCTATGGCGCATTCTATGGGATTTTAGCATGGGAATTTCAAATTTTCAAAAAAAAATTAAAAATATTTGCGGCGGTCCAATATTTTTTTAACTATTTTTTTTGAACTCCCCATGGTCTAAACAGTCAGAAAAATGTGTTAGTTGGGTGGGTCACGTAAAGTACAATTGTACCCAAATGTATTTGCCCCATGAGGTCACGGACCACTACTAGCTGTGCTTGATAGAGAAAACCTCTAAAATACCAAATTAGTTCACTCTACAAACGCTATTTTTACGTCATAAGTAGTATTTGCGGAAATGCAGTATACACTTTTGGGGTTGGTTAGTGAAATAATTGGGCTTTTTGCGGGCTTTAGCCGCTAGACAACACTAATGGCGACTGACGTCAGCGGGAGACTATCTGTCTATACCTACTTCGATAGAATTTAACCGTGAGGTGCAAAAATTATGCAATGAATATACTGGTTTATAAATCTTCAACTTCCGTACTTCACGGTATAATTTAAATAATATGATTAAAATTTTAAATAACTTGTCCAAGAAGGAAGAAACTTTTAAAAATCCCTGGGAAAGCTTAAAAATTAAATAATAACCGAACATAATCCGTGGGTTCTCAAAGACTCGCGTCATAAATTATTTTCGCATTTTTGGTATTGTGATTATTATACAACAACATATTTTGAAATTGAATTTTTTTCTTAAGACTTTTAAGGGCTTGGGGGTATTCTTTTTGGGGAAAATAACAGCTATTTGCGTTTCCAGTCTACCACTCTACCTACGCGCGATAAAAAAAAGATCATAGTACTTGAGGGTTAAGGTAACTGACCCGTACTTTGCCTCTCTATTCTGAAGTGGCGCTGTACCGAATAATACGAAGACCCCTATAATCCGCCCCCTTCAAATTATAACGTTTTGGATCAAGAATAGTTTAGAAGATGACCAAATCTAGCACGGACTTATACATAATGTTGAGTTTTACGAGAAATGAAAGTAGTTTTATAAATTTATCTTAAGTTAAAATATAGTCCTATTCGGACCTTGTCAGTTCGTCTACCCCCGAAAACTTTTACTCTTAATATCTTAGCGGAACCAAAAAAACCACCCTTAGAATGTAATATAACTTATCAAATGATAGCTGAGACTCTCTGAAAGATCATTTCCCCGCATTTTTTAACATTTTTTCGTTACGTAAAATTTGTTTTTCAAATTTGTTGAAAGTGGTAACCTGTAGATATAAGTTTTATCAAATTTATTTCAAATTAGAAGTTGATGACCTTATCAGGGTTGCTCCAGGTCAGTAAAAACCTGGAAATGGTCTGTAAATTTAATAATTTAAATCGGATAATTTAAATCTATAGACCCAATATAGATCATGTAAATTTAAAATACGCCTAAATGATCAGAGAATTTAAAAATAGGCCTAATTGATCTAGGAATTTATTATTGACCTAAAATATCTGGAAATTTTAAATTGGCCTTAAATATTTGGGAATTAACAGGCCCAATTGATTTGAAATTTCAAAATAGGCCTAATTGATTAGGGAATTTAAAAATTTGAATAATTGGTATGGCCCAATTTGTCTGGAAATTAAAAATAGGCCCAAATGATTTGAAAATTAAAAATAAATTCAAATGATTTTAGAATTAAGAAGAGACCCTATTTCTCTGAGAATTAAAAAGATGCCTAGTTGATCTGGGAATTAAAAATTGGGCTATTAGATTAGGGAATTTAAAATAGGTCTATTAGATTAGGGAATTTAAAATAGGTCTATTAGATTAGGGAATTTATAATAGATCAAGGAATTTAAAAATTATCTTAATAGATCAGGGAATTTAAAAAGGATGGTAATATATCAGGGAATTTAAAAATGATCCTAATAGATCAGGAAATTTAAAAATGATCCTAATAGATCAGGGAATTTAAAAATGATCCTAATAGATCAGGGAATTTAAAAAGGATCCTAATAGATCAGGGAATTTAAAAAGGATCCTAATAGATCAGGGAATTCAAAAAGAGGCCTGAAAGATTAGGCAACAATCGAGTTTTTTTGAAAGATGATGAAATTTAAAAATATATGATTAATTAATTTAGAAAAGTCCATATTCACGAAAACAATTATATAGGCAAATTAATTAATAAGAAATAAATACAGAATAGAAAAAAACACTCAAATCGGACGGAACTTCCTCCAATAATATTAAACAAAAAAATATAAAATGGCTTATCGGTGTTTTAAATGATAAGAGTAATGATAATAATGAACGAAAATAACAAAAATTGAAAGTGAGAAAAAACCCGGAAAATTTAGCCATGCTAGAAGATAGTGAAAAACAATCAAAATCGGCTTATAGCTGTAAACCCCATTTGAAAACAGAACCCTAATCCTAATTAACAAGGAACGAACTAATTGGTAGATGGGACCTAAAACTTATTAGAGCATAACCTCAATTTTTTTAATTTATATTTCTTTGGACTTTTGTTTAAAGTGTTCCACGCTTTTATTTGTCATCGAGGTAATTGACAAAACTACTTTAACTTTATGAGGTTTAACATTGTGTATTAATGCACCGTAGCTTTCATTAAAGTTTGAAAAATCCTAAGTATTAATAAGAATAATAAATATTTTTCACTGCTTAGACTTAACTTCCTGAATTCTTGAAAAATATTAGATATGATTTTTTTTCTGTCGCATTCTTATAAACAGAACAATTGTGTCTTAATTTAAATAAAATTTGAGAAATCCAATAGCATCACTTACGCGCTATTTTAAGAATATTATTTTAATTTAGTTCTTATTTTAATGTAACTGGTAAAGGGAAAGTGACATTATTATTTTAATAACTTATTGTACTATATACAATTATAAGAATACCCTCAGTAACGTGGCGTAATGGCCGAGCCATGTGTAGAATATTTCCACTAGTATATTTAAGCTAAAGCTTTCTGTGTTTCTATTAACGGATTGAGGCCCTGTCCTATATTTAAGTAGCCGTAACTTTTCACTACAATCTCCTAGACCAAAACTGATTGCACCTTTAGAAAGTAGACATTCCGTTCATTAATTAATTTCAAATAATAAAATTATGCCTCGCCACTCGGAAAGGATGCTTCGCCACTATATACAAATTGAGCAAAAGTCCAAAAATTACCCTTGTCCGTAAGGTTTCCGTCCGCTTGCCCAGTTTCCCACTCGCGCATTTTCATTTACGCGGTTTCCCATTTGCGCATTTCCATTTGCGCAGTTTGCCATTCGTGCTGTCCACAAGAGGGACACTAGTTCGAGTGATTAACTAATCTAACCTATATCCTAACTTATAATATAAAAAGAGGGACAGGCTAGTTCGAATGATTAACTAACCTAACATAACCTGCAAATGAACACTGCGCAAATGAAAAAAGCGCAAATGGAATCTGCGGAAATGGAAACCTGCGGAAATGGAAAACTGCGCAAATGAAAAACTGCGCAAAAGGAAATGCGCTTGTGGGAACTGCGCAATTGGAACCTTACCGTCGTAACATTTCACTACGATCTCTTAGACCAAAACTGATTGCTTCGTTAGAAATTAGACATTCCGTTCTTTAATATCGAATAAAATCACCACTCGAAAATCATGCCTCGCCACTAGATACAAATTGAGCATAAATGCAAAAAATTTATGTAAACGGCTTTAGGCCCTGATACGACCGACAGACCAGACAAAAGTAAATATATATTGATATCGTTTTGTGTAATTTCAAAATTTCGATCTCATTTTTATCCCTTAATTAAATTATACCTGTAGTAATGTTTCGGTCAAAGAGAGAATGAAGTCTAAACTACCTAACAACACTTGATTTTTCTATTTAAATTATCTTTAAAATAGAATTAGTATTCTTTTTCTCGATATTAAACTTAAAAATGAAGGATAATTAATGTCACATTCCCTTTAAATTTTATTTTTAATTTAATGGAGGGGGAGTGACTTGAAATCCTTTTAGGGAAAGAAAACTTCAATTCGACGCGCGTACAAGATTTTAAATGCTTTTGACGTTTTAGGTTTTCTTCTTTGTTTTCGTTTCAAAAGAGATTCTTTAGTAGCTTTCTTTTTTTTTTTTTTTTTTTTGTGAAAGTTTTTTAAAGAAAGAGTTTAATCAGATTGTACTTTCTCTAGTATACTCGTACTTATCATTAAAATAATTGGAATGGAAGGATTGTTTTTAATATTAAACTTAAAAACTTGAGATTTATTCGCGCCATTATACACTAGGAATTGCTAAGCTCAGTTATAGTATATTGTTCAAGTTTCTATAAACAGATACGAACAAAATAACTTCATTTTCATGAAAGACAGTTATCATTATAGCCATAGATTAACGCGAATGAATACGCAATGTTAATCGATCGTCATAAAGAAAATAGTTCTGAAAACTATATCCGAATATATTTGTTATTTTTTGTTGTTTTTTGGAATGAATAAGTTCCTTCAAGGGTGTTGTTAGTTAGACTGTCTCTGATTTTTCATGAACTCCAAATGAAATTCGAGTAGCTTTTTTGGAAAGATCGTTAAAAAATTATTAAAAATTGCTCATAGTAAATGAAAGTAATTTTTAAATTATATTTTCCCCGCAATACTACGTCATCACTATGGTCGCGTGGCTATTGTAGAGCCAACAATTGTTTCTAGCGCGTTCTGACACGTGATAAGGTCGCTTTCGCGCTGTCTTTTTCGTAAAAGTACTTAATCCAGAGATCTCAACTTTCCTTATGATAATTAACGTTAATTACCTTCTAGAAATAAACTACGTCATATATAAAGAATCGCCTATATATTTTTGAAATTTCCATTTTGAAGTTGCTTAAGAACCAGAGGTATAAAATTATGAATATGGCGTTTTAATGCCATATTAAAATTAAAAGTGTAATCTAAATGCATTCGGAAAAAAGCATCACTTTAACCTTTACTGTTAAACTCGACTAAAATTTGTAATTATTTTATTTTAAGTAATGCTGTCACCATTTTTTTCGAAACAATATTTTATATTTTTACTAGCAAAATGGTAGTTATTTTCACTGGTTATATTCGTTAAATTTAAAGTGCAATTGACATAGATCTGTCGTGAAATTAAATCAAAATGGAAATTGATAAGCGTTTTCGGAAATATCGTTAAAAAACTATTAAATATATGTATTCTATATTTTTTTGGTGAGAAAACGGATAAATATTTTTCAGTAAAAATTATATTAACACTGTTTATAAAATATTACACCCATTACATTTAGGTTTGGACGATATTTTTCCACTTCTCAGCCTTTGTATTTTAATTTTCTCACGTTAAACTATACCACATCGGTCAATATTATAAATATATATTATACTACTAGTCTAAATACAATTTTAGTATAAAAGATTTCGTGATGGCCGGAATTCGGGTATAATAATACCTAATTCCATTATAGGTTTATATATATTTATTTTTTTCAAAACACAATTTTCAAATTTTCAAATTTAGGGTTGAACTTTTTTTAGTAGGCTGTTAGGTCTTGGTGGTTTTGTGTTTTCGTTTTAAGTAGAAGGTAGGGGTAAAACCCATTCTGCGTCTATCGCTCGCCGCGTGGCTTGGGCTCTTATTTGCCAGCTTTTAGAATAACAATAAGAAGATGAAGCCAGCGAAAGAAATGACCGAATCGAATCGACTATTTTCTAAAAACTTTGTTTCTCTTTAACGATCTAGCTTCCGAGTACGTTATGAGTTTAGTACGCGCTTGAATCTAGACTCTTCCCTATCGGTAACGAAACGAATCTTTGAAAATAAAGGTGGACTAGTCTTGATCGTAATGGAAACTAGGGTTGATTTTAGATTTTTAGTACGGGCCTTTAAAAAGGCAAGAACGAAAGAGCTAGAACCCCCCGTAAAGTTTTATTGAAATTTTTCGTTTCTGAGGCCGCGTGCGCGGCGACTTTAAAAAGGCGAATTTTAGCAAATAAAGGTGGGCTACAAAGCTATTCAAATGATATAAGGGGTTATTTCTTTCAGGTCCTTAAGGCGCGTTTTCACGCACTAACTATATCCCAAAAATAGTGGAATACTTAACGAGGGGTCCGAAAAAAGTGTACGAAATTTTGGATTCACAGGGGTTTCAAAATCTTTTGATTTTGAACGATGGTATCGTGATTTTTAACGATGATATCGTGATTTCGTGATCTTTGTCGATGATTTCGTGAATGACTAGTGATTTCGGCAATAATTTCGTAGTTTTTGTTGATGATTTGGCAATTTTTAAGGCTTAATGTGGTTTTCATTGATTTTGTGATTTCACGTACAACAAATTTGTCGAAAACGTTTCGATGAAAGATATCTGTGTTGTAATCGATTGGGGTCGATTTGATCGAATCCCAAATGATCGAACGCTGTCTCAAATGATCGAAGGTCATATGATCGAAATTATTTGGTTTTAAAGGTAGTCTCAATTTATCGAATATCATTTTGATCGAAGTGTCATTTGTACGAATGCTTCCTGATCGAAATCAATTTTAGGAGGAAACTTCTAAGACTTGAAGCCCTGCCCGTTTACGCTTCCCTTCCATTGGACCTAACCTAACCTAACCTAACCTAACCTAACCTAACCTAACCCAACCAAACATAGCCAAGCTTAGGCTTAAGTATTTTTTTGTACAAAAAAACTACTTAATTAGTTCGATCATTTTAGGTTCGATCTAATGAGAATAATCCCTAAAGGATTTAGTTCTACTACAATAGTATTTTAAATACTACTACTTCGATCAATTGTAATTCGATCCAATGGACATCGATCAAATGCCACAAAAGTTAAAACGAGAATAAAATAAATTTGATCGAATTCGATTCGATCATTTGAAACAAAATTTGATCGAATTCGATCAGACATTTTTCGATCTAATGGAAATAAACCGTTGTGATCTTGAAGGGCTAGCTTTCATTTCTTGTCACTAGAGGCGCTATTCTTGTTTTAAGGCCCTGCTTGCAACAAAACCCTAATTAGTTTTATTTATTCTAGTCTGAAAAAGTAGTTCGCGTACGATGCAAATTCATGAAAACTCGACTAATATCAAGTCAGCAGCATCTTATAGCCCAAGGTCGACGCTATTTGGGAAAAACTTTTAGCCCTGATTGTTTTGGCAAATAGACCTAAAACAATTTCTACAAAAGAAGTTGAATTTGTAAGAGAATCTGTAAAATATTCCCTAGGCCTACATTCCTAGATAGCCAGTATAGAAATAAAACGCCGAAAAGCAAAAAAAAAAAAAAAAAAAAAAAAAATCTTATCCAGACATAAATTAAAGTTTTTATTGTCATATAAGGGTGCTAGAAACTAGGGAAATTAATTTAAAAAGGCGGTGGCCGCTCTTCTTAACATTCAGGCCGAGATTTAATTAATTCGGCGGCATTATTAAATAGTCCAGATAGTAAAGAGAATTAATTAACGGCCATTCAGGAATTAAAAAAAAATGGAACCCAGTTTTATTGTAACTTAAAAGAACAATTCGTTACAGTTTCCGACTAACGCTCTTACTTTTCAATCGTTAACCGTTTCTTTTGAAAGTGATTTAGTTGATATACTAGTCATAACGTTGATTTATTTTAATTTTAATTATCGTAGAGTTACTTGGAGTTCGTTTCAATATTTTACAAACGAATTTTCTAAAGTTTGAATCCATGTATAGAGTAATATTTTTAAAAATAATTGTAAGATGATGAAGTTGTAACTGTGGAGAGAAAGTTTTGGATCCCACAAGGCCTTCGTCAGTCTAAGTCCACAGTAGATTTTGCAAGTTTATATAAGCCGCGTTCGTACTAGGCCTTGCAATCGATTTAGACTGTTTCAAAACGTTTCTCTAGAATCGTTAATTTCTGAAGATTCAATTTCCAAGCTTAAAGTCCAGAATCGAACCAGCTGAAAGCCTTTCAGATTAAAACCAGAAATAAATATCAAACCAATTAAAAAAAATCACGAAAACAATTTCAAATTACGTTCCACGATATTGACGAAAACCTAAAACAGTTTTTTCTTTCATCTCCAAAAACCTATAGAATTCCATTTGATTATTTTTTTATTATTATTATTTTCAATCAGTCTACATTCAGTTTGACTAATTTTGAATCAACGTGTGTAAAGCTTGAAGAAAGTCTTCTATCTAATCATCCAACCTTCTTCTTCCCACAAACATCGCTTTCGTTGGCTCAAAAAAAGTTGAGACTAATCCTCTGAAATAAAGAATCCATTGATTCCAAAATTTCTAAGCTCGCTCGAGTTTTTTTTTTCACTAAAGGGAGGGTGGATGAAAATAGTCAGTTTTTTATCGTCGAATTCTTATTCTGGTTAATTTATGAAGGTGCGTTTCAGAAAACCTAATGACCTTAATGACAGAGGAATAAAATTTAACATAGTACTTGGCAGGCGCGCCTTAATTTTAATTTCCCATCATTGGCGACCGAAAAGAGTCTAGTTGGCACTGCGCCGCTGCTGTTTTAGTCGTCTGCTAAGTTGCTGATCCATGTGTTTATAAGAAACTCCCTTTTAGGGGAAGTATGAAACAGCCCATCCCATACTTAGCAACGTTAAAACTCGGCAACACCAAGATTACGCCTCTAAGACACTAACATTACGGTGGGCTTCATAACTCGATGAACATTCTTCAATATTTTCACTGTCTTTAGGTTTTATCTTTGAATCGGGAATAAAAATTCCTAATAGAGCCGCGTTCATATTAGGCCTTGAAATTAATTTTAGCCGTTTCACAAGGTTTCCCTGGAGTCTTGTGAACGGGAAACTGTCTTTTCTCGAATCGATTTGATTCGATTTCTCGAAACTGCTTCGGGAACCAGTTTCATACCGATTCGATTTCAACAACCGATAGATGAAGCTACAGTAAATCGATCTATAAAGATAATGCTTGAACACGTGACGCTTAAAACGATTCTTGGCGATTTGAATATCGTTTCAAATCGATTAGGAAATGCTAGTGTGACCGTAGCTACTGTTCCATCTGTAAGTTGTTTTGGAGCCGAATTGGTTTGAATCTGGTTCCCGAAGCAGTTTCGAGAAATCGATTGAAGAAAAACGGTTTTTCGTTCATAAAACTGGGGCGAAACTTTTGAATCGACTACAAGGCATAGTATGTACGCGGCTTTATGTGTTACGCATTTTTCATTACGTTTCATACTTCTTCCAAAGGGGATTTGACATAATCTCCTGCTTTAACTGTTCTAAAGTTTTTGTCAGCTATTGTCAGGGTGGCGCGGCAATAGATATTGGTCACGAATTACGTGTTTTATCCGCACCCCATATATATGATCGTTACATTTGTTTCACTCTCACTTTACCGAAGCTAATCTATCTTTTTGTTCCTGGTCAGAAAGGTGAGATCAAAGAGAAAGGGTACTTTTTTTTTTTTTTTTTTTTTTTTTGGATTGTGGGCGGAAAGCCTGAGAGATATCGTTGGAATGAGGAGGTATATGGGAGGAAAGAAAATGATGAAATCGAAGATCCGAGAAAAAGATAGATTAAAGAACAAATAGCGAAACAAACAAGATATCTTTCGATATATAGGTATATATATTTTTTACGAATCACGTGATGCGAAGAATAGCTAAAAAAATGTGTTTTCCTATGGGATATCGACCTCCAGACTTCTCGGTTCTCGTGGCGCTGAGTTTCGATATACGTAAAGGGCAGAAGTGCCATAGAGAAAGATAGAAAGAAATATAGAGAGGCTAAGGGGAGGGTAGGTTAATCCAATTATATCGTTCACGGATCATGATATCAATCGTACCTTAAGTAACTTGGTAAACATAAGTGCGCCATTAATCCTCTTTATAGATTTATAATTTCATCCCAGCCGCGGAAGGGATGGTTTATCGGTAATTTTGAAAAATATTCTGATGGTTGAAGCTTGTATATAGCGAGAAAAATGAATACAGGTGACTGACTGTTATTTAAATTTAATAATAAGCGATTTTTAGATTTAAATTTTATTATATGGGACGAATTTTTAGTTTTAAATTAAGTTATGAGAGTGATTTATTTGCGATTGCAATTTATTTTCTTCCGAATTGATAATTATAGATGTATCAGTTACATAATATGATATAATCCGCGTTGTATAAAGTTCCATACTTATATTTATCTCGTAATTTATGATGAAATACTAAAATATACGAACAAGACTATAGTTTTTGAGTTTCGAATTGATTTTTCCCCACTTTCTTTAGCGTTAGCTACAACTTAAAGTTGAGTAACATTACTTATACCGGTATAAATCTATCTTCGCTGGACTTTTAAAAGAGCGAGCTTTCATATATTACCCTTCCCCACACCCTTTTTCATTTTGTTCTTCGTTACGCCTAAATATAATATAATATATGAAATAAACTTTCGCGGTTTTCATTAAAATTAGTCGAGCGAAAATGGAATTTGTCTGTTTGAAGATTCAACAGGTACGAATCTAGGTTTGCTAAGAATTATTTCGTGGAGATACAAGTAGGTCTACCTTTGTAGACGCTGTTTTCTTAAAATAAATATATATATCATGTCATTTTTTTATAGAGTTTTACCGTGCACTTTTACTCTCATACCTTTCTGGAATTTTAATTGTTTAGTCTTAAAAAAAAGAATAAAAAAGGCTTGCGAAACTATTAATAATATTATAATATATATTCTATTATTATATGGCTTAGTACCGCTACCTTTTTAGACAAAGGAATTAGTATAGTGTATACTGTAGTTAAAGTATTAAGCGAGTTTACATGATGAATATATATATTTTCTTTAAAGTGAGGCTGTGACTTAGAGTTCGAACTTCGTATAACTTTTGTTAATTGAATAAGACCATCGTGAATGTCAATCAGATATTATCCGTTCGCGAAAAAATATCCATTTCTTATTCAAGTTAACGTATACATGAATGTAAGGCAAACTTTATATTAGTACTCATTGTTAATTTAGGAAATTGATACATTATACGACTTGTTCATTCGCCGATAAGAACAATTTGAAACTCGAGTTTCTTCGCGGATTTTAACCTAAATTGAGATATTCCATCTAGAATGTAGTAATTTAGTTGGTTCCATTCAATTTATATTAAAATATAATTATTATATTTCATTCTACACGGATTTCGAGAAACCTGATATTTTTATCTACACATTATCCGTTTGAATAAACGCGTAATTTGTTTATTAATCAAGCTTATAATCTTTTCTCCGGATAATTCGTATCCATTTGATACTCGTCTGTTTATATAATTTGTGGTTTTATATTAACAAACAATTTATCCGAAATTAAAATATCCGAAAAAAGCCTAGTTATCAATGGATATCATTCATTATCCGATTCCGAGCTCTACCTATTCTCAGATTTTGTAGGTTAGTTCTTGGATCTTACTGCCTATATTCAACTATTCAAATATATTATTCCAATCAAAATAAATATAATTTAAGGTCGCAAAATACTGCGATATTAGCATATTCAAATTTTTACCGCCATAAACAGTTAAATAGAAGAAAAAAATGCTATTGAAAAATAATTTTTTCTTAGAATGTTTTATAAATTCAAATGAAATGTCTCTGCGATGTCGCTTAATGGACACATTTTACAATAAACATTTTTTTAATTTATCGCTTTAAAAGTTGACATGTGTTTTTAAAACAAAACTATATATATTCAGTTTTACAGCCTCGTATAGAATCTAAATTCCCATTCGAAAACCTGTTTTTAAATGATATTTTTGACCCATTTCAAGCTTGTAATAGATATATAATTTACTTTTGTTTTCTATTCAAATTAATTCGAGATATTGAACCAGGAAAAGATATACGACTTCGGAATCTCTATTGTTCGACGTTTTGTTATCAGATGTCTGATAATTTAGAAGCAATATACTGACCACATTAACTATATGATATTTATTATAAATATGATTATACTGACGCGCCTTTTTCCTCTCTTTACCTTCATTGCTGCTAATTCGCAAACATATCGGTGGAAATGATAATCATATATTTTTGACCTCTAATATAACGTATTTATGTAAAAGAAGCGTCTGGGTATATTTTATTGGCGAACAGTTTCAGTTTTCAAACATGCCAAAGCTAGAGCTCGGAATTTGTATAACTTTTATTAGTTGGATAAATCAATTCAATTTATCAGATTTTTTATTTAATTTTATTCATCAATCCAGTTAACTTATCCAAAGATAAAATAGAATTTTAAGTTTTGAAGTATATTTCTTTTATTTTATAAACTAATATATGACCAAAAAATTGATTTGAAAATTCAAACATTTTTGTGGCTTTGCTGTAGAGTTTCATTCTCCCTTTAATTCGTAACTAAGGGAGTGCGAAAATACGGTATAATATAGTAAACTTATAATTTAACGAATGATCATGGCAATACGTCGAAATATCGTGTATAACGAATATTTATACCCTATTATTTTCCACGATCGCGATATTGATCTCACGAATTTGTCGTGATTGACATCCCGTCTGACGTAATTTGCACGAATATTTTCTTATATAACCATCATTTTTATAAATATTTTACGCCCTTGACTCGCGTGTATTCTTATTCAGAATTTTATTTATAAATATGACGTAAGAAGAAAAAAATCTTCGAAATCAAATAGCGTATATCAATCGTGAGATCCTTAAAGAGAGAATTAACTAACGAATATAAATTAAATATTAATATAAATTCTAAGAGAAATCATATATAAAACTATAAGGATATAACTGAGAGGCTATACCACTCAAGAAATCAGGTGTACAAGCATGGTGAAATATATTTCTGTATTTTTGGAAATCACGAAATCACTAAGGAAATTAGAAATAAGAAGAAATATTGGAAATATTAGAAATCAGAAGATATATTGGATATAATGGAAATCAGAAGAGATATTGATATAATGGAAATCAGAAGAGATATTGGATATAATGGAAATCAGAAGAGATATTGGATATAATGGAAATCAGAAGAGATATTGGATATAATGGAAATCAGAAGAGATATTGGATATAATGGAAATCAGAAGAGATATTGGATATAATGGAAATCAGAAGAGATATTGGATATAATGGAAATCAGAAGAGATATTGGATATAATGGAAATCAGAAGAGATATTGGATATAATGGAAATCAGAAGAGATATTGGATATAATGGAAATCAGAAGAGATATTGGATATAATGGAAATCAGAAGAGATATTGGATATAATGGAAATCAGAAGAGATATTGGATATAATGGAAATCAGAAGAGATATTGGATATAATGGAAATCAGAAGAGATATTTCGGAAATCAGAAGAGATATTTCGGAAATCAGAAGAGATATTTCGGAAATCAGAAGAGATATTTCGGAAATCAGAAGAGATATTTCGGAAATCAGAAGAGATATTTCGGAAATCAGAAGAGATATTTCGGAAATCAGAAGAGATATTTCGGAAATCAGAAGAGATATTTCGGAAATCAGATGAGATATTTCGGAAATCAGAAGAGAAATTTCGGAAATCAGAAGAGATATTTCGGAAATCAGAAGAGATATTTCGGAAATCAGAAGAGATATTTCGGAAATCAGAAGAGATATTTCGGAAATCAGAAGAGATATTTCGGAAATCAGAAGAGATATTTCGGAAATCAGAAGAGATATTTCGGAAATCAGAAGAGATATTTCGGAAATCAGAAGAGATATTTCGGAAATCAGAAGAGATATTTCGGAAATCAGAAGAGATATTTCGGAAATCAGAAGAGATATTTCGGAAATCAGAAGAGATATTTCGGAAATCAGAAGAGATATTTCGGAAATCAGAAGAGATATTTCGGAAATCAGAAGAGATATTTCGGAAATCAGAAGAGATATTTCGGAAATCAGAAGAGATATTTCGGAAATCAGAAGAGATATTTCGGAAATCAGAAGAAGTATTGGAAATATTGGAAAGATTAGAAATCAGAAGAAGTATTGGAAATATTGGAAAGATTAGAAATCAGAAGAAGTATTGGAAATATTGGAAAGATTAGAAATCAGAAGAAGTATTGGAAATATTGGAAAGATTAGAAATCAGAAGAAGTATTGGAAATATTGGAAAGATTAGAAATCAGAAGAAGTATTGGAAATATTGGAAAGATTAGAAATCAGAAGAAGTATTGGAAATATTGGAAAGATTAGAAATCAGAAGAAGTATTGGAAATATTGGAAAGATTAGAAATCAGAAGAAGTATTGGAAATATTGGAAAGATTAGAAATCAGAAGAAGTATTGGAAATATTGGAAAGATTAGAAATCAGAAGAAATATTGGAAAGATTAGAAATCAGAAGAAATATTGGAAAGATTAGAAATCAGAAGAAATATTGGAAAGATTAGAAATCAGAAGGAATATTGGAAAGATTGGAAATCAGAAGAAATATTGGAAAGATTAGAAATCAGAAGAAATATTGGAAAGATTAGAAATCAGAAGAAATATTGGAAAGATTAGAAATCAGAAGAAATATTGGAAAGATTAGAAATCAGAAGAAATATTGGAAAGATTAGAAATCAGAAGAAATATTGGAAAGATTAGAAATCAGAAGAAATATTGGAAAGATTAGAAATCAGAAGAAATATTGGAAATATTAGAAATCAGAAGAAATATTGGAAATATTGGAAATCAGAAGAATTATTTAAAATCAGAAGAAATCAGAAGTAATGCTGTAAACATTAGAAATCAGAAGAAATGCTGGATACATTAGAAATCAGAAGAAATGTTGGAATTATTAGAAATCAGATATATTTGAAATCAGGAATAATATTTGAAATCAGGAGAAGTATTGGAAATGATGAATGATATTGGAAATCAGGAGAAATATTTGAAATTAATATAAAAAATCAGAAATTTCGAAAATCAGAAGAAATCTCAAAAAATGGCGGAAATCAGAAGAAATCACGTAAAATTTCGAAAACAGATGAAATCATGAAATTTCCGAAATGGGGTGTACATTTCTCGGGAAGTGGCTATCCCCTCGCCCTCGGTCAGTACATCAATGACCATTTGCCTTAAACGCTGATCTAATTCCAAAATAATCAGATTTTCTGTTCAAAATGTATCCAGTAAAAACTCCCAAATAATATCTGGTAATAACTCGAATTAAACCAAAAAAATATCACTCGAAACCGTCACATCGCCGGTTTCTAAATTTCCTGAGCGGATTTAAAACTATAACCCGTCGTAAATCTAGCTTTGACGTTTCGTACTTCATTCTACCTTAAAAAGTTGCTTCGAACTCTATGAGAACCAAGTCTTAGTTACGTTAAATGTTTATCCATGGAATAAATTCCGAATGGAGTCTAAATATTGAATACGCTTCACTATCATACAATCTATCCTAATCTCACCCTTACATCGCTTCATTCGGAGCAATTGCTTATCTATAAAGTCGCGTGAAGTATTCGAAGATACTTTGTGTAAAAAGTTAGCGATGAAATGCGGAAAAGACTCGATGTCAAACTCGGATACTATTTCGTTTTTTAAAAAAAAAAAAAAAAAAAAAAAAAAAAAAAAGATAAAAGAAAAGAAAAAGAAAGGAACGTTTTGGGAAAATTCGTTTTGTTCGAAAATATCAGGAAGATAAATTCTTATCTGTTCCGAGAGTTAAAGGGGCGGATTGAAGCTTATAATTGAAGTTTAACAGTCAGCGTTAACGTTGTTCGCTCTTGTCAAAAATATTTTACAGATAGCCTTTTTTTAAAAAAATAAATAAAATAAATATAGTGCTGGCGATTTTTTCCGTAGATGGGAGAGAGAAAATTAATTAGCTGAATGGACGGATTTAAAATAACATTTTTGTTTTAAAGGGATGTTGAAGAGGGAAAAGAAGTCAGGGTTCATACAAACCTGGAAATATCAGGGAAATTTAAAAGCATTTGTGAAATTCGGGGAAATTAAATAATTTTAGTGAATTTCAGGGAATTCGGAGAAATTAAAAAATATTAGTAAAATTCAGGGAAATCTCTTGGTGTCTTGGACCTGGAAATTTCAGGGAAATATTTGTAGAAAAACCTGGAAATTTCAGGGAAAACGGTTTCCGTTTAAGGGGAGAATGAAATGACATGATAGAAGAAACTTTTTTAATACCTTTTTATATCGTTTTAATTCTATATATTTGCAATAATCCTGCGAATTGACTTAATAATGTTATTAAATTAATTATGACTAGGAATATTTGTGACAATATTCAATGGTTATATTTGCTTATGCGCCACGTGATATCACTGCGCGCATATAGGTTTGCGTTCCCACAATTTTGCTACCTAATTTTCTACATAGACATAAGAAATTCTTATTTCTCTGAAATTTCTTCGAAACATATTTAGGCTTAGCGAATGTAGTTTCAGTTTTTGATAAATTAATCATTAATTACCGCGAAAACTCTTTACAATTTTGAAAAGAACGCGAGTCGATTAAAAATAACTTGTTTTCCGAGTATATTACCCCATTAAGATTTTAATCTATTCTATTTGAAAATGAGAAAATTGATGATTACATTGGTATCTTCGACTTTCTCTGATCGTAGTTCTTCACCCTACATTTTTTTTTTAAATTCTAGTTATGTAACAAAGAAAGACGTTTTTCCCTCTCACTTTCGCTTTAGCTCGAAGTTTTTCAAGATTTATCGCGTTTAAAATAATACGATGTTCTTCTAGCTCCTAGTGTGTCTTAGACTTAACTTTCTATTATCCGGTTATATCACGGTTCGTAGAACATGATCATCTTCTGTTGCCATCTTCCTTTTTTTAAAAAATAACGAGATGAGCCCGAGACTACGAAATCATCTTCTTCAAATCCAATTCTTTTTAATAATACCTTAGCTTTGTTATTATCCGGTATTCCTGGCTTTTTCGATACTTACATAGATTACATTGAAGAAACTATATAAGCTTTCCGTATCTCTCAGAACTCTAAAAGAAATGACCAGCAATTTTGCTCTCTCTCTCGCTCGCTCTCTCTCTCTCTCCCTCTCTCCCTCTCTGATATTTAAAAATGATTCTATATATCATTCGCTACTTTAAAAAAAAAAAAAAAATCGGTATAAATACAAGCCTTTATGATTTCTATACCAAAAAAGATAATAGCTTCGATGATATGCCTATGTTTTAATATAATTTTTTTTTTATTTACACGATTTTTTGGGGCTTTTTATTTTATTTTTTCATCGACTATCGAAAGATTTGAAAGATATCGTCTTATATAGATTGTGAAAGTGATTCTAGCCGTCAAGGTCATTTTTATTAAGATCGATGCAAAAAGATGAATGATAAATTATGCTCTCTTTTATGCCACATCCGAAAAACTTTAAAAACATTAATATAATTATATATTATTTTTTATTTCATATTTTTAACATTACATATTGGTTGAAAATATTAATACATAAAGGCCTGAATTATTTTTGGATAAAAGAAGAGCCTAAATGTTTCATAGAAATTTCAAGATAATGTTAAAAAAAATTGTTTTCGTTTGACCAAAAATTATTTTAAAATTGGTTTCATAATTTAAATTTCATCAATTTAATCACAAGAAATTGAAAAGTTTTACATAACGCGTGACGTCAAGAAATTAACTTTCCCAATGTCAAGAAACGGTCCAAATTGTAAAATTCCTGCAGAATTTGACCAAATAGAACCAAAATTAATTCAACAAAATTATGGTCCAATTTAATTGAATTTAGATCTTTTTATCATTTGGTCTTTTTGGTCGAATTTAGTTTTTCAATATCATTTGGTCGAATTCAGAAGAAATTTTCAAATTTGGTACATTTATGATGAAACGAAAATATATTTTTAAACAATATTTTGTCCAAATTTCAACGTAACTTTTGGTTCTCTCAAACTTTATAATAAATTATAATATTCTCGTGGGTAAATAATACTGGAGTCGCTTTTAATAAAATTTCAAAATCTGTCAATTGAATTTTTCCGCTCGAATAAATCGAATAGCTTTAGTTCCGCCCACTTTTTTTGAAACAAATTCAATATGATCACGCCAGTTGCGCGGGTGGTATGCCCGCGTATAGGGATTTTATTTATTTTTTTCGCAAACTTGTAAATAATATGTAGTTTTTATAATAGCTTTCTCCGAAATTTTCAACGATTCTCGCCAACTTATTGGTATATCCGCGTATAGTTGATACAAGAAAGTAATCATATTTATAGAAAAATCTCTTTGAAATTATAGTTTTCCACGAACTATATGTGGGATGAAAGTTGAAAGTAAAAAAACAGATCACGGATCCATGCAGTTTAAATTATAAGCTCGAGGGCGAGGGTGGATGATTCTTTATCGTGGCGCCAGATTGATGATCTACCATCAAATTGAACCTTTTAGAACTAGTTATTTGACCCCCATGACCGCCTAATGACTGGCTAAGAGTCCGGATAGGTTCCAAATATATTTATAATATTAATAACAATCTTATAAAACTGTGATATAGATGAAATAATGTAAGAGGTCAAGGGTGTCCGACAATTTTGAGATTTCGAAGCTATAATATACTTTTATGGCTCTAAATGTGGATTAATGTACAGTAAACCTCACACATAAGAAATAAGTCGTTGAACATATGGTATAAATAGGTATGGAATTCATATTTGGGGAGTTTCCCACGAATACGAGTAGGTATATTTAATAACAGAATTAATTACATCAGGTTTCGTATCAAATTTTTGGATTAAGAATCCCTTAATTTACAGATTATCCCTGGCACATTTTCATTCTTATCCCTGATAATTTTAGGAGTTTTCTAGTTGACGTAACAATGTATAAATAAATAAATAATAGGGTTGTAAGCCGGGAAAGTTTCTCCAGAAAATGATCGAGGCATATTTTCCCGGAAAATATTCCGTATTTTGGTTGACCAAAAAACAATCCCTGATTTTCTTGCAATTTTTTTAAATCCCTGACTTTTCCCTGATCCTTTGCGCCCATTTTGTGAATCCCTGACTTATTCAGGATATTCAGGCTCCGTACGAACCCTGATAATTGAAAACCTGAAATATCAGGGAATTTGAATGTTGGGAAAAATAAAATTCTTAAATATTTAGCATAAATTAGGGAAATTGATGGAAGTAAAAGTACTTGATCATAAACTTGAAATACATATGAAGTTGGTACGACCTCAATCAGCTAAATTGGTAGTTTTATTAGGGTTTTTTAACACATTTGGTGCACCTGAAAATGTAAGAGTAAAATTCACTGACAGTAAAACCTGGAAAAATCAGGGAAATTGGTTTTCCAAATACTCAATGGAACATGCTTAAATTCTGACAATTTAAACCGCGATTTTGACTCAATTTATTTCAAGTTCTTTCAACTCTTATCATGATGAATTTTCCAAAGAGAAACCTCAATATTACTAAATATATTAAATTTCAAGAATACGTAAAATTGGGAATGATCGAACCCACACTATTCCGCAAAATGATTGTTATTTTAAATTAATAAATTAAATGCTCCGAACGATATTGGAAGAATAAACCCTGATCCTTTTTTATGCTCTTCAAAGTTTTCCGGCCCTAGCCAACAAAAAAAAAATTTCAATACTCGTGCAAATCCGCTGATCCGGCGTCTAAATGTCCAAAAATGTTAACCTTTCAAAAAGAAAAAAAGAAAAAAAGTGAAATTAAACTTACTTTTTATTCCGATAAGAGCGCCATACCATGGAAGATCTATGACGAATCTTAGCCTCAAAAATGCCAAATTTCAAACTAAAAACTCAGCGCTTTCAAAACTAGTATAGGCTTCTCTAAATCTCTAAGAAATCTCAGAACAAATATCATTGCGATGCAAACTTATAGAAATTTCAAACCGAATCTTAGTACATTGAAACAACGCTTAAAAACCTGTTCAACTTTAATTTAAAGTCTCTTTAATCACCCATACTATTTCTACTTCCCCTAAGTTTCTTTTATTATATCTAATAAATTAAACGAACCGCGTACGTTCATCCAATTTGAACCAACGCGATCAAATCTATTCGGATCTTGAAATTCAAGTACCCACTTTTTCAGTCTCCCTAACATCGCTTCGTTACGTAAAAAAAGTTAAACCTCATGTATGAATAATCCCCCATAAGATTGGCCGGGGGAATGCCACAAAACTGGCAACAGGTAGAAAATTTCGGTTTGAACCATTTCGAGTTTGAGGTTGGTACGAAACTAAGCCTCTATCCATCTCTATATTCTCTAACGATAGAAAGGTGAGCGTTTTAGCTTTGTACTCTTTGTCATCTCAAAGTGAGAAAAACGGGTATATAGAAGCCACTTTAGCGTAACCGAGGAAATGGGCGGCAGGTGTATGATGGTTGCTGGTCACGTGACAGCGTGGGCCGTATAAAACCAGGCCGACCCCTACGTGAGGTCACTGTGAGAGAACAAGTTTTGTAGGGGAAAGACAGATACTTCGGTGTTGGTGTACTGCGGCTAGAAACCGCGGAAATTGGTAAAAGGAAAAAAATAAACTTTTAGCAGGGGATAAAAATATTTTATTCGCGTTAACGCTCGCCCGCGTCTAGAAGAACAAGCCGATTTTCGCGCTAATACCAATCGTTGTTAGTTCGTTCTCGCGAGAAACCGAATACTCGTATACGGCAGGTGCCCGAAGAAATTTAATAGGCTTAGCGATACGCGGGTAGGCGAGCTAAAAGGGACTATCTTCGATCTTTTGTACGTTTGCATCGAAAGGAATCTTATTACTAAACATCGGCGAAAGCTTTGGCCGAGGCTTAGTGTGATTATTACACCATTAGGTAAGTCGTTTTTATATCGAAAGAGACTCTTTCGTAAGCTTATTTCAAGGCGGTTCGCTTTTATTTAGGTTTAAGGGGAAGTGCGTAATACTCGGGGGTTGTTTAGTTGTATTAACCGAGGCTTAACGTTGCTTCGGGAGACGGGAAATGTTTGGTTTTAAGTCAACGATAATGGTTGGATTATGATTTTGGGAAGACTAGTATAGTGTTGAAGTAGGAGATAAGCTATAAAACCTGTATCTTAACAACAAATGGGTTATTCTAGTAGTACAATTGATCTTCAGATTACCGCTGGAAATGAGTTTTAATTTAATTATAAATCATGATTGTACCTGAAACAAATTAACAATAATTTGTCGGTAGCGAAATATTGAAATCGTAAATTAATTTAAAGTTATTCGAATTTGGTCATTTCCATTATATTACCAAGTGGCGTAATTCAAATTGGATTATAGTGTAGCTAATTATAATTTCATGATATAACTTTACTTGCAAGATACCATGTCTTAAACACGAAATGTAAAAAAATAACCAAGGCTTAGCTCTCAGCTCAATGAGCTCCTCAAAACAATAATATATATCGAGAGTTTTGTGTCGAAAATCCTATGTATATCTCCAAAATTTCTTCAAATACTGTAGTGGTATATCCAGGTAGATGTTAATTATTCGAAGTAGGGCTAAGTTACGCCCGAAGCGGGCTTGTCGCTTCTTCGTGTAGTGTTCTTAATTGAGTTTGTGTTGGAATAGTTTTCCTAATTGCGTTGGTTGTATTTTTAAGCCTGATCGGGGGGAAGGTGTTTATGGTGATTTTGATATGAAAAAATAAAGGAATTCGTCGCGAGGACCTAGTTTCGTCTGTGACTCTCTTCGTGAGATAGTACTGGTAACAAATACTAAATAGGACACCACTGCCGCCGTGGGCGTCAACCTCTTTTGTTTTACCCTTTCTTTCTTCTTGAAAGCTTCCCAATTCTATTAAGCGCAGTATATTTTCCCTTATATGTGACCAGGCGTATCTACTTAGACAACGAATTCTTTTAATTTAGGAAGGACAAATTTAATTTGCTCCATATTTTTTAATCTAATTTTTGAATGAATTGTTAAGCCTACTTTCAGGGTAGGTTAAATATTTATTTATTACGACATTAATTTATTTTAATACTGCTTAAAAAAGCCTATTTTACAAATTATATTTGAAATGTGTTGAGGGATCTCTTTCAAATAAACCCCTACAAGCGGTGCCCCCGCACGGAAAAAATTGGAACTATCGTTTTAAATGAATGTAATCAAGATTACCGCACCTGGAAATTCGCGCGCTTTTCTCAAAAGATAGCTACAATTCCGGCGCGAGATACAAATGGCGCTATCATTTTGCGTGCTCCCCTAATTTTCTGAAAATATCAATTTTTCTCGAAAAAGATATGGGAGTAAAAACACGAATTTCGAATTCGTCTTGCCAGAAAACATTTGATCATACAACACACATTTCAATAAAGCTATTTTCACATTAGCGTATCCAAATCTAATTTAATTGATAAAATCAAACCGATATTTAAATCGCTCGGAATCATTTTAAGAGACAAACTTTCACATTTGATATTCGTAAATCGATTTGTTATAGTTTCATATGTATAGTTTGTTGAAGCCGAAATACGCTTGAAACGGGTTCCCGAAGCAGTTTGGAGAAATCGATTCAAGAAAACCGGTTTCCCGTCCACACAACTGCAGCGAAACGATTTGGAACGTTTTCATTTGACTACAAGGGATAGTTTGGACGAAATAGGTGTTTAAAACGCGTCAACCCAAAGTTGTAAAATTTTTAGTACATACTTTTAACCTTATGAAAAAGCTACTAATATAATTCACAGATCTTTGAAAGAAATGGTACAGGGTTGCCCCAGGTTAGGGTAAAAAGGCAAAGGTCAGGGAATTTGAAGATATTTTAAAAAGTCAGGGAATTTAAAGATCTGTCAAGAAGCCAAGAAATTACAATCATTATCTGCAGGAATGATTTGAAGCTGATCGTGTCAGTTGTATAGATTAGAACAAAGACACGCGTGCAAAAATTTTGGCGAACGCAATTATATAAAAAATAAAAGGTTAAAAATTGGGTAGTATTAGCTGAAACTGTCAGGGAAAATCTTTGGAAAGGTCAGGGAAAAACCTGGGAAAGTCAGGGAATTTGAATCTGAAAAAAAAAAAGTGGCAACCCTGTCCAGGTAACAGAATCACTTTAAATTGAAATTTATTATATCGATAAATTTTGTACAATTTTAACAAATATAATTTTATGATTTGTAAGGTTTGGTATTAAGTCATCGCCTTAATTCTGGATACCCCACGTATATAAGCCCCTACGTTAAATTAAAAATTGTATAGGTAATAATTTTTGCCAAATTTCCGTGCAGTGGGTGGTTTAACTAAACTTGGACTGAGTCAATCTCCGGAATCGAGTCTGTTCACCCTTTTTTATTTTCCGTAACAAAAAAAAAAAAAAAAAAAAAAAAAAAAAATGGATGGTAGTTTTGACGAATTTTCAATTGAAATGGGTTTTGCCTAGTTTTCCATCACATCAGACATCAACCAGGAAATTCAAATATTCTTTTGAATCTTGTTACGTGATTATCTATATTTATTCAAAATTTCAAAACTTTCATTTTCCTTATTTCTAAGTATACGGTACTTTTTTTTTTTTTTTTTTTCAACTTCTTCCCCTGAACTGTAAATTTGAAATGTAAATTTATAAAAATGACATCACGGTAAGAATAAGTTTACGGCTTGTTCTTTGGAGAAAGGACACGTTGATGTTATTTTACCATTGTTATTCAAGACAGGTTGGAATATATTCAAAAACTCTATAGTTTTTATGGTTTAAAATTATATTGATCAGTTTTACTATCTTATTTGCAATATTTTCATTTTGTTGGTCAAACGGTCAGGCCATTATCCAAATTATTAGCAATTTCATAATTTCAAGAAAGTGGAAAAAAATTATTCAGGGGAAATAACGCCAAAATTGCACCAACTTTTCAGACGAAATAGGAATAAAACTTAATTCTAAATTCGATTTTTAACATAATTTGATATTTTATCAGCGGAAATCTTTATTGGAGAAACTTTTGTTGAGACTTCATGAGCAATCAGGTCGTGTTGATAAAAATTGCGCTATAAATTAATGAAAATTTAAGTTTATTAAAAAAAAAATCATAGTTAATAAGTTATATTTGAAAATCGGCCCAAAAGGTCAGAGAATTTGAAAATCGGCCCAAAAGGTCAGGGAATTTGAAAATTGGCCCAAAAGGTCAGGGAATTTGAAAATTGGCCCAAAAGGTCAGGGAATTTGAAAATTGGCCCAAAAGGTCAGGGAATTTGAAAATTGGCCCAAAAGGTCAGGGAATTTGGAAATTGGCCCAAAAGGCCAGGGAATTTGAAAATTGGCTATAAAGGTCAGGGAATTTGGAAATTGGCCGAAAACGTCAGGGAATTTGAAAATTGGCCCAAAAGGTGAGAGAAATTAGATATTTTAGGAACTGTTTATGATTGGTTGACCATTAATTCTAACATAATTATTTTAATCTGAAAATATTTGCCTAAATATACAAATGTTTTCTCATATTCTGAGTAAACCATCGACTCTGATTGATAAACTATGTCAAATAAAAAGTGGGAATTACCAAGAGCTCGCTCGTTTAAGAATAAATTAGTGTAAAATATTAAAATTGGTCAGGGAAATTATTTAGAAATGGTCAGGGAAAACCTGGAAATGACAATTGAAATTAACTTCCATAATTTTCTACGAATCCTGTGAATAAGCCTATAAATGTTATGTTAGGTACACGGGAAACGGGATGATGAATTTCGATGATTCAACTCTAGTTAGTTGTGCATGGTTTCTATATAGCACCCGTTGCGTGGCTCTAGCCTTTAGCCCCCCTATCGGTAATATTGGCAACGCTCGACTCGTTTCCTATCTCATTAACCCTTGGGACACCAGACAAGCTTGGCTTCTAGGGTACATTATACAAGACGCTATCTTTCCAAAAAACCCCAAAAATAAGATGAACTAAACACGCGAAGAAGAAAAAAACGACGCTCACTCATCCCACCGACTGCGAATTTTATTTAATGCCCGGCGGGTGATCGAGTGAAGTCGAGAGCGAGCGATCATCCGGTTCCTCTTGACATCAACCGTAAAGGTAACGCTTCGTAGAAGTCACCTTCGGTTTCAATGACCACTCGAACGGGTAACGGACATAGGAGAAAGTAGAGCGAAAGGTAGCGAGAATCTGCGCTGAACTGTCCGCCTCAACAGGCACCCTTGCCTCTTCTTCTTCCAAAACGAATCAATCGAGGTTTACAGCGCGTTCAAGCTAAGTTTATTAGGAATCAACCATTTTACTTCCCACTTTAAAGGATAGATGTAGAGGAAAATCAAAGCATATTTTTATCAATTCTACTATAAAAATTAAAACCTTTAAGTTTCTGCAGTTCTCCTTCCGGTTAATCAAATAAACTGATCCCCGGACCATATTTTGGCTTGGTAAAATCCTTAAAAAAATCATTAAAACCTACCCAAAGTTTCTCGTTAATTTGCAGTTAATTAACGAAGTTTCAATTTATGCCCACTAAGCTTATCTCCATTCAACTTTATGATTGGTAAAAATGTAAGAATTAAAATCACCGGACGTCTTAGAATTCGGGAGTGCAATCTTTAGCCTTTCAGTTCTAAGACCGTCTTTGAATAGTACTTTGTTCATGTTTTATTAGATTCAATTGGGAATTAACTTTTATAATTAACTAGAAAAAACAATTTGATGAGTTTTACAATGTTTTAAAGGAGATTTTAACCCTCCCAATCCATTACTGAATATTCCATTTAAAAATCCTCGTTTTCATTATTCCTAAAACATATTGTAGCCCAAATGCCTTCAAATAAGGAAATCATGGCGAGTTAATGAACTTAATATTAAAATTTATTCTTGAATTCATGTTAGGAATGATTCTAGACTAGATTTTATTTTAGTTTGGTAAACTCATCTTGGAAATATTTATAAATAAAGTGTAGGTTTTGTAATTTAAGAATTGAAATCTCGGAGCCAATCGGACGAATAGTTATAGTTGTAGAGGAAGGAGTGGTTTTTAGGGGCCATTTTATCTCTCTCTCTCTCTATCTCATCTGGCTCGCGTGAAACCCAAGTGGGTTTAAGGTATATTAGATGGGCCAGAGAATATTATATTCTATCTCGTAAAACGAAAGGTTTTTTTACGAGGTGGTTCTCAATCTGCCATCTGAGCGTCCTACGGTCGTTTTTTGGTCGAATAAGATTTACTTTATATACGAAGGAGTTCCAGTTAGGGCCTCTTGTTACGGTTGAAGAAACCCGCTGGACTCTAGCGGATGCCACGGTCTTATTGAAAAAACTGTAGGTTTTACTTGGCCAATTTTATGTATTTCTGTTTTACTCTGGCATGAGGGTTACGATATAATAATTGAAAAACATACTATTACTTAAGGGGGAAGTAAAAGGTTTTGTTTTGTGAAACAAATACTAGATGGCGTTGAAACTCTTATCTTAAACAAAATTAGCTTAACTAAAAATCAGGTTAAAGTTGTAGAGTATAGAACACACGCTAGATTATATGTTAACAAGCCTAAATAAGGCTTAATTCTTACTTATACTGGTGCCCTTATCCCGTTTGGTATAAACCTCTTTGACCTTTCCACGTAAACTACCCAAAATACGTTTTATTTTAATTATAAAATAGTTCAACTAGTTTCATATTTTATAAAATCTCATTAAAACTTCATTCGTGTCGCTATTAATAAAAATGTAAACCATATTAATCATACCAAGAGTATTTTTAGTTTAACAATCACGAAAGAGTCTTACTTTTAACTATTAGTATATTAACTTACATTTGGAGTTTTGGTTAAACAACTTACTCATTAAATACTTCAATTATTTTAGTTTTAAATAGTGAAAACGTTTATTTTTGCAAGGTTTACAATTTTTCGTAGCAAGTTCGCGAAAACACCATGATTTCCGAACTAGCCGCTGACTTCACTTTCATAATTTGAGGCGAAATTTAAATGCATCAATTTCAAATTCTTTATTTTAAATAAATCAGTGAAATTATGGTAATTTTAGGAAATAAAAATACGGATATCCGGTCAAATTGAACCTTAATTCTTGAATTCGCTGTACACCTGAGTTAACTGAGTTCAGCTTTGACATTGCATTGATTTCGAACTCTTATGAACTCTGAGTTCAGGTTTGCTAGTGCAAAGAGTTCAAAAATTTTGTACACGAGAGTGTCTGCCCCTTCGACCAAACCCTCCAGACCATACTTATTTAATTTGGCAATAATCATTATCACGCAGACGCCAAACCTTAATCGGCTGGTTTTATAAAAACCCTTCCAATATATATTGACGCCTTTAAAAATAACCAACTCGATTATAGAATCACGAATATGAAAATGCATGGAACACGTTTTTCTTCAATTTTTGAAGTATTTACGTGGTAGGGACGTTTTTAAATGAAATCACGAGCCATTTCGAATCGTGCCTTTAAACAATACTAAAGTCTCATCAGCGCGAGTTTACCATATGGTTTACGAGAAAGATATATCATCGACTTTACGCACTATAAAAAGGCACGTAATCTTTTTTCCACGAAATAATGTTAAGCCTAAATAATCTCTTAGAAAACAATGGGTTAAAAGGGATTTTCGCCCTTGTTATATAGCTAGATTCTAGACACCGTAGACACGACAGCGTGGTTAGACATAGTAATTGAGATCCTTGGGATTCACATCTGACAGCTTAATATATGGGGTAAACGGGGGAAACGAAAAGGAGGTGGAATAAAAATATATATTCCTAAAATGATGGATCAAGAAAAAAATTGAAATTCAACCCTTTTATATGTACTGTATACTTACTTAAGGACTAAGGACTTGTTTTTTGAAACCATCTTTAAAACATCTACAAGTTAAACGGGTATTTTAAACTTTGAATATATATTTAATTGAGTTTTCCTTAAAATACGTCCAAAAACATTATCAAAACTTGCCAAAGGTTTCGTGATAATTCGCGATTATTCATCAAAGTTGCGAAATTATATAAAGGTGCGTTCATACAGATCTTGGAATCGATTTAAACCGTTTTCTACTTCGGGAACCAGTTTCATACCAATTTGGTTTCAACAACCGATAGATGAAGCTACAATAAATCGATATATAAAGATAATGCGTGAACACGACGCTTAAAACAATTCCTGGCGATTTGAAAATCGATTTGATTTTACCGTTTCAAATAGATTAAGAAATGCTAGTGTGAGCGTAGCTTATGTGAACTTAATCCAGAAAGTTATACCTTTCGTACGAAAAGTATCATTAATTACGTTCCAGAATTAAACTACGTCATCAGTCCAAAAAAAAATCTATATATTTAATATCAACCCAGAGGTTTAAAATTTTAAATTTGGCTTTTTAATAATATGAATAAAATAGATAGATCTAGAAATAAAATGAAAACAGCCTCACTTTTAGCTTAGAGACGATGGAGACGTCATTAGGAAACTATAACAGCGTCATTAATTTTGGTAGTCCCTAACCCTTTAATTTCTAGAAGAGCATGCACGAATGGAGTCGAAAGAAAAATTGAGTACGACATTGTACGATTCGTTTCAAACTCAGTCTACCATAAAGATAAAGTTGTACCACAGGATATTTGTACGTGTGCATATTCCGGTTAAAAGTTAACACACTCATTGCGCTCAGATATTGAAATGAATTTATTAAATTTAATTTAAATCAATTTATAAAATGCTGTTCAGTGGGAAACTGACGCGGATTGATACAATGGTTTATTACATATAAAACAAAGTAGTCCACTCCAACTCTTGTTGAACAAGAGTATTACACTATAACGGTACTGTCGGTACAAATACTGTGGGATTTTGAGTTGAAAAATGTTCACAGAAGAAAAATCATCTGATGATGTAAAAATTAGTGCATTGATTGATTGAAATATAATTTATATATTTGCTTGAGAATTTTTATCTTGAACGTGTACTTGTGACGATAGTTTTTACAATGCTATGGTTACGTAACGTGCATGATGATATTTGCAAGTTAAAATGTACTGTTTCTCTAAATTTTATTTCAAACCGAAATTGTTCGGGATTTTTTTTTTTTTTTTTTTTTTTTTTTTTTTTTTTAATAATTTTAATAATTTAACAATACGGTGGTTTCCGGTTGAATCACTCATTACCATTTAAGAAATAATTATTTATTCTTATATATCTTATATTCTTCGATGCGCTGGGCTACACTACAGTGTCATTATCGATAATTAAAATGAATTTTCTTTTCGGGTGCGTATGGATTATATATAAATTAGTTTTATCATACTATTAAAACGCCATATTTAAAATTAAATAGCTCTGAGTTGAGGCTTTCTTAACAAAACTTCAAAAATATATATTATATATAAATATTTTTAATTAAATTACTTTATTGTATTCCGGTAAGAAAGAGTTTATTCGTGAATTTAAAATTCATTTAAAATATCCCCCACCCGCGGTGTAGAGAAACTTTCAATGATCTTTGAATTTTAAATGAGACTCCTCGTTAAATTAATTTTCATAAGATATACTTATGTTCAGGGGCGTATTGATACGCGATGATAAAAAAAGTAGTACAGGGTTCATATACAAAACTGAAAATATCTGGGACTTGAAAATAAATTAAACCTTTGGCATATACCAGGGAACTTTTAGATGTACGTGTATTCTAGCTAGGTATCATCTTATGACCAAAATCAGCTCAGGTTTTTTTTTTTTTTTTTTTTTTTTTTTTTTTTGAAAAATTCACTCGCGTATCTGTAAATGTCATGTGGCAATTGGTTTTCTTAATGTTGCCACAAGTAAATTAAAGTCTTTAATTTACTTATGTCGTTGCCAATTATAGAAATTCTGGGTATAGTGGGAATCCGTGGGCCAAAATCAATATTTGAATAATAAATGAATTCCGATCCGACTTCCTAGAAGTCTTAATTAAGAATAAAACTGGCTTTTGGAGTATACCACCGCTAATTTAATTAAGATTTTCATTAAAGGGAGAATGCAATCTAACAACGAGTGGTTTTTCTATCCATTCTTTATCATTTAATAGACCTAATCCAAAATTAAAACAATTTACAAACAAATATTATTCTATAAATAATTTAAATCTTACCCGGAAAATAGACTTAGCTAGATTCGTGGAGAATCACCTGAATTCTTTGCATGTAAGAGTCAGCGACCAATGAGCAAAGGCCCGTCGATAAGGCAAGATCTCAACGAAATTTTCAATAACATTCAATTGGTCGCTGACTCTTCAATATGCAAAGAAATTCATGATCTCTATGAATCTAGCTAAGCCTATTTTATTTTCTTTAATTCTGAGAGAAATAATTATAAGAATCCCGTATGTCTATTTTTAGGCTTAACGTATACGTGCTAATGACTTTCAAAAATCCTTTAGAATTATGTATATTGCGACATTTCTTTATTCGCTTAATTAAGAAAAAGACAAGATAAAAAAATGTTTTTCTTTTCTTTCTTAGAGGTATGGGTCTTCGGTATAGGTATTCTTGGATCTTTGTGGCTAGTGTGCCGTGTAGTATGTTAGATAAGACTTTAATTCAGGGTCATATTTTCTGGATGGTCGAGTTTTCGTATAGCAGCGAAGATAACGGTTTAACTTTTGTCGTAACGCGCGATATAAGAACAATATAAGCCTGCAGGTCTCCGTCTCCTGGGAATTTTCGAAAGAGTCAAACCAAAAGAGAAAGTCAAAGAGAATATAATATTATTTGCCATTTTTAGTTAAACCTCCCCGTAGAGTGGGGTGTAGGTATTGCATTCGCTGCGGCGTAAGTCGTCGATGTTGGGTCAAATGATGAGAAACAAGATGGTCAAACCCATAAATAGCTACACACCTGACATTTGAAAAGAGCCCGAAGTGACTTTTAATTTTTTTTCGCCCTCCCTTTATCTCGGTTGTTTTCGCCGAAGCCTATAGGGCCCCCAAAAGCATGCTTAGCTTTTAAAATTTAAACCAATTACCTTGGAGTTAGACTATAAAGGGAGTACGTAGCTTACTGTTTTAGTTACCATATTCGCACTTCTACACGCATGCGCCAACCTTTTAAAACCACGCAATTTGGTGGGAATTGCCTTGATAGTTAAAATTGGTTTATCATAGAAAAGTCTGCTTAAGTTATGCCCAAAAGCTAAACATTTAAAATTCAAGATAAAAACAAAGGTATTGAGCTATTAATAATAAAAATATTTGGGTGGAGGAGGGGTTATTTATTTTATACATGATTTAATTTTTTTTTTACTCCAAGAGTACAATTCACTTTCACTTTAAATTCTTGGCGATTCCCAAAATTCTTTAGCTTCATTATTATTATAAGTACTACAGTTTGTGAGAAGGAAATTTATAGTTAGGCCTAAGAAAATGAAATCCAAATCCCAGAAAGCCCCCTTAACACGCTAGAAGCGATTGGGGTGGTGATCCTTATTTATTTTTGATGGTTTTTGCCTAGCGGGACCTTAAGGGGGAATATTAATAAGTTACTCTCGTTTTCAGTAACTACTTTTTGTTCACGATATTCTTAAATAGGTTTCCCTACGCCCTAAGGTTTCCCACGTATTGAAACTTCAAACTGATCTAATAAATACTTAAAAGAACACGTTACCTCACTAGTTTTTACCTTGAACCGTCATGCAGAAGGCATTTTTGTTTTAAGAGAAAATAGTTTTAGATTTATGGAAAACCGTCATATATAACATTTTTTAGACCCTCGTTCTTACACGATCAGACGTTAGTGTTATTTCATCATCGGAGTTTATATAGCCAAAGGCAATGAAGTGCCGTTTCCCTTAAAGAGTGTTATTTTATGATATTATAAAAATTTATTAAACACATTTATTTAAAATAATAGTGTATTTTTTTATGGTTCCTTTCTAAGACCTGTTTTCTGTTTATTTCTAGTTATTCGATTAAAATTCTTAATTTGTTTCGTTTGCCATAAACTGGTAATTCAAGGAGAAATGAACATCTGGAGGGAAAGTTATACAACCGATTTAATTTTTACCCCTGCCTCCGACGATAAACGTCTGTTATAGATAAATATGAATTACAAAACCTAGCGTTCATAAGAGTTCTCTAACGGCAAATAGTGCGGGTAAAAGTAAGAACTAACACCACGAGCGTGTCTGCCTATTCTCTATCTATAGCAGTCACGCACGTGGTTTGGTTAGTACTGACTTTTGCCACCGTTTGCCGTTACCAAGTTTTGTTATTCATATCTATTAAGATACGTGTCTAAGAATAACGTAATTATCTCGTCTCAATAAGAGGATGAAAATTAAGATTATTTTTCCATCTAGAAATATATCAGGTTTTTTTCCCCACTTATTTATTACCGCAGTGGAACTAAATACGCACCCAATTTTGGCCCGAAACGCGTTTTTAAATGATCTCCTCTCGCAATAAAAACGGGTTCGTGTAGGGTTTAATATATTTGAAGGTGTAGGCGTAGCATTCCTCGAGTAACTGTCACATTTGTTTCTAGGACCAAAAATACCCTGGTTCTTAACATTTATTTATTTTAGCGAATCCTTGTTATTGCAAATTCTAAACTAGGGGATTCTAGAGACTAGTTTTTGTCGAGTTCAGTTCTCTCACGTAGTCTCGTGCCGAGAAATATTTATCTTCAAAGGAACAGTGAAATAATTAAAGTGAGGCTGACACTACGGATTACATTTTTAGTTATACCTCTGGGTTGAGGCCTTCTTTAGAAACTCTAAAACTGCGTTCATACTAGGCTTTGGAATCGATTTAAACCGTTTCAAAACGTTTCGCTGGAGTAGTGTGAACAGGAAACCGTCTTTTCTCGAAACTGCTTCGGGAACCAGTTTCATAACGATTCGGTTTCAACAACCGATTGATGAATCTACTATAAATCGATTTACTCTTAAAACGATTCCTGGCGATTTGAATATCGGTTTGATATTAGAGATCGGGGTTTGGATAAGATAATTTCAATTTGTTTTATCTTTATTCATATTTTGAAATTATCCACGGGAAGTCTATGATAAATGCAATGTAATCGCGGATAATTAACCGATTATTTTTTTATGATTAACTGATTAACCAAATATTTGTGGATAATCTTGTTCAAACCCCGACCTCTATTTGATATGAACGTTTCGGTTGGTTTTGAAGCATATCACTATGAACAATGGACACCTATTAGTATAGATACAATACACTACTATGCCATATCTAATTCCACATTACACGACACTAATTTAACTACTTGGTTAACCCTTTATAAGATAATGTAATGGATTCATTCTCTCTTGTTTGAAAACTATTCAATAAACCAACACAGACATCACACCTTCCTAGTATTTAGTGTTGAGTGACTAGACGAATGTTGTAAGAGTCTAACGCCCCACTCTTTACCAATAAGACTTTTCTTTCTTTACTTTAACCGCGGTATGCCTCGCAGTTAATCTAAGTTTAACCAACCCTCTGAGGTCAAAAGTCTGTAAATTTGAGTATAATTCTCACCCTTTTAGAGTCAACGCTCAAACAAAACCAAAAAAAAGTGAAATAACCTATTGTCGAAGGTGTGTCGAAAAACGTGTTTAGTTTTCTCGAATTCTCTGGCGCGTAATTTCCTCTATGGTACCAGAGGCACATCCCAATATTGGCGGTTAGGATATTAAACTTTAATAATACTCCGGTAGACCGGTCCCGTTACCCCTGGCGAATTGAAGGTCGTCATACCGGTACTTTGAGTAGAAAACAACCATTTTCTTTCCCGATTCCCTCCGAATTCCACGCATGGCGCGGTATCTTCTTTCCGCTGTTCTAACCTTCTTAATTGCTTCAGTTCGGGGAAAAAGCGATTTCAAAACGTTTAAGAATACGAATCGAATCGTTTTAAATCGTAATAAACAAGAGCCACGTTCACATTGGAGACTTTGAAAGCGTTTTTAACCGTTTTGGAAAGGCCAAAATGATATATTTGGGATGAACTGGAACAATTTGTTCAAAAATGGAATTATTAGCTTAAAAATATTTATTTGAACATTCGAAACAGTTAGAAAACTGTTTCAAATTATTAGTGTGAACGAAGCTAAGATGTGTTCGATCATTGACGTCGGCTGCATTGTCATATTGACTGGCAGTCTTAAATTGTCATGAAGTTTTTATTTTATTTTTTTTTTTTTTTTTTTTCACGCATGCAGAATATTGATTATGCCGTCGTTTTTGTTGTTTATGAGTTTGCATAATGGTCTGAATTTGTCTGAGATATTCGTGTAAGAGTATAAGTATAGGATTTGTATAATTTCAGTTCATTCGAAAGCGCTCTGTACCTTTTGTTTTTGTCGTGTTTTTTTTCACGAGTAACTGGAAACAGGACCTTTTTAACAAGATGAAAGAATGATTAAAAATATCTAGATTCGCCTATTGGCGTCAATATTCGTTACATTGTAAATTACAAGTCGATTTGGTAAAAATCCTTGAGTAAAAAAAAATCAGTTTTAAATAATATTTTTTCGTAAAATTGTAGGGGTTTTAGAAAGGTGCCTAAAGTATCTTACCTATTGCATAGTGAAAGTCTCGAATGTAATGGGTATATTGCGGGATCTTCCACTCTTAAACCTATTATTTAAATTCCTTTTAACGAAAAGTGAAGGGTTTATTTGACAAGTTTATTGGAATATTATACAGGTAACAGACTTTATATATATCTTTCCCTCATAATATCTTTTATAGGTATCACTCGAATATTTAAGCGCGTATAAAGCTAGGATACCCTGTATTACAATATTACAATTCCTTGAGATGGAAACAATCCCCGCCTTTGCACGTACTAAAACTTTAGATTGACTCTTACATTGTCGGCTGATGCCTTTTTATTCCCTCAAATCGCCAAGGTCTAATAGTGAATAAATTTAGTTTAGTTTTTCTTTTTTTGGAAGGTCTTTGATACGCTGACGCCTAGAAACCCGCCTACTAAAAACGGTTCATGACGTAGCGATATTACCGCCAACGTTGGTCCAATTTTTGGCCACCACCCTTAATAATTCCCATAGTTTTTCTCTTTCTCCTACTTTGAATAAATGTAATTTAATATTAATCTATTCAATATTGCATATTGAATAAAGAGTCAAAGAGAAAGTCGAGGGTTTTTCATTATGAATTTGTTCCGAATTCGAGGACCACTCCCATTCATTCAGCCACAAGTTAATAACACAGTCGTATAAGTTCGAAAATGTCTTCAAAATTGTTTTGTGTGACATAAAATTACAAACACAGAGAAAGTATATCACAAATTGAGCTTGAAGTATATTTCTCTTTTCCTTCTTACGTAAGGGATCCTTGATTATCAGTAACTCGAATTTAAATATTCGATTTTTCAAAGTTTGCCGAAATTCAAATAAAATTTAAATTAATTAAGCACTGATACTTCGCCTAAGTATTGTATAATAACTTTAAATGGCTTTGAAAATCTGGGAAAGTGCCTTTGGCTAACTTTTGTTTTCATTGGTCCACGGACATGGTCACCTCCAATGGACTTGCAATAGTGCTATAAGTATATTCGACTGGTCGCCAGGGGAGGTATTCATAGAGAAAGCCTGATTTATAATAATGTTCAAATTAAAGGTGGGATCGATGATTAGAAATGATCGTAACTTCCTTATTATGGGCTTATTCAGCTATTAGATCCTATTACGTCATGAGTGATTACGCGTTTTGGCACTTATAATATCTTAACATTCTATAATTCCGTAATGATGATGATCACGAGAGATGGATGAAGATTCAAATTGCTGTCAAAGATTATACCGGCTATTATAAACGATATGTTGAACTAATACTTTTAGTACATATATATATCTATATATATCTTTAATTAAGGGTAGCTTCACAAGTTGCTAGCCAGAAATAACCAAAACCCCGGTCCTAACAGTCCACCATGTCGAATCGATAATGATACGCTATTCACTAAAGGTAATTGTACATCAAATAGTAATGTCCTACAGTAATTATATCCTATAAAGTTATGTCCTACAGTAATTATATCCTATAAAGTTATGTCCTACAGTAATTATATCCTATAAAGTTATGTCCTACAGTAATTATATCCTATAAAGTTGTGTCCTACAGTAATTATATCCTATAAAGTTATGTCCTACTGTAACTGTACTATATAAAATTAAGATATTTCCCAGAGTAATTGTCCATCATGCCTAAGATATGCCCTATAGTAATTGCCAACCATGGTTAAGATATATCAGGTACAATAGTAACTGTCCACAATATTGTTAAGATATGTCCTACATCAGTAACTGTCCACGAAATTGTTAAAATATGTCCTAGAGCAGTAACTGTCCACAATATTGTTAAGATATGTATAACTGTCCACAATATTGTTAAGATATGTATAACTGTCCACCATATTGTAATGTCCTACAGTAGTAACTAATTAAGATACCCTATGTGTAATTATCAACCACAGTCAAGATATCTTTCGGTAATATTATTCACCATACTTAAGATATCTTGTGGTAATTGTCCATCATACTTAACATATCTTACGGTAATTATTCACCATACTTAAGATATCTTACGGTAATTATTCACCATACTTAAGATATCTTACGGTAATTATTCACCATACTTAAGATATCTTACGGTAATTATTCACCATACTTAAGATATCTTACGGTAATTATTCACCATACTTAACATATCTTACGGACCATACTTAAGTTATACTATAGTTAAGGTACGTCTTATGTGTAATTGTCCATCATAGTTAATCTTAATTAATATTGGCCACAAAGGGGCTGTAGTAAAGAGCAGTATAATATTTTGTTTGAAGTTGTTGCGGTCCAAATTTAAATGTAATTGTATAGGCTTTGTAAAGACTCCCTTTCTCTCTCTTCGGTGGGAGCGATCGAGATTCAACTGGCCTAGATCTCCGCTTGTTGCAATATTTAGTAAATTCCGTAATAGGGCTTTAATTTAATCGGCTTTGTATTTAGACGGCGAAGGGTGACACGAAGTTTGCTATCGATTAAAATCCCGATTAAAATTGGTCCTTGTCGTTTTGAGATCCGCTCCTGGAATGTCAGATATTCCATTAAAGCGTGCCATTGAAATGGAAATCGCCTATTTCAAAATCAGCGCCCGCGACTCCGACGACAATCTAATATATATTTACCGATTTAAAGTAGGTTTAAAGCCGAGTTTCCAAATTGACATTTCGTGATGTTCTACTCTTCGTTAAAGGTCAAGTCTTAGAGATATTTATGGGTTTTAGTTACTGTACTGATTGCGTGGATTAATCTAATAACAACTTAAAATGTCACGTGTTAACTAATACGAGAGAATATAATTAAATTATTAATTTAAGGCGCGTTCACATTAGCTACACATTTTTCTCTAAAACAAAGTTTGAACTTAAGCTGTTCAGTTTTATTTTACTAGGTATACAACTATTATTTTATACTTTATAAATTAACTAAAAGTTTGAACAACATTAAAATAGCTCGAGTTAGTGTTTTAAGTTGAAGAAATTAAACATTTTGTAATATTCTACGTTTGTTAATTAAACATAGTTTACCGTAATTAATTGTAAAACAAAATTAACATTTTTTTCCCCCATTTCATTTCAATATACTCCCATAGAGTATCTTCCCGTAGTATAACGAAAGAAATCAGCTTAACCAATGAGGAAAAATCTTCCTCAAAGTATAACCGACGTCACAGTCTATACTTTCCCTTTAAAATTAAAATACGCCTACACGATCATTGTTAACGATCAAAGTGATGGCTTCTTAATTGACAATTCGTGACGGGAATGTACTGCCGTAAGTACTGATCCTTGAAAGACAAGTCAATTAAGGTTGCTCTTCTATTCTCTCGAAACGGTACTAAGTATATATTCCTATAGTTTTAATTTTCTTCCCTTCCTCGATAATCTCAATGCAGTTTCAGACACCATTCGGGGAAGTTATAAGAATGAGAACTTAATCCGTTCGAGGGGTGGAGAACGCTAAAAACCACTTTTTTGTTTTTTCGTCATTTCTTTTTTGTTAGAAACCGCCCACGAAGCCACCTTGGTGAATATTTTCAATTTTGTCAGGCGAAAAAAAAAAAATGCATGTATCCAGTTTTTGGGAGACTTAAAAGTGAAGCTCTCACCTATTTTTTTAAAGAATTCGAAGAGAATTTGAGTAGCATTTTCGGAAAGATGGTTAAAAATGACATATGTTTTAGTTAAAATGATCTAAAACGAAAATTATCTGCGTGGCTATTGGAACACATGTCTAAATTCCGTCCCTCTCTCCCGACTAAAAAGATCGTGGAAGAGTCCAAATAACTCGAACCAGACAGGGGTGATGACTATTTTGGTTATTTTTAAGTGATGGGCTAGTACGTTTACCTGGCCCTTTGCTGATAGTATTGAGCTACGGAGCGTTTTTTTATTTTATGAATAAAGTGATGGTCTTTTGGTTATATTTACCACCTCGCGTGTTTTACTCAAGCCAGATTATAACGTAAATCAACGAAAATATTAGTCACAGCGTAACTTTAATTTTTTTACCCCCTTTAACGTTTTTGGGAATTATATCATGGTCGTTTTAAAAACGTGTCTGCGTGACCCACTTCTAACGTTCAGTTTTCTCTCTTTACAGGTATAATTTTGCCAGCCAGACTCCGTCCGTCTGTTGTCTCAGTTAACCAGGCAAGATGGAGCTCTGTTTTAATAGGATACCTCAATACTCGCTTTTACTGGTAAGTTTCAAGTTATTATTTTTTAAACAAAATTTAAAATTGTAATTTTACTAGGGTGTTCTTTTTTTAAAACCTCGCCTTAAAATTGGTTTCTTTTAAAAGTTGGTTTTTTGTGGACCTATTTTTAGTCTATCTCTATTGTGTAAGAGAAATTTGCAATGTAACGAAAATATCGACGGGTTAATATACAGTGTTTAAAGATCGTAGACATCTGTGGTTTAGAAATAAGGTGAACTCAAGGGGTCGAACAGCTGTCATTTTTTAGTACCATTTTTTTATGATTTCGGAGAGTATTGAGGTTTTAAAGATACTTTTGGGATTAATTTCTCATAGAGAATGTTTAGAAATTATGGGATTTCGTCCAAATTGGGCCCAGATAAGGCGGAGCTGGGGCCCGGAGCAATTTATTTGATTCGAAGGCCCCCTTTTTTGTAGTAAAATAATATGAACGTCATAGGATATGATTTTAGGACCCACTAAAAGTTTGAGGCCCTTATAGCGAGTGATCCTATTGCCCCCGCCATAATCTTGATCCTGGCCAAAGTGTACTTGATTTTTGGCAAATGTCAGACCATTTGGGTGTGTTAGCTTTGTCCATATATTATCATATGGAGTATATAAAGTCAATTATAAGCTCCATTTTGAATCCATAGAATTCATCAAGATCCACCCAAACCTTTCTTAGAAAAAGAATAATTACTTTACAGGACCCCTAATGACCAACGAGCTTATACCTCTTTTGTGAAAATTAAGACACAAAGCTAAACTTTAGATCCATATATAGTCATCACCAAAATAAACCCATTTAGAAAAGTGAAAGTTTTTTGTTGACCATGACGGGCCTCTCTCTCGAGTCTCGACTTTTGTATAGTCTGTATAATTATCTAAACATCTTCGAAATACATACGCTGTTTTACTAATATCCTACTTTTCTTTGTGAAAAGTTGTATGTACCAAATATTAGCAAAGCCCTCGTCAAAACCACACGACATCGCGATCTTAAAAGATACAAAAAAAAAGCTCGTAGTAAAATCAGTTTACGCTACCATCATTACCAACCTTTTGTAGATTGCATTGCTTGAATGTATACGTTTAATATTCCCCGGCACTTTTGAACCTTTTGCTTCATGTATTCACGAGTCACTTCGGCATGAATCAGCCAACCCATGGCGATATATCCGCAAGATGAAAATTTATTTTGCTGTCTGTTACATTATATAGTCTATCCACTGACTTTGATGCTATTCGAGCGATAGTACGAAAGACTTTATTGAATAGAATTTCTAGTCTATTTCTCACAGTCCTCCCGCTTTTTATTCAATTGCCTCTAAAACAGTAAACCCTAATAACGGAAAAAAGGGTTGTATGACTCGTGCCATGGCATATTGCAATTTTTAAGAATGAAAACGTCTTAACTCGTATAAATGTAAGGGTGATAAGATACTAGATTATACTGTTAGTGGAAATTGTTTGGTATATGGGTCGCGTTGATGAGGTCGCGAACTTTATAGCGAAACTTGACTTAATCGTATGCCCATTTGGAACTCTTATTGTAACTTCCTTTCCGTATGAAGCGCTGCGTATACAAGTCTCTCTCTTAATTCATATTGGGGGCCCGTTTTCTATTCCATAATTCATAGGAAACTGGTATATTTATTGAACCAGTCCCTGCAGAATATATTGACAGAAACTTCCGAAAATGGAATGTAGCCAACGCGGTAAAGGGAAGATAACTAGGACTTAAAATAAGGGTTATGGAAAAACTGGAAAAATTAGGGAAAAAGCGTACATTTTTGGGAAAATCGGGAACATTTCTGGCTCAGGTGTTAGTGTAGTAATCGATTACTTTTAATAATAATCGTCAGGATTTCGTAATCGGCTCCACGAAGTTATTCGACGATTACTCAACGTCTACATGTTCTCATCTTTATAGATGTTTATTCAAACTTAAGTAATTGTTGAAAGTAATCGAGTAGTCGATTACTACTAATTACATCTGTAATTGTACTCGGTAATTGCGTCTTTCAAAATAACGTAATCATCTCATCTAACCTCATTCTCTATAGCTTTATCCGCATCTTTAAAATTGGGCCTAATTTCGAAATTTCTTAATTTTTTCCAAACTTATTATATACCTTATATATATTTCAGTGGGTTTATTAATAATTCATTAATAAATTGTATTTTGTAACTTAAACACAATTATTGCAAGAAATCGTGGGTTTATACTCATTCGACGACTTGCAGGCGTTCGCAGAATCGTTTTCAGTTCATTCCCCCGTTTCATCGAACATCATTAAATTAAATCCCGCCCGTGGTACTACGTATACTCGGAATCCGCGTAAAGTTTCAACGCAACCAAGCTTAGACATCCATTTACCTCTACGTTAGCCTACCTTAGCAATAGCTTGTAGTTGATGCTAAGTTTCTTTGATTTTAGCGACTAGTCGATACTTTAGTTGATGACTCGAAAGAATGTTTTAATTAAGGATATACAGCTCACCAAACTTCCGACGAAAGGCCCCTTTCTATACACTTTCTCCCCGTCTTGCTTTACAGCGCTAGTCAAACTTCCTCGCGTCTTTTCCAGATCAAAAATTCTATAAACTATATCATTCCAAAAATTATCGATTTTTTTAAGAGAAAATCGCGCATTTTAAAATGATGAATGTTGATCTATCCAAGAAATATTTCAAATACATATCACAGTTATCTAAGCAACAATTTAATTAAGATTTTAGTTACAAGAACTAATTTCTTCATTGTATTCCCTCTACACTCTTTACTCCTCCTTAGAGATAAAGCTTATATCGACCGCTATTGGATCTTTCCTACCCAAGTGTCTATAACAAAACTGTGCCCTGCCATGGTAATAAAAATAATGATTTCACCTAGGACTATTAACAATGAACACATATTTTAATAAATAAAGATGAACCAGCAAAAACGGGAGTTTTCTAGAATTTTCCAAATCTTTCCAGACTTTTCTAGAACTTCAAAGCACTTTCCATAATTTTCTAGACTTTTCTGGAACCTTTTAGAACATTCTGGGAAAGGTTACGGACGTACGCACGTACGGACATTGTAAATTAATAGGGTTAGATAGCAAATTTTGTGCTTTTACTGTCGCTGTAATTTTCCCTTAACCACCTTTCCTAAAATGCTAACGAATTTTCATTTCGAATTCATGAAAAAATGCTTAACAGCCTCACTTTAAGATACGCCATGTTCTTTCTAGGAGTGGCCTATGCAATTTAACGCTAACATCTTGGAAACAGACCAATATGGTAAATTCAAACGTTCCCTCATCTTAATTCTAAGAGTACCTGATCATACACTATGGTATTAAATAATACGATAATTATCGTTTTGGAAACACCACGAGTTTGTTGTTATTTGGTGCTCTTAGTGTCAAGTGATACGGTAACGTTTGAATGAATTCCCTTTGGGATTGAATTATCGTTTCTCCCCAACTATTCCTCGATAAATTCGATGACGATTAAGAATGGCGCCTCTCATTCTGTCGCTAAAAGCGACAATATAATCAATTCTTAATTATATATAGACTTCTCACGAAGGGGCGCCAAGGCTTAGCGTTCGTGAATTCGGGATCGAGAAACGAAAGTTCATTTTATACGTCGAAAAGGAAATCGACTGCGCCTGTTATTTATTATACAATCTATCTTGTTCCGTAATTATCGTAACGTCTCCTCGTAATTGGATAAATATTCATATAGGGAAAAGTTTGCGAAGTTGTTTATTAAACCGAGAATGATAGTCTTATGTCTCCGTTTAGAAGATTTTTCGGAATATTTAAAGGATTGAGTTAATATTTTGAGTATAGGCATCGGATTTGATGATATAGTAATGGCAAGAATTCATTCAGGTTCCATAAGAATATGGGAGGGCCGCGATTCAATAACCATCCTCCCAAACTTTGTAGCAAAAGTTCGTCCGCTTCGAATCGATTTTTCAAGTAAATCGCTCCTAACATCTATTATTAACCCGCGCCACTAACGACCTTGACATAATATTTTGGGTAATAAAAATGGAGCCGACCGAAAAAAGATCTAAGCGTACAAATGTTGCGAAAATTGCAGACGAACTTTTGTTACAAAGTTTGGGAGGATGGTACCAGAGGCTAAATCTATGCTCCCATATTCTTATGGAACCTGAATGGATTCTTGATAGTAATGGTTGATTTTAACGTTTCGGTATTCACTTTAAAACAATTTAGAGATCTTATAATCTTATAATAATCGATAATTATGTACATCTTTGCAGAATAATTCAAACTTTAGTTCAATAACTCTGTTTACTAATTATCACCATTTAAATGATCATTTTTTCATATATATAAGATTTTTCAAACTTCCCTCGAATATTATATCAAGATAATATAAGTTTTAAATTTAATAATTAAAAATTATAATATTTAATATTCGAATTAAAAATCGAATTCGATAAAGGTTTACAATAAACACTTTTTTTCCTTTGAAGTTTAACCTTTTGTACCAGTCCGCCTCAGCTTTCCCCATTTTGTCAACTTCTCATGAAATAATTAAAAGTTAACCATTTAAAAATTTATATCATTCAGGTATTTTATGATTCATTAAAAAATTGTTCAAGAGGTGAAACCTTTTAACCTTTTCAAAACAAACTGGAGAAGAAGTTTTGAAGGAGTTTGATAGATTAATAATAAAACAGTTCTCGCGTTAATTTCTTTTTCCAAGTAATATAATCAGCTTTTTCTTCCTTTCGCTTAATAAATTATGAATACGGGTCGAACCGCGGCCGTTTTTGCCATTAGATTCTGAGAGAAAAAGAAGAATAAAACCCCTTTGGACGTTTGTTTCCCGGGAAACGCTCTATCTTATCTTGGAAAAATAACACACTTATATTAATTCAATACTAGCAAAACCAGTGAAAAATCAAGGGACATTTAAAATTTCAGAATTTTCCAAAACTTTTAAAAATTAATTTTACAGAATGTTCTAGAATCTGCCAGACTTTCCTAGAATTTTCCAGAACTTTCCGAAATGTTCTACAATTTTCCAGAACTTTCCAGACCTTTCTAGAACTTTCAATCACTCTCCAGAATTTTCTCGACCTCTTTTAGACTTTCCTTGAACCTTCTTGAACATTCTAGAAAAAGTTACGCACGTACGGACATTTATGGATAGCTGCTTAACTTAGGGATAATCCACTTAAGCTGGTATTTAACATAAGTATTAAAAATACGTTGAATTAATTCCTTTGCGAAATTAAAATATTATATTACCTGAAAAGAAAGTTCTACATTAGTTTGTTTTATTTTTATTTTTTACTTTATAGACATACTTTTTCGGTGTACTCATAAAACATATTTAAATATAAATTTCACACTTAATTATTAAGTTCTACCTTTTTCTCTTATACGAAAGGGAGAAAACAAGAGATGACGCAGATGTTTTTCTGTCTAGAGTCTAGCGAGATATTTGTTTGTATATTACTAGGCTAGATTTACATAAATTATCTTGGGAGTAAATATGACATATTGCTGTAACCAAAGAAATATATTCTTATATATTTATTCTTAAAAGTGATAATGAAGACGAGAAACGCGTTATTTTAAAGGTTATTCATAAAAAACCAAACGGTTCTCATTATTTAAATAATTTACGATTTTAAGTTCGCTAAGCCTAACTTCATTTCAATACGGATAAAAATATCAAATAGACCGATTAATAAATTCTCACAGAGAAACTAGAAAATGTAAGGAGTACGCCCTCCATCTTGGGTAAAAATAGATATGAAAACAGGAAAATCCAGGTGGTGTCCTAAACCTCTAGCTAGGTAGAAACTACCTGGCACCTTTAGCTCCACCAAGTGTTGTCTATATCGATTCGTTATCACTTAAATAGGCCTAATCCACCAGTAAAAACTTACAAACCAATATCAAACTAGAGAACAATTTAAAACCCTGGAAATAGTCCTGAATTTCTTCGCGTTGAGCAAATGCCCGCCGTCAAGCCTTAAGACGAGATCTCCGTGAGATTTCCAATATCACTCGATTGATCACTGACCTTCAATGTGAAGAAATTCTCCAAGAATATAGCTAAGCCTATTTTCAGGATTAGTTTTAAATTTATTTCTAGTTTAATATTTGTTTTAATATTGTTTTAAACGATAAAGATTCGATATAAGAATTTTGTTGTTAGGTTGCATTTTCCCTTTAAGACAATTATTCTTGTTCATTATCCCTTTAAACAACTCGAATCTCTCAGACGTCTGGGCTTTTCTAAAAGTAAATGGACATCGAGTTTGCAGCTCTAACCATATATATTTAAGTATTAGGCTTAGTATCATTAAGTATTGAATAGTAAAACTGATTATCACGGTAGACTCTTATTTAAAAATTAAAATCTTCATGCATTTAGTTTACGACTATACGCGAGAAACTTTCTTTTCAAGCAAAACTGGTTCAGGCGACTTACATTTTATTTGGCTCATGGTTCACCTAAGCCGGTCGCCGTCTCCCTAGAGAGCCAACCACCCTCGAAAATTTCTTGAAAATTTTTGGTTTTTATTTCGGTTCAATATTAATCTTATGAACCTGTTTCTGAGAAACATTTTACCAAATTTTTTTTTATTAATTATTTTTTTAAAGAGATAGTGAAGTATATATAAGACGTTTCTTTCATTTGAGTCTTAAATTTTCTTAAATTTCAACAAATGAAAATGTCCCACTCTTTTCATGTACAATTATTATTAATATATTTATATTTTAACCCTTATTTTCTTTTTAACACTCTAACCAATCAATATAGAGAATATATTCGTATATTTCTAAATTTTCAACCAATAAACCTCTTTACAATTGATAAATCTGCTAAGAAGAATGAAAATAAATTTTAAATATGTTTAAGTTCACAGTTTCATCATCCCTTTGAGCGTAAAATTTAATATTTGGATAAAATCTTATTTAACAAGTGTTAACGATTAAATTAAATATATAATTGTGAGTGTTATCATCCCTTTGATATGAAAATGACGTAAATTTTAATATTAAGCTTATTTAAATTTTAATTGTTCACGAATTAAATCTTTATCTTTTTTATCTTTGGCGCAGGTTCTCTTGACCTTTGGTTTGACCTCATCGCAACTTCTAACCAAACAAGGTAAGAGTTAATTTATCTCCCATTCTTTTTAATAGCATCTCCTGAAATTATTAAGTTTTCAACCGGTATGTTAATTTGCATAATGATTTAAATTGCTTACTCTTTCGCTCTCGTTAATTTTTGAGTGCGAAAAGTTCCATAAAGTTAAAATTTTCAAGAGCTAATAGAGTAAAAAGGCAGTTAGGAAGAAAATTGGCTTATGACGTCATTACGCGTCAATCTTTTTTCCTGCTTTTCACTTGTCTTTATTGACTCTTAAACCTTGACATAAATAGATTATAGTGGCAGGAAAGTAAAGAATATTATTTAAGTTATAAAATAGATATTTGCTGGAGGTCACGGGCCGAATGGAGTATAAAGGCAGTAATTGACCGTAATTTCAAGTACCTCACTTTACTGACTTCTTCTTATTACCTTAACGAATATTAAATAAGTTTCTTTTAATGATTAAACCAATTACGTCACTAAATATATTCAAAAGTTATCCCTAAATAGTGTGGAATTCATAAAAAATGCGTAATGCAGTTTAGTAAAGGCAAAGGTGGGCGTTTAACGTAAATACAAATTAATTCAACATTTAGACATCTGAGATAATTTAATTGCAATTCACGAAAACCGTCCGCTAGCTAGATGAAGTAAGACACATTCATTTTTTTTTCTGTTGTGCGCAAAAATTGTTGATTGCAAAACTTTTGCATTCAACGTTTATAAAATTCCACCCTTTAAAGGGTTGTTTTAAACAATCAAAAAACAATTAATCTTGACATAAACACAGTGATAACGAAATTCTTATGGCGTCATTAGGAAACCTCTAAAAAGCTACGATCACACGAGCAATTCTTAATTGATTAGAAACGGTAAAATCAAACCGATATTCAAATCGTTTTAAGCGTCATGTGTTTACGAATTATCTTTATAAATCGATTTATTGTAGCTTCATCTATCGGTTGTTGAAACCGAATCGGTATGAAACTGATTCTCAATCAAATCGATTCGAGAAATGACGGTTTCCTGGATTAAGTTCCGAATTTAACCTTAAATAAATTCTGCAAATTGGTTTAAAACATTTTAATCATGTAAATACTGAAATACTCTAGGTGGAATAGATTATATATAGTTCAGCAAGTGTTTCTTTTTCCTATTTTGTGATGTTTATTACTATACTATATTAAAATAGTAGCCATAAGAGGCTCACCCTTAATGGTTTCTCCATAAAGCGTTGACCCTAACGATAGCTTTTATGTGGTCAGTTCAGGAAAGTCGGATAGGTACTTTGCTTCCCTTTTATCTCTAAGACTATAATACACTACATGATATATATAACTCAACTTTATACCAGCTGAATTTCGAATTGAAATAGTTTTCAGCTTTTTATAGTTAGTTCAAGCTGTCCTAGTTAACGTGAGCGAGGCTGTCGAAGGGTACATAACCCTAAAGCCTCTTTCTCCTTAACTCAAGATCGGTTTGTTAACCGAAATAACTCGAACAGTCTTTTAATCTATTACGGAATAGAATGGCTTTAGAATATCTCGAGTTGCTGAACTCGTAATTCTCCTCGAATTTCATGGTCGTGACTCTCCTTAAGTTCATCTTCGATACAATCTTTGGCAAAATGGCAGAATAGCGCCCCATTTACGGATAAACTTGAAATTATCTTATTCCATAAAGCAGTCCCTCAAATTTTCCGTTGAAAAAGGTTTTATTTTTAATATAATTGGTTTGAAAATTACATCAAGGGGTGGTGGGTTATAGGTCAATGTTAAAGTACATCAAAAATTGAAAGAAGAACCCAAACGCTCCATTGAAACAATAACCCAAACGTCCCAAATGAATTTGGACAACAAAATGTTTCGTTGGGCATAAAAATTTTAAAATTGGAAAGGCTTAAATCATAGTAAATACAACTTATTTTTACAAACATTTACTTTAAAAACTTATACTATTTAAATGTAATGTTAGTTACATAATTTTTGAGGCAGACAGATCCGATTGGTATATTTCAACCCATTTTTAGACAAAAAAGTGTGAAACTTTACTCCACTATGTACGTTAATGACATGGCAGCCAGGAAATTTTTTTTCTAAAAAAATCCTTATTCTTTTCAAAGCAACAATCGAAGATTTTATCAAATTTAGCTATAATTTGATTTGCAAGAGTAACTTTTGTTTTATCACTAATGAGATTGAAATGGAATTATTTTTCTAATGATTACTTTGAATAGATGAAGATTTATTAGTTTAAAGTTTTTAATTTTCGTTTCAAAATGAAAAGAAAAAAATCTATATTCAGTACGTCGACAGCATTGAAAAAGTCAAAAGAAAATTAATTTATTTTAAAATGCAACAACCCCTGTCTGATTTTTTCCCCTTGACTGGAGTGTTTGCTACCTTGAGTGGCGGAGCTAGTGGATGTCGTTTCAGATAACTGACTTTTCATATTCAGATATTATTGACATTTTTGGGGATGTAACTCAGAGTTACGTCAAACTTAAATTTGGTTTTTACGAGGACCACACGCACAGAAAATACACCCGCATATATATTGTATTAAATATTGCTTCTTGGCCATCCCCTCACAATTTTTCAATCCCTTCATTACATTCAAAGTCACCTGAAAGCTTGAGATTACAAAAAGTCTAAGAAGTTATGACGGACGCCTCGTGGGAATATGAGAAATTTTGCACGCTGCATGAACCATTAAGAATGTTATGAACGCTACCTTTCTAGCTAAAAAGAAAAAACGCAATTTCAAGTCAGGGTCATCGCTACTCGATTTGCCTATTATCGTTGGCGAGCTATGAGGTACTGGTTAGAAGTGGCCAACGTAGTTATGCGAGCTTAATTCGGTGGTGGTTTCCAAGATTAATTTTTGCTACGCGCCTTGAGACTTCATTATGACACTCTATATTATAGACTCTAATAACATAATTTTAATTGATTTGGATTGTTAAAATATGCGTAAAATTGTCAAAGGATTTTGCTGTAACTTACAATTAATTATCAAAGTCATGAATTAGACACGCTAAGCCTAAATTCGTTTGAAAGAAATTTTAGACTGGAAAAATTCTCGAGAAAATGAAGTTTCTGAAGGTAATGGAATATCGTATAAAAATAGCTCGTAAACCAATAAGAGCTGTTTCTAACAAACATCTCTGTCATGCGCCATTTCAAAGACAAACGCTCTTTAGAATCACCAATTGAGCGCTATTGATTTAAGGAAATTGGAATTTCATTACACTTGATCGTCAGCCCATAACTTGAAAGCTGTCGCTTACTCGCTTTCAAAGAATAAATTTGAATTTTGTTCGACCTTAATTTTGCAACTTTTTCCCACGAAATTTTGATAATTATTTAGTCATATTTTAACAGTCAAAATAAATGAAAAATAACCATTTTTTTAATAGTCTAGTATCCCTATAAACTTTGAAACAATTTTGATAAATTAAAATTATCACACTTTATTTTATTTCAACATTATCTCTTATTGACGTTGAATGAAACTGCCCATTTGAGTTCAAGCTGGCGAGGCGAATTAATGAAAGGAAATTTTATTGTAAAATAAAAAGGTGACATCATCGCTTGGTTAGATTTTTCATTAATACGTCTTGAAAACACTGTTATATTTTTTAGTTCTAACTAAAACCTTTAGAAAGACAGGTGAAATTTAATAATTGGATCGTCATCAAAAGACTAGACGATCCATCACCTATAGAGAACTCTCTCTCGCTTTCTCCACGCATCTCTGATCGTACTATGTCTATCGCGTGATGGCCATAAAGGAAAAAGAAGTCGTGATCCCATATCCTGAACGCGCCAATCCCGTATAGCTCCTCTATTCTTTCTACATCCTTATATTATGATCGGAGGATGGACAATGTATCATTTTTTGACAAAATAATGGATCAGTCCTCTCTCCTCTTTAGGTCTCTTTCTCTCTCTCGTTCTTACGAATAACCCCGTTGCACCCCAGATTTCGGAAGCCGTCCGGGGATCTAAAAAAAGGAAAAAAAGTCGATCTTTTCTCCTCGCAAGCATCTCCACGGATCATCATCCTAGACTTTTAGAATTCGCGGGGATTTACTGGAAATGATCCCCAATAATGAATCTTCTGTCCTTCATTCCATTATTTTCTTCTTTTTTCTTTCTTCTCTCATTTTCTGTAGAAGTTTATTTTTTACATAAATCTTGTTAAAGGTATAATGAAACTCTTAAATGGAAACTAACCAATCCAGTAATCGATGTAAGTGGTTAGTACCTCGGCAAAATCAAAGTCAGAATTGAAAAAACAAATTAAAATTGTCAGGACCAAATCTTTTATAATATAGGGCTAATTTTTGCAACAAAATATATTCCCCTGACGGATAATTCTTAAGATCTAATTTGTATACCTTTAATTATTTATTTATTTATTTTCCCCAGCAAAAATTTGTTATTACTAGAAATAAATTTGATCAGAGAATTCTTAAACTCTGAATATTTCGTTACACTAGCTTGATAATCAAAATTGATTTCACTCGGTTTTGAGTACGCTAATATCTCTGCAGCACAAAAGAACGTTACCTTTGACTTGCGAAAAATACAAATTAAATTTGACAGTCCAAATAGAACTTTCTATAATATTCTTATAGGAAAGTCTGCAAAAACTACTATTGTGTATTCATATTTTCGATTTTGACCTCATTATTATGCAAATTAACTATTTCTGAAGACTAAAAAAATTAAATTTAATATAATATAAATTTCCAAAGAATTAAAGTTTATAAATTAACGTATATAATTCTTTACACTAAATTTATCAACCATGATTAACTTAACAATAGCATAAAATTAATTAATAAGACTGCTACTTCATGGTTGAGAAAAACAGATTATAAAGTAAATATTTCTGTTGAGATTTTAGAGCTTTCAAACTATATGGTTGTCTATCAAAGATATAATCAAAGAACTGGAATTAAAAAAAAACAAAAAAAAAAACGAATAAAACCAGTTTTAATCGGCTGTTTTAAAATTAAAACTCGAGAGAAGACAGAAAGACAAGGCAAATATATTTATATATACTTTCTAAATTCATTATCCCTAATAGACGTTCCCTGACTTAGAATACCTTATTTTTTACTTCTGCATATTCTTTTTCTTCTTCTTTGAGCTCCTCCCTCTCTCCCCTCATCATCATCGCTTAAACCTGGGCTTCCGAAAAATGATGATATCGTGAGCCAACTGTTTCCCATGGATTTGTACCTACAGCCACACAACCCCCTCAAAAAAAAAAGAAGGAAAGAACGAAAATCTAACGTCATTTACCATGGTATTAGGATATAGAAAGAATAGCCTTGGGACAAGTGGGAACGACCCAAGGCTAAAACCATTTTTTATTTTTTTTTTGGTGCTAATTTCCATACACGGAAAAAGGAATCTCGATTTGAAGGGAAGTTGAATGGTCTTTTAAACTACGTACCTTTTAAAGTTATTGTTAATTAAATTAAACAAGGCAAATCATGAAATTATTTGACTTTAAAGGGATACTTCCAGCTAAAAATTGAACAGCTTTTGAATTTATTTTCGGATACGTATTCAAGAATTTTTTCATAGTTTTTAGACACGTTCTTGGTGTTTAAATTAATTTTTAAAGTTTGTTTAACATTGAATAAATTCTGGCCAATCATATTATTTCAGCCTTCAACACTGCTTGTAATGTCCCAACATTAAAAGAATAGGAAACGTTTGATGTTCAAGACCTTGGCCATCAAATGCCGACCTATTATTTTAATGTTAGGACATTACAAGCGCTGTAGAAGGCTGCAATAATATGATTGGCTCGATTTTATATCTACTTTTATTCAAATTTTACCAAGCTTTAGAAATTATTTTAAACAACTAAAACCTGAATAATTTTTTTTTTTTTTTTTACTTTTATAAGCGTCCTGTAACGGCAAAAATTGCCGGTAAAAGTTAAAACTAATTAATTATAGTTGGTTATAACAAAACCAAGTTCGTGGCTGCCATGGATAAAGAAACATCCTCCCTGATTAATTATTTATAGCGCACCACTACGGCGATTTGTTAATTTTAAAGCCCTCGAGGGGTGATCGCTATTCAAATATATTCGTCTCCAAAAACGCAAATTTCAATTAAACTTTAAAATCCAAAATCTTACTCGATAGTTCTACTATTTATACGAATTTTTTTACTAACGTAAATGTGATTTTTTTCTGGAAGGTTCTTGTACGTAAAAACGTAGTCTTTTCTTTTCATCCTCCCTTTAATACCTATAAGACAAATGGCGTATATTCAAGTCATGTAGCGTGTGTATCTGACCTTTTTTCCCGACGAATTTCAAATTTGAACCGTACCATAAAAATTCAACGGAATATTCCGTCGGACATTTCAATTCGTTGAAAGCTATGTCATGGCTTTTATGGTGAGGAATGGGGTATAATATAAGCTAGATTTTCACGCAATGAAACATCTGGTTGAATTTGATTGTAATAATCGGACATTCGAGTAATATAGCGCCAGGCGACAAATTAAACGCTAGAGTTTTTCATTGTCTTTTAGAATCCATTGTCTTTCCGTTTGGTTTTATATTTATATTGCGTTTTATCTGGCAATTAAGCTTAACGTTGAGTTGAAAACGATTGCTTCATTTCTCTATGAGATATAATATGGTGTATCAATCCGCCTCAGTTTTTTTAATACTGCCAGCTCTTCATGAACTAAGGATTATAGTTTTACGCTGATAATTTTTGTTTTTGAAGCTGAAGTCTATGTTTATATTCAACGATAGTTTGACCACATGAGGTTTATTTCATTTATAGCACTACATGATCATAAAGCTTCTTAATTACAATTCCATGACTATTTTATTGAGTATGTTTCGTTTTAGTGAGTCGAGTTGAAAACTGAGAACTTTTTTGTTTCCGAAGAATAAATTATTTTTTGGCGCGAAAAAGGTTCATATTTCTCGATAATTTGATCACGTGATGATAATATTGCGCTGATAAATCTCTTTCCTAGACGTCCATCGATTTTTTTCGGGCATGCTTGTTTAGCTCCGTCCGTTTTTGTCTATTTTCACCACTAGTTTCATTAAGAGTTCTCGAAAAGAAAACAATGTCAAAAGAAGAAACTTTTTTGGTTTTGTTAGTTCCTACTTTTGTCACTGTTTGCCATTAGAGGACGCTTATGAAACGCCAGATTTTGTTGTTCATTATTTCATCTTTATCTATTAAGATAAATAGTCCTAGCCGCCATTAAGCTTTCATCTTAAATTTATTTGGGAAAGGTTAATGGTCACTGCTACGCGAAGACGTAAGGCATAAAACTGACATGACAATAAACCTTCCGAGTCGAAAATATTCATTTCTAGATTATTTTTCTATATACCATTCGTATTCTCTTCCTCTCTAGAGAATTAGAAAAGTTTTTGGATAGATTTTTTGTTTTGGATTTTTACATATTGTCAAATTGTAAGTCAACTCTTTTTCGAAAATATATCACTGATATTTTCTTTGTTTTAGATAAAGAGAGGTAGATGGAACCGAAAAAAATGAAGAAAATTTTGTCTGAAAGACTAGAAAATCTATATCATCCCACTCCACTCTCTCTCTAATCTTGAGAAAAAGCATTCGGAGAATTTTTCTCCGAATTGTTTCTTATAAGAGCTCAGTTTTACGAAAATATTTTTATTTTCTATGAAACTATGAGATATAAAACGGCGTATTATTCCGCCCAGACCTTGCTAGTTTTGCAAACTAATAATGTGCAAATTCGTAATAACGAAGTGGGTTTATCCTTCGATCGCGTTCGTAGGACGTCGACGTTGTACGTCGAAAGGGCCAGGTTATGAGGACATATTCCTTTCCATATATTCTTATCATTTCAAAAGTTTCAAAAGCGAGTCTACGATGCTCAGAAATAAAAGTGGATTTAAAAAAAAAAGAAAAGATGTATATATATTTAGTGATGATGGCTAAAGATGGGGATGGAGATGATATATGTCTCCATTTCTATGAAAGGGACAACGAAGAAGAATATTAAATGCTATTATGTTTCCAATATTTCCATAATTAATCATCATTAAAACCTTAATTTGGAGTATTATCTACATACGTACGCGGCATTAGGTAGAAAAATCGCTGGACATATAAAATGCAAGATTTTTAAGCTGAAAATTCATGAATAGAAAAGGTTTTTTTAACTAACTTTAGTCACTAAAACCTAAGACTAATTTCAGATTACTTACAAACTAATTTTGTCGACTATCTAGAATTTTCCAGAATTTTCTAGACTTTTCCAGAATTTTCAAGAATTTTCTAGACTTTTCAAGAATTTTCTAGACTTTTCAAGAATTTTCCAGACCTTTCTAGAACTTTCAAGCACTTTCCAGTATTCTCTAGAACTTTCAAGCACTTTCCAGTATTTTCTAGACCCTACTAGACTTTTCTGGAATCTTTTAGAATATTCTGGAAAAGGTTACGTAGGTACACATGTACGGAAATTGTAAATTAAGTGTTGATTTCATTTTCATAGTATAAAATGTTTTTTCGGCGTATTTAGGCTTATCGAGTCTAGTTGGCGACTTTAATATTTAACTCAAAATTACTGAAACACCTTACGTGGATTTTGATATGTTTTTTACTCATATTTTAGCGGTCCAAATATATTAAAAATAACTTATATCAGAGTCTTGTATCCCTTTAAAAACAAAATGTATCTATTTAGGACTGAGATTTTCGCTGTAAAAATATTAGCTCTAGGGAGATAAGCCTAAAAGAGACATGATGGTGAATATGTTGCTTTTCTAACATTAGACTCAATTCCCTTCTTTCGCAATCATCTTAAAAAAATACTTTAAAGTGTATTTGTGGAAAAAACACTCTCGTTTTTTGCTTACTCAAAGTGCGCTAGTATAATTTTTGTTTTCCAACAAATTTTGTTATTTTTATTCCGCGGTCGGTCCCTTAACTCCAAACTATATATGACGTCAATAACGTAGGCGTCATGAATGTTTTATGGATGGTTTAAAGTTAAGAAAAAAAGGGTAAAAAGCGAAAGAAAAAGGCTTAGACTAGCAACCACTCCTAGATTTTGACCTTCTTTTAAAAAAAAAGCTGATAGAAATAAAAAAATAAAATAAAAATTCCAAGGGAAAATAATCTAATCCAATACGAAAATCTTATCTAATCTCGAATATTTTTGACATGAGCGTAGTTAGAATTAAAGTATATTGCCCCTTAATTTTGGTGCACATATAAATAGCTACATAAATACAATAATTAAACATTATTATGTGTTTTAGATTTACTGGTCCTGACACACAAATATTGAGTATACATATTTTCTCTTGCATTTCACCTTACCTTTATTTAAAAAAAAAGGTTTAAAATAAAAAAAGTTTAATAAAATCGTAGAACCCCACGTAATCTTTGACAGTAATGTAAAGAAAAACCCTGGACCCCTCCTACATTGTACAAAACCAATTTTCCAAAAACCTGTATTGGTGAATTTAGCACTCAGGTGCTTATGATGGCGTAAGAATTTTCTTAAGAAAGAAGTTTCGCGTAAAAAGCTTAAAAAAAAGTCATTTAATTTAAATCCTTTCATCAGTTTTGGATCGGAAAGGTTAGAGTTGAATTAAGATGAAGGCTCGGAATCGACTTTCAGTCTTTCCATCTAGCTCTCTATTTTGATTTTGATCATTTGAGTGCGTGCTATTTCCTTTTATGGCTTATATATATATTTGATGACCTCTCATCATTTCAAAAATGATCCTTATATGATGATAGTTTTAAGTTTATCAATCCGTAGAATCGCGATGAGACTCATCAGGCTTATCTATGAATTCCTATTCACAAAGGTTTAAAAGGCTAAAGGTCTTGTAAAAGCGTTCATCTCAAATCAAGAAGGATCAGATAAGGAGAGGAAAAGTGGGAACGGCGCGGCTCCTACTGCGTCGGCCTAAACTCCCACTCTGGGAGAACGGGGGACAGACGGGGGTAGAGATGCTTCATGGTAAATTGTTGTCTCGTGGGTAAAACGAATCCTTTACGAGACGCGCTAGCTAGCGACCACGTGACAACAGTTTACCTCGAGAATTTCCTATCCCCCCTTTCCACCCGAGTGGGAGGTTGGCTCTTCTCTCTCTAACTCAACGCAGCCCCACTTTTCCTCTCCTTATCTGATCCTTCTTGCTCAAATGAAACCAAAAACAAAAAAAAAAACAAAAAAACTTGAATTTCTTGAGGTAAATATATGTTCATGAAGTTGAGTAATATTGAAACCAATGTTTAGTTAACTTAATAATAAATTTCGGTATCTAATACCTTAATTTTATTATTTAGAGCTCGGAATTTGTATAACTTTTATTAATTGGATAAATCTACTGAATTAAAATTCAGATATTATCCGTTTGATTAAAAATATACTATTTATCTTCTCAGTTAAATTATCCAGAGATAAAATTAAAAATAATACTGCTATCTCTTTTTTATCCGAAAATGGCAACTTATCCTAGAATATTATCCGAGTTATACGTTCGGATAAGAAAATTTCAAAATCGATTTCTCCAAAAATAATAATTAAAATAAACCATAAAGTTTGGTTTATTTTTTTATTAATTTTCTTCGAATTTTAAGTAAATTGGAAATTTCTTTTTGTTTCGACGAACTCTGAGAATGCGAATTTTCTTATCCATTAATGTTATACGTTTTAATTCAAGTAATTTGTTAATAGATAAAGCTTCGAGCGTTTTATCTTCGGATAAACCCTATCCATTCAACTTTTATCTGAATTTACGACTCGCATTTGTTTATTCACAAATAATCAACCCGAAAATAAAATATCTTAAAAAATATGAATAGCAGAAGATAATGGTTATGCGATTCCGAACACCAATTAGATTAATTAATATATAAGCAGTTTATTTTCTTATAATAACATTTGGAAACGTTTGCATCCCCAAATTGAAAACCTTAGTGACGCCACTGCCTAATTTTTTGCCTCAAAACCATTGATCAATATAAGTTAAATCTAACGAAGAAGTAATGGAATTTCAGTCAGCGTGATGTTAATACTTATACCATCTTTCCTTATTTTCTTTAACATCGCTTCATTCCATTATTTTAAACGAACGAAGCTCTTCCCAAGATCTTCGAAACACTCCGAAGCCAATGACCTGACGCAACCGGCGCCTAGAATGTGTTCTATCCCCAAAAAATCAACTTTTTATTTTTTCTTCTTATTTTAGATTGGTCAGAAACACTTTTAGATTTCGGCACGTATAAGGAAAGGTTTTATCCTTTATCTCCTTAAGTAACTACACGTTTTTATTGGAAACGTAGCTTTGCGTGATATGAAATTTAAGATTGTACCTTTTCTTCGTATAGATTTTTTCCCCCCAAATAGCCGAACAGCACGGCACTCTGGTAATATCAAACATATATTTCTCTCTGACCCCTTTCCCTACCTAACCCCCCTTGTTTTTGAAGATGCTCATCTATTATATAACGGATGAGATAAAAATAGGGGGGGGGGGGATATAAGGAAGGATGAAGGAAAAGATAATTTAATTATAGGTAGCTAATCCCATCAGTATTAGGACTTTAGACGCGTGAGGCTTTTCAATGTTCTGGTCATGAACTAATAGGAGAGGATACAATATAATTTCACTTCTTTTTCGATCGCAAAGAGAGAGCGGAAGAACTTAGATAATTAATATTCGTAAATTTCCGCGTAATTTATTAATTAGATAATTTGTACAGTTTTTTATTATCAATTCCCATTTTTTTTATTCAACTTAACTTATCCAAAGATAAAATAAATATGAATAATCAAATGGTATTACTCCAGGATATTATTCAAGTTATAAATTATGATAAGAAAATTTGAAAACTTAAAATTTTTGGGGACTGTAAGACTATGCCAACAGGAAAGTTAAGTCATAAACGGAATAAGTCATAATCTGAAGATTTTTAACTGAAAGTTGGTGATTCTTTACGAAAGACCACTTTTAGAATTTTCAGTTTATGACTTATTCCGTTTATGACTTCTTATAGCTTTCCTGTAGTCATTGGCCTCAGTTTCCATGCACATAAACACTTGTGAATTTATTTTAATGCATATTTCAAGAATACTACGTTTGAAAACCTTACTTTATATTCAAAAATAAAACTAATCTACTTACCAGTTTATACGACACGCTACTTATCATGATCATCATCGGATGATTCAACTTCCGATGAACTATAATTATTTTTGATCAGAATTTCATCATTTGTGTCTCTTTCGAGTTCAAACATGTATAGGGCTGTATTTTAGCTATGTTAGATAATATTATAATTTAAGATCTAGTTAATATTAATAAAAAATACCGCGAAACGTTTTCGTTTAAACTTTTACCAGGAAACGCAAATCAAAACGGAATTTTTAGCTTTATTTTCAATGGCGAGAGTAAATTCAATCGTAAAACTGATGTCACGCGCGTGCCGACACTTCACGTGTTTGGCGAGGCCTGAATTGAGCCAGGTTGCATGTGCACTTTAAAAATTTAGAAACGAATTCAAATCAATTTATATTTTCCTTTTCACTCTCTCTTGAAGTTCACTTTCCCGTAAGGATGGGGGGAAAGTCTCTTTCCATAATATTATACTCACTCTGATGATGGGAACCGGTACCTCGTAGGGTAGTCGTTCGCCAAATGAATTACAAACGCGTAACCTTTGACGGAAATCAGGCTCTAATTTGATTTAATATTGCTCCGTAGCTAACTGCGCTCCATTTCCCCTATATGTATCATTCTCCCATGGTATATAATTGTATAGATTATTTATTTTTCGTATCCGGTTGTGAATTTTATTCAGTTTCTAGTTGGGTGTCAATTTATCGACCTAGGGTCGGACACTGACTCCGTTTTTTTTTTTTTTTTTTTTTTTTTTTTTGACAAATTTTTGATGTATATCTTGTATACTAGATGAGATATGTTATACGGGTTCTTTATTTAAAATTGATGCGTTCTTACAATTTAGAGTCTTGAAACGGACAATCTATAGTACCGTCTTGAAAAAGAATAAAAAAAATTTGGATCTTTAGTTACGCAAAAGTGGTTTTGAGTCACTATCATGCAAAGGTCTACTGTAAAAAAAAAATATCCTTCAATTTATTAACAGGATAAGTTGTGTTCTTTGTTCATCCATATATAGGCTTTGTTCATCCATATATAGACCTCGGAATTCGTCTTTTTGTTAATTGAATAAGACCATCGTGAATGTCAATCAGATATTATCTTTTCGCGAAAAACATCCATTTCTTATTCGAGTTAACGTATCTGAATGTAACTCAAACTTTTTATTCGTACTCGTTGTTATAGGAAATTGATACGTTATACGAGTTATTCATTCGCCCATAAGAAAATTTGAAACTCAAGTTTCTTCCGCGGATTTGAACCCAAGTTGAGATCTTGAAGCTAGAATGTAGTAATTTAGTCGCTGTTCCTTTCAATTTAGATTAAAATATAATTATTATATTTCATTCTACACGGATTTTGAGAAACGTCGTATTTTTATCTTCGCGTTATTTGTTTGAATAAACGCGTAATTTGTTTATTATCAAGCTTAAAATTTTATCTTCGGATAATTCGTATCCATTTGATACTCGTCTGTTTATATAATTTGTGGTTTTTTATTAACAAACAATTTAATCCGAGATTAAATATTTGGAAAAAGCTTAGTTATCAATGGATATCCGAAGTTATTTATTATCCGATTCCGCGAGCTCTATCTATATAAACTTGATTTTATTTTTAAAACCCAGCGTGCCCACTAGATTTTTTGATACAAATCGGCCGCATCATTAATTAAGCTTAAAGCGAAAACTATTTAACTGGAAAGAACGCTTAAGTTTAAAATTTTCCGCCGTGGTTTTGATTAAGAAATTATCTTTGGTCGCGCGAAACTAAGTGGTCAGGTTGCCTAACAACCGTGGCTCAACGGACTATCTTGTTTCTTTATAAATTTATTTTACGCAATAGAAACATCCAAATTTTTTATACTTGACCTTTTGTATGACCTCTAAGTCTCCTGACAAATAATATCCAATAATAATGTTAATTTGAAAGTATAATCTTCACGCTCGCCATATCTCTTAGAGAAGAAAAAAAAAAAAAAAAAATCAGCTAGACGTCTTAATTAAAAGCTTCGGGGTCTGTATCTTTCATCCTCTTACAGAAATGTCATTTCCAGACAGACCCCGTCGTACTTTCGTAACTAATAGTTAGGGCTTTAATGATTGGTGTTGTTGTCCTTTTACTTTGTACATTGGAAGCATTTTTTCTTTCTTCTTCCTTCGAGTCGTGGCCGTGATGTACAAGTCTTTTAACTTTTTTAATGAGCCCGTTAGACCGTGTCACCGTCTTGGCGTGGCTATTGTCCTCTCGGTTCTTGACCAGAAGGTGGAGATGCACATGGTGGCTTAACGCCAAGATAAAAAACCTCGTGATTCACCTCCTTTATATACAATCCTAGGGTGCCTTCGCGAGTACTTGAAAATACTTCTTTGTGATGCCTGTATTCATCTACTTTAACAGTATGATGAATACACTTGTATTTCTTTAAAAAAATATGTCTACAATTGACCACCAAAATTTTATAATTCGATCTTTCCCAAACGGGTTTAAAGTTTGTAATAAATTTAGAATTTTCATAGGAGTTATGGTTAAAAAATCTACCAACGCTAAGATTCATCTCTAATTTTGTATTCAAGTTCTAGTAACACTATTTCAAATTTCTTTATTTAAAAGATAGTCAAATGAAACAAGGTCTAAACATAATGAGTAAACAGCGTCACCCCTGTATTTTGTTTTTCTACAACTAAACAATTAAGAACATTTTAAAACTCTTATTACGCATTGCTTTGAGATCGGAACAAAGCTGGAAAAAATAAATCTTGGGCGTTTTTAATTGATCATTGTCGAAGTACTTGGTTTATCTGGCCCGCTTTCTTTAATAATATGATAGAATCGCCACCGAAAAAATTGCTTTTTAAAGATTGGTTGACGATGTATACATCCTGATTCCTGACATATCAAATTAAACTGACTTTGAGACGTGGGTGTACATTTTGGTCCCACTTTCTCTTCTAAACTTTTAACGTAACATGTATTTTCACTTGTATTCGAGAGTTGATGCGTTTGAAGGAAGACCCTAAGGCCACGGAGCGCCGAATCTGCCTGCAATATTTTATTTTTTTCGTAAGAGGTTATCGTCCTTACACGTTAGCGAAAAAAAGCCACATTTAAACGACAGTGTATCGTCGATCCCTTCGCTTGGAAGCTTTTGTTTTAAGAGCATTTTTATTTCTATTCCACCCTCTTTCCCCCATTCTTCTTCCTGCTCAGGTTCTATATTCCTTTTTTATCCTTTCTAGATTTTATTATCTTAGAAAGGAAACTTCAATTATGTTTTTCCTTCTTGTTCTTTCTAAATTTAACACTGAGTTTGTGGTTAACGGCGTTTTCGATCGGAACTTTAACTATATGTTATCTACACTATCTTTAAAAGGTTTTTCTCTCAGCCGGATTATAGCTTTTAAGGAAATAAACTTTTCATATATTTTTATTTAAGTCGTATCATCTTTAATCGAAAGATTATACCGGGGTATTTGAGTACTTTGACGTTTTAGTTAAAAAATTATATTTTTTGCGATGAAAAGGCTTTAATTTAAAATACAACGTCATCACTATGGTCACGTGGCAATTGTAAAGCATGCAGTTGATTTTCGCGCGTTTTTTCCACCAGTGAAAGGGTCGCTTTCGCGCGGTCTTTTTCGTGAAAGTACTTGATCCAGAAAGTCTTGCATTTTGTATGAAAATTATCATTAATTACGTTTCGGAAATAAACTACGACATATATCGGAAAACAAATTGACATTTGCATTTTGAAGTTAGTTAAGATTGCCTCAACCCAGAGGTATAAGTTCTCCGAATATATATAGCTTTTTAATAATAGGATAAAACTAAAAATCTAATCCATAGGCATTCCTATTTTTTAGCTCTCATTGAATTCAAATATAATCTCTTAACAAAGAATTTTACTCGGGGTCGAGGATTATGTTGAGATTAGGAATTCCCTTTCGATTTACGGAAACCATAAAAACTGTCCTTTTTACCGTATATCGTTGTATAATATTATATATTTCTATTTCATTTTGTCAAAATGATTATTCCATTCACGAAGTAATATTATTTTTACAAACACTATTTCGAGTCCAGAGTGGAATTCCTAACTCGTTAGACCCAAAGAAGCTCGAGAAGAAGCGGTAGTAAAATAATAATGGGCAGTGGCTCGTTACGGGTTTTCACGCACCTAAAGTCGACAAAGCGTACAACCCATTGCTATGCAAGGTGTAAAAGCGAAAGTCCATCTTATCACACACACACATACAGTCATGCAACGTTAACTAACGCGAAATATGGTGGCTAGGTTTAGATATATACATTCTTTATTTTAAAGTGGGAATGCAACCTTACAACAAGTGATTTTTTTATCGATTCCTTGTCGTTTAAATAAGTCTAATCCACCGGTAAAAATAATTACAGATAAATATTAAACTAGAAATAAATTTAAAACTTACCCGGAAAAATAGGCTTAGCTGGATTCATTGAGATCCTGAATTTTTTCGTATTGATGAGTCAGCAACCAATCGAATGCTATTTAAAATCTAATGGAGATCTCGCCTTAAGGTCGAACCTTTGCTCATTGGTTGCTGACCCATCAATGCGAAGAAATTCAGGATATCCACGAATCCAGCTAAGCCTATTTTACATGCAAGTTTTAAATTTATTACTAGTTTAATATATGATTGTAATTTTTTTTACTGGTGGATTAGGCCTATTTAAACGATAAGGAATCTATAAAAATCACTCGTAGTTAGCTTGCATTCTTCCTTTAAAAATAAATCCAAGAAAAATAGTCTCGTCATCTATACGATGAATTAAGCTGATACAAAACAATTATAATTTAAGGGACACACCCTGTTATAATAGATTTTTTTGGTTAATTAAGGACTTCTTTTTTGAAGGTTACTTTTAAAGTGAAACTAAATATCAGATTTTAAAGGAATACTATCATAATCATAATTTTAATTGAAATAAAATAAAATAAAAAATATGTAAATAACTGACACTTATATGAAGAAGAAAGTATTATTTTCCACAAAAATATTAACCCAAAGATAATCAATGATTTTGAGAAATTTACGACAATACTATTACGTCACGATATTGTTAGTCAAATTTGAAGCGTGGGGTTTAAAATTTTCAAATTAATTATAGGGTAAGCATCAAAATACACTGATTAGTCATGGAGTTTGAAAATTATTTAAAAAAAGATGAAACTTTCTACCGATTTTCTAATTAGAAATGTTTGGTAAAGCTTTTAACTATCCCCTTTTTATCGTGAATACATGTAGAAAATATTGTTCACATGATGTAGTGAACTCTATTGATTGTACACGTGCAATGTTAGTCGAGTTCCTTTAGTTTAATGAAGATAAAAGGTTAATCTAACTTCTACAAATTCAAACGGAATCTATATTTAAAATTATCGACAACAACAAGTTTGATTAATCTAGACATAATTTATTGATCACGTGGTAATTAATATTATTAAATTATTTAACGAGCCTCCTTCTTTTTTGTAGAGCTTCGGACGTACTAGTCCCTTTTTCAATCCAGAAACGTTTATTTATTAAACTGTTTTTCTCAACCATAAATCTCATTAAATAATTTAATAATATAACAAGTATTTTGTTTTGTTATTGGAATAGAATTAAACGAGATCAAAAATGTAGAATCCTTATTGAAATAGTTTTTTCTCTTCGAAAGTGTTAAGTTGGAAGCGATTGGTTGATAAAAATTGTGGAAAAAAAAGTCGACATTTCTCGTTACGGGTGACTTCAGAGAAACAAAGGGTTCGAATCCTGGGGGCCCTAAAACTTGTCTTCCCCCCTCATCGCTCGATCCTTAATACAACTCAAACGGGGAGATATTATTTTAAGATGTTGGCCAAGTTGCGAAATTACCAGGTGAATTTAATTCCTTTTCTTTTTCAATCTTGAAAATGATAATAAAAAATTGTGGTTTTTTCTCCTTGAATCCACAATTCTAAATTTTATTTTATTTATTTTCATTTCGAAATCGACATTATTTTCTTGCTTCGTAGCATGTACATAATGTTCAATAGATAAAACAAATTGTATATCATTTAAGATTAACATTTTTGTATTAATTTTTTAATCAGTCTGTAATTTTTGGCTCCAATGTCAACTGTTCTTGGTCAAAGATCTATAACGAATGTAACAACAAGATTATTTCCTATTTTATTCTATTTTATTCAATTTTATAACACAAGTTTAAATAGACGTAAAAAAATTACAAACAAATATTAAACTAGAAATAAATTTAAAAATTACCATTAAAATAGGCTTAGCTCGATTCATGGAGATATCCTGAACTCTCCATATAAGGACTAGCGACATTGATCGATGGCTCTTATAAGGGGGCTCATGATCTCCATGAATCCAGAAAGGACTATTTTGATGGGAAGTTTTAAATTTATTTCTAGTTTAATATTTGTTTGTATTTTTTTTTTTTTTTTTTTTTTTTTTTACTGGTGGACTTTAGGTCTGTTTAAACGTTAAGGAATCGGAAAAAATCACTTGTTGTTAGGTTACATTCTCCCTTTAACGTGATTAAGAGTCGTAACTTGCGCTAACCGTGTTAATACGAAGGGAATAAACGTATAGCTAATGTATACGCATGCGCGAAACGTGTTATTAAAGACTATCCCTTCGAGCACTTGTTGTTTTTATTAAATCTAAGCTTGAAGGTATTAACGTTATTTTTTTTTTTTTTTTTTTTTTTTTTTTTTTTTTTTTACGAGACTGGTAATTATCAATGTCAGGACTCTTGGCAAAAAGTAATTTGGAATAATTTATAATTTCTCGCGTTAATTACTAGAGCCTGTAAGAGAAACATTGAACCTTTTTGAAAGTTATGGTAGTACGGAGTTCCTCTAGGGGATAATCTTTTTATATTTATTTCAGCAATTAAATCGTGTATTTAGAAAGTTTTTGTTAATTGCCGTAGCTAATTGCTGATGTAGAAACATAGAAAAACCATTAAATATTTAAATTAATGAGACTAATAGAAATTGAAAGATTCTAATTAGCTTCTTTTCTTCATTAAGGAAATGTCAAAATTATTCATGTTTAATTTTATATCATAGCAATGAAGTGTTATGCAACGAAAAATGCGTAACTTTGTTGTTTATAATTGAGTTCATTGTCTCTTTTTGTTGCGCTCAGTGAGACTTATTTCTTAATTTAATCACTCGAAATGTGAATTTAAACTATACCTGCCCTTTAGCAACTAATTAATCATTAAAATATAACAAAAAATTTAAAAATCCTAAGCGTAATTAAAATCATTTTTGTTTGTTCCTAGGCTTATATAGTCTAGGATTTAAATGAACCCTTCATTTCAAAGTAGTGATTAATTAAATGACAAAAACCACCTCATTTAAGCTCGATTAAATTTGTTCTTTTAATTTAAACAAGAGAAACAACAACCAAAAAAAAAAAAAAAAAAAAAATCCGCTTTGGAATCCTACTCAATTTGAACGCCATTTTCTCGACCTTAACTTTTTTTTTGGTAATTTTGTGGGTTTGAATATTTTTTTTATTAAAGTTCCTTGTTCGTTCAATGGATTGGAGAGCACGAAAAATTCCAAAACGATACCCATCAAAAAAGGATTAGGCTTAATACTCGTATAGATATCAGAACCCTAGTCTTCGTTTTTACGAAATCTTCTTTTAGACCCAGGGAAGAAAACATATCATACTAAGCTGGTATATTTAAGGAAGGGTGAAATGGAAAATAAAGTTTTTTTTTTTTTTTTTTAATATTAAAAATATACGTTTTCTTAGTAAAACATTCAGGAAGTGTAGTGTTTCTGAAATTTACAAAAAAAATCAGGTATCTGAGAAGAACCTCCGACTAATCAAATGACGTCACATCTTTTGGCTTAACTGGAAACTTAGAGCCAAAAATTTAACAGCTTTTTAATTTATTTTCGGAATCACCATGACAAAAAACGTATCCGAGAATTTTTAGACATTTTTTGGTGTTTAAATTAATTTCTAAAGTTTGGTAAAGTTTGAATAAAATTAAATATTAAGAATAGGCCAGCGTTTGACGTCCAAGGGCTTGGGTATCGAACGCCGGCATACTATTTTAATGTTAGGACATTACAAGCGCTGTTGAAGGTTCAAATAATATGATTGGCCCGAATTATATTTACTTTTATTCCAAAAAAAAAAAAAAAAAAATCAAAATCTGTTCCATTTAATAAAATCCCAGCGACACGTGATGCGGCACACTCTTTGAATCGCGCTAAATCTCGTTCTTGAATATTTTCTGCGTAGGATTGCGCGTACAACAGCGAGTGTACCGGGTATTTTATAAAGTCAAAGGCGTGGAGTCTTTTGATTAGTCAGAGGTTCTCTTTTTAATTGAGTGTCAAAATCATAAAGTGTCCTATTATTCGTACAATTCAGTAATACTTTCCGAATATTTTAATACTCGAACAAGTCTCATTTAAAATTAATATTATATACGATACTTAACCCTACCTTTAAGCGGGGATATTAAAAATCTAGATATCGAAACAAGTTTTATCGTATTTTACTCTTAAATACCATGATATTAAATTTTTATTTCTTTTCGATAAAATTTTCGAGAAAGAAATTCGAGTATTTATTGAAGAACTTCAAGACCTATAAGTCAGTAGTTTAAGAATTTCAAGTTCAAAAAGTAATCGTAAGATTATACGATTTAAGTATTAATAACAACAATCCTGTCTTTTAATTTTAAAACTTTTTGTGCTTAAAAGGTGATTGAATCTGTGACGTAAATATATATATTGAAAAAAATCAGATTTCACAAATTTTACGTTTTTGTTTAGCAATAAATTGTAATATAACTTAATATTAATATAACTTGATACACCAGAAAAGGCCCATATATATCAAATTTACAATATGTAGAATTTTCTTCTTAGTTATTTGCGCAATTTAACTGTTAATGTTGTTGAACAAAATTTCATTTTAAAAACATTTTAAAACATTTAAAATAAATAAATTATCAAATATTTTTAAAATAAAATTTTACGCACTAGAATAAATCGTTCCAATTCTATTACAAGATTAAATAATTTGCAATTTTTCAAAGGTGACTAAAGGGAGAATGAAGCCAGACAATAAAATTAAAAACTTCGAAACAATTTAGAACTTAGAAAGGTCAAATTATAAACTTTCGAGGTCACTCAAGAACTACAGTTAATATATTGAATAGCCCATATGCTCCTTCAAAATGATTTGAAAATAACAGTTTCAAATTGTCAAGTTTGATTGTAGCTTTAGTAATTTATACCGATTTAGTATCGTTAAAATAGGCTTAACACGGATTAGTGGAGAGTTTTAATTCGTCGTTAAACAATCTTCGGCTAACAAGAAAATGCGCGAGCGATCTTAAGCCTTATTTGAAACCTTCTACAGTCGAAATAAACCAATCCTTGTTAAGCCTATTTTTCGAAGATTTAAAAATCACTCGTTGTTGGGTTGCATTCCTGTTTTGCATAAAATAAATCCCTTTGAATCATAAATTGAGGGGTCTTATTGAATTAAATCCACAATATTTACATGATAAATAAAATTATAGTTTATAAGGCTGTGCAATTTATTTTTATATATTTAAACAAGGACATCTTATTCAGGAAAACTCCGTGAAATTTAAATGAAAACCCGCTTCTTAACCTCGTGATCCTTCACCGATATTTTGTTTTTTGTTTTTATTAAATAGACAAAACAGGGGAAAAAAATTAATAACTGTAAAAAGAGGGCCAAGAACAAAAGGTTATAATTAAAGTTCAAGTTTACATTATTTATAATAAAATTATTCATCTCGGAATTGTTCAAAACCGCGGGAAATAAATTGTCTCTCGGAAATGGTTCTCGTATTATCGAATAATTATTTAACGTAACCGCCAAACTCATGTACTTTGTGTTAATGAACCCATAAAGGTCTCGTTTATTTTAAGACTAGTTATTTTATGACAATTTCCCTATCTTGATTGTGATGTAGCGTGTATTTAAAATTACCACGGAATGTTGTGTCTTAGGGGCTCGCTTTTGAAATATTCGAGACTATAAAAGGTTTTATTTTAAATTATGTTTCGTTAACCAAGTCTTAATCGTTAAGGAAAAATATAATTCAGCTCTTTATGTAAGCTTCAAAATAAGACAAATTACTCGAAAATTGGTAAACAACCAACGATAAAGTTACGAATTTTTAAAGAAACATTAGGCCTTTGATGACGCCATTTTTGAAACACTCGTAGCTTTGTTAATTGTGGTTCAATTTTGTCTTAATTTGTCTCATTTTGAAGCTTACATTTGAATCTATGCAACAATACCCGAGCAATTATCAATTCCAGCTAGAGTAATCCTTTAATTTAACGTTATTATTGGCAATGAGTTTTTTTTTTTTTTTTTCCTAAATTAGGCTTAACATTCACCTTAGCTTTTCCGATTGATTAAACTCTCCTCGATAAAAACTTTCGCAAATTACTCATCGTTTTCAGTATACCAGGTTACGTACAAACATGGAAAACCTTAAAATTCGAATTTTGGCCAAAAAATTGGCAAATGTTTTGGCAAAAACATTGCCAATTTTTTTTTTTTTTTTTTTTTTTTTTTTTGGCAAAATCATAGAAATGTTTGAGATACGAGCAAGTTTGCACTAATGAGTAGTAAAAAATCTAAAGTCCTAGAGTGCATTTCTATTTTTAAACCGGTGAGGGCAAAAAGGGTGTGTTTTGATGCTCCTAAAAAAACTGGAAATCATTGAAATTGATTTTCCCAATTGTTTTAGGTAATTAATCCCGAATTATCTTCCCAGGGGAAATTAAATAAATGGAAAACAACAACGTTATAAGCCTTGGAGCGATTTATATTTAAGTTTCGATTTTATTTTTTAATTGCAGAGCATCAAATGGTGAACGACATTAACATCGATTGTAACAGCAACAACATCGAGGTGACGGTGAACACTCCGGCTAATTTCAATGGCATGATTTACCCGAAGGGCTTGTCTAAAAACTCGTCTTGTATGGTGGAGTACAGAGATGCCGGTTCTCACGTAGTTTACACTCTACCCTTGAGATCATGCAATACCATGAGCACCGATGTCGTACGTATTTGACTTTTGTAAAATATTATAGTAAAAAAACTAGTTTTTTTTTTGGAATTTTTAATTGATTTTATCCCAGATTCTCGGAATTCAATACTTTTTTTTTCTAAGATAGATCTTGTTATTTTTGGTGTTTTTAAAATAGTTTAGGGACCTTTTTTTGCAATTTAAGTTGGATAAAATTGATCAAAATTGAAACTTGAGAGAAAAATTAAGTAATTTTAATCGATTCTTCTATTAAAAATAAAAATAATACTTAACTATTATTGAATATTTCGGGAAATGTGTCTGAATTGTGTAAATATTTAATTTAATGTCAAATTCAGAAGGTTCCCGTGTTTTTCTATAAATTATAGACTCTTCCCGGATGTTTTACTTCCCAAAATATCTTATTTTTAGACGCAGAATCAATAAAAAAATCTTATTCACCCTCCCTTTAAAAATTCATAGTTTTAATTTAATTAAAGTATAAAACATAATTATTACAAATAGAAATCAAAATATTAGGTTATTATGGAATGTCAAAATATTAATTTCTATTATTATAGATATTAACCAATCAGGTACCTTAATTTCCCAATTTCATTGATATAATTATAAAAATAATTTTGGTTTTGAGATGAAGTTTGTTTTAATTTTCCAGCTTTTGAAAGTCGAGTTTAATAAAATAATTTGCATAAACTTAATATTTAAGTATGATCTACAATTTTTAACTTAATTTTCCAATCTCAGTCATTTACATAATTATGAAAATAATTTGGGTTTTGACCGTAAATTGTACATCTATCTCCTTGCTTCTTCTTATTTTCAATTTTCCAGCTTTTTAAAAGTCAAGTTTAGTAAAATAATTTGCATAAACTTAATATTTAAGCCTAATTATGATCTAAAAATTTAAGAAAGATATATTGCTTTAATGACACGTTCGTGTTCCTCTCTTGAATCTCGTGATGGCTCCATGAAGCTAATTGTTTTGAATTTCGCTAGTACCATTAACTCGCCATTTTCGGTCGATTATGGACTAATTAGATTTTGCCCAAAGTTCCTAATATAAAAACTGGTTTCTGAATCCTGAGTGTTAATCTTATAAGTTCATTCGAAGTCACTAATGGACCCAAGATATCGCTTTAGATTCCTATAGAGTTGCGTGCGATAGAAGTAGAAATAAAATGTATTTTTTTTTTTTAATTCTCAGGACGATGGTGTGGAGTACTTCAACACCGTGGTCATTCAGCCTCACAGGAAATTAGTGACCAATCAAGGACGTGGATATCACATTAGGTGTCGCTACCAAACCAAGGAAAAAACCATCACGAATAACTTCAACGTTAGGTAAGCGCAATTTTAATGATGATAAGATAATTTAACCTTTTCTTTTCTTTATCCGTTTTCACATAAGTTTAAAGTGATGCTGTGACAATTTGTTTCGGTTGATCAGTAATATTTTTAGTTTTTTCATACTATTAATAACCCATATCCACAGTTTTACCCCCTCTCGGTTGAGGGTTGAGGCGTTTTTAAGAAACTTCAAAATGAAAATGATATAAAAATATATAAATATATATATATATTTTAACTTGATGACGTTTTTAACTTGGAGCGTAATTAACCATAACAGCTATGTATATTTTCAATGTGTTCTTAAATGGCACTATAATTTAGAATATTTTCCTAGTAATTCTCCTATATTTTCCTACAATTTCAGTAGTAATTCTGCTATATTTTCCTATAATTTCAGTAGTAATTCTGCTATATTTTCCTATAATTTCAGTAGTAATTCTTCTATATTTTCCTATAATTTCTGTATTATTTCTCCTATAGTTTCAGAAGTAATTCTCCTATATTTTCCTATAATTTCAGTAGTAATTCCCCTATATTTTCCTATAATTTCAGTAGTAATTATCCTATATTTTCGTATAATTTCAGTAGTAATTCTCCTATATTTTCCTTTAATGTCAGTAGTAATTCTATAATGTTTTTTTTTTTTTTTTTTTTTTTTTTTGTGGTAATCACTCTGCGATAAGTTACTGGATAAGAGTACATTTTCGTTAGTGAGAATCAACTGTAGGCTCTCTAATAGCCACGCAACCTTAGTAATGACGCAGTATTGCGATAAATGTTTTAAAAAAATTCGAAGATTATAAAATATATTTTTCCATTTGGAACTCCTGAATAATCTTGTGACAGCCTCACTTTAAATTCAAAAATTTCCACTCTCATTTTAAAATACGGCGCGGTAATGTTTTTGGTTACTTTCCCAAACGTCTTGAGTAATAACTTTTATTCAAACATTGCAAGTTATGGTACGAGGAAAAAAAAAATATTATATTTTACAAAATTCCTCTGAACGCTTTTGAATTAAAGGGAAAGTACCTTGCACGATTTGGTAAATAAATTTATTGGGACGAAAACACTAATTAATTATGCAGGGGACACAAGAGAAAGATAAACCCAATCGATATATAATTTCAATAGAAATCAACCCTTATGATCTTTAGTTTCAAACCATGATATGACGTCACGAATTATCAGATAAAACTGAAGTTTGGTGTATTCAAACCAAGCCCTGAATAATGAATACATTATTTTAGCTAATTTAAGTTCAATTGAATGATCATAGTTCCTATTTTTGGCGAGTGATAAGGCTACGACCATATGACGTCACCAAATGTGTAAAATTCTGAAATTAGAATGTTCTATTTGAATTAAACAACTGTGAATTTTAATCAGGTGGAATAAGAATTAATTTTCTTGAACATCGAAATATTCATACACTAGTCCTTAATTTACCGAAAAAAGTAAAATTTTTTACCATTTTAAACTCTGATGTAACCGGCAAAAGAAAATTTACGTTTTCTCTCTTTGAACATTTCAACGAGGGGGTGAATATGGGCGCCAAATCTTTTATATTGTCCATATAAGTTCTACCAAGGGATTGGACGGCCTCCAAATACTTAGCCATAACTCGGGGAAATTTCGAAAGGTGTTTTGTACCCAAGAAGATGGATGGACTTTACTACCATTTCTTCAATCTTCAATGAAGAAGAAGAACAAGATTTCAAAAGTTTCTGCATTAAATTCGCGAGCTATTTGTCAGAACTACTTTCTTACCTATGACGTTTAATACTGTGTATTAATCCGCATTATCATTGTATGCGTAACAACACTGAACACGAAAAAAGAATGCGATAGGATTCAATTGTAAGATGCAATAGGCCAAAAGCCCGACAAAGCCGTTAGTGCGTAATAGAGTTGAAAGAACTCCTCCGATTTTCAAGCGTTGAGCATTCGGATTGGATACGACTTCGAAGATACTCTGTCGGTTCTTTCACACCCACAGTGGCACCTTTTTGAAATCGTCTGATATAATTTTATACTAGAATAAATCACTCCTACACAAATAGCGTGGTAGAACGGGCTACTCTTAAACTTCTTTGCTGGCCTTCGAGCTATCAACCTTTTCCAATTCGAAGCAACTTCGAGGAAGACCATTTTTCTTTCGGGTTTCAACCGTTTATTTATTTATTTTATCTCAAAAGTGAATTTAGGTAGATACTTTCCAATAGGAAATATAGAATTAAGTTCGTTTGTAAATTTCGCCTACACTAAATTTTATTAGACATTATGGTCTCTTAAGCACTATATAGCGAAATTTCCTCAAAACCATCGGACAAATTCTTGTTTATCATATTAATAGGTCTTAGTTCAATAATGTTTAAATCTTTAGTGTATGTTCAATGTTTTCTTAAACCATAAAATAGGCAATGAGAGTTATGGTGCTCGTGGATGTTAAAATTGTAAGCTAGAAGGAGATTGAAGTGAACTGTCTATATAAAAGGGTGTTATTACAAAATGACATCATTCTTTTATGTCCTACGGCCTTGACGAGATTGAGTCGCATCCTGGAAGTATTCAGGTGCGCTGGCGGCTAAAAAGCGAAGGTGCCAAATTGGGACTGACTGTTTTATTCTCTCGCGGTGACGTCATTTAAACTGCCCACTCTCTTTCAGAAACGGATTTTAAACGAGGGAAGAACTCCCGGATGTTGATGGTCACGCGCCAACAGAAATAATAAGCGCGTCGCGATGGTTCAAGCTTGTTAGTAACGTCGTGAATGTGTCAGTAAATCAAAACTTTCTAGAAAACATCACGCTTTCCCCGATAGATATATACCAACTCCATTTCAAAAGTTTTTATCTCATTCAAATTGGTCTTCGAAAAATATTTCAAGGAGAACGATTGAGTACTGGTTGGGGGATTCTTGAAAAAACTTTCGATGAATACCTCTGTTCATCAAGTGTAGTTTTGCAAAAGGGACAAAGATGATTTGAATTGATTAGAACTGTTCTTTCCCAAGTGGTTATTTCTCTTCATGACTTTAAAATGGAATCATATTATGTTCAATCAAACTAGGATCACACGTTGACTACTGTAAACCCCATAAATTAAATGATCTTAATTTCTTAAATCTGCTTTGATTTAATCATTCAAAAGATGGGCAAGTTTCTCATCAGCATCTAAACTTCGATTCAATGAAAGGCACGAAAGATTTAAAAAAAATCAACCCAACCTTATCAAATTACTCAAAAAATGTAATTTTTGTTCCCAAAACATACATTTTAAAACTTTTAATACAAAAAAAAAGCATTGAAAAGTCACTACACGTAAAGTTAGGAATCATTATGATAATTTCAAATTCTCAAAACCTAGACCACATCACTCTAAGAATTGAAGATTTGAAGAGGACCTAAGCCTTGTACGAGTTGGAAATCTGGCTGTAAAAACCTATCAGATGATTACAAATTCTAATCTGACCCACCAAACACTCAATCATATTGACTTTTATTATGATTTTAAAAATTCAAGCGCGATGCCTCTAAGAAAGGCAGCTGGCAATCCTGGCGTCTGGATGGTTGCTATGTTTCGATCCACTAGTATCTGAAGATCTACTTCTTTATAATAACTTGGCGAGACACGGGCTATATATACCCCCTAGTCGTGTAAAGTTTTTCCTCGTTCGACTAGTATGATGATCATTTTTGTATTTGCAACACGTACTTAGATAGGTACTCTATTTTTTCTGATTCATTTTCTATAAGATATTCTCCGATGTCTGGCCCTTCTAATTAGTGAAACTTTAAAGTGATTCAGATTAAGTATTTTTTATCCCAAGCCGTTGGATAATAAACAGTGGAAGCTAGATCGTATTAATACATATCTTAAACCACGAATAAGACTTGAAAGTAGTTGGGCGAAGTTGCGTTGAACACTGTATATAGGAGAAATCTTCTTATATGACGGGTTATTTTTTATACAAAACTTCTTTTGGAATCTCTTTAGTCACGCGCCCTCCTCTCTCCTCCTTCATCAAGTTCTTTTTTGATTTTTAAATGAGCATTAGCGAGAATAGGATAGACGTCCTTGAGAAATTTCGACAACAACCTTGGCTGGCCCCGGACATAAGTCGAGTTCACTCACATCATTCCCGCGCATCAAGCGCCATCAGAATTCAGGAGGCGCAGCAGCCAGGAACCCTAAATTTTAAGGCCTCCTCTTATTTTTTCTTTCTTTTCTCTTTTGCCTCCAAAGTGGGCGAATTAAATGTTTTTCATTTTGTTGGATTTTTTTTCCCCTTGGGAAGACCAGTTTGCACATTGCGAGCTAATGAGTCTCAAACTCTTTTAAAATATGGAATATGGTCCCCTTTTTCGCCGAAGGGTTGAGATATTGAAGTAGGAAAACTAAACTGCCCATAAATGTGAAAAAATATTTAAATTATCTAATAGTTAATTCAGTGGAAAAGTGTGAGAATTTTGGAAAGTGGTCTAAATAGGCTCAGGACTTGAAATTTTGGAAAGCGGTCTCAATTTCAAATGTTTGTTGGAATTTTAAAAAGTAAAATGGAAGTTCGTGGCAATTTTGAAAGTGGTCTAAAAACTTGTGGTAATTATAGAAGGTTTCTGGAAATTATGAAAAGTTTAATAAGCTTAAATTAAGGCCAAGGCAATTTTGAAGGTGGTGTAATTCCTCTTGCGATAGTTGAAAAGTGGTATAAATGTTAGAATTAAGTTTTCTAAAAGTTCGTGGGAGTTTAGAAAAGTGGTCTCAGTCTGAAGGTTCATGGGGATTATTAAAAGTGTTCTGAAAGGATTGTGACAATTTTCAAAATTATCCTGAAACCCAAAATCCAGTGGGAATTTTTAAAAGGGGTCTAAAGGCTCGCAGAAATTGCTAAAAAGTGACATGCATGTTCGTCAGACTTTTAAAAGTGGCAATTTTGAAGGGTCTAGACTTGTAGGGAAGTTGAAAAGTGTTCTAAAAGTCAGTAAGAAAGGTGGTCTAAAATTTAGAATGGAACGTGGTCTAAAATTTAGTAAGAAAGGTGGTCTAAAAGTTCCTGAGAATTTTAAAAAGTGTTCTAAACTTTCAGGGGATTATAACTCTACTTTAAAACAAATTGGAAAAAAATGCCGGGTTACCATGCGATTCGCATCATTCGCTCAATTATGAATTTAAAGTTACTCTCGAGTTTGGGCTTAAAAAAGCAATATATTGGGTTGCGCGAAGATAAAATTAAACTTAAAGCCCTTCTCTAAAAAAATCGACGTGTTTGATTGAAAGGAAGCAGTACCTGGTGCTCTCCTTTAACAAAAGATAATGGAGCGCGTTAAGAGTCGAGTTACTTAAAGTCTAAATCCTCTATTCTCGATTATTCAATCGGAATTGGTAATAGGATTACAGGAAACTAGTCATCTACGAAGAATGGGTCTATTTTATCTTTTTTTTTTTTTTTTTTATTCGTATTTAATTCGTTTAAAAACACGTCAGGGGCCAAACGGACACGCGGCTAATGCCTGTAGTAATTCACCAAGGTTACCTTTTGAGATATTTTCAAAAGGGGTTTTTTTCTTCGTAAGAATAAGTGGGATTTTTTTCAATCTAACGATTTGAGGCGTCGGAGCGTGAAATGCTTATTCGAAGAATTTATAAGACCTTTAATACCGGTATACGCAAAAAAGAAACCAAGATTTTGTAGAAAAAAAATGATGAAATTCCGTAAAGGGATTCCGAAACAATAGCAAGATTCTAAATATCTCCTTGGATTTAATATTATGTTGTCAAAATTTCCAAATTTTATATATTTGGGTGGACTACTTTTTAATTTTTTAAGAAACTTCAAAATTAAAATCCCCCCCCCCCCCAAAAAAAACTCGATTTCAAATTTAAAATAGTTTATTTTGGTTAAAATTTATTTACAATCGCGAAGGCTAGATCGACTAATACATTCAGATAGGAAAAGGATAAAATTACGTGCCAATTACCCTCAATTTAATTACTTTCACGAAATAGACCGAAGATTATGTTCCAGAATGTTCGAGAATCAGTTAACAGCTGCCTCTGTACAACCATATTGATGCATATATAAGTGAAGAACATATATAAGAAAGGAAAAGGGATATTAATGCATGCACACTAATAGATATTATAAAAGAAGTGGTGGATGCGACATCTTGTTCGAATGTTGCTCAATACGTCACGAAATCACGTGGCGTTAAGGTTATACTAGGCAGTTATTTCCGTTTTCATAAAACGCTAGGGGTCAGAGGGCTCAGAAATCAATCAGGAGAGACCCGATCTTGAGAGCTGGAATGGATATAGAAGAAATAAGCTCAAGAAATGCTCGGTGCTCACGAGCCCTATGAGCTTTACAAGCTATTACGTAACTTATGATGTCGACTACAACATGCCCTAAGTAAACTCCTTCTCTTTTATGATAGCAACTGTTCCTTCCAAGTTATATTTCAATCTTTAGCCTCGAGGTCAATAGACAAAACTTTGCCCCGTACTGTTTAGGAACTATATAATACCTAATATTTGAATTACAATATTTCCTTTTCGCCCCCCTTTTAAGTAAAGCATTATTCTCTGCGATTTTGCTTTCTCATTTGAGTGGAAATCGTTTTAAACTGGTATCCGTCGGTAATGATTCGACCCCGACCAAAACCAGCCGGGTTGAGGTCTTGAGGAAAGTTCGAAAAATGTACATTTAAGTGTTTCTCGTTGTACTTGTATTAGACGAACGAGTTTCTATTCCCGATCTTTTACCGTTTCGGGTGAACGATAAAGACACCACGAAAAGAACCTTTCTTTTTCGATTACAAGAATCAGACAAGAAGAAGGAAAAACCACACTAGAAATTATACTTTTTTTTACCATATATTTTGTTGATCCTAAAGTTCTGAACTTAAATGGGTAATGGAATAAGAAAGTCGACTGTCTTCTTAACGATAATCTCTTAAGGCTATCGATGATATATATGGACTAGTTTTTAAAGGGAAAATGAAACTTAAAATTAATAATTTCCAGGCGACGATATCCTTTAATGGAAATATAGTTAATGTTATACGTGAAATTTTTGTAAAATAATTGGCAAAAATATGAATAGGATTAAAGCTCTCGTAACATTTATCAACTAAACCCAAAAGAAAATGCGCCAAAAATTCAGCTTAAAGGCCTAGGATTACTTCTGCCTGTCACCCTGGAAACAAGCTCGCCCTCCATGCTTTCTCTTGCCACGCTACCCAATAGGAGGCTCAGAAGGTGAGCCAACTTCCAGTGAAACAAGCAGATGATAGGCAGAAGAAATCCTAGGCCTTTAAAGGACAACAGACGAGGAATTCCAAAGATCTAAGATTCTGAGCGTAAAAAATAGGCCATAAAAACTATTCCAAACAAATATACTTGTGTTATATTAAGAAAAAGTCGCCGGAAGATTTCTTGAATTCTTTTTCAAATAACAACCCAGGCTCGAAAACCTCCTTCATTGCCCCTTTAAACAATTGTTTTCACCTCATCATTTTTCTTTAACCTAAGGGTAATTTATAAATTTTTCAGTATATATCAAACGAGTAAAAACAAAAACAGCGAAAATATATTCGAACTTTCGTTGTAAATCGACCGATGCAGATTTCGTGGTGGAGATATAAGAATCTAAGGAATTTATATAGGTATATCTAGATACTTGAGAATCTTGCGTTTCGATACTGCGCAATTTAAAGGGTGAATGCAACCTAACAAGTGATCGTTTAAATAGGCCTAATCCAACAGTAAAAAAATTAGAAACAAATTTTAAACTAGAAATAAATTTAAAACTTACCCTTACTTAGCTTTATTCATGGAGATCCTGCGTTCTCCATATAAGGACCATCGATCAATGCCATTGGTTGGTAGTCCTTATATAGCTAAGCCTATTATGATGGTAAGTTTTAAATTTATTTTTAGTTTAATATTTGTTTGTAATTTTTTAGGCTTATTTAAACGAAAAGGAATTGTTAAAAATTACTTGTAGGTTGCATTCTCCCTTTAAACAAATACCGGTTGATTGTTATAATAGTAAATATTTTTATAATATTTTGGTTAAGCGATGAGGTCGCGATTTCAAAACAGGAATAAATATCAATACTTCGATTTGAGCGACTATTTTTTATCCCATATGATGTTTAACATTGCGTATTAATCCGCCACAGGTTTAGTTATATTATTCGCGATCTGATCTTGAATAAAAGTTAAATCTGAATAATATATTCGTCGAAATACGAGTTGTTTATTAATAGTTATTATTATCTTCAACGAATCGTAACATTCCCACAAACAATGATCCGTTATTTTAATTCGCGTATGTTATAAACAGGTTTTTTTGGGAAAATGAAAATAGTAATTTAAATACTATTCTTGTTTTTATCTTTTTAAAACGCGACCTTGCGTCGTTCGTGTCACATCTTCGCTCGTATATACTTCCGTAGTTTTACGGGAGAGTGATTTTTAATTTTCGTATTTCTAATTTAAATTGTTTTGGTTTTTATTATTTTAGCATGCTGGGAACGACACCCTTGGTGGCCACGGCTCCCATGCCTTCTTGCGTCATGAAGATTCTTGTTGGCTCCATGGATGACGGTTACGTCGCCGAGAATGTTAAAATAGGAGATCAGTTGACCTTATCCATTCAGATTGATTATCAAGGTAGGTTTCGCTGGTCTAAATTAAGATTGCAATCTGACCACTCTTCTAATATTTTGTCATTTTTCCTATACTTTCAATATGTTCCTATAATTTCGACCATTTTCCTATATTTTCCTTTTTTTTTTCATTTCTTTAGTATACTTCTCGTTTCCACTGCACGTTTTTTATAAAAATGGCGTTCCTATAGTTTCAGTAATTCTCCTATATTTTTATATAATTTTAGTAGTAGTTCTCCTATATTTTCCTATAATTTTAGTAATTCTCCTATATTTTCCTATAATTTTTGTTGTAATTCGCCTATATATTCCTATAATTTTAGTAGTAATTCTCCTATATTTTCCTATAATTTTAGTAGTAATTCTCCTATATTTTCCTATAATTTTAGTAGTAATTCTCCTATATTTTCCTATAATTTTAGTAGTAATTCTCCTATATTTTCCTATAATTTTAGTAGTAATTCTCCTATATTTTCCTATAATTTTAGTAGTAATTCTCCTATATTTTCCTATAATTTTAGTAGTAATTCTCCTATATTTTCCTATAATTTTAGTAGTAATTCTCCTATATTTTCCTATAATTTTAGTAGTAATTCTCCTATATTTTCCTATAATTTTAGTAGTAATTTTCCTGTAATTATGTGGTAATTCTCCTATATGTAGAATTACTCTTATAATTTTCCTGCATGTAGAATTAGTCGTATAATTCTAGTATATGTTAAATTTTCCTATATTTCATCATTTTGGAGTTTTTGGAGTGGTCACCATGAGAATCTCTATAATACGAAAAATATAATAAAATAAATCTCGTATTGCAGAGGTTTACGGTATGAAGGTGACCAATTGTATGGTCAGGGATGGTTTAAACTGGGGAGAACAACCATTGATCAACACGGATGGATGTCCAGTCGACCAAGACATCTTGGGACCTTTCGCTTACAGTCACAACAAAACTTTGGCTACCGTTACATTCCAAGCTCACAAGTTTCCTTACACCGCTTCCGTCTACTACCAATGTAACGTTAAACTTTGCTTGAAGGCCGGAGGAGGATGCGACGATGTTGTAAGTTTAAACGAAAAAGTTACCATCATCACCATTCGGTGAACTAAAATTTACATAATTTTTAAATTCTCAACAGCCTCCGGATTGCGACCCTAACGGAATCAACTTGAGAAGACGTAAACGTCAAACTGGGGACGATATTGAGAAAAACGGCAATCTGAAAGAACTTCGCGATTTGGACCAAGACGTCAAAGATTTGAGCGTCGATGTTTATTCGGGACTCTACGTCAACGAAGCCGAGAACAACGAAGCGGACGGTAAGAAATTAGAAAGGGTTAAAGGTTGAAGGGTAAAAGTTTAAGTTCCTTTTATTAATCTTTATCGCAAATGTAATTGTCGCGCGCAGAAGAATCCGTGGCTTCCAAAAATAAACAAGCGGATGACGATTTTTGCGTTTCGACGAGAAAGTTCGCGATTGGTATCGCGATCGCTGGCGTTCTCCTTATGTTGGCCGTTATGCTATTGGTGGCCTGCATCTTGCATAGACGTCGTAGAAGGAAGGGAGCCAGTACTTCCGGTAGTTCAATCTATTCCGGTCCTTATTCTAATCACGCTTATAGTCGGGATTAAAACTCATTATTCCTTAAAAAAAAAACGCCAATTTCAAGAGAATGACCAGACTTTTAATTCCATAAAAGCGTAAACGTTATTCGTTAATTTGACTTTTGAACGCGAGTGTGGCGAGGCGTGTTGTAAACGAACTAAAAGACATTTGATTGGGCAGCGTCCAAAATGTGGTTTTTTATTAATCCCGGTTTAATTAAAAAAGAATAAGGGGTGAATAATTTTATTAAAAAATTTGTGCAATGTTCAAATCGCGATGTTAGGCCTATTATTTTGACTTTTATATCAACCCAAAACCGGTGTTTTGGTTTTAAACAACGCCACGTTTTTGGAACGAAAACTTTTTAACTACTTAAGTTTCCTATATTGTCTGACGGACAGATTCTTATAGCGAAACACTACGACACGGTAACACGAAAATGCGAAAAAAATATTGTTATTATCAAGTTAGTCTACTACCAGGCTATTGATTGCAACTTAAGCCCCTAAAATTTGGTTTTAAGAAAAACCTAAATAGCTTTTTTTCATTAGAGAATAATAATTACACTAGTTAATTAGTTAAATTACCACTTAAAAATTGGCGTCACGTGGTATTTTCTTAGAAAACAAAACTTCCCCCACCGTTCCACTTAATTAAAAAGATTTTCTAATAATACTAGTGATTCTGATCTCGAAATTGATCGCGTAGAAACTTCTTTGGTGCCAAGAAAAATTAACAAAACACAAAAAAAAAAACACACAAGAAAAAAAAATCGCATTATTTTTACATTAATTTCATTTTAAATTAATTTAAATTAGATTTTCAACTTCTAACTTAAAAAAAAATCTTTATTGTTAAGTTTTACAAAAAATGGTTACCGGTGCTAAAGTATATAAATGAAAATAATATTTTAAACGTTTTTAAATTAATCGGTGGTATTTATTAATTAGATATTTTAAAAGTAATTTAACTTTCCACATTGGAAAAGTTTTGTTTTTTCCAACCTCTGGGCCCATTTCTTAAAGGGAAAATATTATGAATTATGAAATGAAACTCGAGTATCGTTTATTTTCGGAATCACCGTGCCAAAAAAACTTTTTGATAATAATTGGATATAATTTTATTAAAATGGTCTGACGACTTTGCTCTGGCCCGAATTTATCCTGAAATTAAATCCTTAACCCTACCCAGAATTTTAATTATTAATTAAGCACATAAAGTCGCCTTAAAATTGTTTAAATATTAATATATTCATAATTTTGAGGCGCAGATTCTGAAAATAAATTTTAAAAGTTGTTTCATTTCCGTTCGTAACTTAATTTTAAAATTCTTACAAATTCGATAATCAAATTTAATTCAGACAATATTTAGTGAGATGGTTCTATATAATTATATTTTCTTAACTAACTTTTTTTTGGCTAATATTTATATTATTAATGTCTTGAAATTATGAAGGAAAAAAAAAACTAATTTTACCCAAAACACGAGTCCTACTGTTTTTTAAAAGTAGAACAAGCCCAATGAGGCAGCTATTAGCAAAATATTGTAATAATATTTGTTCCCCCCCCTCCCAAAAAAACCCCATTTTGTTCATAGATTAATTTACTCGTAGTAGTTAAACTTTTTTTTATTGTGTTTCGTTCATTATCCCTTTGTTTTTGTTTTTATTTTGTGTATAATGTCAACCTAGCTAGGGTTTAAATACCCTATAACGCCCTTATCCCAAAACCCCGTCCATATTTTTTAGCCACACCTAAAATAATTTGGGAGTGGTGGCTTGTCCATTTATTTTTAACCACTTTGCGTGGTTCGTATAATTGTTTCTAATATTTGAGGGATTTTTACAATTGAAAAAAATACTCTAGGACCAGTTAATACCGCGTTAAGAAAAGGGTGTTTAAAAACTAAAAAGTTATTATTATTAATTAATTATTATTATTATTATTATTTTGGTTGTGTTTACGCGTTTTATTCACGTTAATTTATTTTAACTATTTAACCAATCGCGCACTTAATCGCTTTAAATTAATTCATAATTGACCTCTCACACACTTTTCGTTCGCGCTTTTTGGTATTTTAAAATTGTCATACACAGAGGGGTCGGACACTTGACATTTTCGTTGTTCTTGATTTTAAGATCTTTTCTGATTTTGACTGAGATTTCAAGAATCTCAAGTTATCGAGATTCTTAGAGTAAGATTTCTGAAATCTCCCAGTCTGTTACAAGATTTCGAGATTTTTAAACTGAACTTTTGAGATTTTAGAGAGCTATCGAAAACTTTAAACCAAGATTTTGAAAATTTTCAATAATCTCGAAGTCTTGTATTTCAAGATTTCAAGATATTTAAAGGAGATTTTGGTATTTTGAGATTTTAAACACAGATTTTGAGATATAAGTGTTAGGTCAATATTTCTGTATTTTGAGATTTTAAATTTTGGACAAAGTGTACTTAAGAATAGATGAATCTATTCTTGATAAATTGGATCTTGAAGAATGCCCGACCCGTCGTCATACACTCATAAAAACAGGGTTTGGTTCAATTAATAATATTTGAAGCGTTATCATCACTGCCAGCAACAAAAAATTACTGCCATTTTTAAACGAAAAAAACCTCGTTAGGGTAAATATAAATCTAGTACACATGATCACGTATACATGTAAGTTTCTCTTAATTTAAATACGAATCTACTAATGAACACTATCGCGTATGGCACCCCGTTTAAATCACAATGACTTACGGTGCATTAATATTTAATAACATTAGGCCTAGCGGCTTTACTTTATTCATCTTTAATATTTTCTTACGAATCCCTTATATCTTGTGTACAGATTAATATTTGTTTCTCGATCGCGATGATTTTTGGAAAAATAAAAATAAAACAATTGATCTTAATTATATTTTTCTCTGATATTGTTTTAAATATCCTAATGTTTGTTTTAATTTTTGGTTTAGCATCTTGGCAACGAAGATTCAAATGTCAAATTCGTGATCACGTGATGCGCGTAGCCAAAGCAAGTAAGTAACTAGAAGAGCGTGAGTGTCTTTCCCGCCCGAAACTTGAGATCCTCCTAGGTTTTGTAAGCTAACGCATGCGTTTCATCAGATTCAGTCTTCAGAAGTTCAGATCATGTGATCTTGCAGCGCCATTTTGTCAACGAAAGTGAACTTGCTAAGTTAGTCCCGTGATTGTAGTGAATTTCTTTCGGCCGTTTTAAAACAGTTTTTTTCATTCCTTCGAAATTATTTCGTTAAAGAGGACCTAATTAACTCATCTTGAAGATAAATTGGGCCTAATAATGCAAGTAGTGTTTTATTAACCAAATTTAGTTGAAAACATGAGCTGGGGGTGTGTCTTACTCGTACTGCGGTAATGGCTGATCCTAACCCTCTTCCTACGGCCTCGTGGCCATATATCTTCACCGTGGTTGAAGAATAGGCTGACATGGAAAAATCTAAGTCGTATTTATATACTTGAACAAAGTTCAGTAAAAAGTCGTCGTTGCTATCCTAATTCGAATTAATACGGAAAAAGGCAAGGTGCTGTCAATTCACAATGAAGCCAAGGCCCGATTCTGAAACCATAGTTCTTTTCGTTTTCGAAGTTTCTCCAAGAGTCCAAGGAGCATAGAGCAAGGCTTAGGTAATAATACCAAATTTGAATATGGCAGGAATTGCCTCAACCGACCCCCAACAAATAACGATAGTTTTGCACCAATTAAGACTTTGTGAGTTGTGAAAAAAATTTAAAAATTCTCCATCCAACGAAATTTTGAGAAAAAATAGTTTTTTAAAATCCCGCAGATTACAGCATTGTGCTGCTGAATGTTTAATTGTTAGACATCAGCACCACAATGATGTAATCTACGGGATTTTAACTAATTACGACATTCTCAAACTTTTGCTGGTCAGAGAATTTGTAGATTTTTTTTTTTTTTTTTTTTTTTTTTGTACTCACACGGTGCAACCCAACCTACTCTGAATTTTTAAAGTAGAAATTTGAAAATTTCAAATAAGTTTTACTCAAACTTCCGTTAGTCGAAGATTTTTTAAAACATTTTTCTGAACTCCCCAGTCTATAACCATGGATATTTTGTGGGGGTTAGAGATCTCCCCTTAAAGGCTTATAAAAATTTTTTTTCTGAAATTTTATTAAGAATCAAATGACACAAATGGTTTCAATAATTTTTATTTAAAGTTTGAAACCATTAAATTATTGGAATAGCTAATTATTTCGTACATTGGTCCTTAAATTTTCTTCTACATTGATAACTTTAATACGTTAGAAACTACTTTCCCACTCGAACTCGCCAATCCAACTAAATATTTTTACGATACTAATAACTTAAAAAAATACTAAAGGATATACGCGTAGATTCGAGAACCCTTTCACAAAATAAACACCGTAGAAACAAAATACAAAACTCTCGCTCTTTAATCTAAATAATAGCGAATTTAAAATGTGGATATATCTATCCTTCTTCCAACTCTAAATCTATGATACTTTGCTGAAAATAAGTCTGTTCAACTTTGGCACAGAGCTTGACCAAATTTTGATATCGTTCGACGATTCGAGATAGTGAGTTATCGGGTAACGGCGTTTGAAGTAACGTAAATAAATGACCGAAGACGAGAGCGTCCAACTCTGTTGGTCTGAAAATAACGTAAAAAACATTTTAAATTTGAATCTTTGCTCATTGTACTTTATCGTGAATCTTACTTATCTCCGAAGAAATAGTTCTGTTGACCCAATCTTTCGGATAAAGCGTGACAACAAATGTCAACTTGGCTGTAAACCTAAATGATTGAACGTTATTAATTTATTATCGATACAAATTTGATGAACTTAAAATTATCGTACCTCGTCCAAGCTTTTCTTTAGCCAATCTAAACACGCTAACTGAGATCGAACGGTGTATAATTTTTTCCAGCATAAAAACTGACGTAGCGGCCAAGGGTAAACTGAACCATGCCGCGCTTTAGTTATCTGAAATTTTAAAAGCAATTTAATGTAAAATCATAACTTGACCATCTTAAACGAACAAACGTACTTCGTTGTAAGTTTCTTTATGATTCCACGTTATATATAGCTGACGAATCATATTTTAATTAGATCATTTGAGAATTATCTTTATTTTCAAATTCAACTTGTAACTTACCTCGGCGTTATGCAATATCGCGTTAATTAGTGACATGTAAGCTCTCATATCCGCTCTTTGAGATAAATCCAAATGATCGCTTAGGCGAATACCCTATAGAACAAATAATAATATAGTTAATTATATATAATTATTTGTAATTTAAACTTACTTTAGCATTCACAAAGCCGACTATCGGATCCATCTCGGCGATTACAATTTTTCCACACTTTATAAAAGGAACTTTACCTAAAATTAAATCGACAAATTAAATATTAACACTTTTAATATACAAAAAGGATAAAATGATTACCTGAAGGTGACATTTCCTCGGCGTTAGCTTTCATTTCAACTTTAAAGTTGAGCGAACACATTTTTAGAAAAGCTTGAACGCTTAAACATACGGCTCTATCTGGTAGTAATATTTGCTCGGCTGAAACATATACTTAAATTAATTTGAATTTGATTAGAGATTTAGTTACTGCGGGATTAATATCAAACCTTCCAGAGGTTGGAATAATCTTGCATCTTCTGGCCATGGTTCAGATACTATAAAATTAAGTTTAGTTTTGTTAGATGAGTCATGTGGACTTGGTTAGGTTCGATTACTTACCACCCAATTCAACGGCTATAGATTCGGTTAATAATACGGAAGGCATGTTTATAATTTAGAACAGTTAAACGACTCAAATTATAGCGCAATATTTACATAAGCCTCACCCTTCTTTAATTCTGATCTATTTTGAGACGAAACAATAGTATACAAGTCTGAATATATGTTTAAAATAAGATAAATATTGACCCCAACCCAAAAGGTCGTATGACTTGTATCCGTTCTGAACACCGACTTGTGGCCTAAATATGATTTAAATAATAAAATTTAGTTCTTTTAATATAATATTATCCTGAGATTTTATGTTAATTTAAAATTATTGCAGATGAAGAGCTCTTATAAAATTATTAAGATGTTGTGTTTAAATTATCTATTGATAGGTGGCGCCAGTTACTTTCACCTTATAAGATTTAGTAAGGCGGTATTTTTGAATTGGGGCTATGTTATCATTGACAAAATGTGTTATTTTGTCCATGATGTTATGATGCAAGTCTACGTGGGGTCAAAATTATGATAATTTAGATCATTATCTACAAAATTAAGCAAAGAAATACTTGTTTCTTTAAACCACCAGGAAGGCATTCGCGTCGTAAGAAGGGAAAAAAAATTTGTTCGTTAGTGAAACCTTTATTCTAAATTAAATCTGATAATTTAATAATTAGAGCATTAATTATTTATCCACGCCTGAACACAGTTACTGATATAGTAAGCCTTGGCTTATTCTCAGACTCACTCAGAAAATTTCCTTAAGAACTAAGCTGTTCCGATAGATTGATTTGGTTCTGGATCTTGAAAGTTACCGCCCATCCCTGAACAACATCCCCGTAAGATTAATGATGGTTACATATTTATGATAACGTAAATTCGTCGTATAAAAGTAATTTTCGTGACGTAGTTAGAGTAAAATAATTATGAGCAAATGATTATAAGTTGATAATTTTTAATTTATTCTAAACAAATACAATGATGCGATGGTTTTTGTCGGTGGATCCGTTATTTTTCTATACAATTTATTTTTAATTCACTCCCTAGGCAGTGAAGTGTACCTTAACTTCATTTTGGTTTTAAAAGAAAAAACCAAACGGGTTCAAAAATAAAGGAAGGGAAATTTTTATTTTTCTTAAATATAATTTAATATAAGGAGTTAAACTGGGGGCACAAATAACGAATACCAGTAATATAAACAAAATGACTGGAGTAAAAAAAAATATAATAATTAACCGGGTTAATTACTCTATTCGCGTAATCAATTTTATTCCAAAAATATTTTTTTAATTATTCCGAGAAATTAAGAGTATAGAGGGGGGGTTTTAATTAAATCCCTTGTAACACATTTAATGATTTTAATCAACAAAAAAATTAATACGCTATGAAAAACGGCAGTGTTTTTATTACAGGAACTGATATATATATTTTTTGCTACGATTAGCTCTAAGCTCGGAAAAATCTCGATTTTTGTTAAATGGTTTTGTACAGAAAGATGATTAATATCTCGAAATAATTAAAAAATTATATTTAATTGTGTTAATTTAAGTTAAAATGATGGGTTTTCATGATAATGTTAAGCATTTACGGATTATACGGGCTGTTTTGTTCGAAAAACCAATTTCATTCGAGTTTTAAAGCCTCTTTTTATCTTAATTTATTTTTAAATTCCGGATTAAAGGAGGGAGGTGTTTTGAAATTCGTATTAAAATGAACGACATGAACAAATAACACTATGCCTTCACCAGTTTTTTGTTTCATATTTTTTTTTTCTATTTCAAAATTTCAAAATATAGTTTTAGATTTAAATCTTTTTACTAAAATTTATTTTCTATTTTATTGGCAATTTTTTTTACTTTACTTCATTCGATATTTTTTAATACAAAAAATTTCTTGACATTTCTTACTATCACAATGAAACGCTGATAATCTTAAAAATAAATATATTTAATCTGTAATTGAATAATTTGTACCTTAGTCGTATTCTAATTCTACAAACAGACCAGCGTTAAAAAAATAACCTTTTTAAGCGCTTAAAAAAAGCTACATCGAAACAAAAAGGTTGATATATTTTAATTAGCGGATAAAATTGAAATTTTTAAATTCACGGCAATTCCATGAATTAATTTATGGTAACATGAATGTATCGCTGTATCCTTAGCCTTTCTATCATGTTGTCATATCGTCTGAAGCAAATCAGCCAATCAGAACAGCGAGTGTTGTGAATTTGCTAATCTGAGAACTATAGTTGACAAATGGTCCCAATTATACGGATAAACTTGTTAGAAGATAATCTCGAACTCTTAAATGAATTCTAGATGGTACGAAGTCAATCCCATCCCTGAATAACTATGCGCTTTTAAAAACTATCACCAAGTCTCCCTGTTGGTCGAAGTCGAAAAACTGGTGTTATTTCAGACTGGGATCAACACCTTAGCAGATGACAAAAACTTGAATTTGACTCGTTTTGTTCCCAAATAAAATTTTTATACAATTATATATTCATGATAGCGTAAACTAATTAATGCTAAAAAATTATTCAACTTTAATTCCTCTAATTTAAAATAAATACCTTCTTGGCACACGATCAAAAAAATTGCCAATAAAAACGGTTAATAAATTTTCAATTTCTTTTTAAAAAAATCCGAAAAATTAATTTAAGCGCGAATATTACAATCTTTAACAGTTCAACCTTTTGTTTTTTTTTTTTTTAGATCTTAACCCTCGTTATTATTTTTCATTATTTTATTTTTCGTTTTAAAATTCTACAAAAATATGTCCTATTTCTCTCAGTTATTTTTTAATTTACTCTCTACCAAGAACATTTTTATTTGATAGTCGTCAAATAACAACTTTTTCATTGTATTTATTTTTTTTTTTCTCTCAAAGTAAATATAGGCAAAGCCAAATAGCTATGGCCACTCCAATCTATTAGTAGAAATATTTTTTATTTATTTTTGGTTTTATATTTTTTTTAATATCTGGGGAATTTTTATATATTTAGAAACAAATTTTGGTTTTCCTTTTTTTTTAAAAAGGTTGTACTACAGTTTTTGGTTATAAGGCGCTATGTAAATTTTATTTAAATTTATTCAAAAATTATTTAAAATAACTTTAAAAATGATTAAATCGGGAGATTTATATATAAGGGGATAAATGTGAGTTTAAAATATTAAAAAAAGTATATAAAATTCTGTTAATCTTTTTTATTATATATATATTTATTTAGTTGTATTTTTTTTCCCTTAATACTGCTAAAAACGTGTTTTTTCTTTGAGGTAGATGGATAAGGGTCTCAAATTTAATATAAATTATTAAATTATTGTTTTAAATCTCGCGATAAATTAAAAAAAAATGCTAAATCCCCGTTTTAATTTTAATTAAAAGTTATTTTAAATAATTTTGATTAATTTATGATAAATTTATGGCGCCTTTTTGGTAGGTGAGGAAGTTTTTTTTTTTTTTTTTTTCAATATATATATTTTTATTTATAGAATCTTTCTGTATTTTTGGAGAGAGCATTTTCTGCTACAATTTTGTTTTTAAGAGGGATTTTTGGGAATTTATTTTACTTCTAAATCTTTTTATATATAGGCCTTACCCGAAACCACCGATTTTGGTGTGAGTTTTTATATGTGAAGCACCATTTTCATAAGACAATTTTTTGGACTAATATTTTTTCATCAACGTAGTAATTTTTATTTCTTTATATAAAAAAGTAAACGATTTTATTTCGTAGTTTTCGTAAAATTGAGGGGAAATAATTCAAATTTAACTATTTCGTAATTTCTATTATCTCGTTGTAATCGTAGCTTTGCTAAATATATGTTTTTAAAGGTCAAATCTTATTTAAAATCACGATTAAGGCGTGGATTCATATAGAGTTCAATTCTAGCTTTAAAATGACACCAATTACGTTAAAATCGGTTTATAAATAAAAAAGTTACAAAAATCTATGATGACGTCACAATGGAAACTTTTCCACGAAATTAATTATCTTTAAAACGTTGTAGCTTCTATAAATATCAACCGATTTGTACGAACTGCATCTCGTATTGAAGCTTGTTTCAAACACTATACGAATATGTTACGTAAAAACCGGTAATTAGATTAAGAAATTTAAAAATATCATGACGTCACGAGAGAAATTTTCTACAAAAAATTAATTTTCGAACATTAATAATTTCTTTATTTATTGACCGATTTGAACGAACTTGATCTCATTTTGAAGCTTATATTAAGCGCTACATGAATCGGTAACCGTATTTTAAACTGAATTGATTCTTAACCAAATTTACAATATTTTTTTCGAATGAAACGTGATATTAAAATTTTGTAACTGAGAAATGTGAAGGGAGATTGAAATTTTATTACAATGAGAAACCTGGAACGATGAAAACAATTCTCCTTATTTTTATTTTTTTTACAACCAGTTATTTTTTCTATAAAAAAAACCTAAAAATTAAACCTTAATTAAAATAAATCACGAATAAAAAGAGGGGGACATCGGTTTTTTATCTTTTAACACGCAACGAGTGAGGGGGGGATGGGGAGAGGGGATATTGGTGCGAATATAAATAAGTGATAACTGTTTTACAATCTGAAAATTAATTCAGAAACAGGGGGGGGGGTAAATTTTTAAAGGGAGGGTAAAATGTGTGTAAAAAAGTTTTCATGGCAGTAATGTAATTTTTTTGTTACTTTTTCTTGAAAGATCCATTTTTTTATAGTTTTTTTTTTTTTCCTTAAGGATTTTAAAATCCACGTATTTTTAAATATTCTGTCCATTTCTATTTACAAAACCCCTTTGGATCTTTTATTTTTTAAGATATATAATATTTATATATAATAATATAAAGTACTTAAAACTAGAACTTGGAATTAAAAATTCTATGCCGATATTTTTCTCTTCAAGTTAACTTTTCTCTTCATTTTCATCATTATTTCTATACAAGGTAGTTTTTTCTAATGAGATTATTTAAAAAATCTTATAATAATCCCATTATTTTTATCACTTTTAATTATAACCCATTTTTATCTAATAATATTTCTCTTAATATTTTTTACATTAAATCGGGAACAAAATGAAAATTGTGCATTTGTTACGGTATATCTTTCGGGAGATGTTTATTTTTTAAATTCTTAGTTCTTTCTTTCCCGCAACTTTTAATCCTTTTTTATGAAAGATTAATTAAGTCGCACACTTAGTCTTATTGCTATCACACTTTTCCTAATTTTTAAAAATTCTTCCTTAATTTTTAATATTTTTAATTAAAAAAATTTAAAATATTTAAATTTTTAAAATTTTAAAACCGTTGTTAAATTTAAAAACCGGTGTTTGATTTAAAATTTAAAAACCGTTGTTTAATTTAATAACCGGTTTTGAATTTAATAACCGGTTTTGAATTTAATAACCGGTTTTGAATTTAATAACCGGTTTTGAATTTAATAACCGGTTTTGAATTTAATAACCGGTTTTGAATTTAATAACCGGTTTTGAATTTAATAACCGGTTTTGAATTTAATAACCGGTGTTTAATTTAATAACCGGTGTTGAATTTAATAACCGGTTTTGAATTTAATAACCGGTTTTGAATTTAATAACCGGTTTTGAATTTAATAACCGGTTTTGAATTTAATAACCGGTTTTGAATTTAATAACCGGTTTTGAATTTAATAACCGGTTTTGAATTTAATAACCGGTTTTGAATTTAATAACCGGTTTTGAATTTAATAACCGGTTTTGAATTTAATAACCGGTTTTGAATTTAATAACCGGTTTTGAATTTAATAACCGGTTTTGAATTTAATAACCGGTTTTGAATTTAATAACCGGTTTTGAATTTAATAACCGGTTTTGAATTTAATAACCGGTTTTGAATTTAATAACCGGTTTTGAATTTAATAACCGGTTTTGAATTTAATAACCGGTTTTGAATTTAATAACCGGTTTTGAATTTAATAACCGGTTTTGAATTTTAATAGATTTTAAAAATTGAGAAAAAAATTTCAAAACGAATCCTTTTAACTTTAAATCACTGGGAAAAGATCCAAAACAAAAGTTTCTACTGATGTTTTTTTTTTATTTCAATTAATTTAATTAATATCTTGGCTGGTTATTTTTTTCTCAAATATGTACATTTTTTTAAATATTTTAAATTAGCGTTTTAAGCTCAGGTACTAAACACAACTTTAGCAGCCCCCTTTTTTTTAAATTACAAAACCACCACATTTTTTTTAAAACCCCATTTTTATTAAATTTTAATTTTGCTTTTTTTAATATTTATTTTTTTTATTTAAAAACCTTAATATCTCTTTATAAGGACGATGTTTTAACTTTTTTTCTTCTTTTAAAAAGACAAACAATGAAAATAATCTGCCCCGAAAAAAAAAAACCAAAAAAAAAAAAAATTATAATAATATAATTATAGACAAGAAAATAATTTACACAAATATGAGAATCGGAATTTTTCTTCTTTTATTTTGAATGAATCGGTGGTTTTCGCGGTATTTTCTTTTCTGCTCTTTTTTGATTGGTTTGTAGAAAAAGTTGGCGTCTGCCATGTACTTCGTTGATTGGCTGTTTTAAACGCTTTTTAAACTTTTTCCCGCCATTTTTTTTTTTTTTTTTTTTTTTTTTTTTTTTTTTTTCGTCGAAAATTGTAGAACCACTTTATTTCTCGCGGCGCGAAGCGATGTTTGTCTTATGTTGTTTCAGTTAATGTAATATACCCAGATGAAAATAAGATTTCTCATTTCATAGCCGACGATTCTTTCGTTTGTTTCTATGTCTCTTAGTTTTTATGTTTATAAATAATCAAAATTTGTATTTGTACACATCTCCCCCTATTTTTTAACGCGTTTCATAATTCCTAGACGCGACTTGGGGCGCGGTTATTTATCTTGATGTTAATTTGTTTAAGAATGAAATCGAAAAAGGCATTTTTTGTTGGGAAAAAACTCTTTTATCGACTGTTCTTTTTTTGTTTTCCTTGATGTTGTTTTTTATCATATTTAAAATTAGGAAGCTATTATTAATTTAACCGGGTTTTTAAATATTTCTCCATGTTTCAGACATCAGTTGAAAATAATTCTTTGTGCAACGCCGGGAACTCTAAATGAGGTTGGGAACGCCTAAATTTGGCAAGGGCTTCCATATGTAGCACGCTTAATTCTCGTAGAGACGGCAGTTTACTTATAAGAACGTCAAATACGCGAACGTCACCTTTTATGGGCATCTTGTGAGTGCGGTCAAGTTCGAATTTAAGCGATTTCATGATCGCTTGATTCAACCGTTGAATTTCTGACACTCCACGTAAACCGACACGATCTAAATTTACACAGGGAAAAGAGAAAACATGACTAAGGCTTAGTAAAAACTTAACATTTCACTATTCCTTTAATCAAATATAAACATTTCACTATCCCTTTAATCAAATATAAACATTTCACTATCCCTTTAATCAAATTAACTCAATTAAGATCAGTTCACCCATAATAGTGGACCGGAAATTAATATATCTTGGACTCAGCCTCGTTTAATGTACTTCCTACTCTTTACTGAAAATCAAATTGACCAACTATAAGAGTCAATAAATTTACCCATGTACTCTTCTTCCTTATTGGCTTGCCCATTGAATAGATTTCGTTAAGGGGTTCTAGTGGTAGAATTTCTAAGGCGCCAGGCATCTCCCCGCAATCCGTGGTCTATCTTTTATACTATGTAGATTTTTCTAATAGCTACATAAATATTTCCTGACCCAAACCCCAATGGGATTCTAAAATGTTGACCAAATGGGCGTTTAATTTAGTTATACTGACATGGACCATGAAAGTTCAAGTGATTCTGTCACTATAAATATATTATAATTCAGGCACGCAATAAAAAAAAATTAGGACACTTGCGCTTTCAATTTTCAATAGGTTATAAAACTTAAACTCCATAGAAAATTTAGTTTTATCCAAGATCCAAATGTCATAGAACTTACCTGGCGAAAGTAGCACGAAGGCGGAAAATAGTGCCAACTCCGTTTCCGTTAATTTAAGCTCCGCTACACATTTGGCGTATTCGAAGGCGCAGGCAACTAACTTCATTTCCGTCGTTTCGCCCGCTGAAAATTCAAAGGTTAACAAATGATATAATTATATTTTGAAAGAAGTTAAAAAGTTTGAATAAGAATTTAGACTCTTTAAGTTTTGGTCTTCGAGAGATAGACGGACATGAAGGGCCAAATTTAAACTTACTCGTAGTTAGGAAGGAGTCCATCGGTAAACAACTGTCCCCATAAAGAACCGTGCCAGAATTAAGGTCGTAGTACCTGCTCATCCTTAATACGCACAATTCGAAACTCCCTATGAGTAATTAAAGGGTGGGTAAAGTAAAATTATATAAGATTAAAATAAGAGGCCAGTTGCTTCATTCGGCCTTTAATAAAGGGTTGAATTAATACCAACCAGCTTTTAGAAGAACTATCTGATCGTCCTGAGATAACGGCATGAAGCCCGGTATCATCTTGGCAAATTCGATGATCTGCTGGATGATGGCCGTCAACCTTTGCGCGCAATCTAGCCAAAGGTTCTCGTGTGACTGTGCAAAAAAAAAAAAACAAAAAAAACATAAAAAACGCGTTGAAGAAATTACTATTTTGAATATTTAAGTATTTTTGCATTAAATCCCCTAAAATGATGGATATATAAATTCTGATTTGAAATAGGGTAATCCGATGTAGAAGCTTATAAAGTATACGAGGGCGTGGTTAATGATCTTACCATGGATTTGTAGAATAAAACCCTGGTGATATCTTGCGGTTTCCTCATCATGTCGGCGATTTGGTCCGTCGTATATAAACACGTTCTGTTGTGGGCCTCCACGACAGCTTTTGATAGAAGTTCTGTCAAGTGTTCGAGATTGTTATTACAATTGTCTCCCGTTTTTCTATTCTGCTGAGCATGCGTAGGCGTAGGCGATCGCGGTTCAAGCTCGCTATCAGGCAAAGGCATAGCATCGATAGCCGATTCGATAGTCGTACCTAAATGCGAACTCGAAGGAAGACCGGGGCTAGGAGGCGCCGTCGTCGTCGTCGGCGTCGTGGTTAAGAGGCCGTTCGTCTCGGGTATCACCTCCAACTGCCTCTGGTCGAACGTCGTGCTGTCGACGAAATCCGTCCCGCTAAGGTCGAAGGTCATCGTTTGAGGAGTGTACGAATAGCTGTTTGGCGTGTAACTATTCAGCTCGCCGTTATACGTATAACTGCGAAGATTCAATCGTCAAACGAAGAGGACAATTAGTACTGATCTCGCGAAGTTATTAAATTTGTTGTATTTGAATAATGGAAAAGGAAGTAATTGTAACTGACCCTCCGTTCATGTAAGAGGGCACGTGTTGATTGGAAGAGGACGGCTGTTGGTGATGGTCGAAGACGGAGGAGTCGGGGGACGTCTCGGCCGGGGTCTGCGTGTTGGGAATGCCCGTCGTGGTGGTGGGAAGACCGACTCCCCCGTTGGACTGACCTCCTGGCACGCCGGTCATCATTCCCCCTTGAGGCGCTTGTGGACGGACTAGCTGCGCTCGATGGAAGCGAACCTCGTCTTCCACTTTCTCGCGTTGCTTCTTGGACATTCTCCCAAACTTCACAGCTATCGTGAACAAAACAAAGCGAGCCACAAATTATATATGTGTAAAATATAAAAGAAATATAATTAAGGAAGTGCACTAAGGCTAGTATCTTCTCCGGATCTTTCCTAAAGTGTCGAGGTTGTGTTCTACAAATAGCCAGATATTATATGTAAAATAACCCCTTGTATCATAAATAAGACCAAGACAAAATTAGGTTATTAAATTAAGATAAGTGTTTGGAGATGGGAGCGTTTGAAATTAAGGGTTCTGACCATAGTTAGGCCTAAAATTCATTTCCAAAATGAATACCCAGTCATTAGTAGCAGAAGAAGGAAAATATTTATTCTTAAAACATTCACAGCCAGCTCGATCACTACGCAATATTATAGATTATTTAAGATCCTTTACAACCTATAGGTTTGCACAGGTCTAATTTCCCATTGCAAACCCAGTTTTTATTTCGAAATTTGAGTTTCTTTCAAGCTGTGACCAAGTAAACGTAATACCACGAATATAATTTTGTTTTTTTCTGTTTTGTTTTCAGATAGAACTGTTAAAGAGATGAAAGTATATATACTGACCATCCCTGGACATCCCCAAGGCCAGGCACTTCTGTAAGCGGCAATATTGACACCTGTTTCTGTTCACTCGATCGACGACGCAGTTCTTCTGCCTCGGACATTGGTAATTCACCACACTCGATTGACTCCTCCTGAAGAAACCCTGATACAGAATAGAACGAACATAATGTGAGTAACGATTATTTAATTAATTTATGATTTAAAACATTGACGGATTTAGATTATATTTAAATATCTGTCCAAAACTCAAATTACTACCATAAGTATTTGGAAATATACCACAAAATTATTTAAGGGTATAAAAGGATGATTCCGGTCCGTTAACCAACTCACCACTAAATAACAATTCGGGCGAAATATGTCTTGATGATTTCAGGAAATATACTACAACAAATCTCGAACAAGTTCTAGTTATAGAAAAACGTATTTGCAATTGTTGAAATTTCATACTCAACCATTTCTAGAAGATTTTTTTCTTAATTTCGATCAACTGATAACAGGAGGTGCAAATTAATCGATAACTGTCATTGTTGGTGTGGGACTGGTTAACGGAAATCAACTCTTGGTACCAAATATCTTAAGAGAAAGATACTTCCAATGAGAACAAATGTAAACTTCTACTATTGTCACTTTCGGTTGAAAACACGTGAAGTAGCAAATACGACAGGGATTTCGTATATAAATTTATAGTCCACCCATCTTTTTCTATGAGAGGTGGTAAGCAGGAAGAGGCGGGGTGTTATTTTACTTAGAAACCGATGTCATTACCAGGGCGAACAAATATACGATTTTTACCACTACCGTCAGCAACGTCGATTTGAGAGAGCCAATAAGATTTGTTTTAATAGGCTTTGACAGGTGGAGCTCTTCCTTCGAATAAAGGCAATAAGTCAAATATCAATATATAATAATAAAATGTCAGTGCGTCCGTAACTGTTTCCAGAAACGGTCCGCTCTCTTCATCTAGCGACATGTCCCGTGATTTTTCACAGGTTTTTGTTAGTTTATATTTATATATGAAATTCCTGGTACGACCAAAAACTTGCAAACATTTTAGTAGTTTTAATACAAATGTAATTTGAAACTACTCACACCATTGTTATGGGTTTAATTTACCTAATGCAATGCCACTATATCGTAATATACAGTTTTCCTTCATGTGGGTATTAAAATTTGTAAGGAATTGTTTATAACCATCATATCATGTTTCGAATTAGATATTAGATATTTATAACCCTAAATTATATGTCTAATTAATGGTAATTAACTCTGGGGTAGTTTCAATAATGTATGGAGTGTATAGAATCATTTATATCACCTAAGATAGAGGGAATATTTACGTCATTTTAATCAAGAAGCTACCCTACATTGGTGCCAAAAATGATTATTTAAAATCAGGTTATACCTGTAAAAGTTGATGTCAACCGAATTTCCTGTTTAGTGTTACAATCGAATTGTCACAAGTAGAACATTTTCATACAATGCGCGCGGGTTTGTCATCTTTAGGGCACAATACCCACTGAAAAAATCTTATTTTAAAGGTCAAGTAAAGCGGAGAAGAGAAACTGTCTAACAAGTGTTTTAATCGATTTCCTTATCGTTTAAATAGGTGTAGTCCACCAGAAAAAAAAATTGCGTAACTAGAAATAAATATACCCGGAAAATTTAGTATTTAGGCTTAGCTGGATTCATGGAAATGCTGAATATCTTCGCATTGATGGGTCAGTGACCAATCGAGTTTTATTATTGGAAGTCTCGTGGAGATCTCGCCTTAGATCCATGAATCCAGCTAAGCCTATTTTCTGGGTAAGTTTTAAATTTTTTTCTTGTAAGGAATCGATAAAAAATAACCTGTTTTTAGGTTGCATTATCCCTTTAAAGGCATAAATAATGTTAGAAATATATAGATCTGAATATAAAGATTGAGAACTCTGTTTTCAGTTGCTATAAAATCGCACCTATTTTGCGTTTGCAACAGTTTTGAGTATCCCATATTTTTCTCAAATATGATCAAGAAGGATCAGATAAGGAGAGGAAAAGTGGGAACGGCGCGGCTCCTACTGCGTTGGCCTAAACTCCCACTCTGGGAGAACGGGGGACAGACGGGGGGTAGAGATGCTTCGTGGTAAATTGTTGTCACGTGGGTAAAACGAATCCTTTATGAGACGCGCTAGCTAGCGACCACGTGACAACAGTTTACCTCGAGAATTTCCTATCCCCCTTTCCACCCGAGTGGGAGGTTGGCTCTTCTCTCTCTAACTCAACGTAGCCCCACTTTTCCTCTCCTTATCTGATCCTTCTTGATATGATTTTCCCTGATTTTATATTTTTCGTGAATTTTCCTGGTTTATACGTTCCTTGTAAGGTTTTTCAATTGTTTCTATGAACCATGATAAATGAAAGCTAATCCAAGTACGGATTTCCACCCACCCGTTTCCGCGCTTTACTCGCTATTTAGATATCTTTGAAAGGTCATATTTCGGCGTTAAGAATAAGATTAGAAAAACATAGAACAATTTTATTCACCCTTTACGAGTTTGAAATCTGTTGGTATTAAATTATACCTCCATGAGTTACAAATGCGTGGTTTTGGTTATGGTTTAGCGACGTTTCCGCGGTATCTTTATATATATTTTTTCTTCTCTCGTATCATTTTTGGGAGTATTTTGGACTAAAGCCCAGGATCTGGGCTAACGACTATAAGCGAGGAGATATAATTATTAGTGTCACTATATATTTTGAGGCACCACGCCTTAAATGGCAGCAGGCTTAGATGGTTATAGAAGCGCCCGTGTATTGCCAATAAACCGTCACTTTACACGATTCTCCCTAATTTATATTCCTTCTAATTTGGGGATATGCCCTTTGAACTATAGCTGCCCCCGGGAACGCTACTATAATGTATTTATAATGTACATACGTAATACGTTAAACATTGACGTATAGTTTCGGTATACCGGTCTAGAATAGTTAATTATAAAACGTATTATATCTTATACTTCAATTACAATCTTGAAAAGGGTATAAATTTAAAACCAGTTTCTATAAGAATTTAGCTTACTTTACAAGGTTGTGAAATACTACGAAAAATACATTAGCATTTTTAGAATGCATCAGAATTAACATAGAAAATGGTTTCTTTTCCATATTATCTTAGCTCATTCTAAAGCCGCGAATTAGCGTATCACAATCGATTTTAATCGATGAAATCAAATCGATATTTAAATCGCTCGGAATCGATTTAATCTCATTATCATCTTAAACCGATTTATTTGAAACCGAATTTCTGTGAATTTAATGGCAAATCTATGTAAAATATAGGATAAAATAGGAAGAAATAAGTGTAAAATATGTGATAAAATACGAAGAAATAAGTGTAAAATATATGATAAAATAGGAAGAAATAAGTGTAAAATATATGATAAAATAGGAAGAAATAAGTGTAAAATATATGATAAAATAGGAAAATAATTAATTAAAAGTAGGAACCATGTTTATTATTGCATCACAACTCTCGCCACCGGTTTAAACGTGGTATTAATATGATCCAATTGCTTAAATAGTATAGAATTTTGCAGATTATTTGAACTGGAAAATGTACAGTTAAGCTAAAATCATCTTATACAGCCACAGCTGACAGTATGATTTATAACTTTACCCTTAATTAGAGATTTTGAGTAGAAATATAGGAGATTATAGGAATTGCCATTAAATTATAGGATAAAATAGGAAGGAGGTGAAAATATAGGAAAAAATATGAAATATAGGAAAAGTGGTCACCCTGTTCACGATTAGAAATTTTTTTCTTCGTATGACTCGATCTCTACCATGGCTAATAATCTTTTCATATTTAAATCCGTAATTTTGTTCAAAAGGGATTAGAGTAATTGTAAAATATGAGACAGGACTGATAAACAGTGCTAAATCTTACAGAGCAGAACATTATCCGTTGTTAATAACAAAAATAGACTTTAACAAACGTAAAAACCAATAGATAATTAAATTAACCATTAAAATTTCGTTAAATCATAATTTTTAAGATAAAATTTTATATTTCATATAATATTTTATGAAACACCACTTAATTTATTTATTTTTAATCCTTTTTTCGCCAGTTTATGGTAATTTGTAAGTTATCGTATGTAAAATTTTGGCAATAATAATTTTATATCAGTTTTAAAACCTCCATTAAATATACTTTAGATAATATTTATTTTCCAAGAAATCCACGGCACGGTAGCCACGCAAAAAAATCCCCCTAGGTTTTTATTACATTCACAATTCAAAAATGAATACAGCGATGTTAGGAGAGCCAGAAAAAAAAAGATAAGCTAGTGCTTAGACAACCAGGCATTCGTAACTTCAATACCTATCATTTTTCCTCCTTGGATTTATTCGATAGAAAATATCAGGTTGAGTTTTTAGTACGTGAAAAAGGTAGCCTTCAATCTATCTCTCTCGTATCAAGTCTTAAGAGATAGAAGGGTTCTATTTGATTCCACGCGTTGGAATCTCCAACTCAAATGTATTGGAAACGTGTCTAATTAACGATGGCGGAAGTTGGGAAGTCGGTCAGATTTTTTTTACGGGCTACCTGGTAAGGAGGAAAGGTTTACCCCCTCATTACGTTTTACCTCGATCTTTATCAAGAAGGGGAGGTGAAGGGGATTGGAAGAAAGGACATAAAAATCTTTTTAATACTAGGTAAAAAAAATCCTCCTGGGGCTAAACCACGTCTCACAAATTCCAAGTGATAATTAAGTTGATTACGAGAAGTCTCAAGTCCTTGCATAAGTTTAACAGAACATCTTGAATAATCTTTGAAAGTTTTCAATTTAAACGTGAGAAAAATAAATTGTAAAACGTATTTTAAAACTTTTTGGCAAATTTTGCCTGTTTAAAACTGGTCTTTTACCAATCAGATGAACCTAATGGCTCCCAATTTATTCTGAAGGCGTCGCTTTCGCAATCTGCTGAATTATTTAACAAACTCTATCATGATAGAGCAGTTATAGGCTGAAATAATATGATTGGCCCGATTTTATACTTCACTTACATTGAAACTTAAACACAAAAAACGTGTCTAGTAATTGTGAAAAATTCTCCAATTAAGTTTGTTGGCATTTTAAGCTCCTAGTTTCCATTTAAGTAACATTTAAAACAAGATATACAAAACCCCAAATTTAATTTATAAGACCATTATTTTACACGAATTTGGATTTACGTTTTTAAAAAATAAATTAACGACAAGAAAACTTTATTAAAAATAAACAATGATGTTCTGGTAAGTTTTATTAATGATTCGAAACTTGGCGTAATTAGGCTTAGCTTATTCAATGAAAGATTTAAAAAAATTCACCCCTCAAATAAAATCTTAATATAATTTGTTTCATACTCCCTTTAATTTTACGGTAAACTGATTATATAATGCGAATCATTATTGTGTATTAAATCGCCGTACGTTTTCTTACGCTGCAAACTGCTCTTAAACAAGTTGTGTGTATATTATTTAGGATATTGAGCGTTAAATTCTGTAAGAAAATTAATTTTATCGGAAGTTAATAAGCATCTTTTTTTACGACTTTTAAAACGACGGAAATTGTTATTAAAATTTTTCTGGTTTATTTACCGCCCCTACCCTTCTCCTAAAACGTTTTTTATAGTAATAAGTTATGAATTTATCACCTTTTTTATGATATTTAAATTATTACGTTATGGGTTTATACTCTAAAGGTTATTAAGGTTAAATTTAAAGTAAAAGATAGGAAATTTGTCAATTACCTTGCACCCTTCGCACGTTATGACACCGTAATGAACTCCTGATGATTTGTCTCCGCACACTTTACATGGAATAATTTCGATTTGCGCTGCACAAGAGAAAGAAAAAAAAATCAGATTAATTATTGCCAATATTAAACCATTTTAATTAATTAAAAGTATAGGCAAGGAAGCAATTCGTTTATTAATTAGTATTATATCTAAGAATCTCTAACGATCTGATACACTAAAATCTAATCATTAAAGACTCTAAATGCTCTGAAATTTGCCCCTTTGAAATCATCTTATGCACGCAGCCTTGCTTTGACTGTACAATTTACTATGGTCAACGTCGGCTAAGTTTGAAAAGAAGTCGACTTTAAATGAGCTCTAGATCTCGCAGATAGTCCCTTTAAAGGCACTATATATCACAGATAGTCCCTTTAAAGGCACTATATATCACAGATAGTCCCTTTAAAGGCACTATATATCACAGATAGTCCCTTTAAAGGCACTATATATCACAGATAGTCCCTTTAAAGGCACTATATATCACAGATAGTCCCTTTAAAGGCACTATATATCACAGATAGTCCCTTTAAAGGCACTATATATCACAGATAGTCCCTTTAATGGCACTATATATCACAGATAGTCCCTTTAATGGCACTATATATCACAGATAGTCCCTTTAAAGGCACTATATATCACAGATAGTAGCTTTAAAGGCACTAGATATCACAGATAGTCCCTTTAAAGGAACTAGATATCACAGATAGTCCCTTTAAAGGAACTAGATATCACAGATAGTCCCTTTAAAGGAACTAGATATCACAGATAGTCCCTTTAAAGGAACTAGATATCACAGATAGTCCCTTTAAAGGAACTAGATATCACAGATCCCTTTAAAGAAGCTAGTTATCACAGATAGTCCCTTTAAAGTAACTAGATATCACAATTAGTCCTTTTAAAGGGACTAGATATCACAATTAGTCCTTTTAAAGGGACTAGATATCACAATTAGTCCTTTTAAAGGGACTAGATATCACAATTAGTCCTTTTAAAGGGACTAGATATTACAGATAGTCCCTTTTAAAGGGACTAGATATTACAGATAGTCCCTTTTAAAGTGACTAAATATCGCAGATAGTCCCTTTAAAGAGACTAGATATTACAGATAGTCCCTTTTAAAGTGACTAAATATCGCAGATAATCCCTTTAAAGGGAGCCTGAAGAAAATGGAGTGAATTATGCGATAACCTAATTTTAGATTTCTTAGACTCGTAAATATGATATTTAATTTATTTAGTCTTCCTAATACCACAATTTCCCATTATAATTAGTCAATAAGGCGGGTAGAAATAAAATTGTAATAATGCCGTAATACCAACAAAAAAAAAAGGATTTATAGTTTGTTTTGAATTTTATTTCATCAAACCGTAATTAGATGGCGCAAGCTTCGCTCTTAAGCGTTTTGTTATCCTTATTTCGTAGAGGGGGGAGTGAAATGCCTCGGGGGAAATCTCTCTCTTTAGGCCTTTCGAAAAGAGTACCGCTACTCCGAAACGGGGCAGAGGCAAGGCTATAATGTTTCTCTCTCTCTCTAACACTCGTGCTACCGCTATGTTGCCAGCTATGGCTGGGAAGAAGTCAATGAACGCTCCAGAAACAGAGTGAGCGCGAATGACTTAGAGGGACGTGACGTCACAATTCCCCCAGAGTTAGAAAAATGCCAGGAAAAGGATAGGAAGCCAAGTCGGATATTAGGAAATTACGAAATGCCAAAAAGAAAAAAAAATATTTAGGAATAGAAAAAGAAATAAATTAAAAAAATTCCCTACAGAAAAAAAATAGTAATATTGCCCGGAGACTTAGCCAGTATATAAATATTAATTACCGCTACTCAATCTTACGATTTAAATGATTATAAATAAAGTTAAAGTAGTTTTAATGCCGAGGGGTTTTTATATATTAGAAAGCATATAGTAAAAATTCAATTTAATTACTGAAAATATCGTCGATTTAGGCCTAGTTTTAATATAAATATTAATTATCGTTATACTCATTTTTAAAAATTTGAAATTATTATAAACTCTGATCAGTTTTAAAGTCTATTGGTTTAATTATATTAAAAAGCGTCTCGTGGAAATTAAATTTAATTGACCAAAATATCGTCAATTTGGGCATAATTTTAGTATAAATATTAATAACGCTAGTAGTTTCAAATAATTCAAATGATTATAAATTTTAAGCATTTTTAAATTTAAATTCGAAGGTTTTCGTTATTTTATAAAATTCATATCGTAAAAATATCTTCAATCTTTGGCTAATTTTAATTAAAATTAATTATTAAATATGTTGAAGGGTTTTAATTTTACTTTTAATTAAGAGTAGCGATAGGTGTATCCGAATTAGAACATTAATAATTGACCAAAATTAAAATATGGTTTAAATCTAATTTTCGAACTTATAGTAATAATTAAATCTCAAACTTAATTTTAAATGACGTGTTAGTGACCCCACTACGAAACAATTTAACTATATTGATATAATATCATTAATTAAATATAAGTAAATAAAATATTCCATTAATTCTGATGATTTTATCAAATATGATATTATATTAAAGGGAGAATGCAACCTAACAACAAGTTTTTTTTATTAATGATTCCTTGTTGTGTAAATAGGCCTAATCCACTGGTGAAAAAGTTTACAAAATAAATATTAAACTAGAAATAAATTTAAAACTTACCCGAAGAATAGGCTTAGCGGGATTCATGGAGATCCTAATTTCCTCGCGTAAAAGGTTCTAGCGACCAATCGAACGCGATTGTAAGTCTCGTGGATATCTCCCGTGAACGACGGGCTTTTGTTCATTGGTCGCTAGATCTTACACGGAGGCAATTCAGGATATTCATGAATCCCGCTAAGCCTATTTTCTGGGTAAGTTTATTTCTAGTTTAATATTTGTTTTGTAAACTTTTTATTAGTGGATTAGGCCTATTTAAACGATAAGGAATCGATAAAAAATCACTTGTTTTTAGGTTGCATTCTCCCTTTAAGGTATACAATATTAAATATATTAGTAACTTGGTCTGTTTTAGACCAAATTTGTCCTAGTTTCACGTTATGGTATGTATATCCGACGTTATAGGTATTATTTTATGATTATATGGGTATGTCTACTTTTATGCCTTTCGATGTGACCCAATAAATGCTTCGACTAGGTTTTTGATAAAAAGATAGATTACCAACACCTGAATCAAGCTTGTTTCGCCCGTGGCAAATGTACATAAAAGTTTTAATTTTTTTTCTTTTTGCAAACCGAAATGAATTTGGGTTAAATGTCTATTGAATCCATCAGTAGGCTTCGATATATATAATAATTCTAGACATATTTACAAAAACATTTCAAAAATCAATAAAATTAATAATTTAGCAACGAATTTAAATACAACTCAATCGGAGCTTCAAAACGAGGCCTATTACGTCGAAATCGGTCCACAAATAACAAAGTTACAATTTTTTAAATGAATATATTTTAAATGTCGACGTCATATTTCCCAAATTAAATATTTTTTTAAATATTTTTAACTATTTTATTTATGGACCGATTTTTGTGTTATTGGTATCATTTTAAAGGTCTAGTTGAACTCTATTATAATATATTGATATCGTAAACTATAAATTTACACCATAGTATCCCTTTAAATTTCAAAAAGTTCATTGTTACTAATTTAAAAGAAAAAAAGAATTCTAAAATATATATCCGCGTTAGTCATACTTATCCCGTCAAAATCAGTTGTAAATTTCAAGGAGTATTTAGCTAGGCTTCTATCTATCTCTAAGAAACTATATCCTTAAGATAATGAAAGCCTTATTGTGTATGAACTGAAAAATCAAACTGACATTAACTTAGTATCGTAGGCGATGACAGAAACTTTCTAATTTATTTATTTTTTTGGAACCAAACCTTTTTCGTTCACTCTAAAGTTAGGTTATTTGATAAGAAAAAAATGTTTTAAAGATATACTTGTAGGTTTTGGGCGTAGTGCTTTTTCTAAAACCTTTTTACATGGGGGATGGGGGAAATACTATTCTGCCGGGAAACACCTCGAAAATAATGTACTTGTGAAATTATACCGCTCAAGAATAGAGCCAGAACGAAAAATACTTCCTTGAATTTGTACTTTACATCTTAGACTTCATATTGAATGTAATTAATTTATTTTTAAGTTTATGATTTTAAAACTACAGAAACCACAGAAATTGGGTCTATATCTCGTATTTCGTCAATTTTTAATAATTTCTTGTGACTCTCTTTACGCAATTAATAACCAGTCAATCTATAAATTCCAATTTTAAATTATTTCAAAAATTCAATATCGTGATAATTGTTTTGGGATAAAAATGTCGTAATATTGAGCTTGTGTTCAGAATCTGAACATAAACTTCTGAATATTTGAATTTTTCTACAAGCTTTTGGCAACATTTAAGTGCCTTATTTAATTTGGTTTGAAAAATCAAATCGATCTTGTGATTTCTAAAAATTTCGATAGATGGCGAAAGCGATGCCGTTCGAAAATTATTGGAAAACTGTATACTGTTGTAGGCTGGAACCGTTAGATTCATCTGATTGATTCGTATTTAACCTCACTTAAATTTAACCTTAACCAAATAATATTATAATTTAAACACCAATAATTAAAAAAATTGTCGATTTCAAAAATTCATTTTTAACCCATATTTATCCCTTGAGTATCACGCAATTGTATTTCCCCGTAAAACAAACATCGAGAGGTTATTAAAAATGGCAAGCTTAATGATATTATTGGCTGTCATATTAACGCCAATTTTACTTATGCAAAAAGACGGAATTGGAATAAACTAACTATACTTCAAATTAATCCCAGTTCTCAATGAACACAAAGGTATACATCCATGATATATTATTATTTTATTATGAATAGAACCATATGGTTTAGCTTTGCGTGTAATGCAATTTCTTGCAGTTTATAGGCTCAAAATATTTCTCTGAAGGCGCTGTTAATTCAGTCTTCAATAAGAACAAACATATATGATACTCAGTTACTAGGAAAGCCTATAATATAGGGATTAAGCAAAACCTATCTTTATCCACGCTGTAATCTCGGGTTGATACGAACAAGGGTTAGAGGATAGGAAATTTATATAACGTTAGATTAACCCAGATAGAGGAGAAACTAATAAGACCCAATGGGAACAAAGCCCTGGTAATCTTGGTTGTCATGGCGACGGTCGCGATAAACAGCTTTCACTCTCTTCCTCTATATTTTTATACAGTTAGTTTCAGTTTCAGTTTGCAGTACGTCCGAAACCTAATCTTTCTACCCCGCTATATAAGTAACTCTATAAAATAATCAAAGACAATGGTACTTATATATATTCGTGCTGAATACTTAAAACTTGGAAAGAATTTGGCAAAAAAACTACATTATCTCTCTGAGGTTTAACATTGAGTATTAATCCGCCTCCGGTTTAATTGTTTAGCAAACTAATGTTGAATTATAAGTATATACCTTTATATAAAATTGCGTTTCTTGAATAAGCCTTTCTTTGTATTATGAAACTCGGCGCGATCTTTTTCCACGCATTATTGTATCTAAAAGATTATTTTAATTATTACCGTGAATACTCAAAAATGCGTCTCTTTTATACAAAATTTAAATTTTAAAGTTCTATGATTTATGAGGTTTTTCAACCCCGGTTTCTGAGCAATATCTATTGAAACCGATTCCACCACCTCCTGCTCTTTGAACTTTGACCCTTAATAATACTACTTTCTACATCTTCATGTTTCGACCGGGACATATGAGTGTTTCTAAAGGGAAGTTCAAATGAAATAACTATTTAAACTCGGAAATATTTTATTTAAGCCTAGTATTATCGGCTAGTTTAGGGTGGAATTTAAGTCTTATTTCTGATAGAATTTAGGATTTTACGTCGCGTTTCTGGTGGAATTTGATTCGCGTTTCTGGTGGAATTTGATTCGCGTTTCTGGTGGAATTTGATTCGCGTTTCTGGTGGAATTTGGGTCGCGTTTCTGGTGGAATTTGGGTCGCGTTTCTGGTGGAATTTGGGTCGCGTTTCTGGTGGAATTTGGGTCGCGTTTCTGGTGGAATTTGGGTCGCGTTTCTGGTGGAATTTGGGTCGCGTTTCTGGTGGAATTTGGGTCGCGTTTCTGGTGGAATTTGGGTCGCGTTTCTGGTGGAATTTGGGTCGCGTTTCTGGTGGAATTTGGGTCGCGTTTCTGGTGGAATTTGGGTCGCGTTTCTGGTGGAATTTGGGTCGCGTTTCTGGTGGAATTTGGGTCGCGTTTCTGGTGGAATTTGGGTCGCGTTTCTGGTGGAATTTGGGTCGCGTTTCTGGTGGAATTTGGGTCGCGTTTCTGGTGGAATTTGGGTCGCGTTTCTGGTGGAATTTGGGTCGCGTTTCTGGTGGAATTTGGGTCGCGTTTCTGGTGGAATTTGGGTCGCGTTTCTGGTGGAATTTGGGTCGCGTTTCTGGTGGAATTTGGGTCGCGTTTCTGGTGGAATTTGGGCCGCGTTTCTGGTGGAATTTGGGCCGCGTTTCTGGTGGAATTTGGGCCGCGTTTCTGGTGGAATTTGGGCCGCGTTTCTGGTGGAATTTGGGCCGCGTTTCTGGTGGAATTTGGGCCGCGTTTCTGGTGGAATTTGGGCCGCGTTTCTGGTGGAATTTGGGCCGCGTTTCTGGTGGAATTTGGGCCGCGTTTCTGGTGGAATTTGGGCCGCGTTTCTGGTGGAATTTGGGCCGCGTTTCTGGTGGAATTTGGGCCGCGTTTCTGGTGGTATTTGGGCCGCGTTTCTGGTGGTATTTGGGCCGCGTTCCTGGTGGAATTTGGGCCGCGTTTCTGGTGGAATTTGGGCCGCGTTTCTGGTGGTATTTGGGCCGCGTTTCTGGTGGTATTTGGGCCGCGTTTCTGGTGGAATTTCAATCAACTTTTTCAAGCTCTCTCTTTTCCAAGAGAAGCTTATAACAGATTCATTTAGGTACCCGCTTCTCTGTCACTTGAAGCCTGAAAACGTGGGTTAATAAACTAAAATCTTCACTTTTTCTTTGACGCAAAACTCGCAAAAGCTCGATTGAAAACGCGCATTGAAATTGTCCTACATTTCCTTTTCCCTTTTATCATTCCATTTACAAAAGTACTATTTATAGTCATAAAATAAAAACAAATCCCATAAACCAAAGAAAGAAAGGACTTGACCATATGCATTCGTACATTCGAAATATCTAATTTAGACCAGTAGCATTTTTAAGCGGGTTCTATTCTAGATGTTAGACTTTAAAACTCCGCCGAGAAATGATAGCGTCGTTGAAATAAAAAATGGGAAGAGTTATTGTTGGCCAAATGATAGAAAACATTTTATTTTTTACCCTCATGGTTCTCTCTTGTTATTTTTTATTCGAAATAGCTCTGCTCTCCTATCTTTTTCCGTACGGACAATACTAAAGAGTAAACGGAGAGCTATAGGCCGAAACGCCGTGCTCTGGAACCCGGAAGTAGTTAGACGATAGCTGTGGGAAGGCACGCATCTGCTCCTGCGCGACGCGAAAAACCCAGAGATCGCTTCTCTCTCTCTCTCTCTCTCTTTCATGTTCTCTCGTACTAGCAGGCTGCTAGATATGGGCAATAGAGGTTTTATAGGGATAGGCTAGCTTCGACGTTAAAAGACCTTTAGAAGTTTAGGGTATCTCGTCCGTTTCTAGCCCGAAAATCGGGTTGTGTTGGCTAAACCGAGAAAGCTGATCCTGGAATCTGACGAACCATCGTCAAAAAACATATACCAAAAATTCTGACGCGCGCAGTTCTTTCTCGCCTTAAATATATCTAACGTGTTAAATAAACCGCTATACGAGAAGGGTTTTTAAAGGAGTAGTCTCGTATAAATGTATCGTTTTAGAGTATAAATGCTGTTAGGGATTAGAATACAGCTCACTTTGGGCTTTAAAAAGAGACTAATAAACTCCAAATCGATCCATAATTAAAGAAATTACGATTGTTTTAAAAAATATAATTTGGCCCGCGCTAATTTTTTTCTTTCTGACGTAATTACGATTATGGAAACCTTTATCTGTGGGGAAAGTTAAACCTCGATATAGAGTTTAATATCAGCTTCAAATTGAGACCAATTACGTCAAAATCGACCAATAAATACCAAATTGGTTTATTGTTTTAGAAATATGAAATTCGACATATTTTAATATTTTGAGGTAATTATAATTAAGAGTTCCATAATCTTTCTTATTTAAAAGATAGAGCTGAACATGAGCTTCAATGTAAGGCAAATTTCGTTAAAATCGAACTAGAAATAAGGAAGTTTCGTTTGTTTTTATAAATTGGAATCGGTAAACCTGGCAAATATTTATATTGTGACGTAATTTTGACGTAAAATTAAAATAAGCGCGTGACATAAACGTACCGTATATCTCGACAGCACGATCAAATACCTAAAGTTCCAAAAATCAGAACTTCGGTACTTGTGGGCCGATTTTAATGAAATTGGTATCGTTTTGAAGCTTGCAATTGAGCTCTATACGAATCTGGGATTACTTAAATCCAATAATCTCCGAGATTTGCTCTTTAATAAAAAATAGGGTTGAGTATATATAAAAGAATAAAAAAAATTCGATGTTTATATCGATATATAAAACTCTACTTGGGAAGTATGCTGGTACAGAGTTAGTATATAGTCGACGGTTCTCTCGGACCCGAGTGTAGAGTTACAAACTAAAGGGTCAATGACCATAACGTTCGCTATATAGTTCCACCAATGCCTTATTCCACTCTCGTTCGTTATAGCTAGCTCTCTGCTGGAACTAAAGTACGTTCTTATTCTCTCCTCGACTAATACTGTTAGCGGAATTTAGAAGCGCGCTATCGAAACGATAATATTACAATCCAAACAATTATGTTTGTTGTGTTTTCCCTCCCTCTCTCCCCAAAAAGCGAGGCTTTCACTTCAATCACAAACTTTACCAGCTATAACCCTAACACGTACTTTTTTCAAACTTTGAAAGTTAACGTTCAATCGACTCCTTTTTATATTTCAGGGAATTTCCTTACGCGAGAGAAATATTTCTCAGTGATATGTATATAGTCTTAAGAGTTTTATCCATCTTGATTGTTCAGCGTTGGTAAAACCTAAAGCTTATAGTTTTATCCCTAAATAAACGTAGCGTAACTTTGGACGAGGTGTCATGTCAAGATGGAAAGGACTTCTAAGATGATATTAGGTTATAACATCCAGGGATTTATCGCGGTATACTAAGAAATGTTAGAGATTATTCTATCCTGAGATGTGGTTATCAAATATATTGTAGACTATTAAAAACGTTGAACTTCGACCTCTTTTAGCAATTTTCTCACTTTTAATCCAAATAGTTTTAAATTATTAATTGCCATTTTGATAATTTTACCAGAGTCAAACATAAATTAAAAATTTAGAAAGAAAGGTAGCGTTTTAAATTTAAACTTCTTGACACAAGAATTTGAAAAAATATATTTCTTCCCTACGGTGAGAGACAATTAAACTGACGCCATGAACCTTATCTTCTCCCAGATCAATCGCGCGATTTATCGCTTGTCACGGGACCTTTCTGACGTCACTCATTATAACCTCTTAATTTCGAGTTTTCCATTTGAACAAGATTTAACAAAACAAAGAAGACCCGCTTTCTCTCTAAGTTTAAGTAGCGAAGATGATATTTCAAACTATCATTTGATAACTGCGTGGGGGTGTAGAACCCCCTTCCCGGTAAAAGAATTGAAACCCCTCAAACCCCCGTCGTAATAAGAAGCTGTTTAGAGCGTAGGTGGATAGATATAGAGAGAGAGAGAAGGGAAAGGAAGGGTTTGAAGGAATAGAGAATTGTTTTTATTGATCGGCTAGGATCTGAAGAGGTTCGTTCCCCAACCCCGAACCCGGTATATGCACCCTTTACGGACTTTGCTGCCGCCTTCCTTCCTCGTTTATAGGGGTGCATGGGGGCCGGGCCCCCATCCAGTGGCACGCAGTGGGGGGCCCCTCGCGCTCCATCCCGTCGAAGAATGTTTGATTTATAGCCGGACCCTTGTTTTCTATTGATTATTAAATTGGCCCGTTGGTCCCCACCTCTAATTTCCAGCCAAAGCTTGCATCATTAATCTCAGTCCCTTCTATCATTTCCTCCTAATGAAAAGAATATCGGGGGATACAGCGCTTGGGGAAGAGCCCCCTCAACTAAAAAGGCCAATGTAGAGACCTGCAGGATGAAAAACGGGGGAAACAGAGGAAAGAATTTTTAAAGGACAAATATTTAGAAAAATCTCGTTTCTTGCTTTTTTTTTTTAACGACGTAATGTTCTCTTCTAAAATTAAACTTACCCCAACTGAGGTTGATTGGTTTGCCACTCTGATATATATATATAGAAATTTGGCTTTGGAAATAGACAAATTAGGCTAAATATTAAAGTTTAATTTTCAACCATTTGAAGCGCATGGTAGAGATATCATTTGAAAATTTATTAAAAGGAAGAAATGAGAAAAAAAGACCAATTAAAACCTTAAAAATAATCAAAATTGATTGAAATATATCGTTTAAATAATTATAAATTCAAATAGTACTCGAAGTGAGCTTTAAAATGAAACTAATTGCCAAAAAAAAAGGTTTGGAAATATGAAAATTATTTCTTAAATTAATTTTTCGAGTATCAATCTTAAATGTTTATAGGACTTGGTTGTGTTAAGTCCCGTTTTCAATCTAGGATTTTTCAATCTTTTACTAATAGGTTTCCAAGATTTAATTAAGCTTCACCTTTGATTTGACGCAAAAGCGATTCTTTGCCAAAAATTCTTGATTGAAACCGCGCCTTTACATTCGTTAGTTGAAACTAAGCTTTAAGCGTGTGATTTTAAAATCAATGAGCGTGGGAAAAAAGCCACGCTCGCTCATAATTGTAATATTCTTCTCGTATAACCTAGCTTGAATCGTTTTGAAGTTTCGCGAGACTAGCCCTTTAACCAATCTTAGAACCATTTTCCAACAAAAATCTGAGCTCTTCTAGAAAAGGAAAAATATTCAAGCCTTTTTGTCTAGGTTTTTCTATAGTAGGTTCGATATCTTTCTTTAAAAACAATGAATTAATGTTGGGGGAATGAGAGAAACACGGTTTGGTAGGTAACTTTGAAAACCCACCCTCTCTAGCTTTGTTGGAACTGACAGGTCGACAAAAACTGTATTAGAGTCAAGGAGAGAATGATGAGAGGAAACTCTTATTAAAAATCGTTTTCTTATTGTCGATGGAGAGTACCAAAAAAGGGGGTAAAATAAAGTGGATAACTATCCCATTTTTGGATGGCTTTACAAAAGGGCATGATGTATAATACAATAAACTAAGGTGTGATAACATGATTTGAAATTAAATCTAAATCTTTAGTTAAAATGATAATGAAGACGAGTCATTTTTATTCGATTAAAAACGTTAAATTATTTATAGACACGCGTATTGAAACTTCCTGTTTCTCGTTAATTAATATTAACCATTAATCAGCAAAGTTGCTAAGCCTAACTTCATTTTAACGCGGATTAAATTAGGGATACTGTTTCTCGTTAATTAATATTAACCAATAATTAGCAAAGTTGCTAAGCCTAACTTCATTTTATCGCGGATTAAATCAGGGATAAAGATTTAGACAAAGAAAAAGCATATTGTAATGAAATAATGAAGTCATCTACAATATTTCAACAAATAGCTATTTTAGAAAAACCTCTTTTAAAATGGAGATTACATTTGATTATTTTAAAGGGGGTATTAAACTCTGATAACAAGTTATTTTTAATCGATTTGAACCGATAAAATAATTTTAATTACCGTATTAAAACTCGCAACAATGGTTGGTAATTTAAAGTTCATAAAATCAAAGTCACGAACTAGACTCGCTAAGCCTAAATCCATTGAGTTGAAATTTTGGCGGGAAAAACTCTCGAGAACACTGAATTGCTGATGCCAATGAAGTATCGTCTATAAATGGCGCGTGAGGCAGTTTAACTCTGAACCTCACTCAATCTATACCTAACATTAACGCGCCATCTCAAAGACAAACTCTCACTGGCATCAGCAATATTACGTCATCACTATGGTCGCGTGGCTATTGTAGCTACAGTTATTTCTCGCTCGTTTTGGCACCAATGATAAGGTCACTTTCGCATGGTAAAAGTACTTAATCCAGGATTTCCTAACTTTCGTATGAAAATAATATGAAATTAGAAACAAAATCTACAAAAATAAAAAATAAAATAGAAAACGGCTTAAGATCGTAGGAATTTCCGCATCTTGGTTTCCCAAAGAAATTTAAGGCTTAATAATATTTAATCTCTTCTAGTGTATGGCAAGTCTGACAACCTTTCCCCTCTTTTAAATCCTTTAAACATAACTCCCACGCGCGTGCGCGGTACAAAATCACGCTTTTCATATAATAAACAATCAAAGTTCACCAAAGATTTCAATCATGATTTATATAAACACGAAAATTTAAGAAGATAAAAAAAATTCGTTTCAGAGAGAAGAACATTACTTTTTTGTTTGTTTTTACCCAGAAATTAAAGGGATAATGAAGACGATAAACGTGTTACTTTTAATTATGATAATTAAAATGATGGAGGTTCAAATATAATTTGAAAGATCTTTGACGCGTTAAGAAAATGACAAAAATATATTGGTAATTTTATTTCTGGAAGGTAATTAACAAAAAATTTCATTCGAAAGGTAGGAACGTACTTTTATGAAAAAGACTGCGCGAAAACGACCTCATCACGTGCGAGAATCAACTGTAGGCTCTACAATAGCGACCATAATGACGTAGTATTGCGGGGAATTTTTATTTTCAAAATTTAGAAAATGGCGATTATAAAGTATGACATTTTGAATATTTTTTTAACAAACTTTCCAAAAATACTACTCAATCCATTTGTAATTCAGGATTAATAGCGGCTTAGCGGGTTCAAATCATCTTCATCATCTCTTGCAGCGTTTAAATTCTAAGAAAATTCTTAACCAAATCATTCATTAACTTTAAATGTATTACATAAAACCAAAGTTAATCTATTATAACTATATAATTCAAATCAATTTCAGCAGTATCAAACCTATAAAACATTTTCTGTAAGAAAACAAAATATATTAATAAACGTGATACTGAATTTTGTTTAAGCGAGCGATAATATTTCGTGACATTCGTGAAGTTGAGGCAAAAGAAAAAATAATGAAAAAGAATTATCACGATAACCAATCTTGCTCTTAAATAATTCAAGTAACGTTCGACCGCGTGTTATAGTGTTAAAACTCTTAGATGGGAATTTTTATTTAGTAATAATATTTGACCCTCCCCTACTTTCGAAGCCAGTTTTTTTATATGTGAAAACTTTACGTATACCGATACTAACGCGAATTGGTAACATTCTTAGTAAACTCCGTTTTTATCATTGAATAACAAGTTTTTTAAATTATGAAATATCGCGGTTTATAAGGTTGGTTTTGTAAAGTTGCGTGGTAGCGCGGTATTCGCGGGTCACGGGAGTTGTTACCCACATTTGGCGAATGTGGGTCTTCTACGCGTTCAGGTCATAGACACCGGATACCGGAAAAAAAATGTACAGAATCTATCCTATAGCATGCACAAACCAGATTGTGACGTGGAAGCGCGCGAGTATCCTCGCTATCTCTCATCCTTTTACAGTTTTATATTCGGTTATCGTTGCGAATATCGAAAGATATCCAAAGAGATTGATTGATTAGCCTTAGATTTAGTATATAATATCATTTTTTAAACCAAATTACGTCACAACCCGAAGGCGCGCGACGTTTTAAGTTTATTTTAAATAGATTTAAAGTACTCTAGACAACGTCAATTTGAATTCGCGCTAAACACATGAATTTACTTTTCAGGAATATAAAAAAAATCCCAGAACGATTTGTGACGTCGCTTTTACTTTTCATTTGATTCACGCGCATTTTTAGCTCTGATTTCTATGGCGCAACTATAATGTAAATTCTAAATTTACGACATGTACCGCTCAATATCGAGTGAGGTCAAGACCAATTAGGTTTTCAGCGAAATTCGGAGCACTCTCAAGAGAAATCTAGTGGAATTCGCTGTTAGTCTTAGCTCGTTTTTTTAATCTAGTATTAGGCCTAACTATCATTGTTTAAATCGACCATGCCCAGTTATAGCCTTAGATGTTTTCGCGCCATTTTTGTAAAAATTAATGTAGGGTCTAATCGAGATTGGCGCGCGTGGAAATTCGCGCCTTTTTCTCAAAAGATAGGTAAAATTTCGGCGGGAAAATTGCGCATTTTCTGTAAATTCAAATTTCTCTCGAAAAAAACCGGGTAAAACGGTTAATTTCAAATCTACTTCGCGTTTCAATATTTGTTGATTGAAATTTTGTATAGCCCTTATTATAGACCGTATTACACCCGTTTCAAAAGGTTTGAACGATTTATGTCACCCTTTAAATTTAGTTATTGTACCGAAATAACATTTCTCTTTATTTCAATCCACCTTTCAAAAAAAAAAAAAAAAAAAAAAAAAAAACTGTCTTCCGGCAGTCTCGTGTAGTATAGGGAATTTAAATACTCCATAGAATTGAGAGAAGTCGTAAGGCAAGGGGTAAAAAAAAACTTTAAAAAAAATCTAAGGAAGGCACAGACGAAAACGTAAGAGACGCGGCAAAGAGAGATCCTTGAGTCCTGAGATGCGGGATTATTTAAAACAGGGGAATGCTGGTAAGAGAGAGAGAGAAAAAAAAGAAAAAAGCATCCCGTTAGGGGGCGAAAAAAAAGAGGCTATGAATGTTGACACAGTTTTTGCAACGGTAAAAATGCAGGGACACGGAATAAAGAAAATTACTCGTGAAATGCATTGCGCGCGAAGCCAAAGTTAATTCTAAATCCCTCCAAACGAAATTATCATAGAGATAGAAACTAGAATTCCGCCACTATGAAATCACGGATTTATTTCGCTTTTGTATCGAGTTGTACTGGGATTTCCCATCCCGACTCGTTAGACCGGTTCTAGTTTCAGTTTGAGACGATACTAGCGTTGTTTTCACGTTATCATAATACGAAACAAAGGAAGTTATATGTAGCTTCGTAGGTGGTGTAATTTCCAAATGAAAAATAACGATGAAGATTTTTTTATGAAGGAAGTAGATACTAGGCGGGGTAAACAACGCTTAAGGGGCATTGAGAATATACGGGCTTCAATTCCCTTTCGACTTGAATGATTTAATGAATAAATGTACGGGGAAGGAGAAATAAAAAGGAGAAAGACGATAATAAAATTTATTTCTAAAGCTTCTTTTCGTTAAAAGAAATTATTCGTAAGGAATTGAATTAAAGGGAAACATTCGTGATATTTTCATGTTTTGGGATATTCGATAAGATAATCTAGTAAATCGTAATGAGAGCTCAAAAATGAAACCAATTTCATCAAAATCGATAAAAAAATAAGAAAGTTACAAGTTTTTTAAGTTTTTAAATAACTTCCGGAACATTTTAATTACGTTATTTTGAATATTATTTAAAAGGTGGCGCGTGACTTTTATACATGAATATCTGGTTTACTCCACGCTAGTGCTCCTAACTGCAGCCAGATATCTGTTTGGTCAACAAAAAGCTAATCAGATGTATGAAAAGTGAGATCCACAACCCTACCAAAGTCACAGGAATAGAAAATATGTTCACGCGCGAATGCTCAACTTTAACTGTACAAATTTTACGCGCCAGATGGGGATATGTCCCATCATGGCGCGTAAAATTTGTACAGTTAAAGTCAGGGAAAAAAGCTTCTATAATCGTTAAAAAGAATTGTGGATCTAGTTAATTTTTCATATGTCTATGTACCTAACATGATTATTCCACATAACTAATTAACATTAAAAAATCAGTTACTTGTTATCATTCTTGAGACATCGTACTATTCTTAATTTATTCAAATTTTGGTGCGATATTGGTCTTATTTTAAAGCTCTCCGTTGGATGATCTAATTATGTATTAAAGAAAATTAAAGTTGATAAGACTTGACCTTTAAGGAGAAGTGAGGGAAAAAAACTACAAGAAATTCTGGTTCGAATCCCTTGACATTTTGTTTCGACAAATTGAAGTGAAAATAACGATGAATATAGTTTTTCTTGATTTGCTTAATTTAATCACTGTAATGTATGTATAATCCAAGGCTGTTTTGTTTATCACCTGGATTCTGAGTAAATTAGGTATCGAAGAGAGTTTCCTAGAAGTTTTTCTTTCGTATCTAGAAATCTCGTAGGATTATGGCTCAACAAAATTTTAAATCTGTCGGGATTTGAATGATGGAATAATCGTCTAGTTTTTACTTAATGATGTTAATTTCCTAATTTAATCGTAATTAATGATAATATAGCCGACTTTTCAGATTGATTTAATTTCTAATGTTTACGAAAAAGATATGGGATACATTGAGAATAACTAGGTCTATTAAATTTATTTAAAAACTTTTACACCTAATGCATATTGATATCTTAGTCTGTCTGAAAGAAGTCTGAATTAAATTAATATTTAATTAAAAAATTAACTTTTTATTCCTGTATTTATCAATATTTCCTATCATAAAATCGGTTTAATTAGACATTAGATTAGATTTGGATCCTATTGTGATTGATTTTAAAATGATCCACCAAAATTAAGTTTAAAAACTAACTAACCTTGTCCTTACCTAAGCCATTGGGCAAAAACTCTGGTTGATCAGCTGGAAGTCGATTAATTTGGAATAGCCCCTTTATAATACCACCGTCAATGTATATTTTAACTGATACTTGAAGAAATTGTATCATTCTAATTATATTTTATATTTAAAATTATGAAAAAAAACTCTCAAAATCTCTCAACGAAATCCCAAAGGCGGAAAATTCTCAATATGTAAAAATTTCCTTAGTAGCTTCAAAATGTCATAAAAAATCTTTGAAACAGTGGTTCCCCGAATTGTGATTGGAACTTTTTAAAATGTTCGAGGCCCCTATTCTCTTGTCTAGCTTTATATGTATAGTAAGCGTTCTTATAGGTATGGGTCCGCGGACCCGGTGTTGCGAAACACTTCTAATAAGAGATGCGGGTACCCAAATGGAATTGTCAAAGAGACGGCGGAACTTTAGGGATTCGAATTTCTTCCCCATCACGTAAAAAAAAATTTACAAATTCGAGAAAAAAATGAAGGCGGAATCGTACAGAAAAATGGCGGGAAAAATTCCACATCAAAGAGCGGGCTATAGACGAAGCATTTTTTGGCTCTGAGCGATCGAGTACGCCCATGAGGGGGAATTGTTTTAGTTACGGTACTCGTTGGTGCGTGGCGCTACGGTTTCGTTAAAGCAATAACTCCGAAACTGATGCAAGATATGATATTTTTCATTTGACTGTTTTTAAATTCACCAAAAATTGTTAAAGAGATAGTTTGACATGTTTTTGAGCTCAATTTTAACATCTAGGATCAAGAAAACGTTATTTAATAGCGCAAAATTACATTTTATGATGTCATTGCATTGTCACTAGCTAAAATAAGAACTGAAAACATATTCTTATAACTACTATAACGCTTTCTCAGTTATCAATTATATAAATTTCCAATTTAGTAAATTTTAACCGTGGTCCTATGATACCAAAAATAGTTTTAAAATGGCAAAGTCTCTCCAAAATCCCAAAATTTCGTAATTAAAAATGGCTAATATCCGACCCCTTTTAGTTCTATAGATTTAGTTGTGGGGCTTGTGCCAAAGAAAACAACGCTAAAAAGCGCAAAATCGACTTCAGATATGTGTCAGCGATTTTTTTAGATTCTTGAAAGTGAAATTCATGTTTTTAGCGCGAGTTCAATTTGACAAGGCCCGAAATATAAACCTCCAATATTGACATCACGTTTCCTAGCTCAACTCCATCTAATATCACCCAATTGGCATAATTTACAATTTGAAGCATATAATTAAAGTCATGAATACCACACCTTAATTGAATAAATAGATATTGTAAAACAGACATAAAAATTTGTTTTAAATTTCAATAATTATATTTCTATTTAATTTATTGTTCTTAGATGAGTACTTAACATAATGGGAAAAACTGAGGCGTATTAATACACAATGTTAAACTGCATAGAGAAAAAAGTAGTTGATATAATTCCAACTCTAGATGTACATCTTCAACTTCCGCAAATGTGGGCTAACTTTGAAGAAATTTGTTTTGGGTGGTTGTTACAGTTTATCTGTAAGCGTATCCCCAACCATGTATAAAAAATATCTCTTTTGGGGTTTGGTAAAAAAGATAAAAACGTGTCGAGACAGGGAGGGAAGATTTTAAGAGAGCTGTAGATCCCGAGACTTAATGGATTTCTATGTTTAAACCAAAACAAAAGCCATATATTTCTTGACATTTTCTGTCTCTTCGTCTCCCAAGGATAGAATCATTTTTTGTTACCGGAAGTCTGTTCCGCGGAAACACCCACTTCCCGCCGCCTATGGTCCAATCTAAAGCGCGCTTCCAGAGTTATTTTGTCCCTAAGAGAAAGATTGTCTCTGCCACGAGCTCCTTCCTTCTAAAGTCATAATAATGTCTGTTGAAGACATTTATTTTCACGTTTTAAAGGAAATATTGAACTGTATTTGACCAATTTTTTTGATCTTTATGAAGTTACTAAGAGAACACCGCCTGTTTAAATTTAGGAACAATATGTAATTGATATATTTCGTTTCTAATATAGTTTAAATTAGTTTGATCTGTTAATCAGTAAGTGCGTACAGTTCTAACGAAACGATTTATAAATAATATTCGTTTTAAACGAATTTCATTTGAAATCCACATTTTAAAATTAGATGAGCTTAAGTCTATATGAAAAAGTACCTCGAAATTGAACACTGTCGATATAATTAAAAATTATCAAATATAACGAAATTTGGGTAGAACGAAGTTATTTTCGTTATCCATTTTATCTTCGTTATCCATTTTATCTTCGTTATCCACTTTATCTTCGTTATCTATAAAATGAGCTGAAAAGGATATCCCTTTTTAGAACAAGTCTAGGTTTATTAAATAATTACACAATTACAGGTGTTGTTATTATTGACTTTAATTAAGAAGTAATTTCTTCTGATGATATAATTTATATTATTTATCAAATTTAACGAAAGTAATATTCTTTAAATCCCTTCATAGAATAAATTTTACACCCAATTACAGCTGGTATTGTTTTGTTAACATTAATATTTTGATTAAAAGATTCACCTTCCCTTTGGAAACAAAACACAGATTCAAACTTAAAAACAAATTAAAAATAAAATTTATCGCCTTTTAATGTCTTCTCTTAAGAAATATACTTTGTATAGGCCATAGGGACATTTTTGAGACTTGACATTTATTTTTTCAAGTACCGTACTCGTTTTCATCTCTGAAAAGCATCTCCTCTATAGAAGATTGACTTCTCACGCGCGAAAAACTGAAGAGAGAAAATCACTTCCGCCTTTTCTCGTAAACCAGAGAACGAAGACTTAAATGGAAAAATATTTACCGCTAGGTAAAGATTCCATCTTAACAGGTTTTCTTTATGCTAAATTATCTAACTCGAGAAAAAAAATTCAAATCCAGCTTTATTAGCTATTATAAATCTCATTTCATTAAAGGAGCAGTCTCACTACGAATTAAAAGGGATACTTTCACGATAAATATTATAAATTCCATATAGAAATTAACCACATCATAAATTATTGAAATTTTACGACGATACTTTGCTTATGACGACTTTGCTTGCTTTTGTTAGTCAAAACTTCAAAATTAGTGCAGAATATCAAATATAATATTTTAGTAAATAATTAATAGAAAATTAATTCCTTCTAGTTATGCAAATATTAAGCTTGAAATTAATTTTTAACTTGGAAAAAAGGCTTAATATTATTTATCGAAACGGAGACAGTTTAAAGTCGACATTTCAAACTATCTTTGGATTCTTGTTAAGCCTATTTTTCTAGTAAGTTAAAAATTTGCTTCTAGCCTAATATTTGTTAATTTTTTACCAATAAAAACCCTTAGACAATTACTTAAAATAATTAGTGATTCATAAATTATATTTTGTAACGTGTACGGATACGTGAAGCTAACTTCTACAGAATGTCATCACGTGACCAAATGTTGAAACATTTTATAAAGTAGAGCTATTCAAGAACCGCAAAACCTTATTTCTCTCTCGTCAAGACTCTGCTTCAAATTGCAGGGTTTATCCACGAATCAATGGGTGCGTCTTTAAGATAGAATGCATGCATAGCGGTTAACCAGGAACCCAGTCTATAAGGCGAAAAAATGCCATGAGCTCTGCTATGGGGAAAGTGGTTTCCAATAGCGGGATAGATGGCACTATGTTCTTAGGCCCTGGTATAGTAGAGTGCATTCTGGGTATAATACACTACCAATAATGGCACACCCAGCAGTTTACCTCTCCAGAAATACAAGGGTGAACCTTCTAACCTTTCATTCGCTGCGGGTTATTCTCACTCCGTTACAATTGCCCCATATTGCATCTTTTGTGCCGTATTTACAGATTTCGTAAAATTATACGAGACCAAAAGTTGACAGTCGTAATATTAAATTTAACAAAAGGTGTTTCAAAAACCTTAAAATGCTTAATTACTTTCAACTCAAGAGCTTAATTGTACCGGTATAAATATGATTTTTAATTCCACGTGTCAAAACTTTTCGCTGACCGGGTGAAATATTTTTCAGCTGTTTTCAACCAAAACTGTCAAACTAAGTTTAAAAGTTTTTAGCTTAAATTAGAATCTTAATATCATAGTTTTGCAAATTTTATATAGATTTAGTTGCAGAGTAGAAATTTATAAGACTGTTTGTTAAGATATGGATTAAATTTTTAGTTTTATTATATAATTAACTCTCCACTTTCCAATTTTTATATCTTTGGGTTGACGCATTTTTTAAAAAATTCAAAATAAAAATTTAATTATTATTATTATTTTTTTTTCAATATATGACATAATTTATTCCTGGAACGTAATTAATGATAATTACGAAAAAACCGCCCGAAAGCGAATGAAGGCTATACAATAGCCTAGAAATTTTTATTTTAGTTTTGAATTATCGTTTGAAAATTAATAGGTTTAATTATAATAATTATCTTTAAATTTGTGAATCTATGTAACAAATTTCAGACTGAATTTTAAATAGTACGTAACTAGAAATTTAGGGCGCTTATTCAAGGGAGTTGGAGAACTTGGTCAGGAAATTGTGAATAGTCTAATATTGACAAAGGTTTATCAAAAGATAAAATTTAGTAAAAAATTCTCCTGTTTTAGTTACTTTAAGCTTCCTTTTAAATAATTATAACATTTATACAATGTTCGATTTAGTCGTGTATTTAATAAAGCATTGTGTATATATTTAACTTACGCTTTTAGGCCTAATCTCTCCTATAAGTATTTCAGTGTTAGCTTAGAGTCGTAAAAGTGAAATAGAAGGGTCACTTAAGCCTTGGCAAGCGACGTAACAATATTTGTTGACAGTGATAGAAGGAGAAAAGTACGTAAAGGGGGATATGCTATTCTGTGTAAACTCTAAAAGCGTTTTTATCGACAAATCTCAACAATATATTATGTTATAAGGTTAGAAAGGGTTTAAATATCCGTTGAAAACTTGGTTTTATGCGTAAATTTCTGTCCCTTCTTCTAAGGCTACTAAGGATAGATCCTTAAGTAAATAATAAGGTCCCACTACATTATATACATATAACCATATAGGGGTATACGGTACGAATTGATTTATACTAAGAGATAGGTGTGTAACACGAGCTTTTTTCTAGTCAAGACAAGTTTACAAAATAGGAAATACTGAGGAAGAATGATACGTAATGTTAAACCTCATAGGTGAAAAAGTAGTCTTTGCTAACACTTCCTAAACACAAGTATAGTTAAAGATTAAATATGAAAGGCATAAAATATATTAAGGCAGACTCAATAACAAAATAAATATAATGTATGTAACAATATCTGAATATGGTATTACTTCATCGTTTAAGTTATTTAAATTGTATATTAATTAAAGGCATCCCTTTTAAAGTTAGCTTCTCCTTTAACCCTTAATATTATATATATCCCCTCCATGAGATTTAATTTTTTTTCGAAAATTAGGTTAAAACGGAATTATAAATGTAAATTTAAACAAAATGCTTGTTAACTTAATTAAACTTGCACAGGATCGGATTGGATATAAAAAATAAGTTTTATACACAACCAGTCTGGAAGTAAAATCTCTTTATATAATTGAATTTGCGAAAGTAGACTTAATGAAGATTCATTTAGGACTATTAATAGATAAAGAAGAATAACAAAATCTGGCGTTCAAAAGAGTCCTCTAACGGCAAACAGTGGAGACAAAAGTATCGAATGAAACTATATCACGCACGTCTGCCTATTCTCTATATACATAACAACCACGAACGAGGTTTTATTAGTTACTTTTGCCCAAATTGTTTGCCTTTAGAGTACGCTTATGAACGCCATGCAGCTTTTGTTTAATCTTTATCTAGTAAAGTGAGAATGCGACCTAACAACGGGTGATTTTTTTTATCGATTTCTTATCGTTTAAATAGGCCTTAAACCAGAAATAAATTTAAAACTTACCCGGAAAATAGGCTTAGTTGGATTTATATGCTGCATTCCCCATATAAGGGCTACCGCCCAATGACATTGGTCAACGATATTTTGTGAAGGCACCCTTATCCAAGAAGGATCAGACAAGGAGAGGAAAAGTGGGGCTGCGTTGAGTTAGAGGGAGAAGAGCCAACCTCCCACTCGGGTGAAAAGGGGGGATAGGAAATTCTCGAGGTAAACTGTTGTCACGTGGTCACTAGCGTCGTCGGCTACTACGCGTCTCATAAAGGATCTGTTTTACGCACGTGACAACATTTTACCACGAAACATCTCTACCCCCGTTCTCCCAGAGTGGGAGTTTAGGCCGACGCAGTAGGAACTGCGCCGTCCCCACTTTTCCTCTCCTTGTCTTGCCTTATCCAATGATTTTTCTTAAGTAAAATCCTGATTTTTAATGTATAATCGACTTAAAGATTGTATAATCTAAGGGCTTGAAAAATCTGGTAAGGAGGACCAAAGAAAAATGCGGGGGGAGGGGGCAATTGCGATTTTAAGCTTATTAGTGTCTGGTGCTCAGGACCTCACCCGGAAATTTCACGCGCCAACAGATTTACTAATGGATTTTATATTTCTGTTGTTAATTTTTAAACAATATACTATTTAAGCGAGGGTTCGGGCTCTTGATTGTATTCCATTCTTTTGCCTGCCAGGTCTTTCTCTCTCTCACTTTTTCTATAAAACTCGCGACGAATTGTCACTCTAATTATCCTTTCCCGGACTCGTAACACTTCCGGTTTAAACGCTATCTTTCCCTAACGTAAAATAAATCTTTCCGAGATATCTCCCAACTCTAGACTTCAGAGCCCAATTATGCTTTTACAATCTTCCACACTTTTTTAATTTAAAAAAAATTTTGCCATTTTGATTACGAAGAAATTAATTCCGTACGAATTCATTATTTGCGGTACTCGTTACCATGTTTCAAATTGGTTAAATTATTCGTGGGATTGAAAGAAATACGATAATTATTAATATGCAGATTTTGAAATTTACAAATTTACATAATATAATTTTTATCAAATTAATGTGAAATTTAATAAATTATATTTTTAAAGGACAAGTCAAATTTGTAATGCCTTTAATTAGTTAAGGATAGATTCTAATATACAGTTATGATTAAAAAGCATTTGACAGCAAAAACAGTACAAAGATTACGCGATTATGTAACTGATTGCAGCTTTGGTAACGCTAAATAAGTAATAACTTTAGTACAGTCAAAGCTAAAGGTTTGTACAACACGTGAAGTAATCAGAAATTATATAATTTTGATTAGCTACCGATAATCTGAATTTTTTTTTCGTGCATTTATCATAGATATATGAAATATATATCAATAAAAATTAGGCTTAGCTGGATTCATGGAGATCCTGAATTTCTTCGCATTTGTGGGTCAGCGACCAATCGAATGTTATTGGCAATCTCGCCTTAACGACTGGCCTTTGCTCATTGGTGGCTCAAAGTGAAGAGATTCAGTATCTCCATGAATCCAGTTAAGCCTATTTTTAAGGCTAGTTTAATATTGGTTTGTGATTTTTTTTTACTGGTTCAAACGACAAGGAATCGATAAAATATAATTTCTTAGGTTGCATTCTCCCTTTAACAGTCAAAACATTTTAACTGATAACATTGTCTTTAAATCAGTTACCGCAACTTGGCATTAATTGTAAACATTCTTAAAAAGTGACGTCTGTATCGACATAAGTAATCTGGGGAAAGTACCAAGGTTTCTTGAGAGATAGTTAAACCGTACGAGCGAGTTATTTATGATGGGAATTGTTGTTAGCCACCGCTGGATCTCGTTAAAAAAACGACGGGAGAAGGTTAAAAAACAAAAGACTGGAAACAAAATAAAAACCAGAAAAACAACTACATGTATATCTGATCCATTATTCTTTTTTTATTATTATTATTATTTGCAATGTAGCGAAAATTAGAGGCGGATCAATACATAATGTTAAAGGTAATAGGGGATAAAAGTAGTTTTGGTAAATAGTTGAGGTTATACTATTTTAGAAACTCTATCGCGTCAAGAAATCAACACAGTTTTCATCCTAGAAAACCAAGAGTTCGCGTTCAACACGAAAAAGAAAAATGTTCACGGTCGTTCCGTTACAGCCAAGTTATAGTTTTAAAGGTGAAGTGTAAATGATTATTAGCTTTTACCCTTCGATGGGCAATGACAATATTCAGACCCCTCACTGAATATCCACTAAATAACGATAGATATGAACTAATTAGGACCAGGATAGCTCAGTAAAAATACAGAAGTGTGAAGAAAAACGTATTTGAAACTTTCAAATATCCATATTAAAATCTCATAGGGCTAGGTTAGATAGAAGTTAAGCTAGGTTAGGTACTATGGGATTTTAACACCAAGATTTTAAAATTTCAAATACCGTTTTCTCACATTTCTGCCGTTCTTCGATTTTTTTTTTTCTTAAATTACTTTATTTCATTACATTTGATAGCGACCACATCTCGAAACTTCACTTAAAGATAATTTACCTCACGAATCTAAACTTATTTAAATTTAAAACGCTTGTTAAACACCTTAAAAAACGTTATAACCTTTCTATAAGCGCTAAGCCTAAATTATTATCATTAAGCCTAATTTTTAAGAAATAAATTCAAACTCAAGCGCTTCAAGTTTAATTTAAAAATTCGTACTTTTATACTCAAAGGGAGTTAGCAATGACTACTTTTAAGATTGCGTGTCAATTTGCGTCGTTATTTGTATCCGACTGACAGTCGGACATTGTTACACAGATAATTATATATTCTAGATACATTAAATGAACTGGTGGGCTCTCCAAAGTCGAGAAGACCTTGATGGCCAGCCTCAATGTTCCAAAAAATTTAACATAACTTTTTACCCTCCCTTCACAATTTATACGCGTCACACGTAAAATGATAGAATCTTAGCCACCTCTTAACAAATTAAACAGCTTTACGATGGTTGGTAGGTTTGTACGTATTGAAATATCAAACTGACTCGAAGCCATAGTTGTGTGGTTTTTAAGAAATGAGTCGAGAAATTGAGTCACTTGGCAAGGTCGACTTGTCAATGCGCATGCGCTTTACCCACCCGATTTTTTTTTTTTAATTTTTTTTAACACGACTGAAGTTTTACCGCGATTCTCATTATTTGAGCAAGGATAAAGTTCCGAGATGGTTATATCAATCTCAATTACAGTTTGCAGTAAAGGATATATTTAAGGGTTGAGAAGAATCAGTATGATGATAGGGTAATGCTCGCTGAACTTTAAAATTAGTATTTCATCTTATGATGGGGATGGGGGGAAACCGGTTCACCTCGTATATTGCATCAAGGAAGATACCACCTAGCATCGTGATTTTTTTTCATAGCAGGTTCTTTAATATCGAATAACAAATATAATGGTACTAAAATTTAAGGGGGAGGCTTTAGTCTATCTTAAAAAATTTTGACTGCTTGAGGTTAAAGGGTTTGTAAAATGAAATATCAAGTTTTTTCACATTCTCTTTAATTTACCCGACATAATTAGGCTGACAAACTTATCGTTAATTGAAGGAAAAGCCATTCCACTTCGAATTGACAGAACAGACAATGCGATATCAGTAGTTATCACGAAATAAATTTTAGAATAATATGGGTATAGTGTACCGCTGTTAATTCGACTGTAGAGAAAAATCTTAATATTTACATAACGATTATAACGGATTATAAGAGGCTTAGTGAAGTTTAGAATAAAAAAAGGCCCACGTTTCTTGGTCGAAGGCTCATAATCCCATATATTTGAGCATCTAAATTTATGATAAAAGAGTTGGTCTTTGACTCTTTAAAAATGTCATGATTCTTTCAAAGAAATTATGGGAATATGCGACTGTAGAATATTACCAACGTAATGGTAATTTTCGGCTTGCTCTATAAAATTACCGTAATTTAGTAATTAATAAGCGAACAATTGCTAAAAGAGGTTAAAGTTTAACTTTTTAAATAGTCTTCAAGTCTACTTTTATTAACGAACTATAACTAGGATTATATGCATTAAAACTAATTTAAAATGAGGTTTTTCATTGTTGCATAGTGATTGGCGACGTTAATGTAATCTTATCACTTCTGAATCGCTTTGCTCTATCAATTGAAAGTCAAAAGGTCAAGCCTGTTCTGAAAATTCGGATTTTTCACGAGTGATATGATTTTTTCAGTCAGAAATTAGAATTTTTAAGCCTTTAAATGATTAATTTAAAATTCAAAATCACAGAAGTTCAAACACAACTCATTTTGTGAATACCAATTACCATGAGAAGATAAATTACCCGATAAATTATCGCGTATCCATAATTTACGTAATTTTCGAACTCTATCTGTAGTTAAATAACCCTTTTTCATTCACACTCTCTTTGATAACGGAGCATTCCAAATTCATTTCCCCTTGAAAAGCACTGGCACCACTTTATAATATTATATATCTCCCCTATCTTTTGTAGAAGCCGGTTTTTTTGAACGCGGACCTTCTTGAAAATACCTAATCATATAGGACTAGTCATTTATACCTCTTTAAAACTGCCCATTATATATCTAGGAAAAAAAAATATTTAAATTTTTTGAATCCCCTTTTTAATTTATTTTGGAAAATCTAAGCACGAACTTCAATTTTCGTTTTGAAATGTTAGAAATAATACCTTTTAGTGCTACAAAAAGGGTGTCTTCGGATTTACAGAAATTAAAGATTCAATGGTGGGTGGTATAAGTTTTAAATTAACCGAACAACGATGACAATTTCAGGGCTATTTCTTTTAAAGTGAGACTCTTACCATTTCTTTCGAGTGCCTATGTATGATTTTTTTAGTTTTATCATAGCATTAAAGCGCCATATTCAAAATTGTATACCTCTGGGTTGAAAATTCAAAATTAAAATGTCTCAAATATATATTTCCGATATTTGACTTTGGTTATTTCTGGAAAGTAAAGATACATTTCGTACGAAAGGTAGGACGAAAAAGACCGCGCGAAAGCCAGGCTATCATAGTGGTGACGTATATTGCGGGAAATTTTTCTTTTTTTTTTCCAATTTTTTCAAATTTCTTCAATGCCTTCCTATAAATTCCTATAATTGAAGGTTTTCTCCTATTTTTTTCACTTTTTTCGGTTATCAGGTTATCCATTTTCAAATAAAAGTATAATTTAAAATTTCTCAAAGATAAAAAAAATTCCCACCAAAGGCATCGAGTCAAAAACAAAAAGAGATTAAGATTTTAAAGAAAATCAGAAAGCAATAAATGTGGGGTAAAAATGTTAAATCAACGGCGTATTAAAAGATATCCTATTTTTTATTATAAATTCGCTCTTATTTATCCTATATTTCCTTTAATTTTAAATTTTCAATCCTGTTTTCTCCTATAATTCGCCTTTAAACTTCCTATTTTTCCTATAAAATTTCAAGTTTTTTCCCTGGTCACCCTGATTAGTCTATGATTCTTAGTCTATGATTCTTAGTCTATGATTCTTAGTCTATGATTCTTAGTCTATGATTCTTAGTCTATGATTCTTAGTCTATGATTCTTAGTCTATGATTCTTAGTCTATGATTCTTAGTCTATGATTCTTAGTCTATGATTCTTAGTCTATGATTCTTAGTCTATGATTTTAAGTCTGATTCTATAAATAAGTGTGGGTGTTATATGGAGATCCTTGAAAAGTGCAAACCATTTAAACAAAAACATTTTCACGGTCAAGGGACACAAATTAAAAAATTGATTGCGAGCCAAATATTAATAAATATTATTTCATCTACACTTTAAATTAAATATGATTCTTACTCTTAATTACAAGTTTAATACTGTTCACTATCGTTTAATATTAGACCCTATAAGTTTTAACATTATGTAGTAATCCGTCTTGCCTTTTTTTAAATTATACCACTAATCGCGAACAATAGAACAAATAGTCATAACAATTTCTAGACTCCAATAACAAAACAAAAAAACTTTGTCCTCTTAAAATTAATAACCAACGATTGTTTGTGTCTATGGGAAAAAGTATGACGTCATCTTTTACACGCAGGGTCACCGGAAATGGGAATGGGGGTGTCCTTCGTGTAACGAGTTGAATTACTACGTATATACGCGAACCAGTGCTGCCTTAATTACTATAAGGTTACGGAGGCAATAAAAGCTAGGCGGCTATAAGGAAGGATTCAAAAGATGAAATTATTACAAAGTTGTTGTTTGTAAGTTGAATCGTAACAGTTAATACGTATAAAGCCGCGTATTATGTTTTTACTAATTATCATTTAAGTGCCTAACCTAAGGGAATTTCTTCTTCCACATTTTTCGCTTCATTACCTCGAAAAACTCTGATAAAATTTATTATAGTCTGTTCTATAATTACTAACAGTTGTTCCGGGGATCATTTTTATCCCGTTTTAAAGGCGCGTTCAAACTTTACAATAGGTCGGCGTTTGATACCCAAGACCTCGCTGTTGAAGGCTGAAATAATATGATTGGTCCGAATTTATATTTACTTAAAACTTTACCCAACTTTAGAAATTAATTTAAACACCAAAAATGTGTCTAAAATTTGTTTTGAAAATTCTTAAACACGTTTTTTTGGCATGGTGATTCTGAAAACAAATTCAAAAGCTGTTCCATTTTTAACTACAAGTTTGAACGCACCTTAATAACTGCCCTTCATAAAACACGTGAATGCTCTGAGTACCGAAATTTGCAACAATTTTTTTAATCCGTGAGATTTAACATCGCGTCTCAATCCGCTATAGTTCCAAGTAATTATGAAAAAAAAAATATTCTGGTTAAAATCGTCCCACTCTCTTCCTGGTATTCTTCATTAAGGATAATGCGCAAATGATATAAAAGTCAAGCTGTAAACATATAAGATACGATTATGCTACGCGTTTACATATACACGAGGTTCTCATTACATAACGTCATACTGTTTGTCTACAATTTCAATATTGTTTTCATTTTATCATATATATACACTTTTCGTTCGTTAGTTAGTGTTGCATAGCTGTTGAGGCGGAGTAATAATAGGTTTAAAAAAAATCGGGTTAATTGTTTTGGATCCTATATTTTGTTGCGTGATTGTAATGATAAACCTTTAGTTTTCACGGTTACAATAATAATCTTATTGGGAATTACTTTTATTTAATAATACACCATTTTAACAGTACCTATGGCGCCATAGCGTCCGTTTTGGGAACTTTCCGATGGCGCGTTTGGCGGGTAAAAGAGGCAGATGGGGTAATGCCCGTAGATTTTCCCTTTAGCCTATATTCTTTTTGTCAAATATTGATTGTCGACTGGGGGCCGACATTACCTCCCAACCAATGGGATAAAAGTGACTTTCGTGACGTTTCTCACCTTTTCTAGCTTTACGCCGTGTAGAAAAAAATGTTCTTCGTAATTTTTTGTTTGAGTCGCCTTTCACTATCAATGTAAAGTCAAACGAAATGGTCAAGGGTATTACGAAAAACATATACATGTTTCACGTGTGTAGGGGTTTGTTTCGTCAAAAATAAGAATTTGAAGCTTTTGAAAGAGACATTCATAGAAATTCAAATAAAATTACATTTGTCAATACAGTGAGACGGTAAATTAGCGCGTAATTTACTAATTACCAAAATTACGGTAATTTTAAAATTTTAAGTGCTTTATTCTCAATGTATATTTCCAAATAATATCGCAAATTTCCCATAATTTGTACCCTTTAAGAATTATACCTTATGACCATAGTGTTTAGCGTGAAAGTCTTATAAGATATAATTATATTCCCACTTTAAGGCCCGATGGGGAGGCAAAATGATCAAATTTTAACATTATCCTTTTATTATGAATAAAATTTTCAAAGTACACTACGGGCGTTCTCGATACAAGTTTCTTTTGTCTAGGGAAAATTTTCTTTTACGTCAAGCGTCTAAGAAATTGTCTATTTTTTTTTTTATGGTTGATAATAGCGTCGAGATTCTGTCGAGTAACGTATACTTATCATCCCTATTGTCAACTTCAGTTCGGCGTGAAGTTTGTGATACGTAATCACATTGCAGTGATATGGCGTATATTGGCTTTTCACCAAGCAACATTTACACGTATATTGATACGCGTATAGAATTAAATAATTAAATATAAATATATACAGGGTGGACGCACGCGTTCAATCTTAATTCAATTAGCACGCGCTCAATGTTAATTTTATCCTTCCATAGAATTTTAGTTTCTTGATCTGAACCACCCTGTATACTTTTTATAACTATCCCTCTTCGAGGGGGCAGATACTCGCGAACTTAGGTGTAGAAAATTATTGAACTCTTTGCACTCTCAAAGCTGAACTCAGAGTTCGTAAGAGCTCGAAATCAATGCACTGTCAAACCTGAACTCAGTGAACTCAGGTGTACGTCGAGTTCAAGAGTGTCTGACCACTTGCCGCCCTTTCATTAGAAACATAATCATTCCAGAATCATTCTACGTCATAAAATTAAATCTAGATTATATTCTTTTGGACATTTTAATATTGAAATTTCTTTAGAACCGCTCAGCGTCAACCTATAGAGGTGTAAAATTTTAAAAAAGGGGTTTTTAATGTTATGCAAAATTAAAAAATACTAATTATATGCTTTCCAAAAAATTGGTGACAGTCTCAGTTTTAGTTGAAGAATTTTGACATAATTTAACGAAACATTCTTATATATATAAACTATATACGCTGTTTTCTTATTGGCCCTCGATGCTAATCGACCTTTATATACGAGAATGTAATGTTATGGATTCAAAATAATAATTTCTACAAAAGTAAGAGTTATATTTAAAAAAAAAATTAAAAGGAAACATCTTTCAAGTTATTTGCGCATTTTGCTTAAAAGAATTCTGTAGGCATCATTGCATTTTTCACTTTACGAAAAAAAATCGGAAAAAATAAAATTTCCGAAAATTCATCCTTCATTTACTCCGCTAGACGATTTAACACGAATTTTATTTGAGAAGAAAAAAAATTGCTATAAGTATCGAAAAGTTTGAATCATTTCGTCATAATATTGCCTTTAGAAGCCCATCTTCTCTTTGGTATTAGTAGTGTGAGAGTTTTTAAAAGGGTGTGCAGGCACTCATCTCATCTTTTTCGAGACGACTTAGATCTTTTTGCTCATTTTTCATTTTAAAGTGAGAATGAAGAAGGACAAAGATTGATTTAATATCGATTAAATAAGCCTTATAAACTTATTTGGAAAGTAGGCTTAACAATAATCCACGGTGAGTTTAAAATCTCGCCGTTAAATTGTCTCCGGGCAAAGAGCAAAAGAGCGAGCGTCTTAAGCCTAATTTTAACATTTTTATTTATTGTCGAAATAATGCGCCCTTCTCCCGTGATTGGCCGATACTTGTTTTAACGGCGAGTCATCAAAATATCCTTTGATCCTTCCTTGTTAAACCTACAGTTAAATATCGATTTCTTATACGATATGGAATCGATAGAAAATCATTTTTCGTTCGATTTCATTATCCCTTTGATATTTTCGGTCTCCGAGATTCGCGGATACATTTAAGTGCCGGACCAGTTCGATACGCTATTAGAAAAGCTTTCATCTCTCTCTATATTCTGTTGTTAAATTCAAATTGTGTTGGCATAGACTATTTTCTTCTATATGACGTTTAACACCGTGTATTAGTCCGCTTCAGCTTTTTTAATTATGCAAAATACTAGTGAAATATTATGTCGACATATTACTTTGCGAACTAAAGGGAATTATATGGCGCATTGATACACAATGTTTAATCTTAAACGCTTACTTAAAGGGCAAGTAAAGCGTGGACGATGCTGTGAGTAAAAATCCTTCATTCTTGGCCGCGAGAGGACCCAGTGTTGGGTAATAAAAACTACAAACTTGTCACGTGAGCCTAGAATTTTGTGATTCCCTTCCACGCTTTACTTGCCCTTTAATAGTAGTTTTTCTAAAATTAGTTTTGTAGTCTCTAGGTGGAATTTACTACAGTGGAAATTAAATTGGGTTTTTAGTGTGCTCAAAGCTTAATTTTAGTTTCATTTGTTTTTATTGGATAACCTAGGTTTAACAGTGCTGCACTTTTAAGGGTAAATTTATTTTAGAATCAATTTGCAGCTTATAAAAGCTAAGATACTCTTTATCCTTAAGATTTTCTCTCGTAGAAATATAATATAGAAGCTTAGCAAACTTCTTAAAGGGAGGATGAAGAGGAAAATCAAGTGATTTTTTTTCATCGATCCAAATTTTAAAAAATTTTAATTGCTCGCGTATTAAAAATGTTTTTGAATTTTGCAAAAAAATTAGTTTGACAGAATACAATTAAAAGAAGAACCTCCGACTAATCAAAAGTTTTGACACCTTTGGCTTCGTAAAATATCCGCGACACGCTCTGTTGTACGCGCGATTGTGCGCGTGAAATTAGTCAAGAACGAGATTTGGCGCGAAGCAAAAAGTTTGCCGCAGCGCGTGTCGCGGGGATTTTATTGAGCCAAAGGTACAAGGGCGTCTTTTGACTTGTCGGAGGGGCTCCTTTTAATTTAATGAAACAATTGAATATTTTCCAATTCAGAGGCATTTCCCGAATATTTTACTGTACACAAACATGTTTTATTTAAATTAGAATCATAATCAATAAAATAAAAGTAGTTAATTTTCCTCTTCAACTTCCCTTTAAAACCTTTAAATTCCCTTCTTGAAAACTTTTAAATATAAAAGTATATAATTGTCAAAGAAATGATGCTCTAATACATTTTTGAGATATAGGCCCCTAAAGAATTCTTTTTATAGTAAAATTTCGGTTCCTGTTCGAAATCTTTCCAAAACTATTTTTAACACGTACTAAGTTTAATATTGCGTATTAATCCGCCACTATTTCACCTATAGTTTGCAGTCTGCGTTAAGTTTAAAGTTTATAACACCCCCTCAAAAATTTATTTTGCTTATATCCTATATAAGCAATTGATATTATCGATAGGTTGGAAATAAAAAAGTTTTTTTTTTTTTTTTTCTTCCTATCCATCTTGAATCATTTTTTACCCGAAGTTAGACCATAGTTAGAAGCTAAATTATATTACAAAATGAGCCGCGTTTAAAATATATTGAAGCTAGCTTTGAAAATGGTACAATCTTAATATGAACAATGATGTAGTAAGTTATGCAATTTTTCTCCTTTTCTTATCCCGTTATTTTTACAGCCCCCAGATTTGACCATACTTTAAAACTGTATTTCAGCGTATATGGGTTACGTTTAAAACGCTTAGGGATCAGGCTTAACAACGGTATACACTCAATGTGAAAAAAAATTGGAGTATTGGATATTTCTTCGATCCCCCTATAGCTATATTTTTTTCTCTCAATTTTAAAAAGCGTTTTGAAAGTTTTAGTACATTTTATATATTTCTAAATCAGGCGGAGTTTGCTCTATTATTTAAGGTATATTAAGTTTATAACTAAAGGCTTTAGTTTAGCCTAAATCAAAGAGTAAATTACGATTGGCGCGTAGTACAGCTCCATGTTTAGGTTGTCGCTCGATTTTGAGCCATTGCGAAATGAAGAGTATATGAATAGAAAAGGGATTGAAAAGGGATAGAACAAATAGCCGTTTCACCCTAAAATTTTATTGGTTTTATTTCGTTAAAATGAACGATTTTCAAGAAAATGTATTGAAAAGTATTAAATCGGTATAATACGCCAGACTAAACACGGGGAAAATTTAAAATTCGAACACTTAACGAAATATACATACATTTTTTTAATAAAAGTGTTTAGCTTGACAGAATCACGACTTTATAACATTTTATGTATGCTATTAATAATAGATTTTTAGACACGTTTTTGGTGTTTAAATTAATTTCTAAAGTTTGGTATTTGAAATAAAAGTAAATATAAATTCGGACCAATCATATTATTTCAGCCTTTAACAGTGCTACAAGTAATGTTCTAACATTAAAAGATTAGGCACATGACCTTGGACATCAAATGACGGCCTATTATTTTTATGTTAGGAAATTACAAGCACTACTGAAGGTTGAAATAATGATTGGCCAGAATTAATTTAAATACAAAAAAATGTCTAAAAATTTAGGGATGTTTTACCAAATACTCTAAACAAGCGACTTAATTTCAAATGGACCTTATTTACTAGCCTATGTTTTTTTTTACTATTTAAATACATTTATTTCTTCTTAAATATGTAGGTTAGACTTAAAAAAAAAATTCCAAGATTTTTCTGAACAACCTAAGACCAAATGGAAATTGTTTATTAGCCTATCGGCATACCCATATTTTATTTTTAATATTTAAATGCCCTTTTTATGGTTAAATATATAGCAGGGTTGCCACAGGTCAGGGAAAACAGGGACAACAGGGAAAAGTCAGGGAATTTGAAAATGAACCAAAAAGGTCAGGGAAAAGTCAGGGAATTTAAAGATCTGTCAAGCTAAATGATTACCATGTTATTTAAAATATATTATAAAAGGTTAAAAATTGGGTAGTGTTAGCTCAAACGGTCAGGGAAAATCGTTGGAAAAGGTCAGGGAAAAACCTGGAAAAGTCAGGGAATTTGAATCTGATAAAAATGTGGCAACCCTGTATAGGTTAGGCTTAATAAATTGTCCAAGATTTTACTGAACAGTTTAAACGAGCTGCTGAACATCAAATTAACTTTATTTACAAGGCTATTATTTAAATATTTAAATGCTTTTTCCTGCTTACATATATGAGTTAAGCTTGACATCTTTTAATTCAAATATTTTATCTATTATCAATATGAAGTTATCTTTTTCTGATAATTTCGTGTAATGTAATATTTATTCGATTGATAGGGATTTTATGAGAAAGCGAGCGTTCACTTTCGCCAGTTTTTTTAGTTCTTAGTATCCGACGTTAATTATTACGTCTAGCTAACGGGCCAATGACTGATAGCTTTACTAGGTCTCCTAATCTGTTTTTATTTTTTATATAATACATCAAAACAGATTATAACTTTCAACGCTTCCTTTAGGTGAAAGTTTCCATGTATATTTTATCGCTATTACTTATTTTATCGTCTATCTCGTGACCCCGATTATATGGCGGGAATAAGTCTATTTTTTTCATTAAAACACTTTCCAATAATTAATTTCAAACTAGGGATACTGTTAAAATATATTTTAACTAAGCCTATACTTCTAAAAGTATTCTAGGAAAATTGGTTAAACATTCACTTCAAAAACATTTGGGCCTCATAGGCATATTTGAAAAATTAAAATTGTTTTTTCGTCTGAAATTTATAACTTGAACATTAATCCACCCAACACAAGGAAAACTTGATGTTTGACACTTAACTTTAACCTTTAATACATTGACGGTAAGTTAGGACTAATTTAAAAAACGACTAGTCATAAGTTAAACCTAATTCAACTCTGCAAAAGTTCGAAATTAGGCCCATTTACATTTGGTGAACATTAAGCCTAATTCAGTTCGACGCAAAGTTAAGCCTAATTCAGTTCTATGCAAAGTTAGCCTAATTCAGTTCGATGCAAAGTTGAGCCCAATTCAATTCTATACAAAGTTAAGCCTAATTCAATTCTATGAAAATTAAGCAAAATTCAATTCTATTCTATGAAAATTAAGCAAAATTCAATTCTATTCTATGAAAATTAAGCAAAATTCTATTCTATGAAAATTAAGCAAAATTCAATTCTATTCTATGAAAATTAAGCAAAATTCAATTCTATTCTATGAAAATTAAGCAAAATTCAATTCTATTCTATGAAAATTAAGCAAAATTCAATTTTATTCTATGAAAATTAAGCAAAATTCAATTTTATTCTATGAAAATTAAGCAAAATTCAATTTTATTCTATGAAAATTAAGCAAAATTCAATTTTATTCTATGAAAATTAAGCAAAATTCAATTTTATTCTATGAAAATTAAGCAAAATTCAATTTTATTCTATGAAAATTAAGCAAAATTCAATTTTATTCTATGAAAATTAAGCAAAATTCAATTTTATTCTATGAAAATTAAGCAAAATTCAATTTTATTCTATGAAAATTAAACAAAATTCAATTTTATTCTATGAAAATTAAACAAAATTCAATTTTATTCTATGAAAATTAAGCAAAATTCAATTTTATTCTATGAAAATTAAGCAAAATTCAATTTTATTCTATGAAAATTAAGCAAAATTCAATTTTATTCTATGAAAATTAAGCAAAATTAAATTTTATTCTATGAAAATTAAGCAAAATTCAATTTTATTCTATGAAAATTAAGCAAAATGAAATTTTATTCTATGAAAATTAAGCAAAATTCAATTTTATTCTATGAAAATTAAGCAAAATTCAATTTTATTCTATGAAAATTAAGCAAAATTCAATTTTATTCTATGAAAATTAAGCAAAATTCAATTTTATTCTATGAAAATTAAGCAAAATTCAATTTTATTCTATGAAAATTAAGCAAAATTCAATTTTATTCTATGAAAATTAAGCAAAATTCAATTTTATTCTATGAAAATTAAGCAAAATTCAATTTTATTCTATGAAAATTAAGCCGAAAAAATTGGTGAAGTTTAAGTTAAGCGAAAAAAACTGGTATAAAAAGTTTCACACAATATTTACTTAAAAACATTATCGAATATGTACCTAAAACCCCATGGCTTTTAAAGTAGGAGGAGGAAGGGGAAAGATAAATCAAAATTAACGGAAGTAACTTGTTATTTACCAAGCCCCATGTCCCCCTGCAGATGCAATAAATAACAATATACTCCTAAAAAGTCAACATCTGGATCAACTCGTGGAAAAAAAAATTGACCTTTTGACGTCAAATCCCCATAGTTCAAAATGTCTATAGTTTATCGCGAAAGAAGGACCCAATACAGTGTAAGTCTAAAAGTGAGGTAAAATACTACCTCCTGACCCTACTCTCCCCTAACTTAGCTTCATTCGCTGTATATCCCTACGCGAAATTTCCGGGCAATCCCATCTTTTCCCTTTTTTTCCCCAATTGACGAAATGACCAAAAAATCACGCCGTTTCTCCTTTAATTCTCGCGCACGAGGTCGTGCTAGGTCATCGGCCCGTGGGACACCAGGGTGCAACCTAGGATTATCCCAAAGCCTGGTGATGTTCCGGGGAAGGAGGGGTGGTTTATAGGGAGACCAAAAAAAATTAGAAAAAACCAGCTGGCCCACCTTTGCTTTAAATAAAAATCTTTTTTTTTTCTGCAACTTGCCCCCTCGCGACCCACGATAGTAGGGGAGACGTTTTTTTAGTCAGACGGAACCATAGAGGGCATGAGGATGTCCTAGTATGGTTTACGGTACTACGGTACCAGTCTCAGACTTACACAATGGACCTTTTGAGAGCTAGGGAAAAATCTGTAGCTTCTCGGGGCAAAGGGGGATTATCTTTAAGGGGGAGGGTACCAATTTCTGGGGGAAACCCATCGAAGCGTCTTTTCATATTTGCGTACCCACCGCCAACACTTGCCAGCAGGTTTTTTTTTCTTATTTATTTCCTACTACAACTATACTACTATCTTATCAATCCAAGTAAGGAGCGTAATTTATACGGGGAAGTAGTTAAACGATATACAGAACTCGGGTAGGAGGTTAACTTGTACCAAGACACGTAAAGGTATACCGTGATATCTTACAGCTAATATATTGTAAGTGAAACCGAATTTTAAAATTTCAATTTTGATTTATAGTTTTTAAATTTGTATTATTTTATGATAATTTATATTTAATATTTTATGATAATTTTACATTGTTTTAATTGGATTTTAAATTTTATATTAATTTATATCTCTGTTTAAAATTTTACATAATTTATATTTGAATTTCAAATTTTCAAGTTTCATTTTATATTAGCATTAATTTACATAATTATGTTATCTTCATTTATTTTAATCTTAGTAATGGAATTTTTTTGATAAACTATGATGTGAAATTAATATTATTTAAAATATTAGTTTAAAATTTTAATTTAATTGAAATCGTACACTTCAAATACTTTTTAAACATAGAGGTTTTGATTACGATAAGATCTCTCAAAGTAATTAGTACATTCATAATTAGTTTAAGCTTAATAATCTTCATATTTTTAATTACGTAGTTAGGCATTAATTTTAAAACAAAAATGAATTTTAATACAGTTCCATTATTGGCTCACAATTATAAAAATTCTAAATTATCAATTAATTTGAACAATTGGTTGTGTGTCTAAAAAACAAATCAAGTTAGATAAGACATTTTAGCTACGAGATCGAAATAAATCTGCGTGTTTCTATCCGGGTCTTGATAACTACTTAAACTCCGTAGTAAGTCCAGTTAGGCGTGACTAAAGAATTGAATCTAGCTGTGGTCGAGGTATTTCGCGACTAGTTAACTTGAACGTTCTTTAACAAAACGAGCTGAGATTTTTTTTTATTAGCCATGCGCGTAAAAAATTCTACACGAGCTATATTTAGGTACTCCGTATAAGTATGAAAGGTGGGGAAGGGAGAGAGGGTGGCAATCCTAAAATCAGGAAGCGGAAACCCGAAGTTTAAGAGTGGGGGGTAAAAAAAAAATAAAGAAAAAAAATCCCGAGGTGTATTCGATGTTTCAATTGGAAAATTATATCACGTACGAAACTCAACCAACATCCCGTATCTCGTTGACACGATAACTGAATTTAATGGAACGCGGCTTCGTACGTAGTAAACTTTGCGGTTGAACTTTTGACTTCTAGTTTGCGGAAGAAGGGATGGAGGCTTTTAGGAAAGCGTCCCAATTCGAGTCTTCTATTGATGTAAGCTAACAAACCTATAGATTTCCTTGATTATTTTTTTTCAAATACAAAATATAAAATCTTAATAATTCATTCTATGAAATTTGCAAACTGACATCGATTAGATTTAAAACCCATTTCTAATTTTCGTAAAATTTAATGCTATATTTCGCGTTAATCAATCTGATTTGGTTTGAAAGATATACGGATAGAATTAGGCTTACACGCGCTGACTTTTAATTTTGAAACCAACTAAATTTCGTCCCAACAAGTGTTCAGCGAGTATAAACCTATTTCTATAAGTAATATTAATGGACAGTAAGGCAAATGGTTAGTTTCGTGGTAACAGAACGCTACAATTGATACGATTATAGTGTAGGGGTGTTTTTCCTTACCCACAGATTCGCTTAGGGTATAGATATGCATGGGAACCATTTTTTTAACAGTGAAAAAAAAAAAAAAAAAAAATAGAGAAGATTTACTTTGGGACCTTTTTATTTTTTCGACACATGTTGAGTGCGTTTTTACCGTTATTCATTTTTTGGGTGTATTATAATATGTAACAACACGGTTAACAGCTAAAAACTAACGGGACTTAGAAGAAAAAGATTCCCCTAGTCCGGATATTATAATATCCCAACCACCTCGAGTTTTCTCATATCTATCGGTGGGAATTTTTTAGTTTGCAGTAATCTCTGGATTTTGGGGAGATTCTTTAGGATTTCTTGAATTGTAACAGTAGTCTTTTCGCGTCTAGGGGCAGGTTTTTTCTCATAACAAATAACCAAACTATGAAAAGAAAGCTAAAAGTGCTTCGCAAAGTCGTAGAAATAACGGTATTTCATTGTGTAGGAATTTGAATAGTATCAGAGTATATTATCTGTTTATTAAAGGGTGTCTGAAACGAAATTTTTTTACCTTACTTTATAACTTATGAAATATATTCAAAAATAAAAAAAAAATTATCGGGTTTTATTATTTTTTATCTCAGATTGAAAGGTTCGAATTATCCTTAAAAAATTTTAAATCCTGTACTAATAGAATTATTTAATTTTTCAATCATTTAAATCTTGGAGTATTAACAATGGACATTTATGAATATTAAATCCTGGCTTTCATAAGCGTCCTCTAACGGCAAACAGTGGAAATAGTGTTAACTAACAAAATTTCATAGAAAATAAATTTATATATTTATTTTCTATGCTGTAATAGACTACTACTTTTTCATGCACTATTTTGAGACGTGAGAGGACGCTTATGAACACCAGATTTTGTTACTCATCTTCATATATTTAGCAATGTTTCCATTTTTAATAGATTAAATAGTGTTTAAGCATATTATAAAAATTCCCCTTTTTGCTACTAATATTATTATAATTATTACTAGTAAATAGAACGTTAGTTTAAAAATAAACTACTACACGCATGATAATCGTATAAATACTGAATATGGGTTAAGTTACACAGGGTGTCATGAATTAACTATGACAAGATTTGACTTGTTAAAATTATGATGCACTCCATTTAGTGTCGATCCCTTGATCGATTGAATCATAATTAGAATATAAATTATTACCGATACCGTGGACTATAACGCATTGATTATTTTCTATTATATTAGATATGATTAAACAGATAAAATCTGAAATTAAAGGGATACTAGACTCTTAGAACAAGTTATTTTAATTCGATTAAGGCTGTTAAAATACGTCTAAAACATCATCAAAACTGGACACAAAGTCTCGGTTAATTTATTAAAGTTGCGATGTTTCAGATTTCAAAAGGACTCTCTCAAATTCAAAAATCTGTTTTTGAAATGGCGCGTGAATATGAATTTTACATCTCAGGGTTAACTTCTAAATGAAAATATCAGAAATCTATAGATATCTTTTCCAATATAGATTTCTGGAACATAATCAACGATAATTTTCATACGAAATGTAGGACTCTCTGGATTAAGTTATTTTACGAAAAATACGGCGCGAAAGCGACCTTATCACGTGCCAGAACGCGTAGAATCAACCGTAGGATCTATATTAATAGCCACGTGACCAAAGTGATGACGTAGAATTGTGGGGAATTATTATTTTTAAATATTTTCAAATTCGTGATAGCTTCGCGTTAAGTGTTTGATAAATATTTTTTTCCTAAATAATAAACGGAGTTTTAAACTTGTATTGTCAAACTCTTTTTCAGATCCCATATTGAAGCCATTTCCAATAAACCATTTATAAAATTGATCTTTAGAGAAAGATATTCATTTATAATACAAGTCATTTCCAAAATATCCTGACGTATACAGACTGGGGGATAACGATTTTGAAAACAGATGTCTTAACTCCAAAATCTTACGCGCGTATATACGGATGTTAGTATGAGGGGGAAGATATTCGAATAGGGGGGGGGGTTACTTTTGATATCATCCTTGATAAGTTGATATAAGCTAAAGAATTATAAAATTGATAAAATAAAAAATTCCTTCAATATCTAAAAAAGTATATTAACTATAATGGCGTGGCCTTGCCGAATCAAAACATTTTTCGTGGCCGACCTTATCGTAATATTTTCTCTCGCTTGAATTTTTTTAACAAAACTATTCTAACCAGCGGAAATAACTTCAAAGATTTTAGTAAGGAAACAATCCTAGTCTATGATGATTTTAAGTAATAAATTAGTTCGTTTACCCTCCATTGTATTGAAATTTCCAACTGATTTTGATATACTAGTTATAAAAAATTGCTTCTTAGCGTTAAGTTTTGAAACTCAAAACTTCTCAAGGTTGTCTCTACATCGTCTCTTTTTTTTCTGGCAAGTACAACTGAAGTAAAAATCTTTAGCTCGGGAAAAATGGCCGACAAGGTGGTTAAGTTTCTCTTCAAATTGCGTTAAGGATAAAGGCAGGATACCATAGGATGTCCATATCGAATTTAGTATCTTTTAGTTTAATACAAAATTGAAACTTATCCTTGGTTCTTTCTTTTCCTGGTTTAATTTTAAACACGCACGAAGGTGGTTAAATTATACAGGATCAATTCCTTTTCCATTTTGGTTTTTTGCGGGGGGAAGGGGGCATGGATTTAAAGGAACAGTGTAATATCACGAATGTTGTAATTTGGATATAGTTATGGTGTTTTTTCTTCATATAATAGTATTTAAAATGAATAAATAAATAGCACCGATAATATTATAAGTATATGAAGAAGCATGCCTGATATTCAATTATGTTGAACGAAATATGATAATATGTTGCTTTCCCTTTAATCTAACGCGAGCTAACGTAACTAATTCGACAGGAAATAAAACTTCGGAAGGTTTTTTTTTTCTCCACCAACAGACTTCCTTAAAAACTAAAAATTGAATTAAAGCTATAAAAGATTCGATAACACCTGGTTGTTGATGGCTTTAGTTTCCCTATATATAATATGTCAAGTTTAAAAATATATATACAATTTTTATTATATATGATAGTTGCAGTTAAGTAATTTGAATATAAGAATTTAACTCTTCCATCTAACGAAAAGATTACATACAAAATTCTGATATTAGTAATATTTTAGCGTCAAATTTACACAGCTTGAATTTTCTAAATGGCGTTTTTCATCAAGAATTTTCCTTGTCATTTTTGTTTAAAGGTTTATACCTATTGATATAATTTAGGGTGTGGTTTTTATCTATATGAAGTAATATCGGTTAGTTTCAACCCTTTTACATTATTATTTTTTTTTAAAAGGTACATTTTTATTCCGGTTATATAATATGGGTAAACGCCTTCTCTTAAAAGAGTTATTTTAAAAACTTTTGGTTTATTCTTAAAAGTATATCGAAATTTCATAATTTTTACTTCTTTTATGGAACGTCAATTGAGCCCTGTCACTCCCAAATATAAATTGAGTAGAATTTTCGGAAAGATCGTTAAAAAACGATTCAAAATATTTATATGTCATAGATAAAATTACCGCAATAGTAAAAAAATTTAAATATTTTATTTAAATTTTTAAAAATTACCCTCAATATTGCGTCATGGCTTTATGGTCGCGTGATTTCGTTATGGTAGAGCCTACGGTTGATTCTGTCACGTGATAAAGTCGCTTATTTCGCGCGGTCTTTTTCGTAAAAGTACTTAAGTCCTAACTTTCGTAATGAAAATTACGTTCCAGAAATAAACTACGATAAAAAATCGCTTTTTCACATTTTCATTTTGAAGTTTCTTAAGAATGGGTCAACTTCAAATTTTAATAGTATATGATAATACTAAAAATCTAGACCATTTTTATTCGAAAAAAATGGTGACACCATCACTTTAAAAATATATATACCATAAAATATTATCGCGACATTAAACAGTAGCTTAGCAGCCGGTATTTCATTCAACAAATAAATAAATATCAAAATACATAATTGTCTAACAACGTCTGTCTGTCTGTCGGTTGAGACTAACGCTAAACTTTAGGAAAATAATACTAATAATTTACGTCATACGAGCCTTGCTCATGAATATATCAGTATTTAATTAGCCTTTCTAGCATATATGGTATACCTTTGTAGATTGCCAAAGCCAATCGGAATCTAAGAGTTTTTTGATGAAGCTAATTTGTGGGTCTGAATATTACAAGGAAATTACCTCTTAATCACCAATATTTTTATCTGATATGATAAATTAACACGGATGAACGTGTCTTAACTATTAAGCCTTGGTTTGGTTAAAAATCAAGAAAATAACTTCACTCCATTGCGACGAGTACTAAGAATATACAATTAGCATAATTAATGCTGTCATACATTTGCTTGGTAAAATTAAATTCATATGGCCTGAAGAAATATATTTTAAAACTTATATTTCGAATAAGTTAATAAAACAACATAATTATATTAATGTTACTTTACTTTAACAGTATCTATCAAATTTAATTTATTTATTTAATTTGTTGATATCGTGAATTAAATATAATGAATTTAAAGTAGGCTACTACTATTATATAATATATTAACTGGGTATTTAAAGGGGTTGTTATTGTAAACATAATTATTAAATATATGTATATTATTTTTCAGGATCATTGAAATTCTCTTTCGCTATTGGATACGTATAAACACAACTGGATTACGCAACACTTCGCTGAGCCTGAAATTAATCTGGTAAGTCTAAGTTTTAAATTATAATTAAATATTGATTGGGTCTTAAAGAAAATTAGTTCTTTAAGAATGTAAAACTGCTGAATATTTTAAACGTCTTACGAAACATCATTTAAAATAAAAATCCATTGGGCTTGCACGGTATCGTGTCTAGGCTTAGCGTAACTTCCTTGTTTAAACATATTTTAACAATTCGAGCAGACGACGGAAAAAATACAGCCCTTGGTATACGTTGACTATGAAATACGAGCTAAGCCTAACATCATAATAGATCATTCTTTCTCGAGCGTGAAACAACCATGATTTCCCATGAAAAACCAGTTTTTATCTCGGTTTTGTTAAGGTCGAATTTGGTTATAAACTAAAGAATGCTAAGGTTAACTACACCATCGTAGAAAATAAGGCTTAGCTAACCTTATTTTGAAGCTTACTCCATAAGCCCGAGAACTGAAAGCGCTGAAATTCAACCCTTTGCTAAGCCTAACGTATCTATAACCATTCTGGTACGTACGAAGCAAAAGTTTTAGCTCACAACTTAATAATATAAGGCTAAGTCTTAGCTTGATGAGCTCAAAAGCGGAAGACGCTAAAATCCAATCCGTGCTAACCTAACGTAACTAAAACCATTCTAGCACAAACGTAGTTTTACCGGTAGTTTTGACTGCGGTACTGAAGTGATTACGTCACTAAGCATTTATCATTACCAAAATGAGTTAAGTAATCGTGTACAGATTTACCGCAAGTGCTTAACCCGTCGCATAATAACACTAGCTCCGTTTTATAGTTTTTTTGCGACATAATATTAGGAAAAAACCTAAAAATTGACATTTAACAAATATTTCTCGGGGGGCCCCATTTTCTGTCTATCCTTTCAAATAACAACAAACAAAAACAAGAAAACCTAAAAACATATATTGAAAAAGGATGAACAACAACGTACTTTTGAGATCCATAACGGTATTAGAGTCGTCTGCAGTAGAGCAGTCCGACTCCGATGTCAAAACCTGCATTTGTGTGAGTAGCTTTTTTTAGACCAACAAAAACATCCAAAAAAGTCGAAGTTGCAAAGAGCTTATTCGAGTAACATTAAGAGTTTGTCCATCAAAAAAGACCGAATGCAATTTTATATCTTTAGGTATAAGAGAAATACCGTTGTGATCTGGTACTTGGAAATACTATTTTTACTCTATTTATTACCGCGAAAAAACAATTATTACACCGAAACACGAAATTAAGTAGTAGAATTGTTTCGATGATTAGGGTTAACTGGTACCCCTTGCAACACTTTGTAATTCGCGAATCTAAGCCAAGTAAAGTTCGTGATACGTTAAAATCCTAAGCCTTGGCTTCGATATTTACCATTATAAATGTATTTTAATATCAAACCAGTAGATAGTAGAAAACACCTGATCAATAACACGCTAAGCCTATGACATCCAGTAACATTAACAAAACGTTACAGTTAATTTAAAACTTAAGTTCGAAGATCTTTTGAAAATACTTTCAGTATTTTACGTACTATCCATCGCATTCAGGTTTTCACACTGAATACAGTTAGTTATACACCTACACCAACCAAAGGTTATCGAAGAAAAGTTTCTCCGCTGATTTTTCTGGGAGCCGGGAGACTTTTACGAATATATACCGACATATAACGGGAAATGAAAACTTCGGGGAGTATAAAAGCTCAAAGTAAAGGCATACGCGCGCAGACTTCAGGGACTAGAGAAAAATCTTGGTTAGGTTTTTTTTTCTCTACTCCAACGCGATAGAAATTTTGTGTGTTCTCCTAACGGTAACCACGTGTACTCTGACTCAATATACGCTTACGCTAGTCTAAGTCTCACTGAGTGCCCGGGCCCTAGCTCGATAGTAATGGCATTCGAGATCCAAGGACTTTAGGAGGGTGCGCGCGGCAGCCCGAGAAAGTTGTTTTTGCTTATTTTTTTACGAATATGTTTTGCCCTTCTACTAGCTTCCCTAAGGTAGCTAAACTATACTATTAAGTTAGCTGCTAGCCTGCCAATAATTTTAAATTCTCCTCCAAAAAGCCTCGGGGAAAGAACGTAATCTATTTTATTAATGTACCGACATCTATCGTTCAAAAATAAAAATATATAAACTAGGATAATTTCAAATTTAGAATATATTTAACAATTTAGGGTTGAAATTATTAAAATTTATTAAATTTAACCATATTGAACCCGTATAAGAATAACAGGAATCTAACTAGAAAGTACTAATGAATTATAATGATTGCGATGATTAAAGATACTTCTAAGTTGGGAGAAAATAATGGTTCAAGAGCGGTGGAAGTTAGTGGATTTATATATAATTATGTTAAACAGCATGATAGGGGAAATTCCAATTAAATTATCAATTTAAATCTAATTTTATTATATTTGTAAAATAAATTCTTAGTACGATAATATTCTAAATAGTTCTAAGGTTCGTGGGTTTGAGTCTTTCAAATACGTTTTAGAAAGTTGAATCTTAATAAACCTTAGCTATAGACCAATCAAATCAAAGTAAATTAGTCAAGTTGATCAGAAATGAACTAAAATTTTAAAACTATAATATAGCTAAGGTAGCAAATTCAGTTAGTTTTGTTAGAAATCTACAAGTCATTATAATAAATTTTTATGATAATTAGCCACTTTCAAAATTGTACCCTAGTGTACACTTTACAATATTCACGAATTAACTTCTCGATAATACCTTTTGACATTTTCGAGGCTCTTGGATTGAAAATGAATAAATAATTCCCCTTAAATTTAATCCTGGCCGACTGTTTTTAGTTTGTTTGGTCTCTTTCCTATAGAATTAATCATTCAAAGCTTTAACTTTAAAAATCGTCGCGCTCCAAACTTTTTCCTTAATAAATTATACATCTATTCATTCTGTTACTCTTTAGGTAGTTAAACCTGATTAAAGTTTAGCGAAGAATACATAATAAGTTTCTAATATATATAATTTTATACGTATACTAGAAAACTTAAAAGTAATTTGCTTTTTCGTCGAAATTATTTATGAATTTATCATAATTTTTGATAAAATTGTTTTATAATGTTTATTTTACATTTGGTTTTATAAACGTATACGCCTGTATAAATATATCAGCCTCTGAACATAGTGTAGGCGTAAAAGCTGTCTTCCAGGGTTAAAATTTAGCGTGTAATTCTACCTAACGCCTGTAAAAGTGTTTTAACCGCTTAACATCGCTGTTAATGAAGCTACCATTCTTAGGGCTCGCAACAAAATCTGAAAAGAATAGCGAAATAGGGGATTTTTCAGGCTAGAAATAGGGTGAAATAGGAACCAAAAATTTTAAAATGTGGAGCAAATAGGAACCAATTTAAGAGGAGAGCTTTAATTTTCACAAAATGACATTTAAAGTAGCTTTTTTTTCCTGTAAAAATATTTTATCACAAATTTGATAATTTTATCACATTTTTTCGTGATAATTATATCATATTGACTTCGAACTCAACTTAGCATAAAATTTAGGTTCAATATTATATGGCCGACGGTACTTTTATCCAAATTTACTAGAAATATGATGATTTAGGGACTAAACCATTTTTTATGGTAGTTTAGGGATCTCAAAATGAGGGGTTTTGGGTATTTTACGGACTTGGTGTCCAATATAATTAATAAAATTAATCATTTTTTAATTTTACTTAACACTGTCGCAAACGCCAATCAAATGACGATAGCGACGTCACAATATATCACAAAATCATTATCTAAACATCTGTGGTCTAAAAAAATCTTTTCCTTTTTATATTAAATGAAATTGCTTGAAAATCATCCTATTTTAATTTAAAGAAATTGAAATGTGTGTGAGAGAGATAGAAAGAGTATGAGTGTAGAGAATTCGGAGAAAATTGGTTTCAAAGTATAGTTTTATTCAAATATAAGCCAGGGCTCACTTTTAAAACATTTTCCGCGTTGCCACAACGATCGAAATAGACTAATTTTAAATTCTAGCTTTGAGCTTAGTCTGAAAATGGTATTTTCCAAATCCATTTGCTTTAGTGTCTTATTAAGAATACCCAATTTTTGAGGGGGTTTCAATTGAAAATTGTATGAGAGGTTTTAAAATAACATTACAAATGATAATCACCGTATTATTAATTCATTTATGTAAATTAGTTGTACTTAATTCTGTAGAGAACTTAAAATATAACTTCAAGTACTTTTAAAACTAAGGAAATATAGTTTTCATTATTAAACCAGTTTGTTTTAGTTTAAATTAAGTTAATTTTGTATATTCATATTTTAAACTAGAGTTTAGAGTGACTACTTTTGATTTAGTATTATGTATCATTCCGCCTACGCTTTTTCTAGTTTTTTTTTAACTATCCTTAAACAAAATTGTTGACATGTTTACAATATTAAAAACCTAAGCTTTTATTTTAATAGGCTTACGAACTATTTTGGTAAAATTTCCTTCCCAAGTTTTCAACTTTTAATATTTTATTTCGAAAAAATAATCTTATATCATTTATATTTAAATTATTTAAATTAAATGCATATATATTAAAATATATCACAGCCATCTTTCTAAGATTAAAAATTATTATGGCTATCATAATATATATAAATATTATAATTAATACTTATTTCTATTGATAATATTTAATTTTGGAAACTTAAATGGTTGAAATATAGAAATTAATCTTATTTTCAATTTTGTTTTCAACTCATTGCCAAGTACTGTACTTTCCAAAAGATATATTAACAGATATAATTATCATTTTAAAAGTCTTACTGATAAAAATATTTCCAACGTAATCTGCTTTTTAGTTATTAGATAATATTTTTACCATTTCATGAAAAAATATCTATAAAGGCGTAATGTATTACAAATTTACTTAATTTTTGTTAAATCAACAAAAAAATTGAGAAATATTTAATATTAAGTTTTCACCAAACTTTTCAGTTAATAAATATATTATTATTATCACCATTTAATTACAAAAGAAAATATTCAAATCCTCTTAAATATTAACGAATAACGAAAAAAATATTAACCATATTTTTATCAATACCTTAAAATAAAATTTTGGAATATAGTATAGGTCTATTTTTATCTGAAGGAATATATTTGAAAGCACGCTGTATAATAAAAATGGACGTGGGGCCTGAAAAGGTTAGGGGGGATAGAAAGAACTCTTGACGCAATAATAGGAAGCCCAGCAATGAGATGGTACAGGTAGTTCGTAAAGCTGAAAAGGGATGATCTCTAGCTGGAATAGAAACGAGAGGGAGAGAGAGAGAAACGCTAGAGAAGTGGGGAGAAAAACTACTCTAGTGTAAACCCAGAGCAGGGGTAAAGTGAGTGGTAATATAGGGTAGGAAACGCGCACCCCTTTCGCCTGGTACTGGCGATTGTCCGAGCTCTGGGCGAGTCTTTATATATGTACGTACCATGTACTTATGTGTGTGTGTGTATGTATGCCTACCATTTTAACGGAATCGACTTTAACAAGATAGAGGTACAGCTCAGAGAACTCAAGATCGATCCGAGGCCTTTTGGCAGAGCCCTTTTGCCGAGCTCACTCCCCGCCCGATCTTTCCTTATACCATTGCGGCTCTAATGCGTAGTATACCCTCTATACTATACTATATAATTCCTTTTTCAAGCCTTAAGCGAACCTAAGTTCGAAGGCGTTAGCTTTTTTTATTTTTCAGTAACCTTTTTTAATGTAAAATTACCCCAATACCCCTTTTTCTTTTACGCGGAAAGAAAAAAAAAATAAAATAAAACCAGCGAAAAAATAATCTGGCCGAAAAACGGAAGACGACCAGAGCCTTTTCTGACTTTTTTTTTTTTTTTCTAAGTTTCCCGCCCTTTTTTCCCGCTATCCCTCTTTTGGCGCGAGATTCTCCCTCGCGCTCCGCTAGATAGAATCCAGAGCTATAGAGTAGATTCTCGAGCGTAGCGGGAATCCGGAAGTAAACAGCGCGTGCAGCGTCCCGTTTAGAAGAAAAAAATATATACATTTTATTAAAGAGAATACCACGTGATACGGGACACTGCTTTGATTTTGTATTATTATTTTATCTTCTATTGTAATAATAATAAATTATATGTAACTGTAAATTAGATTATACCACGTGTTATAATAATCATCTATGAATGGGGGTCAATAAGATAAATAAAGGTCAATAAGAGTTACGAAATGAGACCATATGGTCAGTAAATTAATTCATAGTTAACGATAAATATTAGCTTCACGCTTCTCTAATATGAAATTAAAACTAAATTTGTGCGTGAATTTTTATAATTTGGAAACTTTTAAGTAACATATCTTCACTATTACTACCAATAATCTCTCTACTACTACTTTACTATAGCAATAATACGTTATCGATGAAAACGAAATGCTTTAATGATTAGAATTCTTGGCGCTAAGTTTCGCCTCAATTGGCAGAATGTGATAAATATTTCTTTTCCCGCGTTTTTGTATTATCTCGGGTTCTCTCTCTCTCTCTCTTCTTTCTCACTCTTATAAAAGTTGTCATTCCTGTTTTATTCAGCAGTGGCAGCGCTAAATTTTGGCAGGTGTACGCCTACACAGGCCTTGGGAGTTTTGTCTTTTCCAAAACTGATATACTCCTTATCGAAGTCTTCACCTATAAGATCGCGCCAAAATTTAACACGCGAAAACCAAAAACTTTCCATCGCTACAGATATAATGCTTGTTTCTTATAGTTAGTGAAACTTATAGACAACCAATACAAAGCTAATAAATATTTAAACGCGCTTTGATTGTCCCGTTGAAAGAATTTAATTGGTTAAATGGGACTCTTATTTGTTCAATGAACGCGTTAGCTTGCAATGTTATGGGCCGATGATCAAGTGTAATGTTATTTACGTATTGATTTGATCAGATCGTCAGAATATATGTATGTTTGTGTATATTTGCTTGACAATATTGACGAAAAATATTATAATAGGATTAAAGCTTACCTTTAATAGAGCCCGAAGAAGTTTGTGGCTGTGCAACCTCCACTTTAGTGAAGTTATTCCAGGATAGAGACGACATGGGAAATATTTAAATATTTCGATGATACTTGTCAAAACCGGTTTTGTTATTTTTCTCTCGAGTCGTTAATTTTTCGAAGACTCGATTTAAATCTAATTCGATTTTTCAATTCAATTCGCGTTTTTTTTTTCTTTTTTTGTTGTCACTTAATTTGTTTTCCGCGCGCGATTTTTAAGCACGCAATTTACGCGAAACTCGTGGGAGGATGAGGACGAAGATGGGGAGTAAAAATAGAAGAAAAAGGGGAAGGGAGGTGGGATGGGATCGTAAGAGACGGGAAGATGAGAGATAGAGAAGGGGGTGAAGGGAAAATAGGAGGAGGAGAGAGATAGAGGGGAAGATAGAAGGGGTCCCTTATTTTATTCTGTTCCTCTTATGCTAGCTCGATTCGTGATCGAGGTGTAAACTTGTCTTCCAAAAATTCTCCATGGGGTCACGCGTGTTGCGGAAAATAAAAATATCCGGAAAAAAATACGAAAATTATTCGATCAAATCCGATTCTCTCGCGAGTTGTTCAATGACGGTGTAATCTATCAAATGAAAATATTCGCTATAGAAGTCACTTTTTCAAAAACCACATTTTGTCACTGAAACTTTTAGATTAATTTTTTGGGATTATCAATCGCGACGCGTTTATCAATTCGAAATTCGTTCGTTTAGGGGTTTGGAAACGATTTTCCTCAACCAGGAAATGAAACGAATAGTCCGTTGTACGGTCAAAAACGTCCGGCGAGGGTCCGGGATTTCGCGGGGTTCGAGCCGGACGGGTTGTAGTTACCGCGAGCGGATAATCGGGAAGGTAAATAACGATGGTACACGCACTGGGGGTCGGAACCGGTGACGCGCCTGTCGTTCGGCGCAACTCGGGGCAAGCACCTGTTTCTCGGCGGATCGCGTCCTTCCGTGTGACCGGGAACGCCGAGCTTCCCCGAAAACTCTTCGGGCTGGCGAGTCGAAGCGGTTCGAGCCGCTAGGAGGACGAGTCTAAATCCGAAATTCGCTAGCCGGGTGACGGGGGTGTTCCGCGTAGGAGCCGCTGAACTAATAGCGATAGCCGAGCGCCGCTAGAGTTTTACAGCCAGGCAGGAAGCGATTTCCCGAGTTTACAGTCGCGCCGGGAGGGAAGCCAACAACGCGGGGAGGGACGCCAACCCGGAGAGAGGAAGTGACGAGAGAGGAAGGATAGCGTGTCGTGACGTAGATTCTCTCCCTTCCCTCCTCTCCGCTTCAACCATTCTCTCCCTCTACTACCTCTTAGACGATCACCCCAAACACCGGTCCCGTTAGTTTTCCTAGAGGATTTTTCTTTTTTTTTTTTTTTTTACGGAAGAGGGGAATGGAAAAAGTATCTCGGATTCTCATCGTTCGATTCCCTCCCCGTTTTCGATACCTTCCCACTCCGTCAACGTTTTGTCTTTTAAATTTTATTTAACGTCACGTGATTGTGACGTAACAATTGCGCGCTTGAAAATGATATTTTTATAATTTTACTCCGGATAAAATTTAGTTCAGTATCGTGAAATTATTTTCGCTTTCCCTTAAATATTTAGTTCTCGGTCACGTGGATATAACGAGAGAAAGATGTCGGAATTGCAATTTTTGCGATAAAGGATTGCCTGGGTCCGCCAAAACTAGGATTTAATCAAGATTAATTTTAATTTCAGACCATTTTTCCATACATAATTATATAAATATTACTTAATTTAGACTATATATTTAAAGGCGTAGGATTTCTTCTGCCTGTCACCTGCCTATTTCACTGGAAGTGGGCTCACCTTCTGAGCTTCCCCTTGGGTAGCAAGGCAGGAGAAAGCCTGGAGGGTGAGTTTGTTTCTAGGGTGACAGGCAGAAGTAATCTAAATACAAGGGAAGAACTTTAATATTAATTTTAAATAACCGAGTTTAAACTCATTAAGTTTGAAAAACCTCTCAATGATTATTATTGCACTGCAATTAAGATTTTGCAATTTCAGTAAAATTTTGAATAATTTCCATATGCTTAAAACTTCTCTTTAGTCTTTGAATATTTATCCCATTAGCTCATTAGTAATTAACGAAATTAAAATACATTTCAAGTTTGTTAAAAATATTTACAAAAATGTAGTCAAGCTTTTAAAATAATTCCATAAACAAGTTTTTCTTTTAATATTGAAAAAAATTACAAATTATGTTCAATACTAAAAACCATTTCTTTCAATCTAAAGGGAGGATGATATTACATCAATTTATTTTAATTATAATCACCGAATTGTAATGCAATTGCATTTTGTCGTAACTAATTTGAAAAGGGAACATTCAGTGAAGTATTTAAAAGAACTAGGTTGTTTGTCATCTTTCCTTTAAGCTTGACGAATATGTTCTACTATAACGAGTCTTGATTAGCCATGTCATTGTCTTGGTTTTTGGTAAAAAAAGGGTGTAGTTGCGTTTGAGACAACTGAACTGCTGCAGGTTCCACTTGGCGGTTTCCGACAAACATCAAACCAACTCAAAATTTAAGAAATAATGTATTTAGAGATTTTTCTATATTTATTTCACTGGCAGTTTGCGATTGTTTGGATATCTTAGGCGGATTAATACGGACTATTAATTAAAGAGTGACTTAAAAAGTAGTTTTGTAAACCATTCTTGAACGAAAAAATGTAGAAGTTAGGCCCTAAAAAACTACGTTGGAAAGAAAACCCCCTCTGCCGTTAAAAAAACTGGTTTTGTGTGTGTGTGTGTGTCTCTCGTTTGGTGTATGTATGGCCCGCCACTGCGTCTTCTCTTATAAGTTTCTTCTTTCACCCACTTGCTTTTCCCATCTCAGCTCTCCCTACCTCCTCCTCCTCCCGCTCTTAGGCGAGTCCCGCTTTGGAATGCGGTAGTAGTGTTCAAGCTTTGCCTCTCTTTCTCTCTCTCTCTCCTCCATGCTGCTTCCAGCGGGGCTTCGAAATAAAGCGAGATTTAAAAGCAAAAACAACTTATCTGCGATTTATTCAACTTCGAAAGAAAATTACTAAAATTAAATTTAACTTTAATTTTTTATATATGAAATCTATATTTATTTACCATGGCATGGTGATTACTGAAATAATTGTTTTAATTAAGGTTATTTCAAATTCAGTACCATGAAGTTTTCTTTTAATTATATCAAATATAAACTATAGTAGTTTATTTTTATTAAACTTTTATTAATGAGTTTTTAAAATAAATTATTTTATATTTAAAATAATTTATAGAAAATTAAGTAGTATAATGCAGTTCAAATTTGTTCAATATAAAATGTATCATGAATTTTATGCTAAACAAAGTAGAGTATTATAACATTTAATTTTAATAATTATAATATGATGATTAAATTTAATTAATTGATATAAAAATTATCTTGAACATTTTGTATCGAAATCATAATTTAGTGAACTCAAATTAACTATAGTTAAATACCATTTATCGTTAATTTCTCTTAAAATATAATATTTTTGACATCATGAAATTATTTAAGTTCATATTTTAATAATCCTCAATTTAAAATTTACATAATAGCTGCAATTTAATGATTTTTGCACCGTAGTAGAAATAAAATTATCTTAAGATAAAATATATTTGCAGCAAAATTACATCGAATGGTGTTCAGATGCTGTGCAATATTTTCTTATAAAATATCACACCCGCTTCTGCTGGGAAGCCGGTTTATGTACAGTTATTTCTCCTCTATTTGCCTCCCCCCACGTGCTTGTAATATCCCCCTCAATGATTCTTTTGCACCGTAGTTCTACCCCCTATAATAACCTAACCTTTCGCTCTTCCTATTCGGGCCAGTTTTTTGGGGGTATGGTTTATTTAGTATCACTGGGTCTAGGTGGGCTTGGATTAGATGGTGTAATAATAATTGGCAATGGATCCGAGTTAGGCTTAGCGTTTCGCGCCAGGATTTGTATCTCGTAGGAGAAGTTTTTCATAATTACTTTTTGTACTTGTACAAAACGTAAATTTACAATTTATACATATAGGGGTTTGTTTATTAGAATAAGCATTTTGATTAACACTTTATTGATACGTCCAGAATATGATGAAAAACATGGCTTGTTTAAAATCTGTTTTACTCGACCATAAAGTTAATTAATTCAATAAGTTAATCTCTAGAAATTAAGTTTTATTTAATTATTTTTATATAAATATAATAATTAACAGTTAGTTATGCATCTTTTTAAATAGTCAACAATATTTTTATTGTTTATATAAGTTTGCAGCTTCAAAAATTCATGAAATATTCATATTTCCATAAGATTTAACATTATGTATCAATCCGCCTTAGCTTTTCCCATTATGTAAACTAATCTGAACTTAAACATCCAGGATAAATTAGCATGTAGAATTTTGAAGTGTGCACCTGTAAAAGTGTTCCAGCTGTATTACTTTAAAGTTCAGGGTAAAGTCAACATTTAGGGGTAAAAATTATTTTTTAAACCCTATGGAGTCATATTCAGGTTTCTCTCCGTTCAGACAACTAGCTTATCTAATATGAGTTTGAATTTCACCTCGAGTTGGCAGTAAGGGCAAACCTTGACAATACACATTATTTTATGATGTTTATTTAGAGTTGAACGGTAGACTAGTATTCTTCGCGCTACCAATTCCAAATGGAATTAGTGATTATCCCATCAGCTTATTAAAATGACGTGTAATTTCGTCAGGTGACTTTGCCGGGGTAATGACCGTGATAAGTAAGGATATTTTATTTTTCATAGATAGGTTTTTCTTCCCGTTTTTTTCCTTGTTTGTTATTTAGACTGAAGATTGATTATCTTGGTAGTTACGCAATAATCTCTATGTGAATTGGGTTAAAAAATATTCACGATTTGACGCACGGGGTGGGGCCTCTTCGTCTATAAATCGCAACGCAAATTGATAACGAAATATAATTTTAAGGGGTATACATACACCAATTTATTTGATATAGTTGTTGACAAATTTCATTTTCATTTAATTCCGGAAAAAAAGTTTTATATGATACTAATTTTCTAAGACATTAACTCAAAACTACGGTCACACTTACATTTCTTAATCGATTTGATCGATAAAATCAAACCGATAATCAAATCACCAGGAATCGTTTTAAGCGTCACGTGTTCACGCATTATCTTTATTAAAATCGATTTATTGTAGCTTCATCTATCGGTTGTTGAAACCGAATCGGTATGAAACTGGTTCCCGAAGCAGTTTCGACAAATCAAATCGATTTTAGAAATGACGGCTTCCTGTTCCCAATAAAATATATAAAAAAATTCCAATTTAAATGATCATTTAATTAGCATTAGAAAAACGTTAGAACTATATTTATTATGCATATTATTAATTAAATCACTTTAAATTAATTGTTTAAAATTCATTTTTAAATCAAAATATTTACCAAATAAAATATTAAAAATATTTTCGATTTAAAGATCATTTAATTAGCATTAAATGAAATTGTTCCAATTAAATTCTTCAATATTAAGTATCGAAATACTCCCAATTTATTTATTTTTTTAAATTGAGCTTGTTATAAAAATTTTTTTCGAAACTTATGGCATATCATATATTGAATCAGACTTTAAAATTTCAGAAAAAAGTGGGACGAATGAATTTCCGATTATAACGATTAGAATCGTAAGGGTTTTAAATTTTTTTCTGTATGTTTTTTATTCAGTTTGTTGATAATAGGGGGAATAAACGAGCTAGAGGGAAAGTTATTGGTTCAATAGCTAAATCATTAGTCACGGAATGAGGGGGAGAATGACGGATTTAGACGGGGGGAGGATTAAGGGAATAATAGAGGGACGGAGGTAGGAAGAGTTCCCAGGAATTAGATCATCTATAGGTATACGTTTTCTCTCATTCATTCTGTGTTTGTGTAATCAACAAATTCAGCTCGAGTTTTCAATACTTAATTTATATAATATCTGTACGGTTTTTTTGTTTCATCGAGATCTAATAACAATAGACATAAACAATAGAATAAAACCATGCGTTCATAAGGGTCCTCTAAAGGCAAACAATACCTCGCGCTTGTCTGCTATGGATAAAATTATTTAGACCCCTAATGTTTTCATCAGTTCCTATCTTTGCACGCACTGTTTGCCGGTAGAGGACGCTTATATTAACTCCAAACTTTGTCTTAGATTTTCATCTAATAAGAATAGGTGCCCATAGTTAATATAGTTCGTATCTTTTAGCTTGTTGAAATCTGTTTTTCTTATGCCTTTTATAAAACTAATATTACGAATATCTGCGGGCCGATTTGTTTCATTTCTATTTCATTTTTTTCATATGTCTACCGAAAAAAGGAGGTCATTTCGAAGTAGTTGCTGTTCATTGCGTTCTATCCTTTTGTTTATGATTATATAGTAGTAGTACTAGTATACTTCGGTCAATGACGGCTTTTAATTGGTTCAACTCAACGCGAGACCGTCGCTTCTCTAAAACTTTCGTGTCTGCATTTATTAGTAGTAGGCGTGTTATAAAGTTTCTAAAATGGTTACAGTCTGTTATTGTTTTGACGCCCGTGACACGTAACATTTTTTTTTTAATTTTATACGGTATTTACTATTATTGGTATTTTAGGTCAGGTTTGAATATGTAAATATTATTCTACGCTTTTTTTTAATAGATGAGAAGGCATGATAGTAATTAAACCTTTAAAAGAAGTTTCAGAAGCCCCATCCATAATGAAAAGAATACAAATTTCTCGACACCGTTCATTAAATGTATATTTTTTTCTTCTGTTTAGGCTTATACGTTTTTCAGAACCTGGTTTGCTTCTTCTTATGAAAGGGGTGATGGTTTTTAATACCGCTTTATAGATTAGACCAAAAAACTGTAAAGTTACATAACCTCTAACTTGTAAGACCGAGGAGAATTAACTTTGGTTTAAATTTTCTAATTGTTTTGTACGTTCTTCCATTTTGGGTTTGAAACTGATGGCACTATGAGAAACTTTAGACATATCGGAGAGTATTTAACGAAAGTACAAGTTTTAGTCACATTTCAACGAAAAAAACAAACGGGTTTTTAACGCAACATAATAATTAGGGCTCGGAATTCGTAAAACTTTTGTTAATTGAATAAGACCATCGTGAATGTTAATCGAGTATAATCCGTTCGCGAAATATATATTAATTTCTTATTCGAGTTAACGTATCTGAATGTAAGGCAAACTTTTTATTCGTGCTCATTGTTATAGGAAATTGATACGTTATACTAGACATTCATTCGCCGATAAGAACAATTTGAAATTCGAGTTCAAATTGAGATCTTGAAGCTAGAATGTAGTAATTTAGTTGGTTCCTTTCAATTTAGATTAAAGTATAATTATTATATTTCATTCTACACGAATTTCGAGAAAAACCATATTTTTATCTTCGCATCATCCGTTTGATTAAACGCGTATACTACGGAAATAAGGGTCAATTAGATCGAAGAAAGTTTTTGTTGTACAAAAATATTAACACCCCCATTCTTCGATATAATGACCAAACCCTTAAAGTTACTCAATGTTTAGTTTTATTAATACTTTTCAAAAATTTTCCTTTTCAAAATATGATTAATAACTTTAAATCACGAGTTGCCTGTAGCCAGGGAAATCCAATAATAGAACGGGAACGACGAATTTGATTTCGTATGTGGGTTCAATCTGTGCCAAGTTCAACTTCGAAGCCGGCCGGAGGAATAGAAGGAAAATAAGTGCAGGATTTGGAACATTTGAAACGGTAGAGAGACCCCCCCCCCCCAAATATAGCTCTTATATATGTATGTTCTTTATGTACATCAGCGATGTCTATCCCTTCTCTCTCTCTCTCTTTCCTCCTCAGCTGCTGAACATTATAGGCCATGGTTAAACTCTTTTTAATATCCTCTTCCTCCCAGCTCTGCTGCCTATTTTTTCAATCTATTTTTGCCCCTTTTCTATTTGCCTCTACTCTCTCTCTCTCTATCTGCATAGTCGGACGTATAAGTATTTCGCAGCTTTAGAACCAACTAAAAATGACGTTGCAACTTCAGAAACGAGGAATTGTGTGAGATGTTGAACTCTTTCAAGTTTAACAAATTTATTTTCGATAGTTAAGCGTTATAATACATTTAAATTCTATTCTGTTCACAAGAGTTTTCAAAACTTATGAAGTTTAATGTAGTGTATTAATACGCCACAGCTTTCGCTATATTGTAAAATGATTGCGAACAAGAATTTGGAATCTCTACGATTTTGTGAAAAAGTCATTAGATTCATTCATATCTCTACATTTCTCATTTTTGACCGAAGATTTTTCGGGCATAATCCATACAGGGCTCTTTATTTTAATACATCAATCCAATCAAAATGGTGTATAAATCAAATTAATTCAAATAGTCTGCCAAATTCTCGAGAATATTTTGGTTTTTCATATCGTATCTGTAGTGGCAGCTAGCGGTAATTATAGGCAATCGAATATACTTTCATAAAGTTGTTTTCATTTGAGAATATCTAAATAGCTTTCTTTGTTGGGGAAGGAGGGACCCTATGGACGTAAACCCAATAAACACTAGGCGTACTATCTATTTCATTTGTGAGATTTCATTGGGATAGTATCTAGGAAGTCTGGTATGCGTCCAAGAAACCGAATCATCGCTATGGATCGAATCCCACGCTTAGAACAAGCTGATTTGTGACTAAAGTTCCGATGAATTCGGCATACGCGACGCGTAATACGTTACATTACTTCGCGTGGGGATTCTGGGAGCATTCGGAGATGTTCTATACAAGGAACGAGAAAGTCACTGACCCCGGAGCTCAACCTCGGACCCCCGTCTTTCTCATAAAGGTCTCCTAATCTTCTCCACCCTCTGAATAGTATATAGCCTCCTAGTTCTCTCTCTTTCTCTGGGCCCGAAATACTCTCGTTAACCCCCGAGGAACTTTTGATCTGAAAGACTGAAAATTGGCCCAGGTTTGTAGTATCCGACGTATAAAGCTCTATGGATATTGAGGCGCCTTCACAAGGGGGTCATATCGCGAATTGAGTACAATAGCCAACGGCGAGGTTAAAAGTCGAAGATGACCTTTAGAACTTGTGACTACCTCGTAAAGTCATATTTATTACTGATTATTTATCGAATGGTACCGAGTCAAGCCCCGTGTATAAACCAAATGCGTGCTAATTTAAATTGTGTTCAAGGATTTGTATATTTTTGGGAGCATATAATTTTCGACTCCGCTAAGCTCAAATCTCAAGATAGGTATTTAAAATTATTAAATATTATACCACCCTATAAGACGCGAATTATTTGATTTAAAGGGGGTGTAACATCCCCCTATTGTGGGGTCCAACTTTCTAACATTTGCCAACTGGTTAATTGACCCTGTGAAATTTATTTCTCGCTAGACATTGACTAGTGCCTCGGTGTGGGGATTATCCCCAACTTTACTTGGTTCTGCAGTGAAAAACGCCTTGACGGTTACACTCCCTTTAAGTGGATAAGGCAGTCGGTAAAATATAGTTTTTATACAAACGAAAAAATACGAGTTGATCATTAATTAAAACTCCTCAAACCCTTTTCCATAACGAAGTTAGGCTTAGGGCAATCTAAGCCTAACTTCCATTTTCAGACTATTAAAAATTCCATTTATCCGCAACTAATATTAAAAAAACTCGCGCGTGCTCAAGGCAAAAGGTGATTTGATACCGTATTTATTTGCGAAAAAAGGTGGCTAATTACTTAGGAGAAACCAAATAAAAAGCATTTCAAATGTTACAAGTATTCATTACCACTTTAAATATTTATGATGGAGAAATCCTTCAAATATTTTCGTCAGTTTTAGGCCTAATTTGTGAATACCTTATTAGATACATCATTTGTCGGGCTGTGTAAGGCCTCCTTTTCAATATGAGGATGTAAACAGAGGATACATTCGTAAATACCTTTTAAGTTGCGATTCGTACGTGAGCTAATGAACGTACGTAATCCTCTATTAAGGAAGTCACGCCCACGTAAAAGTTACACTTGTTTTTTGCTAAATTAATATTAAACAATATTCCCAGAGGTTTTACTTTTTCTTTTTTGTATCAGATTCATATGATTGGAAACTTTGATAGTAAGTTAAGCCTCGTTAATTTTGAATGAGTATAGAACTTCTTAGGCACAATTATGCTCAAAAAGAACGGAAATAACTAGTATTTAATTTGTAAAATGAGCTAGATTTAATATATTATTCAAAATGGCAATTTATTTCCTTGAAAAAGGATAAGCGATTAGGTTTAAAATAACAATTATCTTTCAATGATTCAAACTTCTAAGTCATAACTAGGGCTGCACATTTTTCGATTATCTAACCTTAACTTGATAAAATCTCGAAGTCTGACTAACTGTTAAAATGTCATGGAAATTGCTGTATGAACCCTGTACAACAATTATTTCAACGCAGCCATAGAAAGGGGTTGTAATTAGTCTTATTCCTACTTTGGTTAATTCAAATTAGTGACCGTTTTTCAATGGTGGGATGGGATTTTTTTTTTTTTTTTTTTTTTTTCTACAACACTTATTCCATTCATAGAAATGGATTTTAAATAGTCTTATTCCTACTTTAGTTAATTTAAATTGGTGACTGTTTTGCAATGGTGGGGATTGAAAAATGGTTCCTATATTTCTAGTCTTAACCGAATCACACCTACAACAATTACTTAAGCGCACCTATTCATAGAAAATTGTTTTAATTAGTCTTATTCTTACTTTGATTAATGGCAATTGATAAGTGACTGTTTTTCAATTAGGAGAGATTGGAAAATGGTTCTTTCATTTCTAGTCTTAACCGAATCACACCCACAACAATTATTACAGCGCACCTATTCCTAGAAAAGGGTTTTAATTAGTCTTATTCTTACTTTGGTTAATGGCAATTGATAAGTGACTGTTTTTCAATGAGGAGAGGTTTGAAAATGGTTTCTACATTTCTAGTTTTAACCGAATTACATTTACAATCAGGATTCATACAAGCATGTAATTAGCTATAGGTTAAAACTTAAATAGCTTTAATGTTTTAGGCTTAGATCTTTAAAAATTTAAGCCTAACTAGGTTTCAATTTTTTTAAATAACTAATCCTAACTTTTGAAATGCGTTATTAATTGTTGAGAAATACGATGAAATCAGATTATAATCAAAGAGGTAGCAAACAAGCTCAATATTCTGTCGATTATGTTTCAATTAGCAGTAAACGCGTTAAATTACAAAGTAATTAAGATACGCTTAGTCATTATAGAAGGCAATTAAAAAATGCTTTTATATTTTCCGTATCACCCACTCTTTGTTAACAAAACAAAAAATGAAAGATTCATCTCGATATGAATTACGTAAGACTCTAGCTAGGTTATAGACCTCTCTTAATAGTAACGAAATTAAATATCCTTACCGCTAATAACCCTTTTTAAAATGAGGACACTTTAATTATGATTAGTCTGATATTTAAATCGATGATTATGCAATATCAATAATAATCTGATCGTGATCGAAATGAGTTTTCACAAATCACTTTCTTCTTTATGAGATTTTACGTTACGTATCAATTCGCTTCAACATTTCCCTTTACGCCATCGCTTTGTGAACCAAAGTATATTTGTTTTCTATTTAACAACGTCGTTTTTAAATGGTACGGAAGTTGTTCCTGATCAAGAGGAGTTGGAAATACGCGATTAAGCTGAGGCGGATTAATATTCAATATTAAATCTCATATAGAGAAAAAATAGGCAATGAAAACGATATTTTACCATCGACTTTATAAAGTTGAATATTATTTTGCCGCCATAATGATTGTAATAAATTACTCGCGCTATTGCTTTTTTTTACTATTTCACGAGAAACGAACGGAATACTGATTGATATCAGTATTAAGTAAGGAATTAGGACAAAGTTTGAATTATATTTAAGTATCAAACAACCCTTAAAGTCCCATTTACTATTTTTTTTTTTTTTTTTTTTTTTTTTTCGATAGTAAAGATAAGCTTTGAAATCGAAAGTTAACTGAAATTGATGGTGTCACCCTGTAACTAACTTGGGGACGGTTTTGATGACAAGGAAATTTGAAATACGTTTCTTTGACAATGTCCCTATGGCGGGATTTTGGTGCAACCCATGTAATATTGAATCAATTTTGTAGTAGTAGACAGCATTAAGAGCATAATGGGTTTCCGTTTTGACTCAACCAAAAAATTTGGAGAGTTTGTCAACAAACGTTCTTCAGAGAAGCTAACTACGTTAGCTCTATGCTTGCAAACCGTCCTTAAGTTAAAGGTGCTATATATATATGCTATTCCAAGTGTAATTTTAAGTAGCATTTTCATTAAGATCTTTAAAAACGATTCACCATAAATTTAAAATGCAAGATTTTGAAGCTGAAAATTCAATAAATTGAAAGGCATTTTTCCTAGAAATTTCCCGAATGTTCTAAAATTTTCTAGACTTTTCTTGAATTTTCCATGACTTTCCAGACCTTAATAGAACTTTAGCGCTCTTTACAGAATTTTCTAGGCTTAGATCTCCAGACTTTTCTGGAACTTTATTGAATTCATTAACGGACGTTGTAAATAGTGTTTGATTAAAAAAACTGTTTTTCTTAACATTTCATCGTCCCTTTAAAATAATATAACCGACACATAAATATAAAAATGCGCGTAGATTATCCACGAACGCAAAATATAAACATCTTAAATCCTGTTAAGAGATTATAATCGTGATTTACAGGGCATTTAATTTTTGCAAAGCTTCCATCCATGGAAAATGGTTCTTTTGCTTTGCGAAGAAATTATTAAATTTAATATTTTTATATTTTTTTCTTTAAACTGAACCTAGAAATATATAGAAATGTCCGAAAAACTAGTTTCCAATTATTACAAACCAGTTTTTCATCGCAATTTATTTTACACATTAGTTTTTTCTTTTCTCTCCACGCGAGAAAATGTGATTACGAGATGTTTAAAAATTCGTTCGATTTATTTGAGATAATTAAGTAATGTTAGAGGAAGGAAGAGAAATTAGGTTTGGGAGAAATAAACCATTCTTAGTTTCGAGCGCGTTGACTCGAATACCTCGAATATTTTAAATACGATGGAAAAATGTATATTCCTAGCTGTTTTGAAATCTACTTAACTTCTATGAGGTTTAACATAATGAATGATTTCTCCTTGGCTTTAACTGCAGTTTTCAACAGTACTTGCATTTTAAATTGTAGTTTAATTTCATTTATAGAGTCCAAATCGTTTATCCCTTGAATGACAATGCGTATATAACGAATTTTAATTTAAATGTTTTTATTAAGTCTGGAGATTGCTCACCAAGGGAAAGCTGAGGCGGATTGATACACAATTTGATTTCTTTTAAGAATTTAACTAGTTTTCGTCAATTACTCTCGGGTCAGTTTGAGGTCGCAACATTTAAATAAGCTTAAGTTTAATCAATTTATTAAGCTAAAAATAAATTATATGATAATCCTGAATTTCTTTAAAAAAAAAAGTATGATTTTTATAAAAAAAAAAATTGTTATTCTGTGAAAATCTTTTGTTGGAGTACAAAAATTTATTAGGGATCTCATTTTTGGTCGTTTCGCCTAATTTAACATATTATTTCTTCGTTTACATTCTTAGTAGAGAGTGCGCAACATATCATAGTGTGGAAGATTAGGATGAGGGTTATTATGTTAGAGAGCAAGATTGTTGTAACTAACATTTAATAGAAATATAACAATTTTTATTTAAAGTTTATATGACGATGTTTGACTATTAATTTATATGATAGTTGACTGATGCGAACTTAATCCCAAAATGAGTAAAATATAATTTGAATCTTTAGTTTTCCACGATTAAGATTGTTTTGATGTTCATTTATTATGTTTCACTTTTGCATCAACACTTGAAATGTAACAAGGCATCTATTATCATGATTTTACACTTCTTGCATAGATAGTTTCCTACTACTTTCTAAGTGTCTATAAAAATTAGTATTAAAATTTCCCTATAATGACATCAAATGGTATTAAATTATTATGGACCTGGGAAAATGAAAATTCAGAAATTTCGGATTATAAAAATACAGAAATCGTGTTTTTAGCTAGACCCAACCCTAGTTGGATCTAGGTACTGTATTCACTGCGGCGTCGGCGTTGGCGTTCGCGTTCGCGTTGGCGTTCGCGTTGTACAAGAAGACGAAATACGTCTTCGAATCGAAAAACTTTCGTCTTCTTACCTCTCCCAGTGAACTTTTAGTTCGCGGAGAGGTTCTGTCTGTACGTGACGTCGGAAGAAGACGTCATCACCCACGGCGCTTGACTCTCCAATAAAATTCGCTTATACAGTTATTAGCTTCTACCTTGCTGTAAAAGAATATCCTCCACAGCTCATTGAAGAGCAGCAATCGTTACTCGCTTGTTAGTTTATAATGATCAACGAACGCTTTATATAGTATCTTTTGGATTCGCGTCTATTTTAGCCTACTGAGGTTATAGCTTTTACTGAATTGAAACGTAATATTCATTTAAATTAAAATTAAAACAGATTAAATGATTTAACTTAATCTTAAAACCAATGTTGCTGAAACTTAAATTTAATATAAAAGAGATTTTTGAAGATATTGAATATTTTCTTATAGGTTGATTAGATAAAGGCGTGTTTTCACGGGTGTTCAAGATAAAATGAATTAATAAATTTTAGATATTATGGTGCGTTTTCACGGGTATCCAAGATAAGACAATAAAGATTAGATGTAAAGGTGTCTTCACAAGGGTATCCAAGGTAAAAATTAATAAAGATTAGATATAAAGGCGTGTTCACAGGGTATCCAAGATAAAAGGACTTAATAAAGAATAGATATAAAGACGCGTTTCCAATATAAAAATGACTTAATAAAGAATTGATATTAAGTCACGTTCGCACGAGTATCCAAGATAAAATGACCAAGATAATACATAAATGCCTGTTCGCACGGGTATCTAAGTTAAAAATGAATAAATATTAGATATGAAGCCACGTTCACACGGGTATCCAAGATAAATTAATAAAAATTAGATATAAATCCGCATTCAGACGTATCAAAGAAAAATTAAGATTCAATATAAAGCCGCTTTCACACGAGTATCCAAGATAAGTTAATAAAGATTAGATATAAAACCGCTTTCACACGGGTATCCAAGATAAATTAATAAAGATTAGATATAAAGACGCGTTCACAAGTAGCCAAGTTGAAAAACATGATTTGAAAAACATGATTTGAAAAACATGATTTGAAAAACATGATTTGAAAAACATGATTTGAAAAACATGATTTGAAAAACATGATTTGAAAAACATGATTTGAAAAACATGATTTGAAAAACTTTACGCAACTTCGTGTTTAAAGGAATCTCAAAACGCCATTCAAATTGTTCAAAGAGCGTTTATGCATGCATAACAAGCCCCTGCTATAGCATCATTCTTTTCAGCTTCTTTTGCAATGTCATGGGTCTAGCTATTCCTATGGGCTTGACCATCTTGTTTTATATCTGATGATCAATTCTCCATTCTGCCTTCAATGTTCATGAATAGGTTTTAATGGATTTTTGTCCAAAAGGGTTGAAATTTAACAAGTTTAAGAATATTCTTTTTAAATCTGGTTTGAAATCCATAAGTACATTAATTTTTGGTTTTGCATTTCAACAATTTAGTTTGGTATTAATTAAAGTTTAGAGATAGGTTTAGGTTAATTTAGGTTTATAATTAATGAAAAATATCAATACAGATTAGACTTGCCTCATCATTGCCGAATAAGAAAATTTTAATACCTTTTAAAACCATCAAAATCTTTCAAATCTCAAAATTCTATAAACGTGAAATTGTTCACCATATATCAGTCTTTCTATAAATTATATTGTTCTACGTTTCATCCAGAGTTTGGTTGTCATGGCAACGCGTCTCATGTCATCTTCTTTTTAATTCATCTTCCTCAATTTTCTCTCTCTCTAATGAGAACAGGAAACTATTTTGCTTCTTTTCCCATACCAACCCTTTTTTTGCTCAAGATTGTCTTTATACTTTTCTTTTCCTACATTTTTTTTCTGTTTTAAACCAAAATATTTCTCTATTATTCTCTCTAGGAAATTTGTAGTATTATTTGACGTATGTACTTTGTGAATTCAAACTAGTTTCAAACTATACGTAACTCTGACGCTGATTAATACACAATGTTAATTTCCATAAAAATAAAAGTAGTTTTATAAAGTATACAAAATTGCGAAATTTAGTTCCCACCTTGAAATAAACATAAATTCCCATTTGAAAATCGGTTTTTCTACGAGTATTAGGGTCCTTTCAAAGGTTACGATTCAATATAGTAAGATCTTTCGGTTAGCGGAAGGTGGATTTATTTTTTGATCGAATCTGATTGATACGGACAGCGACCTTTCCTTGAGGCGGAAAAACCCCGTTGGACTATGATTCTTCGTCTGAGGGGTTGGAGACTTTAGCCCTAGTTGTTAGGGGCTTAGCCTCCCTTGGCATTTACGCAATTAAGCGTCAAGAAACTAGCTATGGGCTCCAACCCCTCTGTGTCAAATTTAATACCCCTTTGTTTAAGATTAAGGAACAAAGACGTTTTTACCACCCATTACTCTGTACTTTAATCTCTTTAGATTTTTTTTTGTAATTTTTTTATGTATATGTAGGCATATATATATTTTTCATTCGAAGTTGATAGCAAGTTTTAAAGCCTATAGAACAACTTTATATCTAAATAATGGCTAGATTATATAGCTTGTGTACTTGGAATTAATTCAAGGTGGAATTAGAATACATGTATTTAATTTTATACACCCTTTTTTTCTTTCGCGCTGCTGATATAAGACTTTTTATAACACTTTAAAAAGGTTTTACTTAACATAATCAATTTGGGAAGCTCTAAATTTTGAAAATTCTGTTTGAAAAATTGGATTTAGTTAATCTTAATCACTCTTACCTTCATGCTCAGATTAAAATATATAATTATCTATATGTAACAATGTCTATCGGACACTATAACGCTCAAGTTTAAACACAGTCAATTATACCAGTAGCCCAAATCGAACCTGAAAGCACTCTGAAATTTGTTCTATTAACTCAAGATTTTCGTTCATTAAGTCTAATGGAATTAGTCTTAATGGACTTAAATTGAAACATTGTTAATTAATGAAAACTTGGTTGTTGAGTTTTAATGATTTATTCATAATTTAATCAATTAAAAATAACACCAATTATCTCTTTAAGTAGAAATACAGTAGCCTATAGTTTTGAATTCATTGAATTTCCATTAATTTTTGTTTTACACCATATCACTTGTTTATTAAACTATAATTTAAGATTGAACCTTGAACGTCCTTTATGACTGGCCTTGAATTTTAAAAGTTAAAAAATTCTTTTAAAACATTTAAAATTTTTATATTTAAGCCGACGGACGACTTAAACGTCTAGACCAGGTGTAAGACGTGGAGTCGTGGACTGGTCCAAAGTATATTCAAACCCTTAGAGCGACCCATAGAGACGGAAAAAAATTTAATTTTAGTCTTGAAAAATGGTTTTAATTTTTTAAAGCTCAAGATTAGTAATTCGGTTCCTAATATTGAAGTGAGGCTGTCACTATTTTTTTAGAATTTGAATTACATTTTAATATTATCATACTATTAAAACGCCATATTCAAAATTTTATACCTCTGGGTTGACGCGTTATTAAGAAACGTCAAAATGAAAATGTCAAAAATGTTTTTACGATTATGACGTTAATTAACGATAATTTTCGTACAAATCACAGGTTTTCCCGAATTAAGTATTTTTACGAAAAAGAACTCTTGAAAACGACCTTATCACATTGCAAACCGCTTAGGCTTTATAATAACCACGTGACCAAAGTGCGGTGACGTATTTTGGGGAATGTTTATTTTAAAAATTTCAAAAATAGCTATTTTAAAATATATTTTACAGTCGCTCTAATTTATTCTGACATATGTATATACACTTTGAATAGTTTTTTAACGATCTTTCCGAAAATGCTATTCAATTTTAATTAGAAGTTCATGGACAACCTCACTTCAAACTGTTTCTATGGGGTCTGGCCGGCGACCGAGGCTTAACGAAAAAAAAAAAAAAAAAAAAAAAAAAAATGGGCGTGAAAAAGTAGTATATACGTTGAATAAAACTTGTATACCTTCTTTTTTTTTCATATTACGAAATAACAGAAGGGGGTGGAGTTTAAGGGGAGCTGTATATGCTTAACGTTAGAGCAATTAATGAGAAAATCGTTTCGTAATAGTCGGCTCGATAACTTATCTTTTTTTTTAATGAAAATAGGGCGCTAGTCGCGAGCCGCAAGATCTAAAGTAAATTTGTAATTAAAATTTTTTCTACGATCTTTAACGTTACAGGGAGTATATATCTAAAACCATTGCGTACGAGGTATTCGTTTTAAATGTTTATTTTCATTTTCAAGCGCTTGGAAATTACAGCTATAACGAAATTGAAGAGAATAGGCTGGTGTTTGATGTTCAAGACCTAGAGAGTCAAACGCCGGCCTTTTCTTTTAATGTTAGTACATTACAAGCACTATTGAAGGCTGAAATAATGATTGGCCCGAATTTATATTTACTTTAATTCAAAATTTACCGAACTTTTTTGGCATGGTGCACTACTGAAAATAAATTAAAAAAAGCTGTTCCATTTTTAGCTCCAAGTTTCCCTTTAAAAACAATATATGGAATTCAATATAGTTGATAAAATTAAAGATACGAATATATAAATAGGTTTGATTATGGACTTTTAGATTTAATTGGGAACATTTGAGTTTATTTTTGGTCTCCTAGCTACCACGATGTCAGCGTCATCTTTTTCGATGGGAGCGGCTACTTTTGGACGGTTGCAATACAGTCAGGTTAGAGGGACATAGTGGCTAAAGTCCTAAAAGATAAACTCAAAACGTTCCACTTTACGTATATAAGTCCCTGGTTTGACCGGCATATGATAATATAGACAAATATACAAATCCAAATTGTCTAAGGTTGTAAAGAATATGTCGACGCAACAACAAACACACCCATAAAATAATTCGGGGACTCTTTTGTTATCATTAGAATTATAATTCCATTAACTACTTCCGGCACTTTTTTTATTTCAAATTCCATCATCTCGACAGTACGCCAGTCATTTTATAAAATGGAGCAAAGTGTAAGACCATCCTCTTCCATCCCTCTCCATCGCCTCTTGCGCTTCCCGAAAAATTACATCATCCCCATTCTCCCTCTCTTTTCGCGAAATCCCTCGGGTCTCCTCGTATACTGTATACATAGCGCATTAGGTCTACTGTTTTCCCGCGCTTTTCCTAGGCCTTTTCTCCTCTATACTCGTCTCCTACAGCCTCCCTTCTCCTTTCCTCCTCCCCGGTTTTAGATCGGCCTTGGCAAGGTCGCTTCCCCATTGCAGCAGGGTCCCCTTTTTCCGTGACCGCCCCATCTGGCAATAAACCGGGGGGAGTTAGATCCCCTCTCCTCTCCACGAACTCCTCCTCACCCTGTCTCTCTTCCTACGTCTCTACTCCACGTGTTGTAGTGTTTAAAAGCCTCAGGATTATTGCAGAGTTCGAACGTGTACCAGGAAGAATTGCTTCAAAATAATAGACTTTGATATTTTTAATTCCTTATGATTTTTATAAAAATGATTTAATAGGCAATATTACTACACTGATTTCGTCTGCTTATGTTTTGTTATTGCCAATTTCTTCTTAATTTTAAAGTAGACTAAACCAGAAATGATCATAATTCGCAATAAATGGTAAGCAGACGATACCAGAAATGATCATAATTTGCAATAAATGATAAGCAGACGAAAACAGATATTACCATAATTTGTAATAAATAAGAAGACGAAACAATTGATCATAATTGGCAATAATTGATAAGCATACGGAACCAGAAATTATCATAATTTGGTAAAAAATGAAAAGCAGACGAAACCAGAAATGTTCAAAATTTGCAATATATAATAAGCAGACTTAACCATAAATCACAATTTGCAATAAATAATAAGCAGACTTAACCAGAAATCACAATTTGCAATGAATAATGAACAGATTAAACCAGAAATCTTCACTATTTGCAATAAATGATAAGCCGACGAAATGAGAAATCACCAAAGGGGTAGTTCAAATTCTAGCTTTTATTTTACAGAGAGAAACGATAGTTAATACAGTTGCGTTAGAGATTCGAAATATATAAAGGTCTAATAATTTTTTTACGTGAAATATCGCGCCAAAGATCCACATGGAGTTGTGATAGCGATAACAAAAGAATTGGTTCAAAGCGCGTGAAACTCGAAAGGTGCTAAGAAACTTTTTCATATTGGATAAGAATGCAATCCTCATTTAGAAGTCTGGATCGAAGTCTGGATTTTAACTTCAGATAACCCCTTTTTAATTGTAATCATTTGCAATTTTTATTTTTATTACGAAGCCGATAATAATGTTTATCATAGCTATATATATTAAAACCTCCATCGAAAAAATGTGTCAAGTTTGCTGTTCCCCTCATCCCCCATAACGGCTTCAGACCATTTGATTTTTTGTTTTGACTATTTCGAGAGATAAAAATCATCAAATAACTGATTAAGTGATTAAGTGAAAGTTTTGGCTGAAATAAAAGTTGAATTTTTGGCATGTGCAAAACTATTAGGGTTAATAATCATTATCTTTGATTTCACTCGCTAAAATAGACTCAATTTTATTGATTCACGAACTACAAATTTAAAATTTCGATTAGGTCAAAGTTAGGGTTCATAGACGACCTAGGAAAGTCAGGGAATTTGGAAATTGGCCTAAAAGGACAGGGAAAAGTCTGGAAATTTAGATATTGGCCTAAAAGGACAGGGAAAAGTCCAGGAATTTGGAAATGAGCCCAAATGGCCAGAGAAATTAAATAGTACATGTCAAGGAACTCTATGATTGGTTGACCAATTAATTGTAATTTAAGTATGAACTGATATTTGACTAAAGATTATTTTCGTTAAATTATGGGTAAACTATCGACCTTGATTGATAAATTATGTCAAAGAAAAAGTAGGAATTAGCAAGAGCTCGCTCGTAAGAATAAATTTACGAAGAAATATTAAAATTGGTCAGGGAAATTAATTATAAATGGTCAGGGAAAACCTGGAAAAGTAAGGGAAATAAACTAGTAAAAAAGCGTCGAATATTTAGTCACTACTGTTAGAATGTTTCTCGAAATCCGTGTTGAATTAAATATAATGTTTATATTTTAATCAAAATTGAAAGAACCCGACTAAATTACTAAATTTTAGCTTCAAGAATTTGGTTAAAATCCGCGAAAAAACTTAGTTTAATTTTCTTATCCGAATAAATAACTCTTATAACGTATCAATTTCCTAAATTAACAATGAGTACGAATAAAAAGTTTGCCTTGCATACAGATATTATTAATTCGAATAAGAAATGGATCTGTTTTCGCGAACGTATATCTGATTGACATTCACGATGGTCTTATTCAATTAACAAAAGTTATACGAATTCTGAGCTCTTTTTTTACACTCAAGGCGAGTTTGCATGGATTACTTTTCAATTCGCTTCAGCTTTTTGATAACATCGCGGTTATAATATCGGACAGACAGACAGATATTATTACATAGAGAATAATATTCTTCGATATTTATTGCAGTTGGTGTATTCGTGCTAACATAAATAAATAAAATGTTTTATTTTGTTAGTCTTGCAACTCTTGAAGGGAGTTTAAATAGCCATTGGAAACCGATATTTCTATGGAGATTCGTGTCATTTCTAAGGTTATACATTACATCAGAAGCCGATGAAACACTCCTTTGAAGTCTACTATACTCTAATGTTCCATATAGCGCGCCTCTGTATGGGTAAAATTCACGATTTTACGAGATCGGAGGGGTCCTACTTCATACCCCCTGTCTGCGGAAAATTGGAAATTCTTTCTCTCCACAAACGACGACGTTTTTTGACGTACTCCAAGGCTGCTAGAGATATTCGCTCGACGAACTCCCGATCCGAAAATATCTACCGTTAGGAGGCGTACCAATCGCGCTTTTTGAAACTAACCCATACAGAGAGGGGTAGACAAGACCAGGGAATAATAGACTTCAAAGGAGGGTTTCATCGGCTTCTGATTACATATCGTGAAACTAACACGCTAGATTCTCATATCCCCGACTTTTTTTCTTTCGAACGAATGCGTTTAGATAGCAGTTTTAATATATATATATATAGTTGGTTCAACGTAATAAATTATTAAGCTCCGAACTTCCATCAATAATAAAAACATTTATTCTTCGTGACCCTCTAATAATTTATAATTCACACTCGAGTGCTTTTTCAGATGAATGTTTTTATTAATATTTGTCCCCCACCACTGTTTAAAACTGTTTGTCTTTAAAAATTAATATTAATAACGTAATTTTCTATACGGTTCGTGAAAGAAACAAAGAAACGTTAAATAGGGTTATACCCAAAAACATTTTCTATACCCCAAACTACCAACAGCGTTGATTCAAGTTTTTCAACTTTTTTTTTTAAAAAATCAAGTCTCTTCTAACGTTTTTTTTCACTCAGAAACTTGAAGTGAAGGTGACAATAACAAATAATATTATTTTATTATAATTAACCTCCTAATTATATTAACTTCGTAATGTATTTTTTAGTCTGATCAGCCCAGGAGATTTTGGGTAAAAATTAGTTATATGGCTAGGAAAATCAATAACATAAGAAACAAAATTAAGACGCAAAAATCTATTTACCGGCAGGGGGAAGAGAATTAAGTGTTGCCATTTTATATTAAAATGTTACCCAAAATTTTGGGATTTTAAGTTTCAAGTTTAAGCTGTACAAGGTTGTTTGTAAGTACCGCATAATTAATATTATGTTAATATATGTATACGGACTTATTTCTTACATGCAATATTAACTTTTAACTATTTAATACCCGTCAAAAATTTAGTTTCGTGGCATTAATACACATACTATAATATTATATTATAATAAACATAACGAAAATAATAATTATTATAAAATAATAAATATAACAAATATAATAATATAAATATATTAATATAAGAAATATAATAATATAAGAATTATTATAATGTAAGAAAAATAAGAAATATAATAAGAATTTTTGTAACGTAAGAAATATAACAAATAATAATATAATTATTCAGTAATTTTAAAAGTAAGGTTTGATAAGAATTAAAAAAAAAAATATATATATATATTAAGCCTATTAATGTAAATACGGGACAGTGTAATTTAAAACAGATTTTAAATTATAAAATTATATTTTTTCGCATATGCTCGGCTAGAAAATGGATTTTTGGAAATGAATATTCTCATTCTCAAATGTCTATATTTCTTTAAAAAAAAAAAACAAAAAAAAAAAAGTCTGAATAATTTGGCCATAGCAATTCGAGCTTTTAATTCTAAATATATACGTATGTCGCAGGCACTTGAGAGATTTTGTTGGGCACAACCAAACATAGTTTCAAGTAACTGGCAAGAGAGCGTTTGGCAAAGTTCGAAAAAAAAAAGAGAGACGAAGGAGAGTTTAAGTTACAACTTGACCCAAATAACGCAATAAACGGATTCTAGGCGACGGTAGTCAGAAAGAAAAAAAAAAAAAAAATAACCTTATACCCATACTTTATATACTAACTAATAAGAAAATATTTTTGGTTTTTGAATGATTTCTGAATTCAAAAATTTGAAATGTTGACTAAAATTGTTATCTATATTCAAAAATATACTTCTATTACATTTACAATGATATCTTTAGGAAAGATTACCCGTATAGTATTAGACACGACCCATAAAACAAGCCACTAAACTGCTCTAAATTAACAAATTAATTACACTCTGGGACCCCACAAAATCGGGGGACGTTATTTAAATCCAATTTATCCATTTTTTTTGCGTAATCATAACAGATTCGTTGAAGTAAATGATTAAAATAACTTGACCCCTTACGGATACGACGAGGTCTTTCTTTGTCTCACAAAAGCTAAACTCGATAGTTCGCAAGAGTTTGAACTCCATCAACTCAGATGTACAGCAATTGCATGAGTGTCGCCCCACTCTGGGTTTGATCTCTGTGGTTTTCCGGCAAAACTAAATATCTGTCCCTTTGTGTGAAATTTATTTTAACACAAAATTTGTTGCATTGAAATCCATCTGGGCAATGTCCTCAGATATTCGACAGAGCTTGGGGTACTATATATTAACTAGAACAATTATTTTTTGTAATTAGGGTATTTAAAGGGAAGGTGAATAGTAAAATAAAGTACTTTATATATTTATAAGACTTATTCGCGTCTAATATTATGGGAAAAACATGGAAAAATGCATTTTTGTTGTGTTTGTTTAATCAAATGTCACCCATATGATCTTATCTATCGCGAACTGCACTAGCTGTTAACCAGATACCATAGTTTTATTTATTTATCCTATTGTAATTAGAGTAACCATTAACGTAAAGTAATTTAAGATTAGTTAGCATTTACTTTTTTCCCCTATAGAAGAGAAGATAACCTATAAGGAAGGTTAACCTCGGGTGAATTAGGTTCACCCTTGTTAAACCTTGCCTAGGGAAATAAAAAATATATTCATTTGTATTTTAGTATCACTATATTTGAAATATTATAAAAATCTTAATTGAAAGAGGCGTTAACCCTGCGCGATCTGATATGTCGTTAATTTGAATAAATCCATCCAAATTCAATCATGGCGAGGTTTACGCCCCATAAATATCTGGGCGTTATCGCATCTTGCCCTTTTCTGTTAAATAATATTATAGGTATATACGTTAAACCTGAATTCTGATAATTCTATCAAAATTTCTTTAATATTACTCTCACGTTCTACAATATGTATAGTCTTGAGCAATGCAGATCATGCATTACGCTACGCGATAGACTAAATAGGTTTTACCCTCACCCTTTCAACTCGCCATTCTTCAACCACCCTCCCATTAATAGCGTGGCGATTTCAACGCTAAATGCAACTATCTAATATAGTTTGAGAAATCGGACGAAGTTACTTTCGTTTTAACGGTCATGTCACAAAACTTGTTCTATTAAAGATATCTACACGTATACGTACACGTTCTCTCGTTTGTATTTCAAATTTCTGCGTAATTTGATGAATTTCAAACTGCGTAACAATTTAAAATGTCCTGCCTTTAACAATACTAATAATGCCACGTGACCCTAACAATCTACAACTATCTTAATAAATGACGAATAACAAAACCAGACGTTCATAAGCGTCATGTTACGGCAAACAGTGGCAATAGAAGGAACAAACAAAAGCGCTTCTGTCTACTCTTATCAATATGTTTCGTTAGTTTCTACTTTACCCGCACTATTTGTTTGCCGTTAGAGGACGCTTATGAGCCCCAGGTTTTGTTATTCATTTTTGTCTGTTAAGATAGGTGTCCATTGTTAATAGTTTTAGCTAAAGTTTAAATCGTAGCTTAATTTCAAATTTTTATTGAAATTTGCTTAGGAAATATTCTATAAACTACAATACTGACAATTTGTTGTTTAATAGTTTAATTCTTAATGCGTATAATATAATTTAATTAAAAAAATGATAAATGAAATTAAATATCAATTTGGTTTAATTAAACTATGTTTCTCTGGAATTAAACTAAATTAAGTTAAACGCTTTTCCCATTAACGTCGACAATATACTGAAATAGGCGTATCCTATGATGGAACTTTGGCTTAGTGCCCTATAAGCACCATATAACCTTTTTTTATTTTTCATGGCGGCGAAGTAAAATGTACAGGACTCTCGTTTTTTTACCTCGAGTAAAGTTTTGTAAAACTACTTTTTTTGCCTACGAGGATAGCATTGTGTATTATTCCGCCTCAATAGAGGGTACTTTTGCAAACATATCTCTCAAAACAAAACTTTAACGGATAAGAAGAAAACTTATAGGAGCGCTACTCTAAGCGGGCGTTCAGAATTAAAGGATAACAGGCCCCTAAAAACTATCCGAGACAAAATATATCTTTGCTAAAAAGTAAATTAGTTAAAAATGATCAAATAAAGCTGAAAATATTATCATGTGAAGCTATTTTACTTGAAGGAATTTTTCAAATTAAAACCCAGGCTCGAAATCCCCTTTGACGTCATAACCGATCAAAGGACAGCGAAATCTAACAGAGAAAATATAACATTGTTAACAGAAATGAAACAATCGTTACTGAGGAAAATTTCTGGTTATTACGTCTTCCCTTCCTCGACTGCCGCAATCTCAATTTATAAGGGCTTGCAGTGGCCAAGGCTTAACGAAAATTAACTAAATAGTGACAAATAATGCCTATTTTACCGCTACTTGTCCTTATAGGCATTTGATTCTTCTTATATATCCAATAATAAATAGTTAATTGCACGAAAAAGCCTTAATTTTTCCTTGCAATCGAAAAATCACTCCAAGCTTTGGCAAAATTCTCGAGTGATGTTTATGCTAGCTAGCAAAACCGTAACTATAATAGGGAGGATATAGCGTGGCATCAGTAAAAAGCACGAACAAAGGCGGGAGTTTCATTCCTTGATATATTCTTTCTGTATCTACCAATTACGCGATAATTTGGCCACGCCCCTTTTATGAAAAGTTAAATGTCTTACGAAAATAATCGAGTTTCATTTTTTGTTTCGCGATTAAATGGTTGAATATTACTCATATTTCAATAGTTTTGGAATTAAAATGTCTTTCCGAGCTTCGCCCTTTATAACCCAACGAAAATATTCCACTGAAAATGGCCTAAAGATTACCGATTTTCGACTACGATTCTTTACTTCCTAGTTACTGCGCTTGATAAGAATTTCATTTAGTATTTTTTTTTTTTTCTTATTAATAGTTGATAATTTGCCAGCCACGATTAGATTAAGCAAAATCGCGCCTAATATTTATTTGCTATTGCCGAACCAATTGAGGCGGCGCTCTTCTCATCGAATTGTATCATAGCGACCCCATTTTTCTTAAATTAATCTAAAATTACAATTATTATCAAACTTCAGGTTTGTAAAATACCTATTTTGTTTGGTTGTAGAAGTCTCACGAAAGACTAGACCTCGTAATTACTTTAAAACTAAAATATGGGCTCACAAATTTTATTTAGTTGATAAATACATTGAAAAGGGACTAGTACGCCGGACAGTTCTACTAAAACGTTTTTCTTAACCATGAAGTAGCATATACAGTCTTGATAATTAATTTAGCCATATTATCAGCAATAGGTATAAATTTTGTGAAAGAGAGAAATATTATTTAAATTATATTATAATTATCATTACGTATTCTAATTAGCAGGCCTAGTTTTCAGGTACGTAGACCGTACCTCGGACCCCACAAATTTCAGGTCTCCAAAGCTATAATATACCCTTTTTTGGGGTCCTGGGAAAGTTGTTTTTATTAATGTTTTGGACCCAAAAGTTTAACATAAGAGCAGCAGACACTAATTATTCAATTTCAAAACTGTAATATGACCGTTTTTGGGGATCCTGAGTAATTTCGTTTAAAATTTGGAACCAAAAACTTTTACATTAGAGCAAACGACACTAACTATTAAATTTTCCCGCCCAGTACAAATTAATTTAAGATTTATTTAGCTATTGAAAAAAAAACCCTGGGGATTGACTTTTCTCTGAACACAAACGCTAAACGGATGAAACCCTTGAGCAGGGAATTTTCACTGGGGTCAATTTCTAAAAATAACTTTTATTAACGTGGGGAATTTTATATATTTTAATTACTGGCATTTAGTTTTTATGATAAGTTGGCTTAGCTATCGCCAATCCGGATCTCATAATACTCGCTCGTAGTCCGTGTTATTTCCAGTTTTTTTTGTTCTATAAGGCGGTTTCCGACTTATTTCGTACCACTCTTAGAATTCAACACTCTAGTTACATAGACAAAAATATAAGCTACAAATAAAGAACCATTTAAACATTGGAACAACTTAAACTTTGTTGCAAACTTTAAACTTAATGCGTTTTAGATCGATTCATCCTTAGATTGCAATATATTTCAAACTAAAAACTATCCAAATGTTTCTTGCTTTAAACGTAAATTAGAATTGTTGCAAACTTGACCTGGAATACGTTTATTTTATCGCACACTGAATATTCCATTCGTAAAAAATTAAAACCCTCTTGTATTTTGGTGATAAAAACCACACAATGTCTCGGACTAGGTTAAACAATATTGTAAATCCGTAAAACCTTCCCGATCGGTATAAGTTTGAATAAATTAACTTGTATTTTCGACCGTGATAAAGTCGTACATTTTGTAGTATTTAAGAACACATAGGCTTCTAAAAAGTTAGAGGTAACTTTGATAATATTGCAAACGCTATCTGATACGAAGAGGTAGCGAAATATTCTCGTTAAGTTGTCGAAATAGGGTGTAACTTAGTATTACGTAGTAACCCCGTCAGTCGAGAGAGGAAGACAAGAACGAGGGGGGAAAAATAGCAATCTACAAGCAATATACACTTTTCTGTTTTAACTTGACAGTTGGCTATACTAATAACTAGTATTCCCTTACGAGTTGTTTTCACTGACGAGTAATGTGGTTGGAAATGGTTCGCGATTCGTTTCGCTTGACTGTAAAGAATGTTTTAAGAGAGACTCCCGCTTAGTTTTAGCTACAGTGCCAAGCGACGATGTTTGCAATTATATATTTCCCCGCCAGCCCTCGTGTGTCGTTAGAGAGTGCATCAACCTGTTGACCCACATTCGAAGCTATTGCTGTTTGCGTGCCTTATAATAGTCGGAACACTTACGCACATGTACCCCGACCACCGGGTACGGGTACCACGCTTAGGCCTTTGCCTCCTTTTCATAGCGCTAAGCACTCGCTGCTGACTGAATCTTTTTTATTATTTATTTCTTTTTTTATTTTGTTTTAAATAGCTTTTACATATTGCTACTTTTTAAGGGTTTTTGTCAGAGTTGAAATGAATCCCCCCTTGTGTTTTGAATTTACTTTTTTATTTTATTTTTATTTCACTCGCGTGCGAATTGAAATATGATTTTTTGAAATTGAATATTTCACCTAGCTTTTCAATTTAAAAGTATATACTGTTTTACATATTGTTACTTTTCTTAGCAAAGTGAAATATAAAGCACTTTATTTATGGTTATTATTTCAAAACAACAGAATAATGGCATTAATGCGTTATTTGTGTAGAAATTTATTTGCTACTGTCGTTAAAGTTCTTAGGTTTAATGATAATTTGATTTAATTTTTGGTCTAACAATATACCTAAAATTAGAGCTCGGAATTTGTATAACTTTATTAATTGGATAGATCTGAATTAAATTCAGATATTATCCATTTGGTTAAAAAATAGACTATTTATCAATTCAGTTAACTTATCCAAAGATAAAATAATAAATAATATTTGAAATATATTTTATTTTTCACGAATACTGGGAATTCGAATTTTCTTATCCATTGTTATACGTTTTAATTCGAGTAACTCGTTAATAGATAAAGCTCCGGGCGTTTATCTTCGGATAAACCCTGTCCAATTAACTTTTATTTGAATTTATTCACAAACAATCAATATAAAAATAAAATATCGGAAAAAATTTGAATAACAGAAGATAATGGTTATCCGATTCCGAGCACTTACTTAAATCTAAATTTCCATATAAAAATAAATTTTTCTATGGTATTATTGATGAGATATTAATAAAATAAATTCATTATGTACCGAAATTATTTTATTGTTTAAAAAACAGGGATATTCATTGTTTCACATAATATATTTGGGTGCTACATAGAGCTAGCGGTGTTAAGTTTTATTTAGTTATAATTTTGTTTTTACTACCCGGTACCGGTAATTTTATTTAATTAAATACTTTGTTTGTTTGGATGGGTGCCATTAGATTATTTAGAACTTGCAGATAAGTATAGGTTTAAATAACATTATATATAAGAGTATTGTTAAATCCCCGTTAACTCTAGGATGTAGAGTTTACGAGCAATGGCATATTTGTTTTGTTACGGTAATAATTCAAGTGATATTGTCAACAATAATTCCTAAAAACTTGATTGAATTTGAGTAGCATTTTCGGAGCGAATTCATATTAACCAGACCTGAATTAAGACTTATTTGGGGCCCTGGCAAATTTGCTACATTTAGAGACCCCTGCCTTGAATTAAAATTATGGGACCCTGGGAAATTAGCTAGATTTGGGCCCCATGCCTTGAATTAAAATTTTGGGATCATCTGCCTTGAATTAAAATTATGGGACCATGGGAAATTTACTAGATTTTAAGGCCCATGCCTTGAATTAAAATTATGGAGCCATGGGCAGTTTGCTAGATTTTGGTATGAAAAAGTTAAAAATACAATCAATACAATTATGACAGCTTCACTTTAAATATTTTTTTTTGTTTTTTAGCTTGAAAGTATCGTATTTAAATATGACTTCTTATTTTATAATTTTATTGCGAAATAAAACTTTTGCGATAATTTATATTTTAATATATTCGACGGAATCCAAACGACGTAATTTATAATAATTACGCAATTATTTTGTAGAGTATTGAGGGGGTTAGAAAAAGGAGAGAGAGAGAGAGAGAGAGAGGGGGGGAGAAAAAAAACTAAAAATCAGGCTGAATATACAACTAAAAACTTTGTTATTTCCCTACGATAGTTGTATAATTTTTGGCTTTTTGCCCGAATGTTATTTAGTTTGTATTTCTTGAGAGATTATTTCCAATTGAGCTTTTAAAACGCAATTTTACTCTTATTTATTTATTTTACATCAAACTTAGTGTTTTTTAATAATATGATTATTATTATTAATATTAATTGAAAATTAAATTTCTTCTAACCCTAACCGAACTTAAAATATTAATATATTCCTATATATTCTAACCAAAAACCTAGTTAATAATTTAAACTTATTACCAGAAATGTATTTATTTGTCTGTACATATAGTTCTGAAAATTAGTTTTTATATTTTTTGATTGTGTTTATGTTCTTTAGAACATTATTAAATATTTAATTATATTAGTTTTGGAAGAAAAACCTTCTTCAATAATTAAACAAAGATTTTCTTACAAGTTATTAATATTCATCAGATTAATTTCATAGCTATTTTAATTTTTTTCGATATCTCGACACATATCTATGTAGATAACTCAATGGAGGTCTTATATTGAGCCTTATATGGTAAAATAGCTAGTAAATCTTAGATTCTTATCCTTAGGGCAACTTTATTTATAATGCAAGAAATACACACAGACAAAAACCTTTATAGTATGTCTGCTTAGATAAATTATTACCTGGCCGCGTGAAAAATAATATGAAAAGAAACCAAACTTTTATTTCTATCCTCGATAATAAAAACAGTTTAAAAATATTTTTTTATAATTTAGAAAAAAAAAAAAAAAAAAAAAAAAAAAATTATATAATGAAACCGGTTAATTTAAGCTTATATTAAAACCAGGTAATTTTTTTCAACGATATTAGGTTTGTAAAACCTTTTCAAACATTTCTTAAACACCAATATCTACATTTACTTCGTTAAATTTATTAGAAACAATGGGAACAAAGGTATAAAGACGATAGGAAGATTAAATTTAACCCAATTAAAAAACTCCCACAATTAAGTGCATAGCATTTAAAGGTCTCGGAATGCATTGCTTAATACTATCAGCAAAGGTCCAGGTAAATGTACCGGCAAATTCTGATTCGAGACCCTCTAGCGGCCGCAGTCGCCGTGTAAATAGTGAAATCGGAGAAATTTCTGAATTGGGAGGGAAGCCAATATAGCCAAGCACGGCCCGCCTAAATTATGTGCATCTCTCCGGACTCAAAATATCGAGGAAGAATCCAAATCACTCGAGCCAGGCAGGGGTGATGACCTTTTTTGGCTAGTTTTAAGTGATGGCCTAGTACGTTTACTTGTCACTTTCTTTATAGTATTAAGCTACGTGCCGTTGTTTACTTTTATGGAATAAAGTGATAAACTTTTGCTAAAACCCAAAAAAATTGAATATGTCGTTCAAAGAATTAGAAACAATGTGTATAAAGCTAGAGATAGTTCATATTCTACGTAAACCAATTCCCAGGGGCCATGATACTTTATCACTTCATTTTCTCAATACATCGCGATTCATTCATAGAGTTTGTTGAAAATATTTGAGCCATTAGATTCAAAGTTATAAAGGGTTAGTTTTATATCAGTTTGCTCTGACAAGTCAAAATATCATTCACTTTAATTAAATTTTCTTCACTATATTTCTAATTACTTTATTGTAGGTTTAATTTTAGATCAAATTTAAACTTGAATCAAGAAACTTCATTCTAGAATCGAGATAAGTTTGAATTTTCCATAACTTATCTTCATAGACTTCAATCTTATCTCTGTGACTTAGATTCATAGAGATAAAGGGGGATGATAATATTTTACGCGCAGAGATCTTATTTCGTGAAATCCAAAATTCTCCATCGTTGAATAACTGCTTCCTTAACCATCAATAAAAATCTTTTCCAAGAGAGTTAAAGAGCATAAAATAGTATTGGGAAAAGAGGGGGGTAAGGTGTTTTTTAATAAAAAAAAAATGGTAAACAGGTTCTTATTAACTTCAAGAATATTGAGAGGTCTTTTAACAAAAGAGAGATGGTAGCCCAACCAAAAAAAAAAAAAAAAAAAAAAAAAAAAAAAAAAATCTTCAGACTTAACCGAAGAGTGTGGGAGTAAAATTTTCTACCTGACATAATCTCAACTTAAGGGTTCATTGTTTTTTGTCTTCTTATTTTATTTTTATTTTTAAAATGAAGACAAGTTATTACGGTAACTTTTCTAATTAATTGAATTGTCTTTTAAAATGTTCACATCGACGGTGTTTTAAGGGGTTTAAAGGGATAATATAGTTCACTTATTTTTAATCCATTGGGACTCGTGAAAATTAATCCTGCAATAAGCGGTTAGTTATCAAAGTTTTAAACTGAATTCGCTAAGCCTCAATTTGTAATTAAAGAGTGTAAAATTTTTGGGGAAGTTCTGAAATTTGGTAGTCAGCTAGAAACCCAGAAAAGAATTAAATTCCCATTTTAAAACCGGTTATTTTAGACCTCATAATAAAGGAAGATTGCAACCTAACAAAGGGTTTTTATCGATTACTTATCGTTTAAATAGCCCTAATCCACCAGTAAAAAAAGAATACAAATCAATATAAAACTTGAAATAAATTTAGAACTTGGCTGGAAAATAGGCTTAGTTAGATTCATGGAGATCCTGATTTTCGTCGTGTTGATGGGTCAGAGACAAATAGAATGTTATTGGAAATCTCTTGGAGATCTCGTCTTAACGACGGGTCTTTGCTCATTGGTCGCAGACCCATCAATTTGAAGAAATTCACGATTCAGCTAAGCCTATTTTCCGTATAAGTTTTTTATTTCTAATTTAATATTTGTTTGAAATTTTTATTTGTGGAAAATTATGTTTAAGTGATTTGTGTGCCTCTAGGATATACAATTATGTAAAGCTGAAACTCAAACAATGAAAAACAATCTTTGATTATGATTCAATAAGTCTTAACCAATTAATAAAAGTTATAAGAATTGCAAGCACTGAAAATGATATAAATTTATTTTTTTAGAGATATTTATAGCCCAAGTATTTGGTGAATAATTCATAACTCAATATTAAACGTCACTTCAAAGGTCAAAGGGTATTTAAAATAGTTATGGGTTTGAACATTTTAATAAAAACGTAATAAATATTGCTTAGATGTTTCCTTTATTTTTTGTTGATATTTATAATTGAATTTGGCGAACAATGAATTTAAGAAATAACATATTAATTGGGAGTGAGTTTTGAAGTGTCATTGAAGGTTTTTCGAAGTAAATAATGATTGAGTATGAAAAATAATGGGGTTTGTTGGAAACCTAAGGATTGGTTGTATTATAAATTTGAAGGCTCGAAAAATGACAATTGATATCATTCGATTTTTCATTGATTTTTTTTTTTTAACCCCAAGGGTAAGACTTTCGGTTTTAACGAAAATAAAACTTTAAAAAAGCAGCAAATTTATCCTTTGTTTGATTGTGGCTTGCCATGGTTACGTTTAAGGTTTTTTTCACTCGCGGAAAACTTGAAAACCGGATTTATCATTGGTAATGCTAACCTTTTTTTACGGTATAAAATGGGTATACTTACCTCAAGATAAATATTTGTTAATTCGACGAAAAATGGCTATGAAAGGTATTGTTAAAGGGAAAGCATCGTATTAATTATATTTGAAGTAATAACTACAAAACTAGAGCTCGAAATTCTTATAACTTTTGTTAATTGAATAAGACAATCGTGAATGTCAATCAGATATTATCTGTTTTCGAAAAAATATCCATTTTTTTCTTATTCGAGTTAACGTATCTGAATGTATGACTTTTTATTCGTACTCATTGTTATAGGAATTTGATACGTTATAAGAGTTATTCATTCGCCGATCAGAAAATTGGAAACTCAAGTTTTTTCGGGGATTTTAACCCAAATTGAGATCTTGAAACTAGAATGTAAAATTTACCTGGTTCCTTTCAATTTAGATTAGAAAATAATTATTACATTTCATTCTACACGGATTTCGAGAAACCTCATATTTTATCGCATTATCCGTTTGAATAAACGCGTAATTTGTTTATTAATCAAATTTAAATTTTTATCTCCGGATAATTCGTATCCATTTGATAGGCGTCTTTTAACAATTTATCCGAGATTAAAATATCAGAAAAAAAGCAAAGTTATCAATTGTTTTCCAAAGTTATTATAATCATAATTTTGTTGATTATGGACCTATGTCTTAATTTGTAGCTTGTATTAATTGCTTTATTCAAATCTAAGTTTCTAAAGACAATTTATCAGATTTTTCCTTTAAGAATAGTAGAACCAAGATAAATTGCGCATGGCGCCGGAGCGTGTAAGGTTTAGTCATGGCGTTTTAGTCTTGGCGTATTGTCACGCTTCGCCTGATGGTTTTTCTCTTACTTCCGCCAAGGCCCGACCATCCTCTGTCGACAGTAATGTTTTTAAAACGCGACACGTGCTACCAGAAACGGGGTAGTTTTGCGCGAAATCAGCATGAGGACACACCCACTCTACTTTTAATCGGTTTGAACCAAGTGAAACGTTTATCAAACATTCCGTTTATCGATAATTATGAATTTCTGCCGATACCACTACCGATATCTACAGGCTCTTTGTCGAGAATGTTGATGTCAAATTGACTTCATAAAACTATATTATTACCTGTAAGATTTCTTTTAGTAATTTTTGTGTGTTGTAGCGAATTTCTTGATCCATCTCGAGGTCACTAGGGTGGCTTAAATCTTGGCGTCGTTCGTTTGTCATTTCGATTTTGAACCTTTCGTTCGGACACTTGCTAGGATTCACTCAATTTGAAAAAGCCTTTCAAAAACAAGCCAATTTTTTTATTAGACAAGAGAGTTTGTATCTGTGTCTGTTTTTTTCACGGGAAAATTAAAATCTAAAAGTAGAAAACAATTTTAAAAACGCGGTTCGAGGGGGCAGACACTCTTGATAATTTGCTATACCCTAGAGTTCACTGATTCAGTTGGTTATAGATTTTTAAAACCGTAATTGTAGAAATTGGAAAATTACGCGGAATTATGTTTGAAGGAGCTCTAAAATTACGCGGTAATTTGGTGATTTGCGTTTGAATTTCTGTTAGTTTATTTTTCAAACGCTTCAAAACCTTTTTTACTGACTAAACAATCATTACACTCGTGAGAAATATTCAATGTTTTTCGAGATATACATCGACATTTGAGTTTGCATTGACAGTGCAAAGTGACTTAGACACGAAAAATTACATTAATGTCCTTATCTTAACGGCTCCAAATCGATTTAACTGTTGAAATATCGACTAGACGACTTAAAACGATAAACTTTGACCTATTTTAGCAATTCAAATGTTCACTTTTCATCCAAAAAGCTTTAAATTCGAAATTACCAAATTTCGTTAATTTTACTAGAGCAAACCTTAAATTACCCTTACCCTGGTAATTACCATGGTAATTAATTTATCACGTAAATTACCACGGTATATTATCGATTTAAAACTTAGCTTTGACAATGTATTGAGTTTAAAGTCTTTAGAAACTCTTGAGTTTAGATTTGGTAGTCTACTTTTGTACACCTGATATGCCTCCTTGGTATCATAAAGTACCTTTAAATTGTAGAATGAAATTTAACATAAGCACAATAAGATAAGTATACAATTAAGCTCTGTCTGATGAGATAAGTGCCAAAAAATATATATATTAAATATATTTCAAATTATTAAAACTATGAAAATTAGTTACATCTAACTTTTTATTCTTAGTAAAATTGGTAAATTATAAAAGTTGTTTTAATTCAAATTAAACTAAAATTGGTTTTCATTCATCAAAAGGTATAGGTATGAAATAAACACATCTTATATTCAAAAACCCTTAATTATCAAAAATATTTCGAAACTAAATTTTCTCTTCATTATTTATATATATTTTTTTTAAATCCGAAGCCATATTTGTAACAGAGTTCTAAGTTTTTTGGCGGCGCGCCTCCCTGTTCCCGGGTTCTCTTCCGAAATTTTTTGAAAGAGTCGGGTCAACCTCCATCCTTGACCGAAATCCACGCACCAGCAAACCTCCCTTTATTTTTTCATTCTCGAACACTGCGCCGCGAAACACGTTCTTTACGTCAAGGAAAAATTATTAAAAAAATCCTATTATATATTAGCGCTTTAGAAGCAGGTGCCTTTTCATTGGAATATACGTAGCAATGATCAGAAGATTATTGATAAACAAAAGTGTGACAGACATAGTAATAATAATAATATTTATTATATAATATGTGGTTGTTGGTACAATCAAAAGTCTATTACTCTATTAGTAGCTTAATACCATCAGCGAAGGTCCATGCAGGCAGGGTGACCACTTTTCCTATATTTCCTACTTTTTCGTATATTTTCACCTCCTTCCTATTTTCTCCTATAATTTAATGGCGATTCCTATAATCTCCAATATTTCTACTCAAAATCTCTAGTTAAGGGTAAAGTTCTAAATCATACTCTCAGCTGTGGCTATATAAGATTATTTTAGCTTAACTGTACATTTTCCAGTAAAAATAGTCTGTAAAATTCCATACTATTTAAGCAATTGGATCATATTAATACCATGTTTAAACCGGTGGCGAGAGTTGTGATGCAATAATAAACATGGTTCCTACTTTTAATTAATTATTTTCCTATTTTATCATATATTTTACACTTATTTCTTCCTATTTTATCCTATATTTTACATAAAATTCTTCCTATATTTTCCTATATTTCGCAAAAAAATTTCCTATATAGAATTTTCAAATTTTGAGTGGTCACCCTGTCCATGTAAATGTACCGGCAGATTCTGATTCGAGACACTCTTGGAGAAATTTCGGAGTTGGGAGGGAAGAAAAAATAGTCGAGCGCGGCCCTCCCAAATTCCGTCCCTCTCTCCCGACTCAAAATATCGAGGAAGAGTCCAAATCACTCGAGCTAGGCAGGGGTGATGGCTTTTTGGGCTAGTACCTTTACCTGGCCCTTTGCTAATAGTATTAAGATACTGGCCGTTGTTTACTTTTATGGACTTTTGACACAACCAAAATCTAACTTGAAAAATAATTAACTATATAAGGGGTTTCTGTTTTGGTATGGGCACACTTATAATCCTACTTATGGCGATACTTTTTTTTCGCGCGAATAACGAGCGCGCCTCTTCAGGGTTTTTAAAAATCCAACTTGAGTGGAGAGGTATATAGTCGTTGTCGTATCGTAGTTTGAAATGTTTACGTTAGTCGAACGTTCAACTTTAGGCCTTGTAACACATAGCGATAGAGAGAAATTTTCGCTTTCCCCTTCTATAATCTACAATATATTGCGCAAAAACTGTTTCATTCGTTTTTGATAACGTACCTTCTAAGCCTACGTCTATATTTGAAACGCCTGTATACTGTTTTATGCGAAGTTTCAAGGAGATTAGTTGTATTTGCAAGGTTATTAAATCTTTAAACACCTAATCGGGTTTGAAATTATAAGAGCAGAGTTCGGAAAACATTGAACTAAAATTTTTTAAACGTGTTTAACTCGTTGCGTAACGTGAAACCTTAGAGATAAAAATATCATAGTGCTAGACAAAATTTTGACTGTATACGAATGAATTTTAACTGGGGTTAATTGAACTTGGAAGTTTCAAGTTTTGGTGGTTAATTAATAGTTTAGTGGGGAATTGTTTGGTAAAATTTATATATAATATTTGTTGAAGTTGAAAATGAGAATGTTTTTAAATTTAATTATAAGGTAGATTAGTTTTCCTAAGATTAAACAAAAATGACACCGTTATTTTGAGCTATTTAAGTATATAGAAGATGAGTTTAAAAATAGTTTCTAGTAGTAATGGGTGAAGGAAGCCCTAGTAAAACCAGAATGTCGCCAAAAACAATCTCAGTCATCGCTTGTTAAATAGTTTTGCTTGGCCGTGTTCCCTTCATTTGAGACTACATAATTATTTATGCGTTACTATGTTTCGTCACCTTTTCTTCCGTCTCATTAATTAATTGTCACTACAAAATGATACCGAAGTTTTGTATAAACTTTAATATCTTTTAATATATTAATTAGTATAGATTACAATACCAATCTGCAGTAGACAAATTAAAAGATTGAGAAAGGATATCACAGATCGGTTATTTACATCTTCTTTCAAAGTTTTCAAAATTATCTTGTTAATTGCCGATTGGCAGAAAATAACGCGGTGAACATGCAATTACTAGTAAATTTTAACTTAAATTATTTTCGAAATATATCAACCAATTTCAATTATTAAACTGTTATGGCATTCTCCATGAATTTCTTAGAGGAGTGTAAAGATTTGGATTCATATTTTTTTCAACCGAACAACTGAAATGAATTGAGTGAAAAAAAAAAAAAAAAAAAAAAAAAAAAAAAAAAAAACCTTAAACTTGTCGATCAATTGATCAAAATCCCTTGTCGATCATTTAAAAATTGATCATTTTGGATGAAATAAGAAAAATTAGTACAATTTCATTTATTCTCGGAGGGCAAGGGAAAATCAACCCGAAATTTAATTTTAGCTTAGGGGTTAAGCAAAGGGATGTTGATTGGAATCTGAGATAGTGTAGATTTTTGACAACTCAAAATACAAATTTTGTTAACTGCTTTGGAACATTGTCCGTCAGTTTGCTATCTCATGCCAATTTAACTGCACTTTTCCAACTCTGAGTAAGTTGTTGCGGACGTAGTATGATCATTCTAGAACGTAATTATAGTATAGATAAGTTTCAAATAAAAGGCGGTATTTTTTTAGATGAAGTACTTTCATGATAAAGACCTCGTGAGCTCTGTCATATCACGCGAAAATCATCTGTTGGCTTTGATAATAACCACGTGACCATAGTTATGACGTAATATTTACTAACGTTCCTTTTGTGAAAGCGTCTCAAATTCCATTTGGAACAGATGAAAAATCAGTGATAGCCTCACTTAAAAATCTGTTGTTTAAAATCTAATGTTTATAACTCTATTACGATCCATATATCCTATTTTCTTTGCACCATTTCAACATAATAGTTTCAGTTTAAAAACTTCTATATAGTTTTGACATAATAGTCGAAATATGATCGGAAATTCTTTCGAGAAAATATAATTTCTTCGTGTTGGAATTCCCAAAATAGAAAAATGAGTGGAAAAATATAAGTCCTTATTCGGTGGACAAATTAGCTTTTAGTTTTGGATAAGGGAAATATATATAGGAACCCCTTTCATCTTATATAACTTTGGGTTAAAAAAAGCCCCAAAAAAGGGGGAGGGAGAAGAGGTGCCCGGAAGTTTGCCGGCAGCCGGAAGGCGGAAATAAGGGCCCATAAACGGTAATTTATTGTCTTGAAGTTCTTCCAGAATAATGTCGCGGACTTAAAAAAAATTGACTACATGTGCACTGCGTTTCACTTGGTATTCGAAGTGTTACGGTTAATGAAGTAATCTTAGATTTAAGGGTAAAAGTTTATGAAAAATTTACTGTATCTTTCAGTTTGTACTCGCTAACTTAAACGATTCGAACGCATTTTGAGTACCTACCATTCGTGTTTTAAAATTATTATTGCGAATAGAGATAAAGCAGCTACCACTCTAAGAATTTGTATTTATTTTTATCACATCCCTCGCATTAATTTTAATACATATGGATTCGCGAACAGACTTTACAATTTGAATCAGTTGGTGTTTTCAGTGGATATGAAGTTATAGAATCATATTATACTTAACATTTCATCTCATAGAAATTTTTTGTATCTTAGCTTTGTATGTACTGTAATTTAAAACAGTTTTTTTGAATATAAACACTATATAGAAGAAAACTAAGTCGCTAAAGTTAAAAGAAAAGAAAAAATAAGCCACATATTTTTCTTTTTGTGTGAGTGTGTGTGATGGAACGGGCCAAGAAATGCTTAGAAAGGTTTTGGATGCTTATACCTTGGAAGAATTATAGAAGGGATAGCCGGACTAACAGTTCTCGTTCGAATAAATTGCTGTCACTGTCAGCCCCGATCCTCAAACGTTAAGGGTTGCCAGTTGAGCAGTTGCACTCCAATTTGGACAAGATTCAAGATTATGATTTTAGGGAAAAAAGCTGGATGTGTTTTGAATAACTTTAAGTTATGAAATTCTATAATAAACTAATTAAGAAATTTTTAACAATCGTCGACTTTCCGTCGACTTTAATTGGTCAAAATACTAATTTTTGATCTTGAATTTAAAGACGGCAAAGTGTTCTAGCATAACTATAAGACAGATATTTTTATAATAAACCATTTTGTTAATTATAAAAGTATCCATATTACCATGCGCACGAACTTATGCGGTTTAAAATGTGAAATTGGGATATAATGTTGCACGCATGCGCGTAGGAACACGAAAATGGTAGCGAGAGCTCCCTCTATAGTTCCTCCAACCTTATACCGAGGCTTAAACAGATCTCATACGAGAAGCGTAGTCTTTTTATAAAATACAAAAATACGCTTTTTTTTTCTCAAAAACTTTTACCCTTCTCTCTGTCTCTGTTTCTACGACTTGATGAAGAGTTTTTGGCTAAGGCTGTCAACCGTCTTTCTTAAAACTCTAAACTGTTCTTTTGTCAAGAGCAGTTCGCAAAATAGCAGAATCTAAGGCGGAATAATACAATAATGTTAAACTTTATTGGGCTAAAAGTTAGTTTTTGTAACTTCATTTCAACACGAGTGTACAATTATATCTATACAATGAAATATTGACTTATTTTTAACAAATACTCCATATTATTAACGTTGGATTTTCTCGAGTTAATTTTATTGAAATTTTTATTAGCCATACAACTTGTAAAATCGTGTGCTGATGAGACTGTGACTGATTTGAATCCGGGGTTAATTTCCAGAACGCGGATATTTAAGTTATATTAACAACTGAATATATGGCAATCACATCGATTCATTATCATTTAAACTAGCCTAATCCAAAGGTAAAAAAATTACAAATATTAAACCAGAAATAAATTTTAAAATTATCATCAAAATAGGCTTAGCTGGATTCTTCGAGATCCTGAACTATATGGGAAATGCAGGATATATCCATGAATCCAGCTAAGCCTAATTTAAATTTATTTCTAGGTTAATATCTGTGTGTAATTTTTATTTCTGGTGTATTAGGCTAATTTAAACGATAAGAAATCGATTAAAAACCACTTGTTAGTTTCCATTCTCCCTTTGAAATTGAAAATGAAAGCCGGAAAGATAAGTTTTTTTTTTTTTTTTTTTTTTTTTTTTCAATTATGTGGAAATTAGGTCTTAGTTTCACTTTCCCTTCGTGACATTTTATAGTTTTGGAGAAGAATAAAGGGAGAACCTTATCCCTCTTACTATTTCATTGGTAGTAGGTCGTTTATCTAAACTAGGACAATGTATATATATGTGTGTGCTTTTTTTTTGGCAAGCCTTTCCTCTACCGGTTAATTTAGACACAGCTACCGAGAAGATGGCACGAGCTCGTGAATCGTCATTTTCTCTGGTATTATACTTCCCCGCCTTGCATCGCGTGTACACAATATCGCCTACAATCATAACAATTTACATAAAACGCGTAAAATTCTCTTCTGTCACACAATGTGGTACGTGTTAATGTTTAGATATCCCTTTTGGCTAGATCATTTAAAATGAATATAGGAAATAAACATTTATAGGCTTGTTTCGTAAGTTAAAGAAATTTAAGTCTGATCAAATATAGTGAGAATAAGTCAAAATGTCTTGGGAAAGGTCTGAGGAATTTAAATTTGACTAAAATGTCTGGAAATATTTTTAAAATAGATCAAAATGTCCGGGAATTGTTTTTAAATGGATCAAATGTCTGGGAATATTTTTTTAAATATATCAAAATATCTGGGAATATTTTTTTAAATATATCAAAATGTCTGGGAAATTTTTTAAATATATCAAAATGTCTGGGAAATTTTAAATAGATCAAAATGTCTGAGAATTTTCTTAAAATAAACCAAACTGTCTGGGGAATTTTTAATTAGACCAAAATGTCTGGGAATTTTTTTAAAATAGATAAAATGTTTGGGAAAATTTTAAAAATAGACCAAAATGTCTGGGAATGAGTGGCAAAAACCTTAGAAAAAGCCAGGCCTTAATATCTGGGGAATGTGAAAAATAGATCAAAATATGGGAAAAGTCTGATTAATTTCTAATAAAATCATTAAAATTAAGATAATAGCCATAAATTCTGGTGGGGAAAGCCATTTATGAAAATTAACTATAAATATATAGTTAGGTAAAATTAAAACCCGGAACAAATACTGATATTACCAAATTATAATAAAAAATAATAAAAACAGTTTAATCAATTTAATAATTAAGAGATTCACGTCACCATAAGAAACTGAACCAAAAACTATATTATACAATAATCGTAACTAAGAAATTAACATCCTGTTGAATTTCAAATTTGAAATTTATTCTTACAGTTAAATTACAATGAAAAAAAAAAAAAAAAAAACTAAATAATTTATACAAATTAATTTAGAAGTTAATTCAATCAAACCGTATAATAATTCATTAAAATATATTATAAAATATTAAGTTTTGAAATATATATTACCCACGCGTATTTGGCGACAAAATAAGAAGAAAAAAACTCCCAAAAAAATTCTGAAAAATATTTTTTGTTCATTTTCGCGGCAAGCTAGAAAAGTGGGTTAAAAGAAGTGTAGTAGTATTTTTGCGAATAAATGAAAGAGAGAAAGAAGCGTATATATAGGGAGAGAAATAAAAAAAAATATTCGTGATAGCTTTAGTTGAATACGAGTTGCAAATAATTCGGTGATTTATCCAAATTATAATTTCTCGGGATACAACTAGTGAATTCGCAATTCTAGCTTAATTTAAAATAAAAATAAAAATCGTAATATTTTTTAATATATATTACGGATACGCATGACGTATTTCGTAAATAAAACGTCGTTTTACATAAAGCAAAAGTCACGTGGTGTGTCCGACCGTCCTTACACCCCCTTCTTTATACTATTCTTCTATTATTTCAAACAATAGAGATCCATCAGCTAGAGAGAGGGATTCAAAACTTTTTCATTTTTTGTTTAAAGGTAAAGTCCCAAGAAGATTTTTTTTGAGATCAGTCTATATTCATTTAAAACTGAAAATGAGCTTTAAAATTATAAAAACGAAGTCATAATCGACTCAAAAATAAGAAAGTTACACATTTTTTAATGATTATTAAAATTTGTGAAAGAAAAGTTTTCATCCGAAGGTGCAGACAGTTAAGAACTCAGTTGCAAATGTTTTAAACCTTCACGTTAGACTCGTTTTGAATCTTCACCTGAATTTTTCGAGATTATTATTATATATAAACGAAAATTTAAACTTAAATTAATTATATTATTAAATATTTTGAGAAATAAACTATGTAAAGTTCATCTTAATATTTTACTATAGCTGTGTTCACACTACAGACTTTGAAACCTTTTTTAACCGTTTTGGAAAGGCCAAATTATAAAATTTTGGGGTCACCCGTGTAGGCCTTTGATCAAGGAACAAAATAATATCTTAAAAAGTCGATTTGAACATTCAAAACGGTTTCAAAACGGTTTCAAAATGTCAAGTGTAAATGTAGCTAATTTGGCTTTTTTAAAACGGTTAAAAACTGTTTCAAACTCTTTATTGTGAACACGGGGTAAAGTTCATTAAGATAATTAACCGTTGAAGCAAATGGTGTAAAAGGAAATAAAGAGTATATCAGGGCCCTCACCGGCTTCCGAATTAAATTTGGCGAGTGACATTAAATTTAAACAATAAATGAAGGAAGAAGAAATATTTGTCTAGCTTTAGTGAGTACGCTTTATAGTCCACGTCCCTTTTGTACGGAAGAGGTTTTAGGAAAGAGAAGAAGAGTTCGGGTCGAAACGAAGGAAATAATGTTTTTTGCCACTCACATCAGCAACGTCAGTTAAAGATAGCCAATAATGTACAACGTTTTGTTTGCGAGTTGAGGGATATGAGTTGGAATTAAGCAATAAGTTCAGCCCAAAAAATCTCTTCCAATTCCCATTTTAACCTAACCTAAACTCGAACTTTTACGGATTGGTTGAAATGGGACTACATGTTTTTGGTACAACTGATAACCTTCTGAGAAATGGAAACATACCAGAAAGGTTGGGTGATTTGGTTGTGTGATTTAGAAGAGGCGCCTCTTTCAATGAAAGTCGAGGATGGGTTTTAAATATTTTTGCTTTCATTTTCTTATGTGCGTACGTAAGTTTTGCCCTTTAAATATGTTTCGTTAAGTTATGTTCCGGGGGTGGATTGTTGTAGATTTTTTTTGTATAAATATTTTGTTTGTTAGTACCGGCAGTGTGACCCCAATGTAATGCTTTTTTGAAAACCCCGGGTTTTTTTTTATTTGTATATTGTTTGTGACTTTACAGAGGTTAAACCTAACACTTTCCGTTATTTTATTTTCAATTCCGCTTATTTCTGCAAAAATTATGTTTACCTTTGGGTTTCTTCAAAGGTATTATTTTGTTACGTGTTGTTATTTTGTGTATGTTTTTTCTTCTTCTCGTGATAGTTAAAGCTTACTAGGTCAAATCCTTAATTTTTATAACTAAAAATTATGAATTTCAAATTTTTCTTATATATATAATAAAAAAATTGGAACTTGGAAGGTTATTCGTTGTAACTAAAAGAAGATTTTTAGCATTTTTTATATGGTATATAAAAATTAACATAAATTATAAATGACATTTAAAATCCCTATCATTCCGTACATAACTCAATCTTTCGTGCTGTCTCTTTCGCGAAAGTATATAAGCCAGAACTAACGTCTTTCATGTTAAACTTATCATTAAATGGAGGCTGAAGATAAAAATGAAATGATTTTTATTCTGTTTGCGTACACGTGTTCAAAATTGTACAAAGAAATCGTAAATCTTCTGATTTTGGCATTCAATTAAAAGGAGTACCTTCGACTAATCAAATGACACCACTGATACCTTTGTCTTAATAAAAATCCCCGCGACACGTGCGGCGGAACACTCTTTGAATCGCGATAAATCTCGTTCTTCATTATTTTCACGCGCACAATCGCGCGTATAAGAGCACGTGCCGCGGATATTTTCTGAAGCCAAAGGCAGGGAGTCTTTTGATTGGTCGGACGTTCTCCTTTTAATTGAATTCTGTCAAAATCTGAATCTTTTACTATTTGGTTTTGGACAATTCAGAGACGTTTCCCGAACAAGTCTTATTTTAATTTAATAGTAGAATCAATCAAAAAAATGACTTAATTTCCCTCTTCACTCTTTCTTCAAGCCCGGCCTTTCATTTTAAGCTTCTCGTTAATGAGATACTAATGACGTCACTTCATGAGCTTTTTTAACATCATTGCTTAGAAATCAGTCGAGAATTAAATTTGTCGCGTACTGTATCGAAAGTCGGAAATATAAATTACATTGCAAAATTTAATTGAGACCATACAGTATCTATAACAAGTATAATTTATGTATATTTTAATATAACCCTTAAAACACGCAATATCTGCGTAAAGTTATCTCTCCTTCGTCTAACAAGAATGCAAAAATTTTATTTAATATTTTTAGTTTTGAGAATATAAGGCAGACCATACAATATTCCAATTCAAAACCAGTTCAAATTTTCAACCAGGAATAAACTTAACTCCGTACGAAGTGTTGGGCCCGTATCATTTACGCGAAGGAAACACCCTTTTCAGCTCAGTTGCAAATTCAACTTGAAGTTGAAAAAGAATCGAGCTTGGAGCCAGTAGCTCCGTAAGCTGTCTTTCGAAATTAAATTCCTCTTCGATTTGAAATTATAGTTTTTAAAGGCGTTCCGGAATGATAGCAGATTCTCGAAATTAATGGCACGCAGAGAGAAAGGAATAATTCCTCTCGTTCCTCCCTCCTTCTCCTCCCGGGCTATTCTTTCTCCAAAAACCTTCTACCATTTCATCTCCACCCTACCCCTTCTCAACCCCCCTCGCCACTTATTTCAAATTTTTATTATTTTTTCTCTCCCTTTTGCTTGCAAGGCGCCAGTGGGTTTAGCATGGGTTATTTGCATAGGAGAGACTCAAGTCCGTCGCAAATACTAGCAAGTTTTCCATTCTCAGTGTGTGTATGTATTTTAAATCGCCCCATCAATGGTCAAAGTTCATGTAACGATGTGAAATATGCTACAATTATTTTTCAGATCTTTAAGTATATAAGTATTCCGCCTGCGGAGACTTTAAATAACTATTAACACTTCGTTTAATTTCTCCGTGTACATAATGTAAAAATGATTTTATTTAGGCTTAGAAAAGGGTCGTGCGTTTATTCTGGTTTTTACTGGTTAATAAACCAACCACTAATACTATTTCTAAGGAATATAAGACTATTCAATTCTCCTAGAATTATAGGCTAGAATTTTACTAGTTATAATTACACCTGTCCAAAGTTTTTAGTTTAACAAAAACTACAGCCTGTTATTCAAGACTGATTTTCCTGAGCATTTGTATTTATTTATTAATTCGTATTTATGCGCGACAAGCTTAAAAACTCAAGTTGAAGCAATTTTCGTGTCTAGTTTGGAGCAATTGCCGCTCGGTGGCGCTCGAGTCTGGTACGGGTCGCCGATCTCGTCTGCCTTCCTCCGTACTTCTCTCTCTCTGTTTCTGCTTTAGCGTGACCCACTCCCTCGCCGTGAACTAGTTCATGGAAGGAAAGGCCATTCCTCCCGACAAAAAATATACGAGCGAGAGAGAGAAACGAACCAACTAAGGACGACAGCGCCTCTACCGTCCGCCTCTTTGTCCCGTTACGACGGCGGCGCTTTCGACGTAACTAGGGATTATCACCACGGCGTTTTCTGTTTCCGGATCTCTACCTCGTACGCGCACTACGCGCTTTTCTCTTTTAGAAAGACTTTGGAAAGGGAGAAGGCAGGTTCTCTCGTGCCTGGAATTTTGCCCCGGGCATCTATTAAGAGAGATCTCGAGATTTTTCGCTTCCTCATTCGCGAGTTTTATTCCCTAGATGGCGTAACTTCTCCGCGTGACGTCAATACTCGTCCGATATACCGGTTTATCACTTAAACAGACTTATATCGATAAGTTTAGAATTTAGGGGGAGTGTATAATTTCTAAATGATACACTGATTTTGATTAGATTTCGAATAGTTTTGATTGAAAGGCCCTTAATTTTGAATTTTAATATCGAGGGAAAGTAATGGGTTTTAAATAAGAAAATATAATGGTGCCGAAACCCGGGAATGTAAATTTCTAATCTAAAATAATCGGGTTTTTTTATTTCATGATTTCGCCGTTATAATGTTATAAATGCTATTTAAAATTTAATTATAGTCCTGCCGTAAATTTAATTATATTAAATGTAATCAAGAAAGCATTATATCACGTCTTTATGAGGAAACTCGAGAAACGCGTATTTTTAAATAAAGTATTTTGGACTCCTCTTTGAGATATTTTGTTCTAGAAAATATTTCCTTTTTACGAAAAGGGTTATAGTTTTGGGTACGTTTGAAAAAAATTGTACTTGTCTTTTGTGTTTGACTAGAAGCGACTTAGGAGGAGAAGAGATTGGCCCATTGGGAAAGAAATCTTTTTTTCTAATTTATATCCGGAATCATAATCTTACGTAAACTCTATTTCACTATGAGATTGCAGCTCGAACAAAGGAATACTAATATACTTGTAATATGGTAAATGGGTGCTTAGTTTTTTACAAACCGTGAATTTCTGTTTGGGATGGAAATATACATACACGCATACGTCTTCCTAAAACGTTTTAACAATCCAAAAAAAGTCGTGCCCAGAAACCCCGCGGAGGGAAATATATTACTATCATCATTTTCAAAAGAAAAAAAAAAAAAAAAATGAAAAAATCCTTATATTTTTCTTCGCCTAAGACTATAACAGTAAATAACTATAAATTATCTACAGATATAAATTAGATTTTTTTTCTAATCCTTAATAATCTATCCTAATCCATAAAGATTAATTTAAGCTCTAAATTAATAATTATATTAAAATTAAATATACTAATTGAGGTAACAAATATATGAATTATAATAATTAGATATTAATTTAGAGCAAAACACGATATATGGATGTTATTCTCCAATTTTGGAAAATACAATAAAGTGACGTCATGTTTAACCTTCTTATAAAATGAGAATTAAGCTATGAAATTATTCTCATTAATTCATTATCTCATTTAAAGTGGTTGTAATAAATTCTACCTCGAGTTGGCAGCGTGTACGAAGCTAGGTTAGTCGATAACTATGATCTATTGATTTAGAAATAGATGGAGTTTAACTTTTAGTGTAATACAAAATTATCTAGGCTGTAAAAATTGGGATTTCTATGATATTCTAAATCTCTTAAAACTAGCGATCGTCTTAATTTGACATCGTAATCTTATCCTAACTAATCCAATATAAGTTTGGCTTATCCTATATTTATTTGTTTACCAGATACGAGCGTTAGGACACGTCGAAATAGAGTACATAAATGTTATAGCAAGGACTAATTAATGAAACCCGGGAACGTCGTACTAACGGAGATCTTATGTTTTTAAAAATGTTTTTAAAAATGGCTGGTGTCGCAATGTATAAGGACGGAAATAGTCTCTGGGTTCTAGTTTTGCGTTACGTGGATAATAAAGTAGGGAAAACTAAATCGAGACATGATTTTCAAAATACTAAGTTGTGTGGAATGAAATATATGAAAAGACTCAAATAGATGGCGCTAGAAGCTTTATATCTAGGGATGAGTAATGAGAATAGACGTAATTCGGTGACATCTCGTCACTACAGTCCGCTGTGTTATCTTTCATTCTCTGATACGTTGTAAATTAGTTTTTGGTGGTAGAGAATAGTGTACGCTGGATATAAAAGGGTTGCTATAGAAACGATACTGTTACACGGAATTCGCGGGGATAATTTCTTTTTATCCTTATTGCGTATACATTCCTGACTGAGCCACGTTCGCGCGGCGTGGGAAATAAGCTTTTACGTCAAAAGGTCCGCGAGCATGCGCCATGGGTTAGTATCTATATCCTTCGCTATCGAGAAAATGACCCTTAGTAAAAAAAGAAAAGGGTGTAACGTAAAAGAGAGAAAGGCGGCTATAAAAATGAATAATTCGTTACACGCTATCGACCTTTCTCCGCGTGTCTTCTATTCTCTCCAATGAGACTCTATTTCGCCTCAAAATGTCTTTATTATTATACGTATCTTTCCTGACCTCATACCCACGTGGGTCGTTTGTATATCCATGCAGGAATGGTACTAGCTAGTGTTTTAACCTTCAAATAACCCTTTGAGTGTCTGAAAATAATTTGCAGATTGGAGGAAATCGAATTTTTATTAATACCCTTCCAAAATTATTTAATTTTTATTTACGTTGGTCTATGGATTAATTTTTAGCTTTTTTTATATTATTAAAAGCTTATATTCAAAATCCGATACCTTTTAATTGACGCGTTTTTAAGAAACTTCGAAAACAATTTAGGAAAAATGTCGTTTGATGACGTAGCGTGGGAGAAAAAGGGGATTAACGATAATTACAAAGGTAAAACTTCCTGGATTAAGTACTTTCACGAAAGAGATCTGTAGATTTCTGAATTACAGTAAATTGGTCAAATTACTTTGACCTCTTTTTAGAAATTTGTTCACTTTTATTTCAAAACGTTTTAAATTGTATTATAATTAATATTTGGTAATTTTACCATAACTAAGCGTAAATTACTATTACCCTGGTAATTTACAGCGTAATCTTCCATGATAAATTACCGATTTAAAATTTAATAGTTCAGATCTTATGTTGCGTGATCAAACGCTTCCTCGGAATTCCAAACAGTTTGGAGAAACAATTTTTTAATAATTATAGTAATAATAATTTAATAATTATGAACTCTTTCCAAAATTTCGATAATTTCTAAAACATATTATAAAAGAATTAGAAGAAAAAGCATCGAGAATGAACGCAAGAAGTAATTACAAATTCAATTGAATTCATAACCCATTAAAATTATTCTTTGATAAATTGAAAACATCACTGAACATCTAACCCCTATTTGACTCTTAAAAATCGTACTAGATGCAATAAAATTACATAGTATACCTTTTATTGCATACAATATTTTTTAGTAAGAAAAATAATAAACCTATTTTGTGCGAATTATCTTTCACCCTGTTTTTTTATGCTTTTTAGCTTAAAAATTTATCTGGATCTTTCTTCGAGTAGTGGTGGAGATGGGAGCCATAGGGTTATACTAATTAAATTTTCTCTTGGTTTTTGGCGCGTTTTCGTGTGCTATGGAAATTTCAGTCTCTCTAATACCAATTAACGAAAACGTTAAAATTCATCAATGCGTAGAGAAAGAAAGAATCAAGCAGGAACTGGGTCACTTCCGCCTAAGAAATTCGGGAGGGTTAGATTTTTCCAAAGAAAAATACAACCATCGCGTGGTATAAAGAAATACCCCCGGGGGTAGACCGCCGACTTGAGCGAAGAAAAAAAAATCTCAAGGGGGGAATGGTTGAGATCAAGGGGGGAGTCAAGAAGTGGTTACGTATTCAAACATTGTAATCAACGAAGCGAGAGGTAACAGGTCACTGAGAAAAAAATGCCGTGTAGCTTTACAGTCTTATTCGAATTAGAAGAAAAAACGGTACGATGAGGAAGAAACGATGATTGTTTTGAATCGTTAACGAACTTGAGTCAATTCGCGGACGTATTCTTCGACGTTACTACCGTGCGAACGTACACAAAATTTTGTTCGTCTTGACTGTAGATAGGTAGTATCTCGAATTTGTCGGGTTTTCGAATTTAAATTTATTCAGTAGTAAATTTAAATGATATTCAATGAAAGTTGAATAGGAACTTCATACGTAGTCTGGAAGGAAATAACCCTATTATTTTCATTATGGTCCCGTTAGTTTAAGTACTTACAAGAGGTTTTATGTTTAAGTTCAGAGTCCTTAAAGTGGTTAAAAAAGCATGGATCTTCTGTATGCTACGTACCCCGAGTGCGTGGTGATTATAAAATGCCAGTAATGTTTACGCATGTTCGGTGATGTTACAATTATGTAGTTCATTACTGGAGGCAATGATGGACCCTAATATCCAATCAAATTCGGGTTTAATACTTACTGGGCAGAGTGGTTGAGAACTACGTCATTACATAATGTCTAAATAATTACTGTATACCAGTTCTATACGTTGTTTATCCTAATTATGTGATTCATGGCTATGAAAGTATTTGGTTTATTTCTAACCCACATAACTTTGTAGTATTTTCACGGGAAGATTAGTGGAGTTACGTGTTAGCCAGCGTTAGGACACGCTTCATGTCAATTTAAGGAACACAATTTATGGTTTGAGCCTTAACACATTAAAACCAGTTATTACGAAGCTTTCTATTGGGAAGGTACAGGCCTATTTGTACACTTGTAAAATGACACCAGAAGACAATCAAGTTATTTAAAGAGTACATTGATATCTGAATTTACCAGCAAATAACCGTACAGTATTGTCGTATTGTTCACCCCTGGTGGTGACCTTAGCACTATATTTTTTTATATTAGTAACTCGTGTAAAATTCGCCGTTTGGCACTGAAGTAGCGGTTATGCTATCGAAGATCCCCTTTGCGTCTCAACCCAACTGATGTCCCAAGCTGTTAGTCCTTTCGATCGAAATTAACCCGCAAAAACCTAAATTATTTTATTAGACAACCTTTAGTGGTTTACAATATATCAACTAACTCTAGCGCAATGCGTATTCATTGAATACTCTATTTGGCGCGAAAATTTGAATAGCCACTTTTCATTCGTAGTCCGTTATGGAAGCTTAAACTGGGCAACATATCAAATCCGTAGTGGTTGTATAGTTAAACAATTTGGACTTTTTGCTAGTAGTGACTCAATAAGTCATTGAGCAAGGTAATTAGCTAATTACTTTATATAAGTGCACTCTTATTTGCTAGTAGTACCACGTGACGTCATTGGCGAGGTAATTCAATATTAGCTCTAACCTACGATGTCGAATTGTTTTTTAATCAAAAGGGAAAATACAACATTTTAACTCCAAGTTTAATCGTGGATTAGCATTCTTTGTCAATTCCGTTTATAAAGCAATTTTCCCCTTTTTTATTTTCTTTCCCTCAGCGTAAAACATCCCTTTGATAGCGTCCATTGTCTTTCCGCTAGGCTAACTTCCGATAAACCTCAAGATTTTTCAGCAAAAAAATTGTATTGAAAACATAAATTACTGGCAGTAAACAGAGGGCGTAACGCCTCCCTCTACTAATTTGTTCCACAGTCATTACATTTATTTAGTCATGCCAATTTTTACTGCCCTCCCCCTCATATAGTCTTATCATTTAGGATAAAATCAATCGTAATTATAATTTACTAAATTCATATAGAAAATTAATTTGAAATATAATAATTCGTGCCGAAGTATTTATTTATTTATTTTTTCTTTTTTATATTTTTTTCTTTTTAATATGTTTGGGATTTTTTCTAAGATTTATGTGGATAAATCTTTTAAAGGGATGGTGAAGAGAGAAATGAAGTAATTGTTAATTGATTCTGCTTCAAGAAATAAGGCATATTTGTGTAGTAAAATATTTAGAAAGTGTCTGAATTGTACAAAAAATCGAGAACCTTCTGATTATGGCATAAAATTAAAAGTATATCCTCCGACTAATCAAAAGATGGCTTAATAAAATTCCCGCGACACGTGATATGCTTCACACTCTTTAAATCTCGAGCTAAATGTCGTTTTTGATAATTTTCGCTCGCGAAATCGCGCCTAAAACAGCACGTGTGGCGGATATTTTATGAAAACAAAAGTGTGGAGTTTTTAGTCTGAGCCTACAATTGATTCTCCTGCGTTCTGGCACGTGATAATGTTGATTTCACACGGTATTTTGTCGTAATCGTACTTAATACAGAAAGTTCTACCTTTCCTTTCGTTAATTACGTTCCAGAAATAAATTACGTCACATATTGGAAAAAAACAACCTATATTTTTGATATTTTCATTTTGAAGTTCCTCTTCTTGTCCCAAGCCGAGTAAAAGGACACTAGAATGCCATAAAATGATTGATATATAATTACATAAACTCTAAGAATTAGATTTATAAATAGATATTACCACGATAGAGTTTCTAAGAAAATGATAAATCCGTACTAATTCGATTTAGTTTAGCACCCACTCATTGAGAAATCCCTTTCCAGTAATAGGAATAAAATAACGGTGAATTACAATTGACCCACTTGCGGGTCTGCTGTTGGGGAAACCGCAAATTCAAATATATATTTATATTCTAGGCATAGTAAATTAATTTTATAGCCCTACCCCGCTGACATGGGCGCTAATTTCAACCCTTTTCCTTAACTCTTCCGCGAGACGTTAAAAGAAACAGTATCACCTATTATTTTTAATAAAATGTTAAATTTAATTTTAAATAGGAGAAACAAAACTTAAAAATTAACCCGCCCAATTATTTGGGACTTGTCAAGTTTGTTTAATTGCATTAAAATAGCTCAATAATAATCTCTTATCTAGGATATCAAATGCAAGAACCATCGATGTATGCCATTGGTCGATAGTCTTAATATGGAAATTCAGGATCTCCATGAATCCAGCTAAGCCTATTTTCCTGGTAGGTTTTTCATTTATTTCTAGTTTAATATTTGTTCTTAAATTTTTTTACTGGTGGATTACGCATATTTAAACGATGAAGAATACATAAAAAATCGCTTGTTAGCTCCCCACTGACTAGTAATGGTTAATTAACATTCGTCTTGCCTCGATTGTACCTTGATTTTTAGCTTGTACCTCTCGACTGAACCTTTTCCAACGCCAAATCTAGTAGACCGAATGGTTTTATAAATTTCCCCATTCCACCGACAATTTTTAAGGATTAAATTAAATTCTACGTAACTATCTGTTTAAAATGAGTGTTTCGTCTGTTCCGCGAGCGATAATGTAACGTAACATCCGTCCTAATTACTACTCTAGGGGTCTTTAACCAGCTATACTACTCTACCAGCTAATCGAACGCTTATAACGTTTTTCTCCGATGATAACTAAACGACTATTAGATCTTTCCAGCGAGTATGGACTCGATCTGGGGAAAAATAAAAGGGTTGCATCCTGTTTTATATTAAGAAATATTTTCAAAATATTGCGTATATCGTATTTTCGCTAGAAATGGATCGCTTTTAAAGAGGGCATTCGCTTTTCAATTCGACGAAAAATGGGTATTATTTTCTCTACGCGTAGGTTTTCCAGAGAGACAAGAGAGAAGGAAATTTATCGAATAACTTTGCAGCTCTCGATTCTAGCGATGAATTTTGTATTTATAGTTTAAAAGGGTTTATGAAATGTTGGAGATCAGTAACAGAGGTCGAGAAGTATGACTAATCAAATCCAAGAGATTGGTATTATCATATGAAATCCCTCCTTAAGTCTCTAGTGCCAGACCTGTAAAAGAACTCGCATCCGTATTAGATCAACGTGGCATGTGGGGCTGAGAGGGAGAAATATCGCGGGAATTGGGATTTTCTCTCTCCCCAAACTCTGAAGTAGATTATCAGGCTTTGTTTCGCCACTCGCCGGGCTTTGCTTATTTTATCGATCATTTTCCATATTTGTTTGTAATTTTATTACTGTTCGATTAGGCCTATTTAAACGATAAGGAATCGATAAAAAAATCACTTGTTGTTAGGTTGCATTCTCTATTTTAGGGTATTTTCAACATTTAGTTTCAGTTTCCCTTTATGAGAAGAAAATATTTCTTAAAGCGGGGCGCGGGCTTATCATTTCGCGAATTCTCCTCATAAATATTGTCGCTACATTTTGCCACTTTTGCTCTGTCGGTTTCTTCAAATCTAAGACGTTTCTCGCGTTGTCCCTGGACCCTCTCTCTCTCTCTGAAAAGCAAAAGCGTAAAACAACGGATGGCACGCTTTGGCGACGCGTCGCGGCCCGATTTCCGGGCTCCTTATTCGCCTCAAGCCCCAATGACGACATCATGCACCCTATGAATGTCAACCAAGAGAAAACTTCATTGTTTTTTTTGTTTCTGTTTCTTTACACCAAAGGGCGGGTTATGGTAGAACCCATTAAAGTCGAGGTGACTTGAATTTTTATCAAACTGTTATATCAGCTAAGGAAACTTGAAATATAGACAAAAATGTCATAAGCCTCTAAACTTGTTTACAGTAAATAATCCAATCCAAACCAAAACCATGATTTAAATATGAGAAACGCCTCGGGGCGTAATTAACCACCCACCTCTTGGGTAACCATCCCAAGAATTTCTTGACTATCATAACCAGTTTACAGCCTTTGAAGTAAACTAATTTTCCATAAGAAAACTTCTTTTTAAATTATATTAAGTACCCTTCTGAGGTTGTGACCAAATGTAGTCTGTGTTTTCGAGATTTTAAAACTGATTATAGAATTCAAATTTAATTTTAAACATAGTGAATAACCATTTTTAGATTTTGATTTCATCCAAAATTCCGTATAGATTTTTAGCAAGGGTTTTACCAATTAACTCTTCAATAATCGTTTGCTTAGTTTTAATACCGTTACTTTTACTGGGGGGGGCATCTATCTTAATAGATAAAGATGAGTAAAAAAACCTGGTGTTCATAAGCTTCCTATAACGGCCAAAACAGTGCTGGCAAAAGTAGGAATTAAAAAAACAACTAGATTTTGTTAGTTCCTACTTTTCCGCACTGTTTGCCGTTAGAGGACGCTTATGAACGCTAAGTTTTTTACCTTTATATAAATAAAGATAGGTGTCCACTATATTTTACCATACTCTAAGTTAATATACTATACTTTTCATATAAACATAAGCAACAAATAGTTACGAGTATAAGTTAGCGAAATTATCTTGCCACCTTCACTTGTAAGACATTGTTTTTTCTCCAGCTGAAAATAAAATAGCCTATACTATGGTACCATTATGGTATCAGTAAGAGAATTCAACACTTATAAGACTTGTATCCTCTAGACCTTTTTGAATCCTAACCTTATGCCTTAACTGTAAAGTCTAATAGAGATAAACTATATCGGATAAGGATATGTACTAGCTGGATGGTGAAAGCTCTTAAGGCGTGAACATTTTCTATATGAGCTTCCCCTCCATTCCCCCTCTTGTATGTTGGAGACCCTGTATAGTTTCAGTTGTACTTGTACCATTGTGGCGCGTGTTCTTTAATGGAGCGCTTCTGTCGCCATGTAATGTCGACTTTCTCGAAGAATTGTCCTCCGTGAAAGGAAAAAAAATTACTCTCTATAGAACGAATAAAAACAAAGACAATATTCTTCCCTTCGTCGCCTATCTTTTTCACTCGGTAAAACTGATGGACCATTTCAACCGAAACATTTAGCGAAATCTCTTCCACCTTTGTTAACGCGTTTAGTTTCAAAAAGCCTGGTCAAGGCAGCGTCGCAGCAACCCTACTAACGTACTAGCGTCTTACTTTCGTAAAAATGGTCCATGGATTGTCCAGAATGTCATCCGATATGGAACCGATATTGTTCAACGTGGTTATAGTGTTAAGCCTAAAGTTCATATTACTTCATAGTGGCCTTTTTCTTAATTGGTTCCAGTTAGACAAACAAAGTATAAGAATACGCGATAATAAAGGTCCATTCGGTCTTTTAACCTAAGGTTTCTTCCCCTCGCTTATAGAAGACGCCACTTTCGTCCGAGGCGGGACTGCCGAAGCGAGTTGAAGCACCCACCGCAAAACGTTTTGTTCCGCCTCCCGAATGTTCGCTTTTCCTCTTGGCTAGCACTTAATTCCCCACCCCAACACTCCGTATCACCACCTTTCTCCTTTTAGCTTTGAGATAGTCAGATCCAATCTAAATTTGCAGTGAAGTATATGGTAAAATGTCATCTAGTTCTATATTGTATATTGGTATTATTTATACAGGCAAGGTTAAATAGCCAGCTTTTTTATTTTATTACCATAAGACTATAATTTTATTTCGTAATGTAAGACTTCAATTCATTCTATTGAATTGAGATTCCAGGCGTGTATCCGTGTCTTTCTTAATTGACATTTTATGAAATAATGGCTTGTAAAAATTTATTTTGGGTTGTTACAATATCAGGAGTGTTTTGTTTCCGTTAAAGATGAGGCTATCACGAATTTTTCGTGAACTCGAATGGAAATTTAGTAGCATTTTCGGAAAGATAGTTAAAAGAACGGTTCAATATGTCATTTTTTAAGATCAAAAGAGATTAGTTACCGAAAACGTTATTTAAATAAGTACCACCATTTGATCTGAGAGAAGTATACGTAAACCAATCAAATCTTGTCTTTTTAGGAAGTTATATTCTAATATTATACAAGTCCTCAAAAGGTGGCGCCACATTTCCTATCAAATTAATAGATGAGAATGAAAATTATTAGAGTTCTTAATATGACGAAAAAAAAAGCCATCTCATGTTTTCTTAACACGAATTATCGAATTAAAACTTAGTCAAGCTAATTACCGTTTTTCGGAACAAACGGAGACCGTGGCTTCATTTGAGTTAGAGTACACAAAACACGTACGATTTGCCCAAAGTAAAATCTGATTGGCTGGTATGTATAATATATTTAACAAATTTGTGGACGATTTAAATAATCGGAGTAAAAATATTTGACTCTTTTATAATTAGAGTTTTGATTATTTTTTCCATCAATCGTAAAACTTTAGTTTTCATTTCAATAGCTCTTTAATCCTGTCTTAATAATCTAATCCTAATTTCTATATCAATTAATATCACCGAACCATTTTTGTCCTTTTTCTTAGAAAATTATTTTCAAAATAAACTGGTTTTTTTCGTAAGATTTTAAAAATTTCCATTGAAAGGGAAAGTAATTTTTTTTTTTATATAAGTGAAGTATTTTTCTCGCGGTTAGCATTTGTACCCTTCGGCGTAGAAACAATTTTGCCTTTTAGGTTTTTATTTTTAATGATGGCGGAAATCTAGGTCGACTTGCGTCACAAAACAGTTTTTTGAAAGCAATGGTCCACCTCCATATCCTTTTGGTAATCAAACCCTTAGGGCTGGAAACTATAGCCGGAGTAGTTTTGTACAGAGAGCTCAGAGCGATATTGACAATAATTGCCCAAAGTTTCTTCCCCAATTTGGAGATGATATAAGCGGAAGCGTATGAGTCCCGAAGTACTCAGGATGTATCTGTTCGAATTCGTATATTGAACTCTCTTTTTAAATGAGTACTAGACTCTGATGACAAGTTAGCGCGAAGTGTACTCGCTAAGCCTAAATCCGTTTCGAAGAAAATTTTGTTTGAGTTGCTGATGCCAATAAAATCTCGTATACGAATAGCGTGTGAACCAAATTAACTCTAAATCACGCGCCGACCATCTATTAGGTGATGAAGTGAATATCTCCGCCTTGCTTTAAACCCTTCTTCGATGGTAATCCTGGTTTTTATGCTACAATTCGCCACCTATCGGAGATATCGCATTTTTCTAGGGTTGCCATCTAGCGAAAGAAACGAGAACTATCTATAGGCGTGCCTTAATTCTTTAAGCCAATCAGGTCGTAACTAAAATTTCACCACCCCTAGAAGAGACGAGGCTTAGTGTCCATGTTGGTAATAGAAAGCATTACGGATATTCACTTTTGACGTTAGCGTCTTCAACCATGAACAATTGAGTCCTTTTGAATTAAATTGTAAATTTCTTCGAACCTAATTTAATAATTAATCGCGAAATACCACGAAACATTTCCTTCGCGTCTTTATTTCTTATTGGCTTACGACGCTCACGGGAAATTACTAGTTTCAGATTATTTGGTATTTTGGTTAAAAACTGAGTTACGACTTGTTTACTTCGAGTAATCTCATACGCTTCTGTATATAGTCCTCTGATTATAGTTAATAAAACCGTGGAACTTTGAAAGAAATTTTTAAAGGCCAAAATGTAAGAAAGTTTTCCTCTGACTTCTCTACATGATTTGTCAGTTATCAAAAAGTCGCCGGGGGCTAATATATAATTAATAAATGATGGATCAATGCCCTGTATAGATAGGTTGACATTTCAAAAGTTCAGAACGGAACGTAATAGGTTCCTAGAAATATTTTCGCTTTTTGCTTGACATCTTAGAAATAATTTTCTAGTTATATTCTCCTGTATCTATTCGTATTTGTATATATTTTATAGTACATAACTAAAATAATAGAATGAGTGCTCATTATCGACAACCATCCAGCCTTGAATTGTATTTCTAAATATAAGAGATTATAAGTTCTATTATGTCAAATATACAACTAAAGGTATGGTACAATCTGGGGGGTGGGGGTAATGTGCCGGTCGTTGTCGGGGGTAGATTGTCCGCGACTGATGACTCGAGGATTAATGCTCGCTGCCCGCTAAAGACTCTGGGTATTGACCAACCACGACGCGCCTCCTCTATACTCTCCTGTATATACGTACATACTCTTATCGAAAAAGTCCGTTGCGTTGTTTGAATAGGGGAGTCCGACGTTTACGCTCTTATCCTCTAACGCCTAGTCTCCCCCTCCCCTCCTCTTGCCCAATGGACAGTCATTATCGGCGAAAGAATTTTTCCATCCTTTTCTTTCTGTGGTCCACCAACAGAAAGGGAATGAGCATTGGGAGAAGACAGTACTCGGGGAAAAAAAACTTTCCATTTTTTTTCTGTTTTTTCTGTTTTTTTTTTTTTTTTTGTTTTTTTTCCATCGCTGATCTTTCCATTAGTGCTATAAACACTTTTTCCCGGCGTGCGCGCGCACTCTTATACGGACTTATAACAACACAACTCGCCATTCTTTCGCTTAACCGGACGCCTTTCCCTTAACAAAACCATAGTTTCAAAGCTCAACTAAAAAAATGAACAAGATTATCAAGGCAACGTTGGAAATGTTTTCTGCAAAATAAATTTAAGTCCAAACCTACTGAAATGTGGTCTAAAAAAAGCGACTCAAAAAAAAAAAATTCTAAAAAATTTTCTAAAAATATTCAACCGTTTTCTCGTAAAGAAAACTGGAAATTCGCGTTTTTTTTTTTTTTTTTTTTTTTTTTTTTTTCGATAACTGAAAATATTCAGAAGAAAGTTATGGCCAGAATTTGCCACCATTTGTATCTCGGCACGAAATTGTAACTATCTTTCAAACAAAGCGCACCAATTTTTGTTTTTATCAATTTTTACGATAGCTTTTTCCCGTGCATCTATTAGAAAATAGACCCATCGCATAATTTCACGAAGCTTTCGATTTGCAATATTTTTGTTTGGAATTTTAAGGATATTATTTTAAATGTAATAAAACTATCCTAGTAAATTAAGACATGCAATGAAACACGCGCAAATGTCTTTATTCCGCCCTTTAATATCCTGAGCAATAAGCCCAAAAATCTTTTGTGTACCCGAGACTTAAAAACAAAAAACATTTCGTGGAAGAAAGTTCACTCTCCATCTTTCGGATCTTCTCTTGGTCTTCCCTTTTCGAACGGTATGAGGATGATCTTGGAGCTAGTCCGGGCTAGAGTTTGGCCAGCGGCCTTATAGGCGATGACCTTTGTCCAGTGGCGCCACCAAAGCGTAAGAGATGGATCGTCCGAGACCTAGACGCGACAACGATGCCCTCTACCGACTGCCTTGGGCGAAATGTGACGGGTAAAAAAGGAGGGAATACGTAGCTATCGAGGGGTTTGTGATAAATGCTGATGCGAGCCTAAATCTCTTAACTCCCTTTCTTTCTCTCTAACGCTAGTTCTTTCTATACTCTTTTGCACGTTGCGTTTTCCTAGATGACCGATGTCCATCCTCCCCTCGGGATTCCTTGGACAGTACGAATCGCGGTCCTTCCCATCCCCCCCCTCCCAACAGGAGAGAAAAATCAAAGAAAAAGTGACGTGGGACGAGAAATATTACGTAGAACTTCGTCTCTGGGGGTTTTTCTTTACCGTTTAATATAGTACCATTGTCTATGTTCACGAAGTAAAACTGATTGGAGTGGATGGTACGAAGGTGTATGATTCCTTCTTCACCATTATTCTCTACTTCCCATAATAATTATTTATTCAATCTTGGATCATATAAGGGCAATTAAACAAATGGAGTGGAAAGAATAGGAAGGCGTGTATTATCTTATATATAAAAACCACGACGTTCGTTCGTTCGTTCGTTCGTCGTTCGTTCGTTGGTTGGTTTTTTCGCGGGGGAATTTATTCCGAGCCGTTCCGGCCCCCCACGAGTTCGCTAATTTTATTGCTCTTGGAGAAACACGCCGTCTACGGAACAAAATTTAATCTGGGTTCGTAGTTCGTTTTAAATTAAAATTAGAATTAATTGAAAAATTAAATCTTCGATTTGGTATCGTTACAAACGTTTCAGTGTTTCGTTAATTTTCTTCCTGTTAGGCCTCCGCTCAGTTTAAATTATAAAATTTAATCGGGGTTCGTACCGCTTTTTACTCTTTTTAAATTAAAATTAAAGTTAAAAATTCCAGTTCGATAAAGGCTTCCGTTCGTTAACACGATAATCTGTCGTTTCAGGAGGATCCCGTTGCGGGATGCCTCGCCTTAACGCCGGCCTCCCATTGGTTGATAATGATTTGTATAGTGTAGGGTCTTTTTTTTTTTTCCCTCGGAGGATTGTTAGACGCGGAGTAGTAGTCTTATATATTAAAACCCCGCTTAGCATTACAGGGAGCATTTAAAAATGGAGTGGTAATAAATTTTAAACGGAACCTTTTAAACTAACGGAAAAAGATGAACATCAAGATGGCCGCCTGCAAAAAGATGAGAGTTAGATGGACGCCTGAAAAAAGATGAAAAGCAAGATGGCCGCCTGAAAAAAAAGATGAAAATTAGGTGTGTTCCCATTTCACCCAAATATTTCGCCCAAAATTATCTATTCCCATTTCGCCCAATTGTTAGGTTAGGTAGGGTTAGGTTAGATTATTTGAGATTGGGCGAAATGGGAATTGGGTCAAATGTTTTGGGCGAAATGGGGGTAAACCAAAAATTAAGATGGAAGCATGAAAAAATATGAAAAGCAAGATGGCCGCCTTAAAAAAGATGAAAATTAAGATGGAAGCATGAAAAAAGATGAAAAGCAAGATGGCCGCCTTAAAAAAGATGAAAAGTAAGATGGCCGCATGAAAAAAGATGAAAAGTAAGATGGCCGCATGAAAAAAGATGAAAAGTAAGATGGCCGCATGAAAAAAGATGAAAAGTAAGATGGCCGCATGAAAAAAGATGAAAAGTAAGATGGCCGCATGAAAAAAAAGATGAAAAGTAAGATGGCCGCATGAAAAGCAAGATGGCCGCCGAAAAAAAGGTGGAAAGGAAGAGGACCGCCCTTAAAAAGATGAAAATAAAAATTAGAATTAAGTGAAAAATTAAATCTTCTTAAAATTAGAATTAAGTGAAAAATTAAATCTTCGATTTGGTATCGTTACATGCTGTTACTAATTATAACACTGTTCAATCCTTTTCACCTCTTTTCATATGGCAGGCGCGTGGAAACTCAGATTTTAATACAATTTCATTAGGCCCGAAGCAACTGGATGAAACCCGCCCGTAGGGCGGGCTTTCAGCTAGTTACTATATAACCATATTTATCTTATCTGTTAAGGGTCACAAGATTATTTTTGGTGCAAACCTCTTGAAATGGGCGTATTAATTTGTTAAAATTGTTATGCAAAATTTCACTCAACATTATTTAACTTCAAAACTGAAATTAAAACTCGCGTCTTGACCCAATAATTGTTCGAGAGAGAAATGTTCGTATTATCGCTCACTTACCAAAGCTTAAAACGGCTTAATCGTTTCACATCATAATTTCTTTATTCACTTTCGTTTCGTAAACTCTCTGATAGAGATAAAAATATACTTCTACATTACATGATCGGATTATCGGGGGGGGGGGGGGTGGATAGGAGCAAGTCAGTGTATGGTTGGGAGAAGAATTATCCAAAAAGCATCTGCAATGCCGCTTCTCCTGGCGCGTTGTTTGTTGGCCAATTTTAGCAGAGATCTTTTTGGCTGCGGAGGGATGGCTAAGCTATTAGAAAGTCGGATGGAGAAGGGAATGATGGGGTAGATTAAAGTGAGTATGAAGAGGAAAATAATTGAAAGAGAAAATCCTATATTAGATTACCGTATTTTTGGAAATAAGTTAAGCGGTAATTAACCTGTAATTATAGAACAAAGACGTGACTCGGACATGACAAATTACAATTAGATGTACTTATAGAAGCCACATACGATTTAAAACGTTGAACTTTGACCTCTTTCTATAAATTTGTTCATTTTAACTGAAATGTTTTAAATTACCTAAAGGTTGGGGTTTATATTTATTCATAATTTGGAATTATCCACGGGAAGTGTTTGAATCCAATGTAATCGAAACATTTAACTGATTATTATATTAATAATTAACTGATTAACCAAATATTTGTGGATTATCTTGTACAAATCTCTAGTTTTACTTTACCAGAACATAACCCTGGTAATTTCCCACGAAAATGACCAGGGTTAATTTAGCTACTTAGATCTCTACGCGTTACTTTTCAAGTACTGCAAAAATAATTGATTTTTATATTCGTTTCGAACTTCCCTTTGGGCCAAGGATTGATGCTAAGGACGCGGCGTAGTCGGAAGAGAATCGTTAAAGATGAAAGCGAACCTTCCGCCAACGCTTTATCTTCCGATTTTTATATAATGATTGTCTTCCGATAACTGTATGTTTAAGCAATTTGCTCCATGATCACCCGAAAGCGTATTCTTTTTTTTTCCCCGCGGATCTGTCCCTTTTCGTGTTAAGACAGTTAAGAACGCGGCTAAGAACCAATACTCGGAACAGCTCACTGTATATATTTGTCGAATAGTGATTTCTATTCCTTAACGGGAGATTTACGATCCTGTAGGCGTTTTATTAATAATTTGATATAACCAGTACTGCTCGAGATAAAAGTACATAAATTAATTTCTTTTTTTGTATTCGAAAACAGTACTGACTAGTAATGATTCTTGTTTTGGTCCCTGTGGGTTTAACTAATATATTTATAAATTATAATGACCCTTAGGGTAGAAAGCAATACCTAAAGTTTCTAATATTTGAAAAGTTTAAAAAGTACCCGCACTCCCCGTCATGGCCGCCCACAGAGTATAGCAAACGGGGCACTTGCCCCAACTTGAACTGATCAGCCCCCTTGGATCTGAGCTTGCTCCTCATAGCTTTAGGATTACACTTTTAAAATATAGAATGAAGTAATATGTAAATTCCAAATATTGATAATTTTAATCTCTTTACATGGTTTTTGTTCAAAGAAAGAAGTTCTAATTTTTTTGATAGCCACTAAAGATAGAAAGCAAAAGAATGCTATTACGATAGTAGACTTCAGAACTAAGCAAGCTGAAGTTTGATTCGTTTGAACTTTTCAGGGTTATATTTACGCAAGTTAAACATTAGTTTTGACGTTTCTAAAAAAAAAAAAAAAAAAAAAAAACCTCCTGAGCGAGCGTGCTTTGAACTTAACTCCTTCAGAAAACGAAATTAAAATTAACTAATCAAACTATTTGGAATTAGGGACTTTAAATTCTCCGACGATCGAACCGTTTAACGGAAACTCAATCGGTTAATGTTAGATGAAAGGGAACTTTAGTGCGCGTATAAAAAAAGGACAGTTTTTTTGGTATTTTATTTACCGAGAGTCGCGAAACGGAGTGGGGTTTCGAGTCGATTTTCTGTAAATGAAGTCTCGAAAAGTATCTCAGTATCCAGTTCGAGATTTGACTCTGTTAGAAACCGAGTTTCCCTTCTTTTCTCTTTGAAAAACAGGCGTAGAGACGGAGGACAATCTAGTCTCGTAAGTTCTGTAAACTAGAAACAAATTTTTGTCCACAGTCCTCGCTCCTTTCTCTCTGCGAGCCGATTTAGTGGTCGACGGCGGTAGTGGTCATCTCGTAAAGTGATAGGTCAGCGTCGGGTCATTAGTGTGAAAGGGAACTACTTTTTTTTAGATGCGAGCGGAGGGAGTGCGCGGGAAAAACTCGCGGAGTAAATCTAGCGTAACGATGAAGATAGAGAGCCGTGATCCTTCGCTCGTTTTATCGCTGATTTACGGGGGGCTGGGAATAGGGGAAGGACTCTTGATGGATGACGTCATCCGCGTACCCCTCCTTCGATGGACAATTATTTCTCCATTTTCCTTATTAAAACTTCTTTCAATGTTTTATATTAATATCAAAAAGCCGTTACAATTATTACGAGGAGTTCACGTCTCATCTCTCTAAAAAAGTTGGACTTAGCTAGTTTTTAATTTAAAGCGCTTTTTGATATTCACAGATAAATATATCAACATATAATAATTTACAATACCCGTACGCCCGTGATCGTTTCCATTCAAGAAAGGTGCAATAGGTTGGGCTTCAAACTGAACACCGGAGCGCTGAGGTTGGAACACTTTTACAGAAGCTAAGCCAATTTATATTATTGAGTGTGTCATCCCCCTTTCTTTTAGAGGGAGGAAAAAATATTCTACTCTCCGTAAAGCTAGAAACGTCACGAAAGTCACCTTTGTCCCATTGGCTGGGAGGTAATGGCTACCCCAGTCGACAATAGCCCGCAAAAAGTCTATAATAATCAACATAAATCCACATTTGTTTTACGAGTTTGTGGTAGTAAATAATTATTAATTAGCAATAATCTATTTAGAACTGTAGTTCCTATTAAAATTGTTAGAGAATGTTAAAGATTTTTGTTTGAAGGAGTTTGTAACCACGGGAATTGTGAGTAATATCCTCTTCAGACGAGGCGTAATATGCCGTTTTTTAATCAGATTTAACCGAGGTTTATATAGCCCTCTCAGTTCAGTAAACCTCGGTTAATTGTGATTAAACCTCGGTAAAATCTGGTTAAAGCGGCTAGTTATGAATTAATACATGGGCCCCCGCAGAAATATTTGCTAGAGGGGGGGGGGGCAAGTGAAAATTCAGTGTGATCAAAGCAAGAAATGAAGGGGTCTGTGGGCGCGTGTTTATTCAATTAAAGTTGTTATCGCTTGTATATTATTAAAAGTATTCCCCAAAATATTTTTTGTAAAACATTGTCTGGTGAAACGCGAAGTTCTGTCGCGAAACGTTTGGAATATTTCTACAGTCCTGCAGCTCTCTGTAGTTTAAATTAAATTTCCCTAAGTAAATATTCTGCATAATAGATGAGGGTTGTATTAATGACTTTCGGGGGGATGGAAGGCTATTATAAGAATACCTCAAAAGAAAGATTTTTTTTATATCAGATTAATAAAGATAAAAAAAAAAGTGATAAAATACAAAGACGCCACAGTAGAGGAACAAAAAAAAAAAAAAAAAATCTCGTCCTTATAAGGAGCAGTAGGGAGTCTTCATTGAAGTTTGCCAAGAAAAGTTTAACCAAAAATTCTTAGCTATTGTATAAAAGGGTATATACTGAACCCTCTCCTGCAAAGAAAAAATTAGGGGGTTCCTAAAAAGCGTCCGATACAGACTTTCTGCTTAATTAGTATAATAAGCCATTGGGCCCTTATTCCGCCAGGGTATATAGCTCAGTAAAAAAATATATTCTGTACCCCCATGATGAGAAATTGGGGAGGAGCGGACGACATTAAGCTCGCAATTAGTCGCGAAGTCAACTTTTTTTTATATATATATTTTTTTGTGGGTATAGTACCAATTGAAGTGACGGTGAAAAGAATTCGTGTAATATGGAGAATTTTAATGAACTTTTTGTTCTTCTAAAATTAATCCATCGAATTTAACCTTAAATTAATCGCGATAAACATTAATTTATTATCTTAGTGTTCGTGCAAGAACCTTTAACTAATAATGAGACAGTTAATTAATCTTTGAAATGTTTAAAAATATAAAGTATATTAAACCTTAAAATTAATATTAATTTTTTTATTTTTTTTTTTTTTTATTTTTTCCATAAAATCTCTAAATATAACCCCTTATTTTTGTTGGTGTCCATATAAGAGCCTTCGACCAATCGGAGCACATATTATTAATTTTAATTATCTGGTTAGATAACAATATTTGAATAATAATATTTTGATAATATTAAAATTAGAATATTATCTCATTAACGATAATTGAGCTCTTCGTGGTTAAGAAAAATAAATATTAAATTAAAATTTAAGAGTTTTCCTCTATAAATGGATTGAAAATAGACCTTATTACGTGGTAGAACGCGCGATAATCAATTGTAGGCCAAACAGTATCCACGTGACCATATAGATGACATATTATTGCGAGGAATTATTACTTTAAAAATGGCGATTACAAAATATGTATTTTTTCTGTTGAAGTAATTTCTCTAGGACTTATGTATTTTGAAAATGCCGCACAATTTCTGTTTGAAGGCTATGAAAAACTCGTGGCAGGCTCGCTTTAAATGTTTTAATAATATATCGATATTAATACATCTATTGAAGTTTAGAAGATAAATATCGCAAAACCATAAGATGTTTCATAAAAAAAATTGAAGTATTTAATATTGCTCCAATTTAAGAGCAATCAATTAAAAATTCTTCTAATATTCCTTTTCATCATTCATTTAATAGTCTATTAAAAAATACGCATCTATCTATTCCACACCCTAAGTTAACTGCCATTTTTTCCACGATCTTCCTAGTTGAAGCTTATAATATTTTTTTTACTTTGTCAGTAAACACAACGGGAAGGTTTTCTAGTCTTTTAAGATTCTTCTCCCTCGCTGTTTTTTCTTTTTTTTTTTGGATATTAAAAAAAAAAAAAAATAAATGAACGTGCACGTGTTTCTGAATGAAAGTTCGGTAAATCAATTTCGGGACTATCCCCTCTCTATTAGGTTCGCTTTTTTTTGGGCACTTTTTTTATCATCCTCTTCTTGCTCTTGAGCTTCCTTCTTTTCTTTTCACATCTCTCCAAAAAAATGGTTTTTCATAACCAAGCAATCGAGCTCCTTGTTAAGTTAAGCGGAGAGAAAGGCCAAGAAAACGTGCGGTTTCTTAATTCCGCTTTATTAATTAGAAGAGTGTGGTGATTTTAAGTTACGCCATTTTTTTTTAAACTCGATATTTACCCTCATTATCATAGGCATAAAATATTTTTGGCTGATTTATTATTCAATGAATTATCTCCTCAAAAGATGATTTTAATTATAGTTTTGATATATATAAATAATATTTAATGAAATAATAATATTTATTGAGTACAATAATTAAATATTATTAAATTCATTGAATACAATAATTAAAATGACAATTACTTCGAAGTGGATTTTGATCCACCGACCTCTGGGTTATCGTCACACGCATATCCTCTTCTGACGAGGCGTAATTAGCCATGGTTTAATCAGATTTAACCGAGGTTTAAATAGCCTTCTAAGTTCAACAAACCTCGGTTAATTCTGATTAAACTTCTGAATAAACCGCCTAGTTATGCCTCGTCTGAAAAGGTTAATATCATGTAAAGATTTTCTGGTTTGCTAAAAGCTTGTAAATATTAATATAAAGCCTGATAAACTCAACTAAACACCACTTTTAATATTTAAGTAATCCTATACTGTAAAAGAAATAATATGTGGGGGATGTTTTGGTATAAACAAAACGTATCTTGTTGTTATTGGACTTTTGTCGTTAAGTCTCGGGAACTTGTATCTCTTTCTTTTCAGTGGAGGGGAAATCGCGACAGAAAAATAAAGTCGTGGGGGTGTCGAATCGATAGGGATTTTTTTTTCGTATCTTCCAACTCGCGATGTAATGGAGAAAGTCAATGAAGACAAAAGGGTAAATCTTCCGGTTCTATATATTTTTCTGTTCCTTTTTTTTCAACGTCTCAGTCTTTTCTAAGATATCCTTTTCTCAGTTCGCCAGGAGCGGGGAAAAAAAGAGCAACAATGATAATTGGATAAAAGGATATATCGGAGAAGAAAATAAAAACTTTCATTCTCCTCAACATCCCCCCCCCCCCATCTTCATCCCGAATTTCTCCAGACTCTTCCATCCTTTCTCGATCTTATATCCGCGCGCGCGAGTCCGAACCAAAAGATATAAGAAATATATATTTTTTATCCCACCACCTCCTTCTCGGTTGCAAAGTGAAATAAGGAATTTTCCGATCGCCTTATAGTCAGTCCCGCATTGAAAACGAGAAACGTGAGATGTATCGGGAACTATTTAAAGAGTAGGTGAAAATATAATACTTGAAGAGCAAAAAACACTTTTGTTCGATTTCATACGAAGTTTAAAACATAAAATCGATGAAATATTTGTAACTATCTATCCTAAATTACCGTAAGTTTTAATTTTAAACTTTATTTTATATAATGAGCTTCACGTCCAATCTCGGAGGAAGGATGATTCAGGAGGAGAAATACTTCCAACGTATTAGAATGAGGTTTCTTCCCAATTTCAGCTAGGGCCGATGGCCGAATTAAGGTGTATTCTTGTGGGCCAGTCATAATAGGTCGACTCAATTATTGAACCTTTAGCCTGAGTTTTAAACGAAACATTCTAGAAACATTGAATTGCTCTAGATTATCATGGTTTATGGGTAACGTTTTTCGCCTAACATGAACCAATATTTTACCTTCTAAAAACACCATTCCTCCTTCAAGATATAATTAGAAGTTTTATTTCAATTATTTTAGAACTTCTAACTTTAGATCGCGCATTCTGATTGGGTGTAAGTGTGCCAATCGGGTATATCCGACGAATTGAGATAAATGGGGATTACATTTGATAGTTCCACTCTCCCTTTATAAAAGCAAGCTTTCCTTTTATTATATTATTACTTTGAAAACTCGAAAAAGATCCGGGACTTCTTTTTCTTTCTTTCTCTTATTAATAAAAAACTAAAGCCGAACTTTTCTTTCCTATCGCATTCTACCTCTTACAATCATCTTTTATTTTTATCAAACTCTTCTTTCATTGATTCATTCAAAAGGCTAGATCTTTTTCGGAATTCGCCTATAAGAATTTCCCGGAATATTTCCCATCGCGTCTCCCGCAGTTTTTACTCTAGTAACGATGCTACTGATATCTCAGGTGTCTCGCTACTCCGCCTACTTTACGGGGGCATTCAAAACGAAAAGAGCTAGGCTGCCTCGGCTTTGTGCCTTGTTCGACAACCTCTAGGAACAAGATATTTTCAAAGGAACCTAGAGCTTGCTAGTAATAAAAAAAAAAACCCAAACTTCGCTCGGTGAATATTTTCTTTACTAATAGCCGATCGTAGTCAACATCGCGCCGGACTAAAGACAAAAAGATCTCCGCCCAATCACGCCCTCTATACCGTGGTACAAAGTTGTTACAAACATACCCGAGAAGGGTTATCTTGAACGTGAAAGATTTTACCAGCCTATGGTGCCGCTACGAAGGGTTACTGCTTTTTATTTTCAAAGGAAAAAGGAGGGTGGAGTGTGTGTGGCGCGAATTCTTCTTTCAAAGAACGAAAACAATAGCCTCCCGTAATTTCTGAGGTAAAATTAAGTCTTGGATTAGACGAGGTTCCTGTTAGCCGCTATACGCGTAGCGCTAAAAAGAAAGCAACCTCTTGTTTTATTCATTGATGGACCTTTTTGACTGAAACTTCATTGGGATAGGGGACAAAGTTACCTTAGTTATTAAAAGGGTACGCGTGTGATAGTGTTGCAGCCGTAACTGAAGTGGCTCAAAGTCAATTTTGTTAGGTTGGACCGAAACTAAGCAAAGTTATAGATAAGTAAATCGGTGGATTCGTCATGGCAAATTAAGCCAGATTCAATTCTTTTCTTCATTTTCGATGCCTTGTTGACCATTTATAACGAATAATGAAAGATAAGTCTAATTAACTTCAGAATAATTAGAGCTTCACCCCTCAATAGCAATCAAAACAAATCTTTTTGGCTCTCTTGAATTGACTTTGCTGACGGGAATGGCAAAGAAAACATATTTGGTTGCCCTGGCTGCGACCCCGGTTTCGCCTAAGGAAAATAAGACCAGCTTTCTATTTCCTACTCTCTCCCATAGAAGAAGATCGTGGACTATGACGCGTACTCAATAAAGCCAGACGAGAATTCATTATTCATTTATGAATTACTGATTCAGTATAAAAAATATTAAAAACTAACGGGAATTAAATATGATAACCAAGGCTTATTAACTTCGTACAAAATCGTGCGTAATCACTGACTCGGCAGTCAAGACGTAAGGTGAGAAACCCGACCAGGACTCTTTTGTGAGTTCAAGCTACCGCGGCTTTCGACGTTTAAGTATTTGGTCCCTAGCTTCTGGTACTCTCTTACACACACACACACACGGGAGTATATATATATAAACCCAAAGTACAAAAGGTCCCTCGGTCTCCGTCATCTGCTGAAGACTGTTGATTTATAACGCGCACCAGTCGCTACCGACTTGAATCGAAAAGTTTTCAAAAGGAATACGGAATAAGCTAACACGCTTACTGGCAGTCTTCGTGTCTTTGGGTATGGCTTTTATATTAAACGATTCGGCGATGTAGAGAAATTATTAAGACCTTATTATAAGTTTTCCGCGAAGCGCGCTGGAAAAGCCAAGTACCGAGAAAGACGGGAAAACGTGGCGCTAAGGGGTTGGTGACGCCCCTAACGATTCTAGTTAAGAATTTGGATGGCTGTATTGAGAGGACAATGCTCCGTTTATACGCGCGTCTAATCCCTTCTCTCCCTTTTCGTTTCTAAAATAGCTTTTAATTATTCACATCTCCAAAGGAGAAAGCCTGAATTAAAGATAGGTATATATACTTTGGGCGCGGGATGGGGAGAGCATTAGAGTATGGGAACCTGGCCAGAGATCTTATTTAAATAATTAATACTCTTTGATTGCGAATTTTCTCCCTCGACAGTTTTCACGATTTGTTTTCGATCTTTAAATTAAGGTTTAAGAATCAAGTATTGTTGAAAGTCAAATAATCTATACGTATATATCACCCCTTTTGTATTTTCAATTGTATTACGTTTTAAATCCTAAATTATCTTCGATTTGTTTAGTATTGTTTGTTTTTAGCGTATAATAGCGTTCTTTTAGTCCAAGGTTTTATATATTTAACGCCTAATATATAGATGCCCGTATTACTATGGGTTTTGGCCTACGTGTATAAGTTTTAAAAAGTTTCGAGAAATTTAAAATGCCCAATTAACACCGTTGTTCGTTTGATGACGCAGATTGTGGGAAAACCCTGATTATAACGATAAGTTTCAAATGTAGATAAGGCTTTCTGGATTAGGTTCTTCAGTGAAGACCTCTTGGGGCCCCAAGAGGGCCTTACTTACGGGCGGGGCCCTTTGACCCTCGAATGAATCTCTCTTGTGGGGTGTCCTGAAGCACGTGGCTCTGTGCCTTAATGGTTGTTAATCTGGTACTGCCTAAATATAAAAATTCAACTGAGTAAATGTATTTATTCAATGGTCAGTTGTCACCTTTGAATGTTCTTAACCCTTTTGAGAAATCTTATGGGGCCCATTGGTCCATTGACTTTGTAATGTCTGAATGTCTATTTTTATTATGATTATGATTTAGCTTCTATCCCTAATAGGCAGTAATTTTAACCAATAAGATAAATGGAAAAATACTTTTTTTCTCCGCTCTCTAAACCACGCATTCCCCAATATTTCTTGATTGTATACTTTGATTGGCGCGTGTATACCTCGCTGTGATGTGTGTAACAGTCTTTAATCAAATCGTTTATGTCTGATGCTAAAGATGGAGGTGAAAGTTAGGGATGAGCCAGGGATTTCTTTTCTCTCTTTTCTTAGTTCTCTTGGTCTTCTGTCTCGCTTTATGTACTCGGTCGGGAAGTCGTCTAGTTCGGGTCATTTCGCGTCGGAAGTCTGTTTCCGATTGAACGGGAGACAATCGCGCGAGCGAGGGGATAACAAAACAAGTCTTACGTCACGCCTTTTTTTTTAGCCTTTTTTCTCTCTTTGGCCAGGGTTTGCCTCGGAGCCTCGGAACCCCTAACTCTCTTTTACCACCTCCTCCCTTCAGGATATCTCTACTTTTTCTCCCCATTGTTGCTAGGTGTTATGCCCGTACGCCGTATACACACACAATCAAGGAGACCCTTTATCAGGATCTGTTACATTTCAGCCCTTTTTCGGGGACCACAGAAATATTTACAGTACTTCGACAACCGTTTCATTCGCCGTGACTTTTAATTTCGTTTAAATAGTTCGTAGTTTCACATTAGAGGACTTCAAAATTATTTCCTCGTTTCGTTGAAGTTACCTCTGGGACCCTAACTTGGTCCTGAAACATTTCCTTAAGACAATTCTTACTTTAGTGTTATAGTCTTACTCTTTTGCATTCCTAAGTAGTTTAAAACAAATCAAATTGATTGTTTACATCGAAATAAATACCTTCTTTATCATCTTGAAACAGCTCCAATACACCATTTAGCCATTACTTGGGGCGCTATAGCGGCATATGGCGAACTTTCACTTGGTGAAAATGGAAGGGAAAACAACCTGCATGGGGAAATACGCGGGATACTACGCGCGCCTCACCAAGTGAAGGTTTTTTTTTCGACACTAGTAAGCGTTTCGAGCGCGGGCATGCGCACAGCGGAAGAGCAAAGTGGTGTATTGTAACTTAACACCACATGCAATCAATGAAATAATGTTTGTTTATTCGGATAATACTCAGGATATAGTTTAATGTTTTGGTCCTGTATTATATCTGTGTTTAAATATACCGTACTGATAATTTAAGCTAGTACGATTAACGGTAAAAAAAATTAAATATTTGATGTTCATGAAATGAAGAAAAAAATATGATCTTATTAGAATAAGTTACACTAAATAAAAATGTTAGCCTTATGGAGTATAATAACCCGGACCGAAACCTGACCTCCAGATGTTAGTTGACCTTTTAAGGGTTCCTCGGGGACTCGTAAGTTGTCGACTTCCGGTACTTCTTCGTCGCGTTGTACGTGTCCTCGTGTTTTTTTCATAGCCAGATTTTTCTCCTTTCTGTCTTCATCCCACTGGGCACCATACTACCGAACTCTTTTTTTTTTTTTTTTTTTTTTTTTTTTGACTATCGAGCTTTTGCCAAAGGTGCATGGTGGTTAGAGACCTTATAGGAAGGCAGTGGTCCTAGCTCCATTAACAGAAGCGCCCAATCTTGTCCCTACAATGCGACCAGTAATACCGTGGACCAGAGGGATGAGGGAGCGGTTACTTTTCCAACCAACGGGAACTTGCGACACGAAAGAAGATAGTCCTATGATTTGAGTAGGAAGAGTTGAGTTAACCCCTCGTAGACCTAAACCAGGTTGACTTTTATAGTCTACAATTCCATTGTGGAAAACAGTTTCTTGGGCAAATTTGAAATCATATAAAAAAACTATTTTTCTCTAATAGTGGTGTATCAATGACAATCAAAGGCAAAGTTATAGCCAAAATTATATCCTATATAGTTGAAGCAATTGCGTAGCTACAACCCTCACGGGTCATGGGTTCCACTCGCATACATTCCTTAATTATATTTTCTGACAACACCTAACAACCAAATGAAAGGGCCCGCTTAGAAAGTTGCCCCCTCCCCCACGACCCAAACTATCAGTTGGGTGGGAGACTGAAGAAAATCGTGTGTAGTTCGAGATAACTTTATTTTTCGATTTCTAAGACCATAAAATATATTGTTTGGTACAAATAAGTATCAAATACTTAAATTGCTAATAAAACGGTATTTAAATAAGTACGTTTAAATTTCGAACTTGCAGATCGACCACCATTTTGAATCCTACTCGAAGGGAAGGGGATACGAGCCAATCAAATCTCGGCTCTTTATTACAATATTATATATACAAGTGGAAAGCTCCCAAAAGGTTGCGCCACATTTCTCATAATAAAACGATATCAATTTAAGAAAAAGTATAGTTTTGAAGACCGTGGCGCCATCCCAAAGTAAAATCTGATTGGCTAGTATCCTCTTTTCTACATTGAACAAGATGGTGGACGACTGTATCCAGCCTTAATGAGATCTATATTCTGTACCATAGGAATTTACTTTTATAACAAGCCAAGACTTTTACGATCGCGTCCAGCGTGGGTGACTCGTTTCTGTAGCAGGGTTTTAGATCGGTATAAACGCGGTATACGGTATACAATGTCCAAGTATATGTATAATTGCTTATTCCGGTTGGATGGAAGAGTATATAGGAATAGTCCGCGACATCTAATACGGGCAGAAGAAGTATTAGCGTCGCGGTGGTATATACGGTTTGGGGACTAGCTCTTATCGCTCTTTATACTTCTTCTCAGTGATGCAATGAAGAAAGAAGAAACGGATTTTTTGGTGGCAACGGGGAAATTCGCGCGAAACCAGTCTAGATTACATCGATTGAGTTTCATACTCTGTTCGGACGACGCCACTGCTAAAGCTCTATATGTATGTACCGTGTACTGAGGCAACAGTGAGAGTTTTCAGTGAAGGCAAAACTATAGTACCAGACGATCTATTTTATTCCCTTTCTAATACGTGAAACGAAGAAATTACATTGCCCCGTATTGAAATCGGAAACTGATTTTAACGATAGTTGAAATCATTTTGAGCTTACTATACGTATATACGAAGGTGTACCATCTATTACTATAATAAATCAAAACGTACGGACACGAAGGTCCCGCGTTTTGCGAGTATTGAAGACTTAAACTGATTCAGACTGCAGTTTTACCAATCTCTTTTTGTTCAACATGACGCGCCGAATAGAGTAGAATGAACGAAAGGTTTTGTTTTTTTTAATATATTTAAGGAATAGACTTAAACATTCGCCTATTACCGACGTTACTAAACTTATTACATTGACATTGAGGCTATAGTTAATTAACCAAGTTTATTAAAAGTTTGATGAAAAACTAGATTTACCGAATGAAGGGTTTGCTCTACGTTCGATTACTTATTTTATCCATAATCTACTAACATATCCGTATTCAATTTCGCTTCGTGTACGAGATATGTGGATTGTACATGATGTTAAGAGGAATGCAATGGATATGGTACGAATGGGTTTTTCAATTATTAGTATTTAACAAGTATTTATTTCTACCTTGTCTTATACTTAAACACATTCAGCTGTGTTTCGATTTTAATTTTGTATCTGTCTATTAAGATTCCATAAAAAAGGTTAATAATTGGATTAAAACACGTTGTCTTATCGAATTAATACATGTCGAGTTTAAATACACCTCAAAAATGTGTTAGGATAATTGACAAAATTTGAAAAACAAAATTAACTGATAGATACAAAATTAAACGTAATATGAAAATGAAAGCCTTTGCCAACTCCCCTTGAACTATAGTTCATTCACTTAGTTTAAAATTTGATGGTATAACCTGGGGTTTAAAGATAAATTTCATTCCATTTTATTTTTTTATTTTTTGGAATTTCGTTCGTAAAATTTAATTGCTTAAAAAACCTAAAATTCGAGTTAATTTGAGGGTCAATGAGAGTCCAATATTGTCCTCGCACTAATGGGAAGATTTTGGAATAGAAATATATTAGGCATTATAATGAGATTTAATTTAATCTCCTGTATTAGGTTTTTAAGAAATTTCTAAAATATTTTAATTTTAAGTTAGATGATTCCTTTAAAAACTAACTGTTTGATCAATACTTACACTATCCTTTTCTCTACATTCCAATTTCATTGGTGCGCAGAACGATATCTAAACCCGCGTGGAGTTAGAGCGAGTCAGGATAGAAAAAAAAAAAAACTTTTTCATCCCAAACTCTCTCTCTCTCTCTCTTCTCGGAGAAGAAAAAGCGCTCGAGATACAAATCCAGCGCTCGCCATGGTGGTAAAAAAAGGGGTATATAACGTATCCGTACATGGTATCTATATAGTTCTAGATTGGGTGGTGTGCCGAGGACGCATGATTAAAAGAAGAACCCCCAACTATAACCCGTTAGAAAAAAATAAAAAATAATAAAAAAAAAAAATCAGCTCTAGCGAACTAGCCAGCTCAGAGATTGACGTTTTAGATATTCAAAGTTTTGGCCGCTCTCAATCGGGTAGCTTCTTTTTCCCTATTTGTTACGAAACTCGAAGAATTTAACGTGGGAAGATCGGTACGTAAAGATCCACCGAGAAAAAGGGAATTTCTTTTTATATATATGTATAAAGTATCGAAGCTTTATGTAGATTTTCTACCCAAAATAGACTCCAATTTAGGCTCTGTTCGCGCCCCATGTGAATAAAAGTTCGCCATTTAGAATGGGTTTAAGATTTCAGCAGAAAATTGGTCTTGATCGAATTATGGAGATGATTCAAAAAGTAGGCAAAGATTTAGGATTTTTTTAATGTGAATCAATCAATCGATGAGAGCATTACAAATTTCATATATTAATTTTTATTTGTTCATTTAAAGGGGTAATGAAGTTGAATATAGTGTTATTTTTTAATAGAGCTCGGAATATTTTTTGTTAATTGAATAAGACCATTGTGAATGTCAGATATTAAAGCCTAGTTATCAATGGATATCCTAAGTTAATCATTATCCGATTCCAAGCTCTATCTTCGGGCCCTTTGTTTTCAAATCCACAAAATACTAAAAATATCTCGAAGTGTAAAACCTAATATTTTCAAAGTAATGTGAAGCTAAATCTTACAATTATCAAACCAAAATGGACTTCCTATATTACATCACGGTTCAGCGAGATATTTCAATTGGCATTTAAAATATTTGTTTCATTCATAGTTTATGATGCGAATGATATGAAATAGTGTCACGAATACATTATTTCCAAATCAGATAGAAGAAACTAAATAAGAACCCAAAAATATTTTCTACGAAATTTAATCTCTTCTAACGTTACGTCTTATATTAGTTGCGTAAAACATTCATGGTAGCGTCGTTACGTGTTAAAATTTCTATTTTTTCTCGCTATTGTTCAAGAGGAGTTTGCACTCGAGTAAAATTCGGTGTATTACGTTTTTTAAAGACAACGTAATTCTGTCCTCTTTGTGAAATTGAATATTATTAAAGCCTAGACGTGAATGCCACGTAACTAATGTAAATAGCAAGCGCCTTCAATCATTCCTCAAATATCAGTTCATTCATCTTTGATCCACGAATATAATATATATTAAAAATGAATAGATCCATTCTCTCAAGGAATAAGTTGAGAAATAAGAAAAGCCTATATAGCGTTACATCATATTTTTCGCAACTTCCGTTTAGGCGTTAACTTCCGTTCATCCTCGTATATACTGTTTTACTTCCGCATCGACTTCCGTCTTTTCTAAACGTCCTTAGCATCCTTTCTCCGGTATCGTCTATAGCTCATCTCGGGGATGAGACCAGAGGTTCGGAGTGCCTTGATTTCTCCTTCGGTCTTTGGACATCATTATGAAGAGTAGAATGGACTTAATTGTCGCTCCTTTCGTTCGTAAAACTAAAGGAGAAATAGGGATGGGGACTGTAAGAGGCGAGAGACTAATAGAGCTAGCTAGCGTCTTCCCTCGCAGATTTTATCTACGTCCCGGATTGCGGATGATATCGTCTTAAATGGGTCGCGATGGTTACGGATGAACCGCTAGAAAACCATCTCGGATGAGATGGAGATGAAAAAGGTGGGAAAGATTCTGTCGTCGTTCTAATGCCATCTGCGTGCTCTTGCTCTTCTCACTATTCTCTTAGGAATTTTGCATTCTCTTCTTATAATCCTGTAGCTGATAGGAAATAAGGAACGGAAACTTGTTCGTCAATTGATTTCTTTCATTGCTAGCGTGCATGCTGATTTCACTATAAGCGTATTAATCTGCGCTGTTTGTTGGTTCCCGGCTTTTTGTTCAACTCTATAGACTTATCGTGAAAATTTTAAATTATATGTTAATTTTTACGCAAAGCAAGTTTATGAAGCACTAATATGAAACATAAAAGAGCTTTCTTCCTGCTTCTGCCCGTAAAAAAACACGTTCTTAAAGCCAATAAAATTCATTTCGATGAGGTAATCCTTTCCCGGGAATATCTCAAGTCTGAAGGTTTAAGTTTTAGCGTAGGCAGAGCGAGGAAAACTACCTCTCCTCTCTCCGCGCTCGTAGACACGAACTATTTTGTAGCGACTCTGGATACGAAGTACTACGTTTTTACTCCATTGAATAGGCAAGGGTTAAGGAAAGTTTTATTCCTTAATAAGAAGCCGTTCCTTCTCGGTCTTCTTATAACCTAAACTTTGTTATTTTATTTATTTTTGCTGTTATTAATTTTCTCTTCTATGGTATTAAGTTTCAATATAGCTTTATTTAAACTTAGTAGGATTATTTATAGGTTGTTCATTGTTAAAACTCAATGTACTGTACCTGTCGAAATCGTTCAATACCGAAATATTATCCGAAAATATACGAAATCTCTTTGGACCGGCCCTGCACGACTCTATCATGAGAATCGAATCTTGCAGGTGCTGCGTGAACTTAGCTGGATTTTTATATATATATACCGTATACTATTCGCATCATCACTTCTTTTCAGTCTTTTGTACTTGAAATCCCCCGAAATTTTTACATTTTGGATAAAGGGGAGAGAGCAATAGGCACCGCGCGTATCAGGGAATCATGAAATGACCACCCCGTGATCTTTAGATCTTTAAAAAAAACGTAAGAGACGCCCGGATATTTTCAAAATTTCTATGCGTATATTCCAAGTTCAGTGACATTTACCAGAAAAAAGTTTAACATAAACGCCGTGGAAAGTCTGGATAAAGGTCCATTTACATAGATTTTTTTATCAACTATGCATCTATTAAAATGTCGTTTCGAATATTCTACGCAAAGATATAAATTTAGTTTAGTGTTTTAATCAAGAGAAAAAGCAAGTGATTTTTTTATTGATTCTGTTATTAATTAATGTCTCCGAATTGTGCAAAAAAACAGAAAAGATTCTGATTTTGATAGTCAACTAAAAGAACCTCTGACCGAATCAGAAAATTCCCCACCTTTGGCTTTGTAAAATATTCGCGACACATGATTGAGAGGGAATGCCGCAGCACTTGTTGCAGAAACTATATTAAAAAAGGTACAAGAACGTCTTTTGATTGGTCGGAGGTTCTCCTTTTAATTAAATCCCAAAACTAAAAGGTTTCCCATTTTTTATACAATTTTTCTGAATGTTTTACTACTCAAAACGTGTCTTATTCTTAGAAGCAGAATCATTTAAAAATTACTTCTTCACCCTCTCTTTAATAACTTAAACGTTTCTTATCAGAAGAGGATAAAATAAGAACGGTGTCACGTTTGATACGAACCTAACATGCTAATTATTAAATATTGTTCGGTAATTAATTTCTCTAAATGAAGAGTTCTTTAAATGGAGGCGTTATCTTCGGTATTTTTCACTGAACTTAGTCACAATTGCAGGAATCCATAAGAAAAATTAAAATTATTATGAAAGTTTATATTTTGAGTTTACAAACGTGGTACCATCAAGAAGGATCAGATAAGGAGAGGAAAAGTGGGAACGGCGCGGCTCCTACTGCGTCGGCCTAAACTCCCACTCTGGGAGAACGGGGGACAGACGGGGGTAGAGATGCTTCGTGGTAAATTGTTGTCACGTGGGTAAAACGAATCCTTTATGAGACGCGCTAGCTAGCGACCACGTGACAACAGTTTACCTCGAGAATTTCCTATCCCCCCTTTCCACCCGAGTGGGAGGTTGGCTCTTCTCTCTCTAACTCAACACAGCCCCACTTTTCCTCTCCTTGTCTGATCCTTCTTGGTACAATCGTGTGAATGGGCCAAGAGATGTCTTAGTAGACATTTTACCACTCTTTTGAAAGGGATTTGGATATATTTTATAACTTTTCCTCGTGTACGTAGCTCTAGAAGAGAATGCAATTGAACTCAAAATATATATGATCTATATACAGAACTTAAAATTTTTGCTTGCCATCTCCTACCTTTTTGCATATTGTACAGTGTATTTGAATTAAACTCTGAGATTTTTCTATCAAATACGTGGGGGAACCAACGTTGGTCATTCTATTCTTCCATATATTGGAATACACCACGCGCTAGCGTTTGCTTGCTGATTTTTTTCCCACCTTTTTCCTCCTATTGACCAAATCACTCCGAAATTTCAGCGAATGTAAAACTAGACTTCCATGATTTTTCTCTATAGTTAGCAAATTTATGGGAACAGATATCTATAGATGAAACTAGTGGATATAGTTTGCTCCAACAGGAACCAAAGGCGAATGAACGAATTAAGCAATGTTATTGGAAGCGGAATATTCCCCGCCTTTGACTCTGTTAATTCTTATTCCTTGCCCTTAGTCGTATGAAAAATGTAACCAAAGGCGAGTAGAGCGAGGCCTGGGCTAACTTCTCGCAAAATTAGGTGTACAAACTAAATGGAATCAGATTTACATCACGCGAATCAACGTGAAATTACGTTTGAATCAATGTGAAATCACGCTTGAATCAACATGATATTACCCTTGAATCACCATGAAATCACACTTGAATCAATGTGAAACCACTCTTGAATTAAGCGAATCCAAATGAAATCAGTGAAATCACTTGTAATCTAGAATCAGGTGTACAAGTATGTGTCTCGGAATAAAGCCGTGCATGAGGAATTAAAATAGAATCATAATACGTACTGTACAATTAAGCAAATTTGCATTTAATGGCTTCAGCTTTATTCATACTTAAAATAGCCCATGTATAAAGCAATGTTAGCCTGTTAGGAGACGCGAGACAATTAAGTCGAAGGGATTAGGTATTCTATTCTATTCGTGCTCGTTCGATGGACGGACTATGTATACATATAGGAAGAGAGAAAAGGACTCTCGGAATCGGTCTTGGGTTACTTCCGATTTGTACTTCCTTTCTCGCGAACCCGGAAGCGATAGAATGACTAGTGCCCGGCTGAAGACGACGCGTTTTTCTTTTTTTCTTTTTTTTTTTACCCATCATTCTATAAGAATAGCGGGAAAGAGGAGATCGGGCCACGCTGGATGGAAGAGGGTGGTGGGAAATCATAAAATAGAATGTCCGAAGCGATTTTTCTTATGCAAAAGATATTCGCTTTCGGCAATCACACACGTGACACGTGCGTTTCGATTGAATTATATATTTAAAAATAGATTCTATTTCTAGGGTTCTTTTACATATTTTTCTCTCCCCTATATTTATTCGGATGAATTTTAAACAATTTTCCGTTATTTGATGAATTTTATTTTATTTGCGCGATTGAAATAGTTCTGTCATTTTTTTATTGACGGACTTCCGCTGTCCGATTATTGTATGAATGTGATATTTCACAACTAAAATGATTTGGAAAGGTTTATTAGATCAAGAAAATCATCATCAAACACCCGTTCATATCGATATAGCAATAAACAATAACAACAACAACAAAAGCGTCGTGTGCTCACGCATTATCTTTATAAATGGATTTTTAAGCTGTGTTCAGACTAGGCCTTGAAATCAATTTAAAGTGTTTCAAAACGTTTCTCTAGAGTCGTATGAACACGAAACCGTCTTTTCTCGAATCGATTTGATTCGATTTCTCGAAACTGCTTCGAGAACCAGTTTCGTACCGATTCGGTTTCAACAACCGATAGATGAAGCTACAATAAATCGATTTATAAAGATAATGCGTGAACACGTGACACCTAAAACGATTCCTGGCGATTTGAATATCGGTTTGATTTTTACCGTTTCAAATCGATTAAGAAATGCTAGTGTGACCGTAGCTATTGTAACTCTATCTATCGGTTGTTGAAACCGAATCGGTATGAAACTGGTTCTCGAAGCAGTTTCGATAAATCGAATCAAATCGATTCGAGAAAAGACGGTTTCGTGTTCATACGACTCTAGCGAAAGGTTTTGAAACGGTTTAAATCGATTCCAAGGCCTAGTATGAACGCGGCTACTGTGAAATCAACATTTCCATTAAAAGATCTCACCAGTTTTTGTGAAATTAAGTTTTGTTTACAATTTTACTTTACAATATTAAAAATAAATTTTAGTCCAAAGCCTAAAGAAGAGTTCTGACGAAGTAACGCCCGTTTTAGTTCCCTTAGTTCGTAGTTTATTAGGATTTGAAATTACTTTTGCGTCTTTAAGTTACTTTCTGTACATAAATGTTGACCAGATATTTTTTTTGGGGAAATATTATTTTGGTAAATATTTCATAAAAAAAATCTAAGACGTAAATCTAACGTATACTCTTAGCTTTTATCATCTTATTTACGTCGATGGCTGGGTTTTGACAATTATTAAACACATTGGAAAGTTATACCACCGTAACTGAGTAGACTCCGGTGAATAATTAAGGCTCGTCACCATTTAAAACTAATTGACTGACGCTACAAGGGTTCGCACTCCTTACCTTTAACCATCTTAATGAAAAAAAAAAAAAAAAAAAAAAACTATGGAAAAAAACCTTGGGTAGCGAAAAAACTATGGATTTTAATTCAACTATACGTAAATAATTCGATATTTCATATTCAAATTTGAAAATATAAAACCTCTTTAGAAAATTGTTCAAAATCGATGATCTTAAATAAAATTCAGGGAGCCCAGTAGTTCTATAATTCCTATATTTTCCAAGATGTCCTATATTATCCCGTATTTCCTTGAAATATGTCCTTTAAAGTCCTATAATTTTTTGTTAATAGACATTTTTGAATCCAAAAATATCGCCCCGCCGTCAAAAACGTGAATGTGATACGTAAGCAGACCCTTTTAGCTAAAATTTGTATATTGCTTTTCACAATTAGAGCTGGAGCAATCTAAATTTGTAAGGGGAGCTCAAACAAACTCTAAACGGAGCCGCGTGGCTATCGTGTTTGTGAGCAAGGAGTACCCACAAAACTGGAAAATAAAATTTATCCTTTTTTAAAAGGTATTTGCCTTGCATAATTTGCGATAATTTTAGTCCTATATTTTCCTATAAAACCAAATTTTGTGTCCTGTATAGTCCTATATTTTAGAAAAAATAATTATATATTTTAAAGAATTGAAATATATGGCTGGGCTCCCTGAAAATTCTTATTTTTTCGTAACCAAACCGAAGATATACGAGGTGTCGAGGGCCAGCCAAGCTTTGAATGTATTGAAAACTCCCCAATTGTTTCCGAATATAAAATTTATTTCTGTCGTCTGTCGAATCTCGGAGTAAAAACATTTAAAACGAAACTTCGCGTCAAATTGTCGTCTGACTTTTGGAAACATTTGATTTGACAGTCGCGACGAATGAGGATGAAAATAGTGGTGGACACGTCGCCTATTTCTCCTGATTTCCTTCAATTCTTTCTTTTTTTTCCCCCAATTTTTTTTATCCCAACTGAGATATTGGGATAAACGAGATGGGAATGGGAAAGATGAGGGAAAAAAAGACCTTTTTAAAGAGAAGAAATAAAAAAAGTAGAAAAATATCCGTCATCTTATTTTCTTTCAAAGGTTTGTCATCTCTTTTATAAGTCTTATAACCAGAAAAAGAAAGATTTAAAACCAAACGGCATGGTACCGGTATAGAAAACTTAAGATAAATGATAAAAGAATTTGAACAATTTTCTTTCCGAGTGTTGGATAGTTTTGTTTTTTGTTGTTGCGCGGGATAACAACTTTAATTTGATGCAAAATATTCATTCTAATGTTTCTATATAGGCCTATATCAGAATAAATTAAAATAGCTTTTTAAATAGGCCCATATAAAAATAGATTTTTATTTTAAACATAATCGATAATTTTTGAATAATTTCATTGCCAAAATGAAATTCAGAATCTGAATGTTATCCGACCACTAAAGCTACGGTCACACTAACATTTCTTAATCGGTTTGAACCGTAAAATCAAACCGATATTCAAATAGATAGGAATCGTTTTAAGCGCCATGTGTTCAGACATTATCGATTTATCGTAGCTTCATCTATCGTTCTTGAAACCGAATCGGTATGAAACTGGTTCCCGAAGCAGTTTTGAGAAATCAAATTGATTCGAGACTCAAGCGAAACGTTTTGAAACCGTTTAAATCAATTCCAAGGCCTAGTATGGAAGCAGCTTAATTGAATTCCGAGTAGGAGTACGAGTAGCGATTTTCCTAGCCTTGGCCCTTGTGACGTCACTTGCCACTAGTAATAAATGTAATAAACACGTGTTTATTGCATACTATGGCATGAAAATTTGAATGGGCAAGTTTTAAATGTCAATAATGTGAAAATCATAGATCAATCATACAAAATTAGTAGCTTTTATAAAATGGAATACAATTAGATTTTTTGGTGATGTTAATTGACCGCCTATCACTGCTAGTTGTGACACTGACGTCAGTAATCTATTTAATTCGCTATATACTTGTTCTTTACCTACTCTAATTGGATCGTATTTTACCAGGGAACTTAAAAATAAATCATATACCAAACCAAATAATATTCCTATAATTTCCCTCTGAAATAAGGTTCAATTAAATTTCGTTATTTTGAAATTTAAGTCTGCGGTTTTGCATTTATAATATTTTTTAATTTAAAGATGGTATTTGACCTTCAAATTAAAAATTCCGAATCCTTACGCTCCGCCGTTTATTGAGGATACGTAGGATAATTTGCATTTTATTCGCGTCAGGATTATTTTCAAATTATATTATAAAGATAGTTAGGATCTTCTATATCGCGTGGATAAGACCTTGATAAATCCAGTTGTTCAGAAATGCCTTAAAATATTCTTCCTGGGCACCGCTCGTTCGGTGTATTGGGTGGAAAACTGGTTTATAGGCGTGCGAGCGAATTAAAAAAAAAATTCTCTCTCTCGATTATAAAGGCGGAAGAAATAAAATGATAACCTCGTCGATCTCACGCTGCCCTTATCCTAACTTTACTTGGAGTATTTATTTTTCATTGCTTTCGTTTTATTTATTTTTTTACTTCTAAAGTGACGCGACCCCCTATTTCACATTTAGAACTATTTAAAATGGACACCTGTCTTAATAGATTAAGATGAATAACAAAACCTGGCGTTCATAAAAGTTCACTAACGGCAAAACTATGAACTAACAAAACTACGTGCTCATTTGAATATTCTTTATCCAAAGCAGCCACATACTTGGTTTTGTTAGTTACTACTTTTACATGCACTGTTTGCCGTTAGAGGACTCTTGCGAATACCAGGTTTTGTTTATCTGTAAACGTACGTGTCCATTGTTAATAGTCCTAGTTGACGTTTAATTTAATTTGAGTATTTTCGGAACCATAGTATGGTATATAAAAAATTAACAGTAAAACCAAATTAAATTCAAAATTATTTAACCAATAATTGCCGTCATTAATTTTACGTCATGGCTTTTATACTGCCAACATCTTATTTTCCTTCATTCTGGCTTTTGAGAGGTTTAACTTCTTCTTCCTGCCTTTCGTTTTAAACTTATCATAAATCAGGTTTTTTTCTCCACATTCTACGTCATCCATCAGAAAAATGTAATTTAATTCCCGTGCATGCGTTCTGGCTCGCGATAAAGTCGCTTTCGTTCGGTCTTTTTCGTAAAAGTACTTGATGCAGAAAGTTCTACGTTTTCGTATGAAAATTATCGTAGATTATACATTCCAGAAATCAACTACGTCATATATCGGGAAAAAATTAACATATATTTTTAATTTTTTTGAAGTTTATTAAGAACTCTTCAACCAAAAGCTATAAAATTTGGGATAATTATGGTGACAGCGTGACTTTGATGAAATTCTTGGACGTGTATATGAGAGTGACTGGCTACACAGCCTCCTCATCATTTAGCATATAATGTTATTTTATGATAAAGTTTGGGTGACCTTGCATCTTTCAAGGACAAAAATTTAGCGTCTAGCATCCTCCACCAAAGTCATGAGAGAGAGAAAGAGAGATCAGAAACCTGATTTTTCAACTCACCATTTAAAATTAACGGGACCTCTATATAAGGTCGATATATTTTTTTAAATATTTTAACTTGTATCTTTATAATTCAAGGCGTATTTTTTGAATAATTTTCCACGCTGAGATGACATTGCAAATTGCATAATTGGTTTAAAGGTGTGGTGCGTGATTAATTAGTTTGTTTTTAAAAGTTATTTTTCTTTGTTTTTGGAATATTTTTGATTCCCTACCCTCTCTGGGTGGCTAAATTCCTTTTGTATAGCTGTCCTTGCTCGGACACTCCTATTTAATGTAATAACTTTAGTTTTACAATTTAGGCTTCGAAATAAATTCGCCATAAGATAAGTTGATCAAAATATGAATAATATTATCCGATAGAAATTAATTTGCTTGACCCTAAAGTCACCATGTAGAAAAGGGGATAGCAGCCAATCAGAATTTTACTTTAGGTCTCCAACGGAGGCTCCAAAAAAGATACTTTTGCTCTTTTTTTTTTTGGGAAAAGTGGCGCCACCTTTTGGTGCTTGCCGCTTGTATATATAATATTGGATTAAAAAGACGAGATATGATCTTAGAAGTCTAAAAATTAAGATATCCAATATTACACACGATTTCCTTTAAAATTTCTGAACACTTATAACAAACCTTTTATTATGAAGGCAAACCTTTTCACAAAATTTAAAAGTACAATAATTAAAAGTAACTATGACAATTTCCGACGAGAAATCATTTTTACGTTACGTCGTCTGCTAATACTCCATAGTCTCTCCAAGGAAAGCGCGAAATCTAACCCCATGTAATTGCATCTATGAGGCTCTACAGCCCGCGTCATAGTCCGCCAAGTAATATGCTGTCGGTAAATTAAAAACAACATTCTCGACATTGATTATTATGGGAAATTAATTTCTAACACGCACTTATGTTTAACTATAGTACTTATGGTAAAACTCCTGGATATAAAAAAACCTTATCCAAATATTGCTAAGCGTTTAATCAGCGCCAACTTTCAAAGGTTTTTGTTTTCAAAAAATAAAACCTTCAACGTGTTGGATTATAAATCTTTGTCTGTATCACTAAGTTTCTTTCTTCGTTGTTAATAGGGTTCTTTTTCAGATGAGCGAACAGATTTATTAACACGAAGTAGATTTATTTCACACTCTTCTTCTTAGCGATACAACAAACAACAATGCTTTTCTTGTTATTTCGTGATAAATTATTACCACAGCAAAACGACAAAATAAGTCTCCATCTTGCCCAGTGTTCATTTAGCGAAAAGAAAAAACATTCATAGTATCTGATATCAACAAAAATATATATAAAACCAAACCAACTGAATAATAAAATTCAACCCAATCATCCCCATCACAACTTTATAACCAAAATTGTAAGACCCTTCTCACATCAAGGATGACTTAATAATAATAATAATTTTAATATTAACGCGTAATCTGTTTATTAATCAAGCTTAAAATTTCATCTCCGGATAATTCGTTTCTATAATCTGTGGTTTTATATTAACAAACAATTTATCCGAGATTAAATATTTGGATAAAAGCCGAGTTATCAATGTATATGCTTAATTATTCATTATCCGATACCGAGCTCTATAAATTAATTTAATAATATCATTTACCATTTATTTACCATCGTATGACATGCGCGATATTCGAAAAAAGTGGTATTTTTTGTAACTTAAATTATAACAGAAAAAAATATAAAAAACGTCGTATTAGAAACGGAAATGGTATTCTATAGAGTGCATGGGTAACGGACCTTTTATAGTCTTGAAGAATAAGACACTGAATTATTTTAGGGGACCCTCGCGTAACACGGATCGTTAAGCTCAGATTGCATCTTTCAGTTTGTTCATATCTTTTTATTTTCCTTTTTTTTGTTTTTGAATACCGCGGTATATATTATATCATATTTGACTCGGAAAAAAATTCCAGCATCAAAAATCTACGCAATATGATCAAAATAAAGCGGAAAATTTGCGAAATATAGTTTTAAGTATGGATCATTAGGTTCAGTTTGCGTAAGTTTTTTGAAGTGTACTATATATAAAATCCGATGAAATTTTGTATGCCAGATTTGATACGTAGTATTTATTCTCCGTCCAATTTATTAACGGATCTTTAAACTTTGATGTAGTATAGTTTTATAAATGCGGGAGATATTGGAATATGGTTTAGGGTTATGTATAATGCATCTATATATATCGCGTATTTTTCGGCTCATCGATAATTTTAAAGGGATAACAAATTGAATTTGTTTTAAATTTAAATATACGTTACCTTAATTTATCCATCATTAAAAAAGTTCGCAAACAATTATAATCTAGAAATAAATTTAAAATTTTCCCGGAAATTGGGCTTAGCTGGATTCATGAAGATCCTGAATTTCTTAGCATTGAAGAGTCAGCGAACAATCGAATGTTATTTTAAGTCTCACGGAGATATCGCCTTAAGGCTGTACCACAAAAAAAAGTTATGATTTTCTACCACCAGATGTCCTTAGCTTCGATTTTATTCTAAACAAGATGTCGCGTATTGAGATTTTCTAAAAAATGTGATAAATTCAACCTGAAATTTCAAAGCATAAATGGTTCTCTTCAAGAGAGTTCAATGCCCATTTCTACAATAGATAAACTGTTTACTAGCCCATTCGAAAGTGCTGAAAACTCCGACTGAATCGTGATGGGTTTCTTAATTTTTTATTGACTCTACCAGGATTTTTCTATTATATCGGCTAAAAGTTTGTTTCGTTTGACTTCACCGCCCCTCTCCCTCGCGAAATGGTTAAAATAGCAAAGACAGGAATTCCCTTCAAGTGATAAATTGGTCATAAAATGAGTAGGAAACCAGAATATCCGTGAAAGGAGAAAGTATTCAAGAAAAGTCAACTGTGGGTATTTAAAGGGAGAATGAAATCTGACAACAAATATTTTTTATCGATCTCTTATCCTTTAAATAGGTCTAAAACACTAGTAAAAATATTTACAGGCTCATTTTTAATTAGAAATATTTTTTTAAACTTTTTTAGGCTTAGCGGGGATCCTTGAATATTTAATTTTTTTTTGCCGATCAGTCAGCGAACGTGCGAGTTGAAACGCGCCCTACTGGAGTGTTTCCATACTCTGATTCGCTTTCGCTGATTGATCGACGCACCCACTTTAAAAAAAAAAAATAATAATAATTCTCGCGAATCCATAGTTTCCGAGTAAGTTAAAAATTGATTTCTAATTAAATATTTTTAGACCTATTTAAAAATTAACGAAATAAAAAAGCCTTGTCAGACTTCATTCTCCCTTTAACAAAGCCAAGAAACCCCTTCCCTCTATCTCTTGTATTATATGTTGAGACAGTATTACGACGAACGGGACGGGGACTAAAATGGGCAGATGGTCCTTATAAAAATAATTCCTCTGACTATCAACGCGTTGATTCTAATTTGCGAACAGCGCTTATTGTAAGGGATAGAAGATTTTATTTATTTATTTATTTATTTATTTTTTTGGATTTTGTATTCTTGCGCAAGAATATACTTTGCTTTGGGGCTCTTTACTTCGATAGAAAGTAATGACGCGTAATGTTTTACCTTGACTACAAAATAATTATCTTTGAAAATTAAAAGCCCAACTTTTAGAATTAATTTGAAATATGCCTATGATTTCGTGTGATAGGACAATACGATTTGAGTTGACCCTTTTTTCAAAAAGTGGGTGGCCCTTAAAAGGGCCCTTTTTTTTTTTTTTAATCAGTTTAGTCTTCTTGATCAGGAACAAAAATTAAAGAAGAGAAATGTCAATTTTTTCCTAGGACTGTTTCGTGATTCTGGAATAATAATTTATTTCTTCTTTGCTTTCGCGACGGCGGCTGCATCTTGGGCATTTTTTATGTAGAGAGGATCTCTGCATTTCATACTTTTGGGTACTTGGGGGTCAATTATTTCAGGGAGGATGCAATCCATGTAAAATTTGGTCAGTTTTGGTAGCATGGTATTCGCCCACAATCCATCGTCCCTCTCTATTTTTTGCACGAATAACGGTTCGTCATTATCAACAAACACGACGAAGTAACACAGTGATTTTCCGGTAACATTCAGTTGCCCCTGAACTTGAAAATAATAATCATGAGTGGTTTTCAGGTACAACTGATTGTTGTCAGAAATTCTCAAGCAGAAGGATTTGTGTTTCTTCGCCATGTCTAACAATTTTTGACCTTTGATTTCATTTCTGGCTGACGGGACGGTCTTTATTTCTACGATGGCGTCTTCACCAACAACTACACTATCGGGACTAGCCCCCAAGAAGTAGTTCCGCGAGTCAATATACAAACCGCTCTTTCTTACTTCTTTGTTATGTTTAGAGGCGAAAGAATGCAACGCTACTGATTCATTAGTTTTCCCGTATTCAGTACTAGCGGTGGAAAATGGAACCTTGTATAAGAGCTCCTTCACTAACGAATGGCAAGAAGTCGTGGCCATCCTTTTAATTACCTTTGAAAAGTTGGAAGCGGTAAGTCTATGAGCTCGGTTACTGTCGTATACAGGGTTCCCGTGTTGACCTCGAGAATTAACTTCTATGTTTATACACTCCGCTTCCGTAACTTCAAGATTTTTCAAATGTTTCAGGCAAGCGGATTCCATCGCGTCTTGGGTCAAGGGAGGTTGGTGGGCCAAAGTGCCATAGTCATTGTTGACGGGAGGAAGCGCCGAGTTTTTTTGGGTTTTTGTTTTTCTTTCTCGGTTCGAAAGCATTCTCTTGGCTGCCAATTCTTTTCTCCTTAGGCTTTTTCTCATATGACGCTTAAAAAAATTGCCTGGACTTTTCCCAACGTATGTTTTATACAGAGAAGCTTGCCAGCTTTGATCACCCTTCTGATAGCAAAGCGCGGAAACTAAGCAACGTCGATCCCAACCACCGTTTTGAGAATAATTGATTCTTTTGCCACCAATGTACTTGGCAACTAGGCTCATGAACATTTCTGCTCTGTTGCTGGTTTCATTCGAATGCAAACGATCCGCTTTGCGTATTACTCGGTCCAAAACTGCCATAACTTGAGGATAGAGGCCCGATTCCTTCATACGCTGCACCAAATATTTGCCTTTTCTCTTCTCTTCTTCCGAGATGATCTTTTTCTTGCAGAAGTAAGGTCGGCAAACGTCGTGAACTCCGAATACATGGAAAGGTCCGTTATTTAAATCTTTTCGTAGTTCATCCACCGTACCGCCATTATTGGCAATGTATCGAATAGCGCCTCTGGCAGCTGCGGTTAGTTTTGGAATTAGGGGCCTCAAGGCTTTTCTAGCGTCACACGGAATTTTAACGTCTGTGGCTAACTTGTGTAAAGCGCTGGTATAATTTTTCACGCAGTGGTTCGCGCACTCTAATTTTGTTACCGAAAATCCATACGATACCTTCTCCAAAATTTTGCTGTACGTGCTGGAGTCCCCGTCCGCGATAAAACGATTGTATCTTAGCCCGTGCATAACTTCGCTGTTTCGAAAGCCTTCAACGATAATGTCGGCTTCCATCGCCGAAGAAGAGCCGCTCCAATTTCTATAACATTTGTGTTCGTCGGGTTTTTTAGAATTGTTCTTGCTATTCAAGACACATTTATAACAATATTTGTTTCTAATTCCTAAAAACAATAGTTTTTTGGTAAGGTGCCCGATAATTCCAGCCACTCCCGAAGGCGCGTTATAATTATGTCCGTATGACCTTTTACTCCATGCACCATCTACAATTACAGTTATGGATGCAATGCCATCAGAGTCCACATCTCCCTTTTCGATGGCGAGCCGCCTTTCTTCTTCCCCAGCTTCCAACATTTCTTTCTGGAGTTTTTCCCGCCACACCTACCGAAATCATTTGGGCGGAGATAGGTAAAATTTACCAAGCTGTTCTTTGTTTTTATTTTACGCACTTACCCGTTCGAGTGATTCTTCGATGTCATTGAAACGCTTCCAGTTCATCGGCGGAATATTCATACTACCCAGAAGACTCGAGAGTTGGGTATGACCGCTCCCAGAAGCGACAGTAGCCCATACGGCGGTACCGTTTATTCCTGGTTCCGAATTTTCCGAAGAACGTTTTACTTCCCTCTTGCATTCAGTACATCTAAATACGAAGACACTTTTCAGGCCTTTCCGGATCTCGTTTTGCAATTCTAGATTGCCGAAAGTACAAATCTCCCTATGCTCTTTTTGTAGTTTTAGGCACCAGGATAAAACGTGTTCAATTTCGACTATCCTGTAGCCATCTAATTTTTCTCTTTCGGGACTGGGATTCGACCTTTCATTCTCGCAAAATATAGAACTATGTAAACAAAAAGGGTTGAGTGATATTTACCGCGAATGGACCAAAATATATTTATTTCTCACCGATATTCCATTTGTCCTAAGTCGAAACGCGATCTTTTGGGAGTAATATCGTTCCCGCGGGGCAGACACCGTTTTGGAGTTCTTGGAGTAGAATCCAATGGTTTCTCCAATATTTTAATTCTTTCAGTTATTTGAACCACTTCCGGGGTTTGAACTGCTTCCGGGGTTTGAACCGCTTGCGAGGTTTGAACCGCTTTCGGTGTTTGAACCACTTCCGAAACTGGCATAACTTCACGACTTTCAACCATTGGTAAAATATTTCTAAGTTTTGCGGCTTTAGCACGTTTATTTCGCTTTTTGGGATGCGCTCTTCTCTTTTTGTCACCCATTGGGAACTCTTCTAAATAATACTAGCCGAAATGTTGAGGTCTCACAACGAGAGGAATAACGAAAATAAAGATTCAAAACTTTGTTGAAACTCTAGGAAAACATCAGGAGCAAAAATAACATCTCCCCAACCATAAGAGAAAGTCACAAAATATGTTTGCTATTTTCTTTATTGGGTTCAATATTATGTGTCACTTCGCCGTATCATTGCCAGTTATAACATTTCAGGACCGCACAAAGAAAATGAATTCTTTACTTAGTCAAAAGTATTGTTGTAGTTTTGGAAGCACTTAGACCCCCAACCCCCCCCCCCCCATCAGCGAAATGTCCCGGAGAAGGGTACCCTTCTTTTTTACGACCTAATAGCTTTTTCTGAAATCGGACGTCCCGCGCCGCGAGCCGACGTACTTGCTGGATAATTGCACCCACGGGACCTTTGATGATAGAGGGTAATAGGGAGTAAAGAAATCGCCGCTATTAGTAGGCCAGAATTCGGTGGCCTCCGAGCGGATTTTGCCGGAACTACGAAATTTTGGGTACAAGGTTAATTTCAATGGCGAAATATAGCACTGTATTTAAACGCAACTCGTACGCGTATCTGTAAATGGAAAATAACGGGAACGGTTTTAAAAATAAGCTGAATGTGTATTTCAGGGGATGAAGGTTTTTTGAAATTGTCAAATGAAAAGAAGTGTGTAATTTCGATGTATGAAAATCATGTAGAAATTTTCGAAAAACTAAATTTGACTTTGAACTTACTTAACTCCCGAATTAACAATTGGATCTTCCTGAAAATATCTCATCCCTTTGATACAACACTTGTGATTGAAAAGAGCTTAGAATAAAATTTTTTGGGCCTATACATTTGGTGCGAGTTACATTATAATGAACAAGCGCGTATGCAAAAGGACATTAACTTAAACTAAAATTACTCAAAAACTAATTTTTTCAAGACCTTAAAAAATTACCAGATCAAAGATAAGATTTCAATAATTAAGCTTGAAAAGTTTCATAGCTTTGTTGAAGTTTTAAAGATATTAAAAACGTAAATGAAATTCATCGAAAACCGCTTTTTTACTGCGGAAGGGCCTTAACGCTCATTGGTTGATGACCCATCAAGCGCGAAGAAATTCAGGATTTCCATGAATAGTCCTGGTCGATTTGCCGGAAATGGGCCCTTGTCTCATAGCCGCGCCGCCATCTTTTTGTAGTAACAGGTTGCCAGACTATTCCTAATTTTATTTCCCACAAACCAAATTCAAGTTGTTAGTCCAACGCTTCCTATATGATAAAGTATAGGAGGCGTTGGTTAGTCTGTAGCTATTTTCACACTACAAAAAGATGGCGGACGATCACGTGACAAAAAGTTTTCCACGCCAAAATTTTCGCGAGGTTCTCTAGACTTCCGGTTTTGGAAATCGACCAGGACTATTCAGCTAAGCCTATTTTCAGGATAGTTTTAAACTTATTTCTAGTTTAATATTTGATTGAGTGAGCGTCATCCGCCCAGATCCAGTCCTCCAGGAGGAGGCGGGTCTTATTTTCCTAAGGCGAAACCGGGTCGTACCAAATATTTTTGCCACTCCCGTCAGCAATGTCAGTTCAAGATAGCCAATAATTCTTGATAGGATTTGAGGGGTGTAGCTTTTCCTTCACCTATGAGTCGAAATAAAGTAATTAAAGGTCAATAAAAAAGGGTTCATTCTATAGTTATTTATGAATTTCAGATTTAATTAAATAATTACATTTTAATATCCCTTTACAATTTCGATATTTAATATAATTTAAACTGTCGTGTTTGCCGTCAAGTTAAATGAAAAATCGGTAAACTAACTTGGCATAAGGGATACGGTTGGAATCTTGTCTCATCGTATAGCTGCGGGCGTTGTCCCAAACTCTAAAACGAACGCGTAGCGAAGCGGATATTAGTTTAAATCGTAATTAATATCCGAAACCGTATTAAATTTCGATAACGCTTGATGCGCGGGAGAAATATACCTAGATTTCCTTTTTTCTTTTAATTTGACAAAACCGTTTTCGCCAATTTTCTGTGACGATTCAATAACAATCGAATTAGCTATTGGCCCTGTAGATACGCGTCGAGTTAGACCATCCCGAAATATTAGCTGGACCTGTTAAAGAGATTGTTAACACCCTTCATTTTAACTTTAAATTAATTAATTGAAACCGAAAGCTTAAGCTTTACGGTACGGAAGTACATTATTTCCGCCGTACGCGACAGTTTGGTCTCGCCGATTCGGTCTCGCCGATTTGATCTCGCCGATTCGGTCTCGGGACATTTTGGTCTCGGGACATTTTGGTCTCGGGACATTTTGGTCTCGAGACATTTTGGTCTCGAGACATTTTGGTCTCGAGACATTTTGGTCTCGAGACATTTTGGTCTCGAGACATTTTGGTCTCGAGACATTTTGGTCTCGAGACATTTTGGTCTCGAGACATTTTGGTCTCGAGACATTTTGGTCTCGAGACATTTTGGTCTCGAGACATTTTGGTCTCGAGACAATTCGGTCTCGCGACAGTTTGGCCTCGCCGATTTGGTCTCGGGACATTTTGGGCTTGGGACCATTTGGTCTAGCGACTTTTTGGTCTCTGGACATTTTGGTCTCGGACAATTCGGTCTCGAGACAGTTTGGGCTCGAGACAGTTTGGTCTCGGGTCAGTTTGTTGTTTAATTCGTTTTTTAACTTACACCCGCTTCTGTATAACCTAACCTAACCTAACCTAACCTAACCTAACCTAGGCTTTGTTCTAGCCCAAACTGTCTCTAGCCCAAACTGTCTCTAGCCCAAACTGTCTCTAGCCCAAACTGTCTCTGCCCAAACTGTCTCTAGCCCAAACTGTCTCTAGCCCAAACTGTCTCTAGCCCAAACTGTCTCTAGCCCAAACTGTCTCTAGCCCAAACTGTCTCTAGCCCAAACTGTCTCTAGCCCAAACTGTCTCTAGCCCAAACTGTCTCTAGCCCAAACTGTCTCTAGCCCAAACTGTCTCTAGCCCAAACTGTCTCGAGACCAAACTGTCTCGAGACCAAACTGTCTCGAGACCAAACTGTTTCGAAACCAAACTGTCTCGAGACCAAACCGCTCCAAGACCAAATCGGCAAGACCAAACTGCCCAAAGACCGAAGGGTCTCGAGACCAAATAGGCAAGACCAAACTGTCTCGAGACCAAAGCGGTTAGACCAAATCGGCTAGACCAAATCGGCGAGACCAAATTGACCTGTCCCGCTATTTCCGGGTTTTAATTGAAAATTTTAAGGGAATTAGAAATCAATTTTTTTTGCCGTTAGAGGACTCTTTTGGAAGCCAGGTTTTGTTATCCAGCTTTTTATATTAAGATATCTAGCGAGTAAATAATTTTAAATTTTTAATCAGACAAATAAGGTTTATGAATAAACAATTTAAAACATTTTTTTCCTAGGCTTAACGAAGTTTAAAATTGAGAAATCTTGCGTGATATGATGGGTATTATATGAAGGTTATTAAAGAATTTTAGGGGAATTGGAAGTGAAATATCCTTTATCAGCTTAAATTCGTCAACCTTTCATAAATAGAGTATCTATATTTCAATCATATTTTATATATCTATAGGGATTAGTCAAATTCTGGCTAAAATCCAAATAAATTCGTTTTCATTTTCCCTTCAATTTTCTCAAAGAATTCTTATCGAGAATTAAAATTTGTTACCTAATTTGCGTAACTATCCATTTGAAGGAAAGGGGACGGATTAGATAGGCGATCTGGCGTAGTGTGGTACGCGGCTATTTAGACTATATATATATTTAATTAAACGGGGGAAAGGGGGTATGGAGCGGGAGTTATTGAATTTGAACACGGACCTAGCTCCAAATTTCGTGTGGGCCGAACGGAAGTGTTATGTTAGGATCTTCTCTCTCAACCCTTTCACTCTCTCTCGCTCTCTTACTGTCCCTTTCCTAATAAGCTCGTAATTGTAGAAGAGTTGAGCGAGCGACAAGGAAACGGCTTCCCTAACATTGTTGGCCAATTTCTCGCCTAGTTCGTTTCCTGATCGTTGGATTATTTCAAATTCCATTCGCGTCCATCTATTCGAAGCCAAGTTCGCACTAAGCTCGCTAGACATATTAAAATTATGTATAAAACACATTAACATTACGAACCACTTTTCGAATTTTATTACCAAACATAACTTACCATTGATTACCACCTATAGCTTTTAATTATAACTCCGAAACTTTGATAATAATTCTGAAGGTTGCGCGTGACGTTTGCGGTACTTATTTTAAATTTTTCTACGAAGAGGCCATTTTGTATTCTTAAGATTGAACATCGCGTTTAAATTGATCCGTTATTATTTCAGAATTGATATTTAAGTTGGACAAGATGGTAATGTGAAGCGAGTTTTGTGTCAAGATACTTGCCCAGATTAACTACCCCTTTGCTCTCGCTTTCCAACTAGGTGTTCAAAGTTGACGAACTCTTTGCACACCCCCAAGACGTACTCAAAGTATCGTCAAAGATGAGTCTGAACTTAAGCTGCGTTCATACTAGGCCTTAAAATCTATTTAAACCTTTTCATAACTTTTCACTAGAGTCGTGTGAACGGGAAATCGTCTTTTCTCGAATCGATTTGATTCGATTTCTCGAATCTGCTTCGGGAACCAGTTTTATACCGATTCGGTTTCAACAACTGATAGAGAAAGAAAGCTACGATAAATCGATTTATAAAGATAATGCATGAACTCACGACGGTTAAAACCGATTCCTTTCGATTAGAATATCGATTTGATTTTACCGTTTCATACTGAATAAGAAATGCTAGTTTGACAGTATAGCTTTAGTGAACTCGGGTACATGGCAGCGAAGTCGCGTGTGTCTACCCATGGCTTACCATAGTTGCGCTATTTTGATATACGAATACGAATGTAATGTGAACCGGCCTAAATTATGTCGATCAGTTTCAATTCGTAAATTTAATGTACTATGAACGATACGCGCTTCTGATTCGTCCCCGATATTAACTGGATTCCTCTCCCGTCTCTCTTTCTCTCTAAAAGGAAATTACTTCCTACGTGCGACAATTATTAGATACGTTTCGCCAGAATTTATCGATTCTCAATAATTATTCATAATAATTTTTTTTCTGAAAGATTTTATAATTTGTAATGTGTGATTATATTTACTATGTTACTAATTGTTATCTACTTCCCTCTTCCTTTTGTTAGATTTGATATTGATACAAACTATTCAAAACTCATTACCGGTCGGGGGTTGGATTCATAACTTATCTTTATTTTAGTTAATATTACGTACCTAGATTTTTGATTTTCCAAATATCATTTTTTTTAAATTAATCACGAATATTAAATAAATCTGATTAATATAAACTTACTAGGCTAATTATAACGGGAATACTGGTAATAAATAAATACCGCATCAAAATAACTTATCCAAATAATTTCTAAGTGAGTAATAGATTATCCAAATAATTTCTAAGTGAGTAATAGATTATCCAAATAATTTCTAAGTGAGTAATAGATTATCCAAATAATTTCTAAGTGAGTAATAGATTATCCAAATAATTTCTAAGTGAGTAATAGATTATCCAAATAATTTCTAAGTGAGTAATAGATTATCCAAATAATTTCTAAGTGAGTAATAGATTATCCAAATAATTTCTAAGTGAGTAATAGATTATCCAAATAATTTCTAAGTGAGTAATAGATTATCCAAATAATTTCTAAGTGAGTAATAGATTATCCAAATAATTTCTAAGTGAGTAATAGATTATCCAAATAATTTCTAAGTGAGTAATAGATTATCCAAATAATTTCTAAGTGAGTAATAGATTATCCAAATAATTTCTAAGTGAGTAATAGATTATCCAAATAATTTCTAAGTGAGTAATAGATTATCCAAATAATTTCTAAGTGAGTAATAGATTATCCAAATAATTTCTAAGTGAGTAATAGATTATCCAAATAATTTCTAAGTGAGTAATAGATTATCCAAATAATTTCTAAGTGAGTAATAGATTATCCAAATAATTTCTAAGTGAGTAATAGATTATCCAAATAATTTCTAAGTGAGTAATAGATTATCCAAATAATTTCTAAGTGAGTAATAGATTATCCAAATAATTTCTAAGTGAGTAATAGATTATCCAAATAATTTCTAAGTGAGTAATAGATTATCCAAATAATTTCTAAGTGAGTAATAGATTATCCAAATAATTTCTAAGTGAGTAATAGATTATCCAAATAATTTCTAAGTGAGTAATAGATTATCCAAATAATTTCTAAGTGAGTAATAGATTATCCAAATAATTTCTAAGTGAGTAATAGATTATCCAAATAATTTCTAAGTGAGTAATAGATTATCCAAATAATTTCTAAGTGAGTAATAGATTATCCAAATAATTTCTAAGTGAGTAATAGATTATCCAAATAATTTCTAAGTGAGTAATAGATTATCCAAATAATTTCTAAGCGAGTAATAGATTATCCAAATAATTTCTAAGCGAGTAATAGATTATCCAAATAATTTCCAAGCGAGTAATAAATATATAAGTTTATTTTTTAAATTAGTACCGGAAAAATTAAATAATTTTAAAATAATAAAATGCAATTTAAAAAAATACCTACATTTGCATATATTATGAGGCGTATTATCATAATATATAAACTATTAAAATGTTTCAATACAAACTGAACAAGAGGTGAAGATTATAAGCCTGGGCGAGTGCTATACTATTAAAACCGCGCCCCTCAATTTTCACGCAAAATAGTTTATTATAATTAATAGGAAATGAACGTAACCTTCGTAACCGGAACTAAAGTCTATCCAGGACTCAAAACGCGGTAGAGCCATTGGTACAAGGAGGTGTACTTCTTCACTCTTACTTACCTAAATTTTGGGTTTTCTTTCTCTATAACATCACTGCATTCAGTCTATTCCTTAACAGAAATCCGCGAGATTTCTCTCTCTCCATCATAGGGCTCATTGTCTATTTTTTTATTATTATAATATTAATAAGATTTAGCTTCGATAGTCCTTTTTAAAGAGAGGGTCAAAGGGATAATCTAGTGATTATTTTTTAATCACATTGATCTCTATCTTGTCGAAGTTCTAAAAGCCGCAGACCAGTTATCGAACTTATTAATTCAAACTCAGTTAAGCCTAAATCTATAAGTGCGGTATCTGCTAGGACACTTTTCTCAAATCTAATAGATAAAGATGAATAACGAAACATGGTGTTCATAAGCGTCCTCTAATGGCCCAAACAGTTGCGAAAGTAGTAACTAAACCTCGTGCATGACTGCTATTAATAGAGAATAGGCGGACGAGGTTTTATTTCTTCCTACTTTCGACACTTTTTGCCGTTAGTGAACGCTTATGAACACCATATTTTGTTATTAATTTTTATCTATTAAGATAGGTGTCCATTGTTAGTAGTATTAGGGTTTTCATATACTCTTAGTACTATATATTTAGTGCTTTTTGAGGATCTTCCCTAGAAAGTTACCTTTTTAAACTTAATTAGGGTTACAAGAAATATCAGATATTAATTTGTGTTAAAGATATAATCTATTTAAAATAGGATAAATCTAGAAAGTTAACATTTTAATAACTGTTGCATTTTGTTAAAAAAAGTTCTGTCTCGTGAGTTTCCGAGCGAGCTTTCTTGTAGAAGCTTGTGATGTTTTTTTTTTTGTGATGGTTCGTTATTTAACAAAAAACTACCTTTTCCCCAGATACATTTTCGAGCTGTCTAGAATATAGTATTCCTTTTCATTCTCCCTTTACTTTAATGGGTTTACATTATCACGGTAATAAAAATACGTGTCTTAGATGTTTATCTTTTAATATTGCTCTCTTATAGCCAGAACTCTATACTCTAAGGAAGAATAATGTTTAATTTCCCAAGTGCCTGATTTTATATAAAAAAATTATTTATCTTCAATTGAGAAGATAGTAGACCGACCGGTATATATTAAAAGATCTTTCATACCGGAACTGAATCATGCCGACACCCTCTAGGGGTTTTTATTTGTTAATACATTAAGTCTCTTTAAATTCTAAATACCGGTAAATAATCGTGGTTTGTCAGTTTGTTTTATTAAGTATATATTGGAATGTTAAGGAATTTATTTTAAAATGATGATTTCGTAATATTTGTAGAAGATCAATGGATTATATTTTTGTATTTAATATTATGAAAAAGCTATATTCAAAATTTTACACGTTTTATAAATATATTTGACACGTTTTTAAGAAACTTCATGTCGGTGTTGATGTTGACAAATTTTACTAGTTTTGCCCAGTTCCCCACTTTCCAAGAAATCAATGGTTTTATTTTGGTACTGGTAAAAATCCGTGAGTTTTCTATAATTTTTCTAGGCTTTCCAGACATTTCTGGAACTTTTTGGCCCTCTCCAGAATTTTCTAGACCCTCCAGACGTTTCTAGAACATTCTAGATCTTTCCAGAGTTAATGTTTTAGAATTTTCGACACTTCGAGAATTTTCCGGATTTTTCTAGATTTTCTAGACATTTCTAGAATTTTCTAAACCTCTCCAGGCTTTTCTAGAACCTTCTAGATCATTCAGGGATAGGTTACGGACGAACTCACGTACGGGCATTGTAAATTAAACTTTTGGCCTACACTACCCTACCATAATGAAGTGTCTCGCCCGGCCATCGCGATTTCAAGTCCGATTTACTTTAGAAAGAATATACTAGGCCTGGCCACCTTCCTGTACAAATTTCGGAATACTTAGGGTGAAACCATGAACTGAGAAAATCGCTTTCACTTCATTGTCACCCGCAGTATGTCGTCTTATAAACTTGAAGGATGATTTACTTGTGCTAGCTGACTTGATGAAGTCGTCTCTCCGTTTCACGGTTTTCCCAGATTGATTGCGAGGGATACTAAGTTAGCCACACTGCAGAAATTAATGAAATCCATCGTATTTGAATACGATAATTTAATTTATAATTTGGTAGTAATTAACTTATTTTAAAACGTATTTGTGACACCTCATGATCATCATCATAGAGGTAAAAGTATGATTTATCTTTTCCTTCTATAGTTGCAAGGTTATTTCTTATATATATTCTGAAATGTTTGCTAAATATGTTTTTAATCAAGCGGGGCAAGAAATTGCTACGCTCGTAATAACGAAAGATGTGTTTTCCCCGCCGGGGCATATACGGGCACGTCGTGACTTTTAAAACATCATCTTTTAAAACGCGAGTAAATACTGTTTTTCATGCTCCGTTACCTTGATGTTAGTACGATATTTAAATTTCCTTTAAAACCCATTATTATACGTTGAATTGGAATGAAAACGATTCCTTTTCGTGAAAGAAACCCCAAGGATTTTTACTTCAGATCTTTTTTTTTGTCTAAAACTTCACTTTCTTTAACTCAAAGAGATACTGAAATAAGTGAAAGATAAATAGGGATTTTATTAGAACAACTTGTATTCCATTTTTTCTTCATTTAAACGATTTAAAAGGTAGAACGTATAGTACCGAGATGTAGACTTGATTCTCTTACAGAACTGTAAGTCGGCTATGTAGTTCCTCCAAGCTGTCGTCTCTATTCGAGAACTGTCTACCCCTCTGTAGTTCCTTCAAGCTGGCATCTCTGCTCGAGAACTGTTCGCTACCCCTATGAAGTTCCCCCAAATTGGCGTCTCTACTGAGAGCTTTCAGTCGACTACCTCAATATAGTTCCTCCAAGCTGTCATCTCTATTCGAGAACTGTCAGTTTACTACCCCTCTGTAGTTCCTTCAAGCTGGCGTCTCTGTTCGAGAACTGTTAGCTACCCCCCTGAAGTTCCACCATGAAGCTGGAGTCTCGACTGACAGCTTTCAGTCGACTACCTCTATGTAGTTCCTTCAAGCTGTCAGTTTACTACCCCATATGTATTTCCTTCAAGCTGGCGTATCTAATCGAGAGTTGTCAATCGGCAACACCCTCAGTTCATTCAATTGTAGTGATTTTCTAATTTTTGTAAAATATTAATTTTCTGGCGTCCATAAAGGTAAATTTTTTATCTGAAAAACTCCTCCAAGCTGACGTGCCTATTCAAGAACTGTCAGTGGGCTATACCCTCTGTGATTCCTCCTAGTTAACTTCCAAAAACTTAAAGAAATATTAACCGTAAAAAACATAATTATGTTATTTTTAAAACATGAGAAAGTTGACTAATTAGAGTCCTTGATTATTAAAAAAAAAATAAAATTTAAAAAATCTAGTGATAAAACAATAGGCTCGGTTTCCGAGATACAAAATGAAGATTAATTCGTTATATTTTCGCTTTTACTTCTTAGGTCGGCTACTTAAAAAAAACTATTTTTTCTGTTTTTAATATACATATATATCTGATTAATTATACCATACTTCCTTAAATTTTTTATTATACAAATGTCCCTCATAAATTTTCATCCCAAGGTTTTTAATTTTTAAAATATAAGAAAAAAGTTTAAGTTAAATTTTTTCCATTTTAAATTGACCGTATATTACTAAGTTATACGTAAATGACCATTGCATGCCGATGTGGGAAAAAATACGTAAGGTCGAACCTTCCCCCTAGACAACTTTGAATATGGTCTCCCAGTATTAAGGGGAAAAAAATCTTTAAGGTCTTTATAAAACGAGTCCAACTGGTTTACTAGACGTGAGTATATAGTGAATAGTTTAGAATCTTATTTTAGCCTTGGTAGCGATAGACACCGCTAGATCCGTACCGGTAAAGGGAAGATGGTAGTGATGCAATTAATCATATTGAAACGGAAAATTGATTTAAATGGTTAGGTTAATTCTTTTATATTTATAAAGGTAGAAATTACTGTCGATAAATTAATATATGAATAAAATACACTGAAATTACTTTCGATCAATTGATATTTGATAAAACTAGGCTGTCATTTTCATTGAAAAATTGATATTCGATGAAATAGAAATTATCGAAAAATTGATATTCGATGAACTAGAAATTATCGAGAAATTGATTTTCAATGAAATAGAAATTATCGAGAAATTGATTTTCAATGAAATAGAAATTATCGAGAAATTGATTTTCAATGAAATAGAAATTATCGAGAAATTGATATTCAATGAAATATAAATTATCGAATAATTCGTATTCGATGAAATAGAAAATATCGAGAAGTTATCGATAAAATAGACTGAAATTATCATCGAAAAGTTGATATTCGATAAAATAGACTGAAAATATCATCGAAAAGTTGATATTCGATAAAATAGACTGAAATTTGTATCGAGAAATTGTTATTCGACAAAATAGAAAGTATCGAGAAATTGTTATTCGACAAAATAGAAAATATCGAGAAACTGTTATTCGACAAAATAGAAAATATAGAGAAATTGATATTTGATAAAACTAGACAGACATCGAGGAATTGATATTCGATTACATAATGCCTGCAGCTGACGCCAGCGTTGAAAAAAAAAAATGCAATTAAACTTAATTTAAAATTTTTTTTTTTTTTTTAATAATCTATTGGTTTCAAGAATTGGTTTTGCTGATTAATTAACGTTTTTCTATCCCTTTAATATTCGATAAAAAAAATATATATTCTGTGGAAATAAAATATGATAAAACAGACCGAATTACAACTTGAGCTTTTTGTTACACTTTCCCTTTAAAATAACTGATAAAGCTCGAAAAACATAACTGTAACCAGTTCCCCTTGAAAAACAAATCCATCTTATACGAAGATTCGGAGTAATAAGCTAGAAAAATCGAGGAATCCACCCACGAATTATTTAAACCAAAGTGTCGCTCTATTATTATTACCTTTAAGAATTACATTTTCATTCTTTTCTTTAACAATATCGTTAAAAATGGAATACAAAGCCATTCTTATTCCCTCCCCTCTGTTTTCACCCTTTATCCAATTTTCCCTTGACTGGTTATTTAACTACTGGGATATGATATAAGAACATAGAGAACGTATAGCTCGGTACATACTATGAGCCAATTTAAGTTAACAGTGTGTACGATGCTAGTCAAAGTTAGAATCTTGAAAGGGATTAAAATATGTATATAAAAAATGTTTTTCAGTAGGAATTTACGTTTTTCCCAAGATTGTAATGTAATAAAATGAAGGATATGAAAATGAAAGTGGAATGAAAAACATTTTTTTTTGTACCAAATTAAGTCCCGAAATTTACTTAAAAACTACGGTAGTAATTTATGAATATACTTTTGCCCAGTGTTACATTAAATCAAACTATTGGCATCAGTGTTGCACCAGAGTGTTTTTTCACACCGGAATTTATTGGCCAGTGTTACACCACTCAATCCAACTCAAAAGTTGTTAAACAAAAATATAGTTTAAACAAAATGTCTTTCCTTCTTTAATTCATTTTCTACAATATTTTTGTTAAATAAATATTAAGAGGTATTATGGACTGACCCGCAGAGCTCCCAGGATCATAAATCACATTTAGATCCCGAGAATCGCGAACTTCTATGTAATTGGTTATAGTTTATTGTTTAAAAGAGTACCATTGTGTGGTTTAAAACGCTAAAATTGATGGTTGATAACGGAGATACAATCTTAAACTAATTCCAAATCTTTACATCAACTAATTCGGAGCAAATTAAACGAACTGGACAATTTTATTAATTTTAAATCATAATTTATTCTTCCTACACATTAGAATGTGTTTGGTTGTTATATAATTCGCCAGTAGCTTTTTCGAAAAATAAGTTTGTAAGAGTTGTTCCATAAAAAACACTATACATTGAAGTCAAAGGAATCGGCTAATCTTTGTATATGAGCGATACAGTAATATAAAATAAGACATATCTAATCTATGTTAAGAAGTCAAACTACTTTTTATCCCATGAACTTAATACTTGGTTTATCAATCCGCCGTAACTTTGGTTACGTCGCAAACTATCCTTGAAGATAGAATAGATTGGGATACCAATGAATACGTGGTGCTGGGATAAAAAGATGGTGTGTATTCTTTTCTTATCCCCCTCCTAGGGTTTGTTCTTTCAAGTTAAAGCCATATAGTGATAGGAGAATGGCGTTGTCCCTGGTGGTATAGTGTGTACCGTTAACTAACGGCTTCTGGAGTATCCTGGGTGAATGCGAGTAGCAGGGCCAAACCCGGAAGTGTGCGCGATGAGGAGAAATAACGAAGCGACGTATGGTATAAAGTGGTTGCCTGCTTTCTCGTCTGCATCTTATTCCTTCATCCTTCTCCCCCCTCCCCCACTCTCTCAACTAACTATACACCAGACGTGTAGAAGAGGAGGGATGAAATCTAAAAGTAAACCGACCACTTTGAATCCCCCATCATCCCTCATCCCCCGAACACTATATAGTCTTTCTTTTTAAGATACATTCACACTTGTTTTGTTTGCATACAGTTTGCGGAATGGTTTTTTAAAATTTTAATGGTTTTATACTAGGTTATAAGGGAAATATTTGAAAATTGGCATAGTGTTTGTAATATTATCTGCAGTATAGTATATTGTCGAAGTGGTTGGTTAAATATCGACAAAATAGTTTATTAAATATCGTCAATTTTTGATTATATATTAGCACAATTTTTGGTTATATATTAGCACAATTTTTGGTTAAATATTACTACAATTTTTGGTTGAATATTACCACAATATTTGGTTACATATCGACTCAGTTTTTGGTTACATATCGGTACAATTTTTGGTTATATATTAGCACAATCTTTGGTTAAATATTACCACAATTTTTGGTTACATATCGGTACAATTTTTGGTTACATATCGGTACAATTTTTGGTTACATATCGGTACAATTTTTGGTTACATACTGGCACAATTTTTGGTTACATATTGGCACAATTTTTGGTTACATATTGGCACAATTTTTGGTTACATATTGGCACAATTTTTGGTTACATATTGGCACAATTTTTGGTTACATATTGGCACAATTTTTGGTTACATATTGGCACAATTTTTGGTTACATATTGGCACAATTTTTGGTTACATATTGGCACAATTTTTGGTTACATATTGGCACAATTTTTGGTTACATATTGGCACAATTTTTGGTTACATATTGGCACAATTTTTGGTTACATATTGGCACAATTTTTGGTTACATATTGGCACAATTTTTGGTTACATATTGGCACAATTTTTGGTTACATATTGGCACAATTTTTGGTTACATATTGGCACAATTTTTGGTTACATATTGGCACAATTTTTGGTTACATATTGGCACAATTTTTGGTTACATATTGGCACAATTTTTGGTTACATATTGGCACAATTTTTGGTTACATATTGGCACAATTTTTGGTTACATATTGGCACAATTTTTGGTTACATATTGGCACAATTTTTGGTTACATATTGGCACAATTTTTGGTTACATATTGGCACAATTTTTGGTTACATATTGGCACAATTTTTGGTTACATATTGGCACAATTTTTGGTTACATATTGGCACAATTTTTGGTTACATATTGGCACAATTTTTGGTTACATATTGGCACAATTTTTGGTTACATATTGGCACAATATTTTGTTACATATTGGCACAATTTTTGGTTACATATTGGCACAATTTTTGGTTACATATTGGCACAATTTTTGGTTACATATTGGCACAATTTTTGGTTACATATTGGCACAATTTTTGGTTACATATTGGCACAATTTTTGGTTACATATTGGCACAATTTTTGGTTACATATTGGCACAATTTTTGGTTACATATTGGCACAATTTTTGGTTACATATTGGCACAATTTTTGGTTACATATTGGCACAATTTTTGGTTACATATTGGCACAATTTTTGGTTACATATTGGCACAATTTTTGGTTACATATTGGCACAATTTTTGGTTACATATTGGCACAATTTTTGGTTACATATTGGCACAATTTTTGGTTACATATTGGCACAATTTTTGGTTACATATTGGCACAATTTTTGGTTACATATTGGCACAATTTTTGGTTACATATTGGCACAATTTTTGGTTACATATTGGCACAATTTTTGGTTACATATTGGCACAATTTTTTGTTACATATTGGCACAATTTTTGGTTACATATTGGCACAATTTTTGGTTACATATTGGCACAATTTTTGGTTACATATTGGCACAATTTTTGGTTACATATTGGCACAATTTTTGGTTACATATTGGCACAATTTTTGGTTACATATTGGCACAATTTTTGGTTACATATTGGCACAATTTTTGGTTACATATTGGCACAATATTTTGTTACATATTGGCACAATTTTTGGTTACATATTGGCACAATTTTTGGTTACATATTGGCACAATTTTTGGTTACATATTGGCACAATTTTTGGTTACATATTGGCACAATTTTTGGTTACATATTGGCACAATTTTGGGTTACATATTGGCACAATTTTGGGTTACATATCGGCACAATTTTTGGTTACATATCGGCACAATTTTTGGTTACATATCGGCACAATTTTTGGTTACATATCGGCACAATATTTGGTTACATATCGGCACAATATTTGGTTACATATCGGCACAATATTTGGTTACATATCGGCACAATATTTGGTTACATATCGGCACAATATTTGGTTACATATCGGCACAATATTTGGTTACATATCGGCACAATATTTGGTTGCATATCGGCACAATTTTTGGTTGCATATCGGCACAATTTTTGGTTGCATATCGGCACAATTTTTGGTTGCATATCGGCACAATTTTTGGTTGCATATCGGCACAATTTTTGGTTGCATATCGGCACAATTTTTGGTTGCATATCGGCACAATTTTTGGTTGCATATCGGCACAATTTTTGGTTGCATATCGGCACAATTTTTGGTTGCATATCGGCACAAATTTTGGTTGCATATCGGCACAAATTTTGGTTACATATTGGCACAATTTTTGGTTACATATTGGCACAATTTTTGGTTACATATTGGCACAATTTTTGGTTACATATTGGCACAATTTTTGGTTACATATCGGCACAATTTTTGGTTACATATCGGCACAATTTTTGGTTGCATATCGGCACAATTTTTGGTTGCATATCGGCACAATTTTTGGTTGCATATCGGCACAATTTTTGGTTGCATATCGGCACAATTTTTGGTTGCATATCGGCACAATTTTTGGTTGCATATCGGCACAATTTTTGGTTGCATATCGGCACAAATTTTGGTTGCATATCGGCACAAATTTTGGTTGCATATCGGCACAAATTTTGGTTGCATATCGGCACAAATTTTGGTTGCATATCGGCACAATATTTGGTTGCATATCGGCACAATTTTTGGTTGCATATCGGCACAATTTTTGGTTGCATATCGGCACAATTTTTGGTTGCATATCGGCACAATTTTTGGTTACATATCGGTACAATTTTTGGTTACATATCGGTACAATTTTTGGTTACATATCGGTACAATTTTTGGTTACATATTGGTAAAAGTTTTGATTACATATTAGCACAATTATTGGTTACATATCGGCACAATTTTTGGTTACACATCGGCACAATTTTTGGTTAAATATCGTTACAATAGGTTTTCGACCACTCCCCGTTTTCTGAAAATTTAACTTTCTCTCGAAATAAAACAGTTGAATATATTCGAGTAAAATTTTTAAAGACGCTATTTTGACCATATTAGTTTATTTTGCTGCCTGTTTCACTTTTATAACATTGCTAGGTTCTCTTTTGACTCAAATGTGTCCAGTAAAAATATTTAATTTCATTCGTGTTCAAAATATGATAAATTTCCTAGTAGGAAAGGGGAGTAGTTTGATTTTATTCGGCGTGAATGTTTCTTTATCCTCATCTCATTGCTATCATCTTTCGTTCGCGTTATCCGGAATCCGCTTTTCTCGCTCATCCCCGGTTTTTTTTTTTTTTTTTGTTTTTTGTAATTTTTTTATTTTTCCTTTCGTTGTATCTTCGTCATAATCTTGATTTTGTTTTCTTACACTAGCGAACAACACCAGTTAAACGAGTTTTAGATGTTGTTAAGCTTTTCGTACAAACGCCGCGTAGTGTTTTTTTGAATACCATCGCTAAATACCAGCTCGTTTTAAATGATGACTAAAACACGTCGAAGCTAGAAACGAATTTTCTTAATTTAATCATTCGCAATTTTTTTTATTAATGATAGAGTTAATTGAGATTGGAACTATTAAAAAAAACGCCTTAATTGGGGGGTTTACCATTAGAGAATAAAAGTTAAATTTAAAGATATACCCAGCCCGGGAGTAATAAATTATTTTATTATTGTTTAAAAAGTAAAATTTTAATTGGATTTTTGATTCATTTTGAAAAAGCAATTAAAAACTTTCGTTTTTTATATGAATAGTGTTTAGTTGCAAACTAAAAAATTTGCTACCACCCCTTCTACGCTTCAGTGATTTGAACTCTTCCTGAATATTTTGAGTCGGGACGGGAGGGACGAAATAATTTTTTGTCTTGCTTCTCTTCAACGGAATTTCTAAGGCGAGTTTTAAATTAATATTTACGCCGACTTCAGCCGCTAGGGTTTCTCAAATCAATCGGCTGTTTTTCGTCAGACCTAGGACTATTAACAATGGACACGTGAATAAAGATGAAAAGCAAAAGCTTGCGTTCCAAAGCGTCCTCTAACGGCAAACAGTCAAAACAGCGTCCTCCATTTCTTTATCCATTGGGAGCCACGAATGAGGTTTTGTTAGTTCAGACTTTTCCCTCTGTTTGCCATTAGAGGTCCCTTATGAACGCCAAGTTTGTTTTTTAATTTTTTTCTGTGTCGATTGTTAATAAGTAGTATGTAGTAGTGACTTTTTGAGCGAACTTATGCGAAGTTTCACATTCAATGACGTACATTGAACACTATACACTTAGTGCAAACTCTGGCTGGGCCCCCATATAGACTTATGACGAAAAGAAAAAAAAAAAAAAAAAAATCAAGACTAAATAGTAGTCACAAAAATAAAAATAAGGGTCCTAGAAAAAAATGTCACTGATGAGTTTAACACTGTAGTAAAGGTACATAGAGGTTTATCCCAAACGAGAAGGGGGGAGGTTCGAACATTGTCTTTAATTACGCGAGTAAGTTAATTAAAATCCGCTAGAGTAAGCCGTAATCTCGCTCGCGCTGAGTTCTTTGACGCTTAAAGCGGAAACTTTCATTAACTTTCTCGTATAGCGAAGAGAAGTGAAAAAAATGTGCAAAATATCCACCGCAACTTATACCGCGATATGAAAAAGCTATCAAAGGAGAGAGAGACCTCTGGTAAACACAAAGTCATAAATTAAAAAGGCCGAGACTAGATTCCCTATTGTGTTTCGCCATTCTCTCGGCAATATACGTTGGAGAAAGCTATAAACGCCCCCCTGGTGCCGGGCCTCAGCCCTAAACGCTCTACGCTATCCGTGTACAAATGTACGTACAAAACTACAAGCAACGTTATATTCACCTCAAATTTTCCCAAGGATCTAATACATTACCTTTTTTATGTTAAGATTAAAGAACAAGTGTCACAAAGTATATCTATTAAACTGTTTTTAGTGGCTACAAATTAAGACCAATCACGGATTAGTGGTAAAGGGAAAGATAGACACGGGAATTTTGAAAATGAGGTAGTTTTTATTCTTGTAAGAGTATTAACCCTTCCTAATAGCCATTGCTCTAAACCCACGTCCGTGAGCCACCGTTTGGGCGGGAAAAGACGTGGCCAGACAGAACGTTTTGGCAAGCATTGGCGCCCGTCTTGGATGAAGACGGAAACTAACGATATTTAGCCAAGCTTCGTCTTTGGAGGTGAAGAAAGACACTTACAATTCGCGCATTTTCTCCTCTTCTGCCCCACTCACCGCTTTGATTGCTCACGGATGCTGGTCCTAGTATACAGATCGATACTCTTAGGGAAGTCTTTCATATACTCTTGATTCTAAGAATAGAAGACACCCCATCACTTCTAACAAGAACTTAGATTCTAATAGAAAAGGTCCAACTAAAGCAAATTCACAATTTTTATACACCGTTAATCTTGGGGGAGAATATAAATGTCAAAAACAATCCAGGTGGAGCTAGGCGCCCTATAACTTAAACACATATTTCTATTTTTATCGATGGAGGGCGTGCACTTTACATTCGTGTTTCTCTGTGTGAATTTATGTTAAATGATTTTAACAGAACTTTAATATTAAGCGTGTAATAAAGTGTAACCAATCAAATTATCAAAAATCGTTCAATTTCTGAAAGTTAATTCTTAATCAACAATAATATTTGTATACGAAATTTGTGTAATCATTCCTGTATATTTTAACTTTAAAAATCGTATATATAGTTTCCTTTAGATTCTATGTATTTATATGTTTCTTTTGGGGGTTTCCGGCCCTTTGTCCACCGGTCGCGTTTCTCGAGCCTACGTCACCGCTAAGGAATGCTGGTTCTTGGAAGCCCAGTTTCCCTTAGTGGTGCAATACTAAACGTTTCGTGAGAAGCGTATCTCTATCTCCTTATAAGGAATTGTCGTGGGGCTTACTCCTACACGTGACCTCGGGGACCAATGGCCGGTAACCCATCTACGTAAAATTTTCGCCTCTCGAGAAAAAAGAGAGAGCTCTTGAAAGAGGAAGAAATTACTAATAAATTGTACGTGAAACCGTAAAGTTCGGGAACCTATTTCTTCCCTTCGGTGGGACCCATTTCGGAATGGGCGATCTTGACCCAATTTGTTATTCAATCTTAACTTTTAACTTTTAACCATTTAATTAAACTTGTTTTATTTTAATTCCGCTTTCGATCATTTATTTCGTCACGGTATTCTACTTTAAATAGACGCGTATACGAACAATCTCCCTACATTAATTCAACGGAATTAGTGCACTTTGGAGTCCTTTTTCAGTCGGGACTTCAAAGTTTCGCCTTAACAAGCTCTCCCACTCTGAGCATTCACTCGGCCAAATTCCCACTACATTTTGGTGCCGAAACCCGGGAGAAACGTCTATTTAATTAATATTTGTGTTCGAAATAATCCGGATTAAAATGGATGAAAATGAAAAAGAGAAAGCTCGCATCGCTAGTGAACTTTCTAAACATATTAAAAAGCGCGCGGCGGTTCGGTCCGCTACGACTCGCGTTATAACAGCAATAAAGGCCGAGCTAAAGGCGGCTACCCCTGACGCGGACAAATTAGAAAACGCAATTATGCTTCTTAACGATAAAGAGCCTAAACTGGATGAGTTAAATGAAATTGTCGAGCGCCTAATTGATGGAAACGTAGTAGGCGAGGACGATTTCGATACTTGCTGTAGATATTCGGATGATATTTTGGAGTATCGAGCTTCCGCCACTCGCCTTCTAGGAAGACTTCAGCTTGCATCATCATCAACTTTACAGGCAAGCACCCCATCCGGGGGATCAAACGTTCAAATAAATCCGTCAGCTCAAGCTTCTACTTCGTCGCAAGGCTCTAACACAACTCAAATCTATAGCACGGCTCAAAATTCTAACGCGGCTCAAAATTCTAACGCGGCTCAGAACTCTAACGCGGCTCAGAACTCTAACGCGGCTCAGAACTCTAACGCGGCTCAGAACTCTAACGCGGCTCAGAACTCTAACGCGGCTCAGAACTCTAACGCGGCTCAAAATTCACCGCAAATCAACTCAGTTGGTGGAAATAATGCAACGACGGGAAGCACCACGACTTCATCTAATCCCAACATTCGTCTGCCTAAACTGGAAATGCAGCGATTCAACGGGGACGTCGAGAACTGGCTAAATTTCTGGACCCAATATGAAGCAAGCATCCACCTGAACGGAAGTTTACCTAAATCAGCTAAGTTTTCTTACCTAAAATCATATTTAAGTGGGTCAGCCGCTAAGGCAATCGCGGGATTGTCATTAACTGATGCTAACTATGACGCGGCTATAACGATTCTTAATGATCGATTTGGGAACTATGAACTTATAGCAGATACTCACATGAACATTTTAACCAATCTAACACCCGTTAAAAGGGCTAATGACATTGAAGGACTAAAAAAACTGTACGATACATGTGAAGTACAAATTCGTAGTCTGCAATCCTTGGGGGTAGTTTCAACATCGTATGGGGTGTTATTATGTCACGTTTTAACTAAAATGTTACCCTCGGACATTAATCTTGAATTTAATCGTACGTACGATCAAAAAACCTATACGGTGGATAATCTCTTATCCTTTTTACGCAAAGAAATCAGTTTTCGCGAACGGGCATATTCTAGTTCTAAAAATGATTCTGAGCCCAAATACCCGCCCAAGTTTTCAAACTCGCGCTTTGAAAATCGAAGCGAAAAATCGCATAAACACTCTTCTGCTTCCGCGCTTCACGTCGGCGCAAATAAATCCCAACCGTTCGTAAAAACCTGTTTTTACTGCAACGATCCTGAGCACAAAACTTCTGAGTGCAAAACTTTAACGCTCGCGGCACGAAAAGAAATCGTGTTAAAAAAGCAACGCTGCTTTATTTGTCTAAGAGCAAATCATCGAACGAAAAACTGCGACTCCTATAACAAAAACTGCTCTAAATGCGGGAGTAAACACCACGTAACCCTTTGCGACCGCCAAGATTCCCGAGAAGAGGAACCCGAACCTACTACATCGACTAACGCCAAAATGGCTAGTAACCACGTGGGATCGAACGAAGCTAAAAAAAACAAGCTGGTCTTACTCCAGATGGCACCCGCACTCGTGAAAAATCCTAAAGATGGGAGCACTATAAAAATTCGTTGCCTACTCGATAACGGCAGTCAGGTCACCATCATAAAGGAGAGTGTCTCTAGAAATCTTAATCTACCGGTCATTGGAGAAGAAGAACTTGACGTTTACCCCTTTGAGGGAGCAGAGCCAATTCGAAGTAAAAGGAGAAAAGTTCGACTAGAACTCTCTTGCGTTTTTGACCCAAATCGGCGAGTTACAATTGAAGCGTATGAATCCAAGAAAGAAATCAGCGGAGCAGTTTTCTCGGTACCAAGTTCAAGTGTGGTGGAAGAAATGCACAAACGAGGACTCCATTTGGTGGACACTTTAGAAGATAATGGTAAAAATTACGCTACCTCAATCGATCTACTCTTGGGTTCAGATGAATACTGGGGAATCGTTCACTCGAAATTCGAACGCCTTTCATCGAAACTTGTCGCTCAAGATACGCTTTTTGGATGGGTCATAAACGGTCCAACGATGCTTTCATCGTCCTCTACCGGCATAAACACAGTATCCGTTATGACCAGCGCCGTGACTTACACGGAAGAAGAGCTCGTATCTGAGCAACTTAAAGCCTTCTGGGAACTGGATGCTATCGGTGTAATTGACTCCGAATCTAAATCTCCCGACCATAGCGAAGTTCTAACTGCCTTCGAAAATTCCATTGTCAAGAAAGATGGTCGTTACGAAGTTTCGTTTCCATGGAAACCTAACAAACTTCAACTCGCGGATAATCTCGCCGTCGCTAAAAAACGAACTCAAAACCTTCTAAGGAAACTTCAGACTAATCCTGTCCTATTCATGGATTATAACGACGTCATTAGGGAACAATTGGAATCAGGAGTGGTCGAGAGAGTCAGAGACTTGCTATCGAAAGGCAAGGATAAAACTATTTACTACCTTCCTCATCGAGAAGTCCTACGAGAAACCAGCGAAACAACAAAACTACGAGTGGTTTACGACGCGTCATCACACGCGCTCGATAAGCCGTCACTTAACGACTGTTTGGAGGCGGGGCCTAATCTGAACCCCGAACTACTTGACGTCCTTATAAGGTTTCGTGAAAACCGAATCGCTTTCACCGCGGATATCACCAAGGCTTTCCTGCAAATCTCCATTGCGAAAGATGACCGAGACGCGGTCCGTTTCCTGTGGATTGATGTAAATAATCCAGAGCCTAATTCGGAACTACTGGTCTATCGTATGACTCGAGTACCTTTCGGGGTGACCTCCAGTCCGTTCTTGCTAGCCGGAACTATAAGACACCACGTTAAGAAGTTTCAAGGGAAGGAACCTGCCATCTGCGAAAAAATAAATAAGGGACTATTTGTCGATGATCTGCTCTCGGGAGCCAAGGAAGTCGACGAGGCTAACGCCATCTCGAAGAAATCAATCGAGATCTTAAAACAAGCGGGAATGGAACTACATAAGTTCAAAACAAATTCACCGGAGCTACGGGAGATTTGGAACATCGAAAACCATTCCACTGAATTGAAGGCCACGCAAAGTTTGGCGAACGCGGCTACCTTGAAGGTTCTAGGACTGTCTTGGGACACGAACTCCGACTGTCTAATTTTCAACATCGACGCTCTATTAGAATTCCTAATATCTAGAAAGAACACTAAAAGATGGGTTCTGAAATCTGTAGCCAGAATTTTCGATCCTCTTGGGCTGCTCACACCTTTTACTGTTAAGGCAAAGTTTCTCTTTCAAGAATTGTGGCAAACTGGATCAACCTGGGATGAAGAACTGCCAATGGAGATCTCATCTAAATTTAACGACTGGTGCGTCGAACTTCGAAATCTGCGAGACGTAACAATCCCGCGATTTTACTTCTCTGAAACCGGAAAGGCAATTCTGAAGGATACCGAACTTCATACCTTCGTCGATGCTAGCGAGAAGGCCTATGCGGCGGTTGCCTACCTACGTTTCCAAACCGACGACGGAACGATCGGTACAGCTTTGGTCGCTTCTAAGACAAGAGTAGCTCCCTTGAAGAAATTGAGTATTCCACGCTTGGAGCTCATGGGAGCCGTACTAGGCTCAAGACTAACAGCGCATTTACTTGGAACATTTTCAAGTAAACCCTCAAAAATTCGGATGTGGACCGATTCCACTATAGCGCTCCAATGGATCCGCGGGACGGCGACCGAATGGAAACCGTTCGTTTCAAATCGTGTTAGGGAAATACAGACTCTAACATCTCCCGAAGTTTGGAATCACTGCCGAACTAAGGACAATCCCGCGGATTTACCTACCCGAGGTGCTGCTGTGTCCGACCTAATCTCAAACCAATTATGGTGGAAAGGACCACGCTGGCTTGGCCAAGAAACAGAGGTACATCCAAAAAAAGCCACCACTAAACCGGTATCCAACCCGGAAATCGAGGAAGAACTTCGAAATTCTTTCCGCGCAATCACGCAAGGAGTAATCGTAGCCGAAAAGGCCAAAGATCCAGTGCTTGACCTAAATCGATTTAGCACTTGTTTTCTGCAACCAGTCTATAGAATAACCGCGTGGTTGTATAGATTTGGAGACAACTGCAGGAAAAAGAAAATCGAAAGATCTCTGGACGTCTTGACCACTGAAGAACTTATTCGCGCAGAAAAATACTGGATACGGCGCGCCCAAAGGGACAGCTTCCCTTCCGAAGTAGAAAAACTACAAAAGGGCCAGAAGGTAGCAAAGGATTCGAAAATCTATTCGCTAAATCCTTACCTCGACGAAGAAGGTTTAATCTGCGTCGGAGGCCGTTTGACCTCAACATCCTTGACCTACAGGGAACGCCACCCATGGATACTCTCGTCGCAACATCGACTTTCCGAACTAGTGGTCTACAATGAACATGAAAGGTTACTTCATTCAGGCATCAACGATACCCTAGTAGAAGTAAGAGAGCACTTCTGGATTCCCAGTGGTCGTCAACTGGTGAAAAAGGTGATAAACCATTGCTATCACTGCCGTTGGACTCGTGTCCAAGCTTCTTCGGTCGAGATGGCGCCACTACCATCATTTCGCACGACCCCGGCTCCGGTCTTCGAAATTTGCGGACTGGATTTCGCCGGACCCTTATACACTAAGGACGGCAAGAAATGCTACATCGCATTGTTCACGTGCGCCGTCACGAGAGCATGTCATTTAGAACTCGTGAATGACATGTCAGCTGACAGCTTCCTCCAGGCTTTCCGGAGATTTATCGCCCGCCGAGGAATAGTAAAGGAAATCTATTCAGATAACGCGAAATCCTTTAAAAGGGCCGAACTTGATTTTAAGGAACTTTTCAAAAATCTAAGAAGTCCGGAAATATGTCGCTATTTTGGCGACCTCAAGATCACTTGGCACTATATCGTGGAGAGAGCGGCATGGTGGGGTGGGTTCTGGGAACGCCTCGTCCGTTCCGTCAAGGGCTGCCTTAAAAGGTCCATGGGTCAAGCGCGTCTCAACATTGACGAAATTACAACCTACCTAGCCGAAGCCGAGGCCGTCATAAACTCTCGACCGATATCCTATATATACCAAGACGCGGGGGAGCCAGCTCCTCTCACACCTGCCCACTTCTTGGTCGGAGGGCGACTGACCGCCTTACCCTCAAGGGCCTTCCCCGAGAACGCACCGACCCCGACCACTCGCGTAGAACTAACAAGAAGATTAAAATTTCGCCAGCGATTAATCGACGGTTTTTGGCAACGGTGGAAGACCGATTACTTACTCGAATTACGGTCTGCCCATCATCGCGTGGGCCAAAACTCTACTATCGAGCTTAAAAAAGACGACGTAGTGTTAATTGAAGATTCGAATTTACCGCGTTTGTGCTGGAAGATGGCCGTCGTCGAAGAGGTTTTTCGCGGACGCGACGGTTTTGTTAGGTCATGTTCGGTAAGACTTGCTAATGGCACGCGACTAAAACGGCCTATCCCCCTGCTTTATAACCTAGAGTTGAATTAAGGTATTTCTATCTTGAACAGATCGTTCAAGGGGGGGAACTTATGTTAAATGATTTTAACAGAACTTTAATATTAAGCGTGTAATAAAGTGTAACCAATCAAATTATCAAAAATCGTTCAATTTCTGAAAGTTAATTCTTAATCAACAATAATATTTGTATACGAAATTTGTGTAATCATTCCTGTATATTTTAACTTTAAAAATCGTATATATAGTTTCCTTTAGATTCTATGTATTTATATGTTTCTTTTGGGGGTTTCCGGCCCTTTGTCCACCGGTCGCGTTTCTCGAGCCTACGTCACCGCTAAGGAATGCTGGTTCTTGGAAGCCCAGTTTCCCTTAGTGGTGCAATACTAAACGTTTCGTGAGAAGCGTATCTCTATCTCCTTATAAGGAATTGTCGTGGGGCTTACTCCTACACGTGACCTCGGGGACCAATGGCCGGTAACCCATCTACGTAAAATTTTCGCCTCTCGAGAAAAAAGAGAGAGCTCTTGAAAGAGGAAGAAATTACTAATAAATTGTACGTGAAACCGTAAAGTTCGGGAACCTATTTCTTCCCTTCGGTGGGACCCATTTCGGAATGGGCGATCTTGACCCAATTTGTTATTCAATCTTAACTTTTAACTTTTAACCATTTAATTAAACTTGTTTTATTTTAATTCCGCTTTCGATCATTTATTTCGTCACGGTATTCTACTTTAAATAGACGCGTATACGAACAATCTCCCTACATTAATTCAACGGAATTAGTGCACTTTGGAGTCCTTTTTCAGTCGGGACTTCAAAGTTTCGCCTTAACAAGCTCTCCCACTCTGAGCATTCACTCGGCCAAATTCCCACTACATTTATGAACCTGTCTTTTGTCGTCATTGACGAGTCACGAGGTCCATGCTTTACTACTCTTGAATAAATTTGGTAAATGACTAACACAATTTTTTCTTATGTTAGATCAAATATCCTCTAAGCCACAAGTATTATACATTGTTCGATTGGGCTCATTGACTTTTTCAGGATGGGATTATATTCCCATTTTCTAAGAGTTGACCTTAACTCAAGCACGAGCATACATGTATATGTCAGTCTTATATTAAGGCTTTATCCAAATTAGGCGTCACGCCCTGACTTTATGGGATATATAATGGGGGATAAGAACTATTTAAAAGCTGACCCCCGCGAATCACGATTTCCATTCGATCTTTAGCTAGGCGGTGGTGAATTACCCATTTCATTTTCCCATACAATATTGCTTGGAGTCGCGGGGGTATTTTAAAATAATGATTATATCATGTAAAAACATAGGCAAAGTTATTTTGGAAATATATGAATTTCATTTCAATAAACCTATAAAATCACAGTTTAGCTTAAGATTAGAAAGAAATTTTTAGGAAATAATTTTCTAGAAGTGGATGTCGGGTTTTCTTTCAAATGATACGATTCGTTACGTAGGAATCTCCCAGAATGCATTTCAAAAACGACCCCAATCGTTCGTTTATACAAACTGCAAAGTTCCTGATAAGAAATCCGCTATGTTTAAAGTTACAATCTTAGAAAGACCTGAATTTCCTTAGAAAAACGGTTTTACCAATGGGGAATTAGACTCGTTCAACTTTGTAACTCGACATAACCCCTGACTATCAGGGAAAAATACTTTTAGGGATAATCATAACCATTTCCATAGACAAGTAGGCCTTATACAAAACCCTCGGAGTTCTTCTGATAGTTCTCGTAACTTCTGATATATTTCCCAAGTCAGTTAAATGCATTCCCTCGATCGGCCAGTTTACCTAAAGTCATCCAGTTAAACTTTCCAAAAAAAGAATAAAAAAAAACTTAGGCTGGTTCCCGAATAAGGTAGAAAAACCGCCAAGTTGGCGATTCTGGGCCTAAAATACCCATTTTAAAACATCAAACGCTGGGCGTTATTAATACTAGTTGACAGTTTAGGGCGTAAATCGCTTTTGCTAGGAAGGGATGGATAAGTACTCTAATGGTAGTCGTAGTGATCGCGGGGAGGACGTTAACCTTAAATGATAGGCTTAAATATACAGAGTGAATGAAAAATTAGGCAATTTTGAGTTTTTTTTCTCTAATAGACAAGAAATATTCTTTTACACAAAACTTCTTGACCATGGTGACGAAATAGACTGATATATTTTTAGGATTGAAAAGTAACTTGTGCTGTAAATTCGCAAGCTCCCTCGTTTTTATAATAATTATTGCATAATTGATTTTAATAAGACTTTAATGCGGGAAATATATTTTATATTTATTAATTTAAAGCATTTCTCTGAAAGAACAACATTGAATGGTTTAAATTTGATGATAAGAACAATGACATATACCAGCACTTTAAGTAAATAAGTTTATCAGTCAAATCGATACCTTATCTTCCAGCATATGTTTGATCTCTTCCTGGCAAAGACTGAAAATATACCGTCATTTAGCCCTATTTTAAATTAATAAACAAATTAAAGGCAACGATATTGAATATGTAACTAGCACGCAACTTGCGCAACTAAAAAATATTAGTTTTAAGGCCTAATCGGCTCTAGATTCTAGAATCATCTTCTCTTATGCACTGTTAAAAAAAAGGTATTTTGAAGGTATACTTCAAAATTCCTTGAGGTATCCTCTAGTACCTTGAAAGGTACCCAACCGGTTTTTTCTTAGCACGGGTACTGAAAGATTCCAGAAGAGGTATTTTACGCTTTTAAAGTATTTATGCACACCTTATCTGGCAATAAGGTACCAACATAAACCATAATGGGTATTGTAAAACAAGAAGAGTTGAGGGGATTCTCGGAATTGGAGGGAGGTGTTAGAATTCGATGAAGAAGCGTACTATACAATGGAGAGTGACCTTCAATTTAAGAAAGTAAAATTGTTTGCCGATTGTTGATGGCAAGCTTGGATAACATAATTTTATCCATAGAAAACCGGTTATTTTCAATAGGAAACTTAAAGCATTAAAAGATTGCAAAGTTTGGTGCGTAAATCACGTGACCAGTCTTATGTTGAAAAATTTTAGAGAAAAAGCCATCGTTATGTCGCCATTTTGATTATTTTTCTCTTTGGAATTTGGAATTTGGATGTGGTAGTCGCGTAAGCGCGTTAGCCTCGTGGTGGTATTAATTTCTTGAACTCAACTTGAAATGCGTGAAAAGCATTTAAAAAGTGATATTTATAAGGTAAATAAATGTTGTTAATTTATTTATATATCAATATTAATTAATTATTAATTATTTAAATCTAATTCAAATTTAGTGCGTAATTTCTTCATCAGAAGAAAAGCGTCGGATTTTCTCGAATATAAAAGGTAATGTAATGATATTCATTTATTTTTATATCAATATAATTTAAATTTAAATTAATCTAATTCAAATATACTGGATACTTTCATGTCACAAGAAAAGCTTCGGAACTTCTCGTATTTATAAGGTAATATAATGATGTTTATTTATTTCTATATTGTTTAAATTTTAATTACTTTAATCTAACCAACATTTAGCGTGTATTATTTTAGTTACAAGAAAACGACTGAACACAAATTTAAAGTAATATAGTTATTTATCCTTAAATTTCACATCAATAATATTTATAAAACTAATAATATTAATTTTTTATAGTGTACTTGATTTTGAATTTGAAGAAAAATGGACAAAAATCTCACCTCAGAGACGCCATAAATAAACCAATTTGTATTATCAGTAAATCTAAGTCTCTCCGTAAACTATTCAACGTTTCTAATTCTATTAGATAAACCAGTCACAGTGGTTTTGGAAACAGTTCAAATTTCGTCAAGCAGTATTATTAAAGGGTTTGTCATACTTTTCATGACGTACTATGTATTTAATATAGATTATGCACCCAAGCTAATTTTGGAATTTATCCAAAAAGTAGTTATGCAAATAGAACCGGGGTTAAAAAAATTGCCAGTAGCCATCAAAAATGGTGTTAATAAATTATGTGCCTAATGTTTAAAATCTGGGTGTGAAACTCTGCTTATTTGAAATGAAATGCAATAAAATATTATGAATATTTTAAAAATTTAAATAGATTTATTTATTTTCATACCATTAAAGGACATTTTTGAAACCTTAATAGGGTTCAAATAATACCAATAGGTACTTTTTGAAACCTTAATAGGGTTCAAATAATACCAATGGGTAGTTTTTGAAACCTTAATAGGGTTCAAATAATACCAATAGGTACTTTTTGAAACCTTAATAGGGTTCAAATAATACCAATGGGTAGTTTTTGAAACCTTAATAGGGTTCAAATAATACCAATAGGTACTTTTTGAAACCTTAATAGGGTTCAAATAATACCAATAGGTACTTTTTGAAATCTTAATAGGGTTCAAATAATACCAATGGGTAGTTTTTGAAACCTTAATAGGGTTCAAATAATACCAATGGGTAGTTTTTGAAACCTTAATAGGGTTCAAATAATACCAATGGGTAGTTTTTGAAACCTTAATAGGGTTCAAATAATACCAATGGGTACTTTTTGAAACCTTAATAGGGTTCAAATAATACCAATTGGTAGTTTTTGAAACCTTAAAAGGGTTCAAATAATACCAATGGGTAGTTTTTGAAACCTTAATGGGGTTCAAATAATACCAATAGGTACTTTTTGAAACCTTAATGGGGTTCAAATAATACCAATAGGTACTTTTTGAAACCTTAAATGGTGATTGTGATAACCTTAAGGTTTGAAATAATACCTTTCTGTGAAGGTATTTTGCAATACCTTCATAAAAAGGTATTTTTTAGTACTTCAGAAGGGTCGTCTGGGGATGCAACCAGAAATACCTTAAATGGTTCCAAAATGTCACCCTTTTTTTTAACAGTGTGCACTCAGCTGAGATTTAGCTGTACAATTTGTTATAGCTTCTAATCTATTTGTCGTCTACTAAGCCAGAAAAGAAGGCAACTTTAAAGGGCCTGTACTAAAAGTAGGTAGTCTGTTTCAGGCAAATTAATTTGTAACTGAATATTGGATTTATATTTTTAATATTATATTTTTAAAACTTTCCCGTCAATTTACGCCCTATAGATGACCTTTTGTTAGAAGGTTTTTTGTTTTGTGTTTTTTTTTTTGTCTCCTATACCGTGCATAGGTAATTCTTACTGGTTTTTTGCGCGTTTGTGAAGGTGTTTCTCCCATTGGAATAGATCATTGGTGGGTGTTAGCGAGTCCGGCAGAGACCATTAGAGATATCCTTAATGTACTCCAGTCTCCGTTAATGAAAAGCCTGTTCCATTCGATACTTTTGTTCAAAAGTCTAGTCGAGGAGAAAGCTTTAGCTTGTGGATATACACCCAGGAAATGACGGCTATACGCGGGTTCTTCAAAGAAGGCAAATTTGCGCGGGTTGACTATAACATTAATTCCATTAACGGGCTAGTTTCGATGTAATAGAATTAAAGGCAGTGAAAACGGTGTATGAGCAAGCTTACCTGGGAACTGAAGATCAGTAAATAAGGGAAGCTAACAATACAAAAAAGTTAGTTGGTCCGACTCCTAATTAAAGCATTAAGATTAGTGGTTGGAATTTGTATAACTTTTATTAATGAGATAGATCAGATATTATCCCTTTGCTTAAAACATAAGACTAATTATCAGTCTAATTAGATTGAAAATAAATTAAAACATAATATCTTATCCGTTTATTTCTGAAAATAACTTATCCGAGTTATACGTTCGGATAAGAAAGTTAGAAAATCTATTGAAATTTAAATCCAAAAAAGTTTGGTTTTTAATGTTTTTGTTTCTTTCGAAATTTTGTGAATTTGAATTGTATTTCTTTATTTTACACGAATTTTAAGATATGTTAATTTTCTTATCCAATGTTTTACATTTGAATACGAATAACTTGTTATTAGATAAAGCTTTGAACTCTTTTATATTCGGATAAACTCTATATCCCTCTTACAAATTGTATTTTTTTAGTCAAAAACAAATAATCCGAAAATATCTGAAAAAATATTCATAACATAATTTATGAAGATATTCTACACTTCTAATAATATCTTCCAATTAGGATATACCTTACTTTTGATTGTTTGAAACCAATCAGAAAGTTCCGTTCTTATTTCAATTTCGAGGCAATTTTTTTTTTTTTTTTTTTTTTTTTTGCTTTAAATCGGATCATATTCTAGACAAAACCGTTATCATCCGCGCCTAAGAATGGCCCTTAAAGAGAAAACTCTCAAATTTGTTATAGCTCTGGGAAGAGGAGGGGATCGAAGGAAAAGGAGAATCGGGTGATAACGGAGGGTCCGGAATAAGCGTTTCTCTCTTAGCTGAGCTTGATTGATGCCATCTCTCTCTTCTTCCATCCAGCTATAGTTTAAGTCGGTGTTAAATTTCAGCGTGTGCAAATCTAGCCTTCCTTCTATCTCCTTGTAATCAATTCGTTAGTATAAAATCTAATCTATAGCCTTATATTTACTGAAATCTGAAACTGCATTGACACTGACTTTGGCCGGGGATGAAGATTCTCATCTCTTCTCGCTCTTTCGTCTCCTCATCTCGCGCCCCCGCCCCTTCCACGTCCCGTCCTCCGCCATGTCCTTCATCTTGGCCATTTGTCCTCCTCTCCCCTGACCTCCAGACCCCCCTATCCCTCGGACGAAGCCCTCTTTCAACCTTTTCACGCATGGGTTAAGCTAACAAGCGTTCCTTTCTCGGCATCTCCAACTCGGGAACACCGTGGTCAGCGACTATCCCTAGTTATCCCTCCTAATACGTAGTTGATTTCATTTCGAGATTTCAACGATTTTAAAGGTACGATCTTGGTTGTCTATCGGGTACTTACACTTTTATTCGTGTTGCAGTTTTAGCCGGGGATTAAACCCCCCGATAACTTCCCTGGAAATTCTATACTAGCTTCTCTGAAAAATATATCGACGGCTATCTTTTCGTCGCCCGTTTTCTACGCGCGGTCTGTAATAGATCCCCCAAAAACGAAATTTTTTGATCGTCTCTGACTAGTTCGTGGCCAAATAAATTGTTCTACGTTCGTACTGGACCACATGGATGTGCAAACCTTTTGGGTAAAAATCTCAAAAACTTCGCCTAAATTTGAGATTTTTTCCATTGATATCAGACTGACCTTAAGTTTTAATCTGTATCAAAGTAAATGAAAGAATAAGCCTTGGCTTAACTGAATTTTTTAATTTCTCCTTCAATCCAAGCGTTTTTAGTCCAGACCAGTACTCGCGTATTAAGATAACTCTTATGACGCTTTGGTCAAAATTTTGCATGATGAGGAGTTAAAGCGAGGAGTTGTTTAAACTGTACCATTCCTTCGAATATAAAATATTTTATTCTTCGAATCCAACCTGCATGGCGCATAGTTCGAACGGGACCCCAGTTATAACCTTTTCCGGTTCAACTAACCAAGAAATATCTTGCTATAGAGCAAAAAAGAGCATCCGCCAATGGTCAAGAGGTGTACTGGGACCGAGGGGTTAACTTTTTGGCGAAGCTGTATAGTTAGAAAATCTCTAAGAAGAGTTCCAACTTCTAGGGCTCATTTCCAATCGCCCGTACTTATTTTTCTTTCTTCCCCTCTATAACTAAATTTGTTCTACGACTGAAGAAAAAAAGGGTCCCGCCAAGGCTTAGAGAAAGTTGGGGGCGCGGGGCATATTGACCGATTAGAATCGGCTGTCAGGCGATTTTTTTCGCCCTCTGGTTGGCTCCCCGCGATCATGATGGACTGATTGGCGTCATTACGCGTTGACTGCTTCCATGGTCATCACTGACCCCTGTATTTTTCCCATCTCTTCTCTAGACGCGCGGTAACCGCGTAGGAGGACGGTCGAGCGAAGGAACCTATTCGAACGGACTGTGGTTCATAATTCGATGGGCAGCGCCATTTCGCGGTTTATCATCGACATATCGAAACTATATATAATATTATATTCCATATACTTTTTTGCTCGGTAATAAAGGTACACGTATATACTCTTCTCTATAATGTCCGTTAACTTTCTTTGACGCAATAGAGCGAAAGTGAAGGAGATAGAAAAGATGGTAATGACGTCATTACCCGTATCTATCTTTCTCTGGTCATTCATTCATTCGATATTGCTCGCGCGTCACGATGGACTCCTTCTCAACTATATCTTTTGTAATAGTTCCACGTGATCTTATAAATGATCCGTAATACGAAGTTACGGAACTTAATTGGAGGAAAGAGATAAATTGATACAATTTCGCTGACTTTTTCATATATAACGAATTTCGCTATTGGTGCAGCGAGAGATAGGGTTAAGAGTGGACCAATTAGGAGTATGGAACTGTTACGCTGTAGTATTTCGCAGCCTTTGACACGCCAAAGGACCTTTGTTTCGAGAGAAGAAGAATTTGTGGGATCACAAATGGGTTGAGGTCCGCGTCCGGCTAAAGGGGAATTCGAGTAAACTCACTTTTCAGACTCACCAGCTGCACCGAGAGTAAAGAATTTTCGAAATATTTTAGCCAAGGTGTGATAGATAAAATTAGCGAGAATGAAATCGGAAACTGAAAAATCTTCGGCCTTTGGTCTTTTTCACCATTGTCTATTTCTGGCATAATTTCAAATTGATCCATTGTTATTGAGCACCTTTCTTCGGCTATTAGGCCCATTAATTACAATTAGTCCGAGAAAGATAGCGGTTTCTACCTAATGTAATCTTACAATAAACGGAGCTGGATTAATGTAATTAGCTAAAACCAGAGGTATATAATAACCCCCTTCGGGGGGAAGTATGAAAGGTAGGCAAAATCGACGAACAACAAGTGCCCGGCGTAAATCGCGGCGAATCGACACACCGCTTTACTCCCAAAAAATAGTTACACCATTTTGAACCTCACTAAATTTTCCCTACGCGCACTTCCGGAACTTGCGAGCTGAAGTCAACCTTCGACTCCATTTTAACAGACAGGCTGACTCCTGAGACAGGAAGTTCTAAACACAAATCGAGCCGTCTTGTTTATACAAAGACCATTTACTAGAGTAGCGACATTGAGAAGTCCAGGGCGAGCTAGTGGCCTAGATAGTCAGCAGCGGGCTCTTGTTGTTCGTGATTTTTAGCATTGGTAGTATATAGGGGCTTTCATACTTCCCCCGAAAAACGTAAACGTTATAATGTTTTTGTTATGAAGAGTTAAGTTTTAAGCCTTGACCCAAAGATAAATCTGAATATGGCACTAGGGCTCAATCACGAAAGATTTTTTTTACCAAATTCAGTTGGTTGATGAATATAATGCTGTACTAAACACACCATGACTAGATTTCTCTTAATTGTCGCGCTTATATTGTATTTCCTGTCTTTCTAGTTTCATACTTCTAAATGATCAACTCTTGAAATTAGAGTTAAATGTTGTCCAAATTTCAGAAAGCGGTGGATAACTTTAATCTCGTGATTTAGAAATGCTTTAACTATTTTTATACCACAAATAAATCATCCATTTACCTGTGATTATACGAATGAGTTGCAAATACTTTCAAGTCCTTACAAAGTTTTCAAGATGGGTCAGAAACCCTGAACTTGGACACCGACCATTATCATTTTTCTAGTTGACGCGAGATACAGCCCAAAGTTTATATATTGAGTGAGAAACTTGATTAAGTCGCGCAAAGTTGTATAGTTTATCTCAGGTAGAGATTTCATTAAACTTGAACTCCAAATAACCTTTGAAAGAAGTTACAGATCGAATAGCTTCGTGTTCGTTGAATTCTATAAAAGAGACGGACCTGTTCGTATGTTATATTCTTCTTTCTCATTGTGATCGTGGCAGCCAGTGAAACTTTTATTTGTTATCCATGGTCACGACGCTTATACAGAAGATCGGTTCTTGTTTTCAGCCCACACGAAACTAGATGCTCTTATATCGCGAATAAACTAAACATGGAGGTAGGATGGAGCTTAATTTGGTTCGTACTGAAAACTAGAAACTGTGATCGATTCATGAAGTCATGTTGAATAGAGATGAAGGCTTAAAACTGTCTTCTTTGTTTGCAAACTTGGTAAAGGCGAGGCGGAATAATACGCAATATAAAATCTATTGAGAATTTAAAATAGTTTCTGCAAAACTTCTTATCATCTAGATTGCATATTTTATATCCTCTTTTCTCTACTTCCCCTATCTTTTATAAATTTACTATTCTTCACTGAACTTACTTTCGTAAGAAAAGATTCGCGTTTTCCACGGTTAGGGTGGACATTGGACCGACTATGATGAATTCGGTTTTTCTCTTCATTCATCCACATATACGACGTTCATCCCGGCGCATCCCCGCTCGTGCTGCTCTTGAGCTTCTCTTATTCTTTCCTTCCGTGTCTATTCTCCTTTTCACCGCGCATTCTATCCAATGGAAAAAGGGTTGCCTTAAAGAGCTAAACCTATATACTCCAACGAATCTAGATTAATTTCTGCTATACCCTATCGACTTCACGCTTCAATCCTATCTATCCGCTAGTTTCAGTGATCATCGGAGATGGTGTTGTCCAAGCGCGTCCAAAGACGCCACTCGCCTTAACTTATAAAGTCTACTTTCATATATAACAAAAGCTATTCCATTTGTAGGCAAACGCTAGATATAGCAATGGATATCAAGGAATGCTGTTTTAATTTTTAGTCTTACTCTAAACTTCATACCCTCTTCACACGCGCCTAATTTGGCTTTTAACAGAAATTCACGTAGCCTCCGCAGTTCACGTAGCTTCCTTCTCAGTTTTACGCGTTAATCCAAAGGTCTAACATTTTGCAATTTGATTTTAAATATTATAAAAATGCTAAATATAATTTATTGAGCTTGTATACAAAAATAGAGACTGCATATGATTTAAAAATGCCACATAAAAATAGAAAAATGAAATATATTGCCATTTTATACTACAATCATTCTAAAACCTGGCCATATTTTATTTTATGCGTTGATTTATGACTTTATGATGAAGAGAATTTTAGGTAAACCTTTTTTTGCTACGTTAAAATCTTTCGTATGAAGCTGCTCATTCTTTCAATATTTTTAATTTCGGCTGACGCTTCCGGGATATCCCGTGACGTCATGTTTAATAATATAGTTTTATTTTTAATATATAAACCCTTTGTTTACTGGTACATTAAAAAACTAGTTTAATACATGCAGGAAGCCATAAACTATGCGGTCGCCATGATTTTTAGTCGTGAAATCCCAGTATATTCGCTCACTCGCTTGTAGTCTAAACGAAGGTCGACCGAAGGCCATCATCGTATCAACCCTTTCTTTTTATTAATCATTTTTAAACAAATTCTATATTCATTTATTTTTTTTTTTCTTTCGCCTTTTAGCCTCGGCTAGCAATTATCTTTTTCCTCTCAAAAGTCGTGGTGAGAACTTCGGATAAAATTAAAATTAAATGCGGAGCTAGTGATTATATATTCGTAAGAAAATTTACAAAATACCTTTACAGCCTATAAAGGGTGTAACATTATGTATTCATCCCCCTTAACTTTGGCTAAATTACTTATGAATCGCGAATAAATGTCAAGTCAGCTTTTATTTTTTCTTTCTAAGCCTGGGAATCCATTGTTTTATATCTTATTCTTATTTTTTTACTTTTGTTCTTTCTGATAAACACTTCGCCTCTACATGTTTCTAATAACGAGTTAAGAAGTTAAAGGGCAAGTCCCGTAAAATAATTACGTTTTGTTAATTATTAATATCGGCAATCTATTTTAATTTAAATTCTCATTGAAACTACTAAATTAATATATGAATTTGTTTTCATTTAACTCGCGAAAAATCACGAGAGATTTTAGAATTTTCAGAGCTTTCCAGAATTTTCTAGAGTTTTCTTCAATTTTTCGAAATTATCCAGACTTTTTTTAAAACTTTAAAGCACTTTCCAGAATTTTCTAGACCTCTTCAGACTTTTCTGGAACCTTCTAGAACATTCTGGAAAAGGTTACGGACGTAAAAACGTACGGACATTGCAATTTAATAACGTTTGATTAGTTCCATTTTAAAAATTCAGAAATATTATAATTTTATCTTGATTTAACTCCATAACCAATCGGAGCGTTTTGATTATTTCCCGCTGTATAGAAGAAGAATGATCAAGACACGTGAATAGTTTAAAGAGAGGGTGAAGAACAAAACTTAGAAAGAAGTGTTTTTATTGATTCTGCTTCTAAAAATAAGTGTTTGGGTAGTAAATAATTCTGGAAATTGTACTCCCGTAAATCTGTGTTCAAGTTTTAGTTGTTAACACTTTCACTATCAATATCTCTAAAACATATTTGTAACGTGAGGCTTTTCCTTTTACGAAGGGTGAGTTGGGGATCTGGAGAATTTAAACATATGATACCATGCTGTATAAAATTTGCATATTACGGAAGTCGGTGGTTTTGTTCTCACAACCTTGAAAAATTACTTGGGATACAAATGATATAGGTAATTAAAATATTTTCTCTCTCAATCTGTCTTTGATTATACGGTAATTAAGGAAAGACATCCGTTATTGAAATATAAACAGTCAATAAGAGAGGCGTCAACAATTATTCGAAATTTATTACGATTACTTCGCCCTCTCAGGATTATTTAAATATATTTAATTTCAATAGAAGTTGAAACTTGACAATTTATTTAATTTGGGTAAAAATATAATCTTCAATACCGGTCCATTAGTTAAAAAAATTAATACATAGTTAATGATTTAAGAGCAAAACGACCTTAACCTTCGAAAAAATAATTTCATGAATTCCAAATGAAATGAACGTTAAAAAACAGTAAAATACATATTTTATAACCGTCATTTTCGAAATTTTCCCCTCAATTTGACGTCATCACTGTGGTCGCGTGTCTAATGTGGATTCTACAGTTGATTCTAGCGCGTTCTGGCACTTGATAAGGTCGCTTTTGCACGGTCTTTTCCGTAAAAATACTTAATCCAGAAAGTCATATATCAGAAAAAATTATTACTGTATATTTTTGACATTTTCATTTTTAAGTTTCTTGAGAACTATAATTTTCAGTTTAAACTATATCTGCGTTCATACTAGGACTTGAAATCGATTTAAACCGTTTCGCTCGAGTCGGTGTGATCAGGAAACCGTCTTTTATCGAATCGATTTGATTCGATTTCTCGAAACTGCTTCGGGAACCAGTTTCATACCGATTCGGTTTTAACAAACCGATAGATGAAGCTTCGATAAATCGATTTAATAAATAATGTTAGAACATGTGACGCTTAAACGGTTCCTGTCGATTTGAATATCGCTTTGATTTTACCGTTTTAAACCGATTTCGGGTTGAAAAACACAAGTTTCTAGCTTACTTTGGGAATCAGAAATGAAAGTAATTTCGTGTACAAGTTTTTATCTACCGCCTTCCTCGCTTTACTTGACCTTTAAGTTTGAATTTCAATGAGGTGAAAAATCGAACTTTTCGATTCCGAGCCTTTTCAACAGTTCAGATTCTAAGCATCATTTTCTAACGGCGCCATTCTCTCTATCTGCGGGACCAAATTTTTATAAAACTCAATCGAAATAGCGCCGTTGAAAGCTGAAATTTAATTGGTCGGATTTTGGCGTGCATTGAAATTCAAACCTATATAATCAAATTAAAGAAATTAAAAAATGTCGTCTAAAAATTGTTATATTCATAATTTTGGTTGCAGATTTTGAAAATAAACTCGAAAGCTGTTTTATTTTTAGCTTTTAATTTCCCTTTAATCTTTGCGTGTCAACGTCTCTTTTAAATTAAAATTACACGTGTAATATTTTACGTAATAACTAATCTAAAACCTTACAATTAATGAATGAATATAATAATAGTACGCCACTTTACATATAATGTTCTATAATTTAACGTTAGTTTTTGCCGATATCCGCGGGATATCCCATCTAGTGTAGTAAAGACGTGGATCTTAATATAAATTAAAATTTCTGTTTTAAGCAACATTTTTTCGCCCCGGGTACATCTAACGAGTTTGGCAACTTTTTTTTTTCCTCTTTCAAGATATTCTTCAAGGAATAGTCTTACTGGGAAACAAATTTACATTCAGCTTTATAAACCCTATTATAAATATACAAAAAGCTTTCACAAAAATCAGCATTGTGAATAAAATTATTTTTTTGTTCTTGGTATCTGCAATTAATATAAATTTATTGCCTCATTATTTGGAAAATTAGAATGAATAAGCTTAAGTGACATAAGTGGGAGTAATTCTAAATGGAGTGAATTGAAAAGTTGTAAGAGTCAAAATATTGGAATTTTAGCCCTTTTTTTAATATTGGATAATTAGGATATTGGATAATTGCAGGCCAAAATTTTAGGTAAATTTCAAAATTTAGCAAAACTTTGGGTAATTTGGAAATTTTTATATTACGTCCATTAGAATATTATTGAGCTAAAATGTAACTAAATTGAAAGATTTTAATGCCAAAAGGCCCTTAACATCAAGAAATTTCGTAATTTAGCCCTAAACGACAGGATATTTGAAAATTAAGCCTTAACGTCAGGAAATTTGGAAATTTAGCCCTAAATACCACGAAATTTTTAAATTTAGCACTAAACATAAAGAATTTTAAAATTTTAACCAAAGCGTCATTAAATTTTAAATTTTAGTTAAATTAAACGTCAGATAATTGAAAAATTTTGCCTAAAGTCGGAAAATTTTAAAAATTATCCAAAATATCATGTAATTGGAAAACTATTAAAAGTCAAATCATCAGGATATAATTAGAAAATTTTCCAAAATGTCATGTAATTGAAAAAACCCAAAACTTCATGTAATTGGAAAATTTTAGCCTAACGACAGAAATTTGAGCTAGAAAATTCAAAAAAATTCGAAAAAATACAAACAGGTGACCAAGAAAATCGAAAATATGACTATATAGTTGGAAACCTTTACAAGATACTCAGTAATTGAAAACGCGCGTGTTTTCGCTGAGAGTTTCCCTTTGCGTTTTGTTAGTCGGTTTGGTGCTTATTCAAATGTTGAATCCCGTTGTAGGATGTAGGGCATAAAGGCATTGGGTAGCGCCTCATTGGCTGCTTTGCCTCCCCGTTATATACTTTATACACGCTGCGTAGTGAAAAAGAGAAGCCATTTCTTAGAATCTTTAGCGTCTGTACTTACCGAACCAATGGAAATTATTATTTTTTTTTATTATCATTGCCTTTTAAAATAACTACGAGGGGCACTGGGCCGTCTGACGTAGTCATATATATACGCTTGAATTTTGCAAAAAGGCATAAGCTTTTATCTTAATGTCGCGGATTATATGGACGAATACGCCAAGTCACGACGATAAAATCGTTTTATGGCAAAATGGAGAAGAGTTTAGTTTCGAAATGGTTATCGTATATAGCTAGCTTTGAAGTTTAGGTTTAAAATCATCGTTGTGATTTAATGATATTGGCTTTTAGAACGTTGAATATGTTCTAACTTATTAAAAAAACTTATTTAGAAGGCAATTAAGCTTAATTGAAATTTAATACAACAATTAATGCGCTGTTAATAAAATATTTCCGTATTATTTTAGAAAAGATAATTAAAATTAATATAAATGTATGACATTAAGAACCTGGAAATACAGCGTCAGATTCTGGTACCATCTTAGCATAGTTTGTAGTCAAAATTCGTCTGCTATTACATAAAACAGAAAGTCCTACCTTTCGTATGAAAATTACTGTTAATAGTTGCTATCATAAAAGAGGAGGAGCATTTATTAAGCTTATTTCTTCTATATCTAAGTGTCAGCTCTCAAGATTGGGTCTCTCCTGAGTGACTTCTGAGCCCTCTGACCCCTATAGTGTTTTATGAAAACGGAAATAGCTGCTTCGTATAATCCTAACGCCGTGACGTAGTTAGCAACATTCGAACAAGATGTCGCACCCACAACTTCTTTTATAATATCAACTATTACGTTCCAAATAGAGATCGGGGTTTGGACAAAATAATCCACAACTATCAGTTAATCAGTTAATCATAAAAAATAAACGAGAAATTACTCGCGATTACATTGGATTTATCATAGACTTTCCTCGAAAAATTTTAAGTTATGAATAAAGATAAAATAATCAGAAATTTTCTTGTCCAAATCCCGATCTCTAGTTCCAAAAATAAACTACGTGTGCACAATAGTGGCAGCCTCACTTTAAAAAATACTAAAATTTCCTATAATATCGATTTTAATAGAATTTCCCTAAAATTCTGACGTATAACCCTTTGAATTTAATGAGAATTTTCTCGACCTAAGAGGTAATTATTTATATAGGGAAATAAATGAAAAATAACATTAATTACTATAATTTACGGTACGCGGTACCTAACAAAACTTAATTAAAATAAAATATTAAATATGGTACGAGTCTAACAGAGTTCCGTTAAAGTGTTGTATAATAATCGTAAGGTCGGAATAGTTTGTGTCGGGAGTCTTGGGAGCGGACACGTTTCACGATATGCCACGAGGGTCATTTCCCGCTCAAGCACGCTTAATACATTTTTATTATTACGGTATTTATTTTATTTTTTTTTCTAGTATAGACTTTCCGATTATACTTTTGACGAATCGTGAGTAAATTAGTCGGCGTCTTCCTCCCCTTCGTCGCTTAAAAACATTTGGGTCATTGCTTTTTTTGCACGGACGGGTAGGTCCGAAGAAAAACAGTGAAAAGAAAATTCCTAGCAGGATTTAAGCAATTTACGAACCCCTAATCCGAACTCGGCCTTTCTTACGTACCCCCGTCTCTCTTTGAACAAACTATAGACCGGTTTCCTTTTTGAATTTGCCTTTTAAAGTCGGTGCGTGCGATAATATCTAACAGTGATTGGCTCTTTTGGGGGTAATCCAATCCTGGTCGGAGACAGGTAGAGACGTGGAACTTGCCCAGTCGAATAAATGCTTGAATTCTCCGATGAGAGTTTTCTCTTTATAAAAAGGACTCGATAATTTTATTTATTCATTGTTTTGAAAATTGGAGAGTTACACGAAGATTATCCCGATCAAAATAGTAATTTAAATTTAAAGGGATACCCGAAGGGAGTTAAGTGTAATAAGCAATAATTTGATTTTTAGATTTCTTAGACCTTAAAATAAGTAAAAATATGCATGAAAGAGTTTAATTGAGAAAATAAAAACTTATTTCAATAAGAACGTTTAAATTTTACACTTTTAGTTCAACCACTATTTTAGGTAGCTAAATGAAAATATTATACCGGCCCCAAAAAGGTGGCACCACATAAGAAACGCCGAATTACCGTCTAAAAAACCAAGGGAAGCAAAATCCGTTGTTTGATAGTCACGAAGACCGTGGCGCCGTCTAAATTCGAGTAAATAAAGCACATAAGATTGCCCAAAGTAAAATTTGATTGGCTTGCATGTCCAATTCCACATGGAACAAAAATGATGGACGATTTAAATGAGTCGGGGTGTAAAACGCTGACTTAAAACCATTTTTATTTCTGTATTACTGTTTTATCAACGAAAAGATTTTTTTTTCCTTCAGGCTCCCTTTAATCAGGCTCTGACAAAAGGTAGAATTTTCTATATTAAATACACATATCCGTATCACGTGCGAGAATCAACAGTTCTCTTTGTAATAGCATAGCCTCCTCGATCACGCGCTTCGGCTGCGCTCGCGCTATAGAAGCCCCGGCAAAGAAAAAAATTAACATGTGTTTGAGAGAATAAATGGGAAATTAAAACTCCCCCAAAAGACGGCGCGAAAAAGCACTAAAATGTAGGGGGGAAAAGTCGAGGGGAGAAACAAAATCTTGTCTAAAGTTTTAAATTTACGCTCCAGCTTCCTGATTTTTTAACCACATCTAATTAAGTATGTACGGATAATTTACAAATTAATTCCAAGCCTTTGAGAATTACAGATTTGGCGTTAATAATTGTTGAAACTAGCGAACCTATTATTTTTCTTTACTGACGGAGCTTTTTGCGGTTTTCACCTATTGCGCGGGGTTCTTTTTAAATCTAAAGCCTTGATCCATTAACACAGGCACTGCAGTCACGCTGTAGATGCTATTTATAAACTTATATTCTAATTTCACTCTCTGATTTGATTTTTATTCTATGACAATATACTATTTTACTCAAAAACAAATGTTAAAATTAATAAGGTTGCAATTGTGAGAATTGATAAGAGAGAGAAATTACTAAATTTTGAAGCCTGGTAATAGGCCTTATTATAAAATAATCTTGGAAACGAATAAAAGAACCGTTAAAAAGCACCCGTTTGTATTGAAGATGGTCCCTTTCTTCAAGGCAAAGTGTAGGATTTTCTATACTTTTTCCAGCCTTGAAACTAACAAAAAGAGCCGTTAAATAGAGCCCGTTTATACGGAAGATGGGTAATTTTTTCAAGGTTGAGACGTAGTCGGAATTTATGTTATCGTCTATTCGGGACAACTCTGTTTTCAAACCACTCTTCCCTGTTTCGGCGCAAAAATCTAAATACGGCGGTCTTCTCTTGTCTTTTCGTAGGATACAGTTGTGTAAAAATTTTGAGAGCTCTATGATGGGTATTTATTTCCTAATAGTACATCACATTCTTGTACACTAACTTGTAAGAAATCCCTTAATATTTTCGTAAACAATAGCATTGTGGAATGAGAGTCCCCAAATAATTTGAGACCCTCTTTAAATTTAAAACATTCACCACCATCTTAACCTATGATCAGATAGTAGTAGTATCAATATGTTGTAAAAAATATATTTATAAAACTATACCAATATAAGATTGCCCCGAACAACATTTTTTCCAAACCTTGTTATTTAATCTAATCTAGGGTTGTAAGGCGAAATATTTCCCTAACCAGATTTCGTAATTTTAGGGTGATAAATTTAAATTAAAAATTAATTATCAATGTAAGGTGGTAGCGTGTAAGTTGTGAAATTTTGGGGGAGAAGTTTTTTTTGCCGTTTTCAAAACGCCATACATAGTTATTTAACTATAATGAGAGTAGATTAACACTAATCTATTATCATTATAGTTAAATACCTATGTATGGCATTTGGAAAATGGCAGGAAAACTTCTCTCCCAAAATTTCAAAACTTACCCGAGTTAATGATTGAAGCACCAAATTGTACGCGGTAAAGCTTTGCACACGCTACAATCTTACGTTGATATTTAATTTTTTACTTAAAAACTAATCACCCTAAAATTATGAAACCTGGTTAGGGAGATAAAATAAACTAATTTGCAAAACATATATTTTAATTGTGGCTTTTAAAAATCATTAAAGTCATGAAAAGGGCAACACCCTTCAAATTTGGTCAGTTTCCCCCCTTTGAGACGTGCATCAGTTTGGGGGAGTTTTGTAAATCTCGAGAATTCATTTATTCGCGATTTTCGGCCGATTGCCGGGGCTTCTATAGCGCGAGCGCAGCCGAAGCGCGTGATCGAGGAGGCTATGGTAATAGTCACGTGTCCGATTTTGTTGTTTAAAAAAATCGAAGATACCGATAATTATTTTTTATGTTGTGATAATTTCTTTTTTACCAGTATTTTTGAAAAATGTTACTCGAATTTCATTTTGGAGTGCGTGAGAAATAGGTGACAGCATCACTCAGGAGCTAGTCAGGAAGGTTGAATAAATATATTAACAATGGAAAACGACATTGAGATATCTTTAACTTTTTAAACATGAACATTTGAGCCTAAACTTTTTAGGTCGACGGAAAATGTCGGAAGTACGCGTTTTAGGATGGTCCACTCTCGTCGTGCACCCCGTAATTTAAATCCCGAATAACTTTTAGGCTTTTAAACGGATCGCGAAATTGACCTCAGCTAAGGGCAGCGAGTTCGCTACCCACCTATTACCCAATCACGGTTATAATTCAGTTTCCCTCCTCCGTAACGAGTCCGTGTATCGCTTTATTTCACCCTCATAATGAAATTCGAGCTTTCGAACACGATTGTAGTAAGATATAGGCCTAAGCTTAGTATCCTATTAAATTTATTTACCGCGAAATCTCGCGTGTTTTTCCAATTTTCGAAGGCGCGCGGGAGATAAGCGCGCGAAAAGAGAAATAGGGACTGATGGTGGTGGACTGGGTGCATGATGTTGAAAGCAGGTGCTCGTTCCGCGCTCATTTTTCCCGCGCTTTTATGTTTAAAACGTAAGAGTAGAGTAGACCAGAAGTAAATGTGACGGAAAAAGGAGGGAGGGAAAATAGGAAAAGAAAAACACTACACGTGAGAAAATATTGGCACGCCGGAAGCCGTGAGAAAAAATACAACAGAAAATTTGTAAGTTAAGGAGAAGAGGGAAACGATTCGTTCCGAATTTTTTAACTAGCGTGAAGTACGCCCAGTGCATACACGCCTTAAAATTTTGATTACATGATTACACCATGATTGCGCTTATGAACTTTACACTGAGAGATATAGGCCTATTTTTGAAGTTTAAATGTTTGAAGATCATCGCACACAAGTTTTTAAAATTACGTTTTGATATTCCTGGGTGTTAATATTGGAATAAAAATAGAGTGAAATGTAGACCGAGTGGGGATGTCACGTCACGTCACGTGATGTGATGTCACACTAGCTAGAATGTTTCTCGACATAAACGTCAGAAGGGTTTAAACTAGGGGTCATCTTCTTGGCTTAACCGGTATAAGCATTCAATCCACCTTGAGAAAAACAGAACTAAAACAAGCTGAGGTCACGTGAATCAATCACGTGGTTATTTTCCTGTCTCGCTCGTGGGAAGTTGACACCTTTCTTCTCTATGAACTTTAACATTGTGTGTTTTTCCCATTACGTCATTTCCTTTTTAATAAAATATAATAATTTAGCCAGCTACAATTAACCTTGCAAGAAACGTATATAAGAATTTGATTCCTATTAATATTTATATCAACTTGAATGATAGATATACTAACTTTTTTATAAAAAATATAAAAAAAAATATATATTTTTTAAACCTAGACTGAAATGCGATGTAGCCTGGAATGTAATTAAACAAAAAAAAAAAAAAAAAAAAAAATTGTTATCGATGGTCTTAAAATATTTGAGCGAAGGGGAAGAAAATTTAGGGGGGATTATAATCTCTGATAACCTTCCACTTCATTCGGCTTTGTTTAGAGTAGACTAGGTGCGCCATGAGTGTAATCTTAATTTTATTATCCCCACTTTTTTGTAGTATATCGGTTACGTTTTAATTAAAAGCCATCAATTACTCGAGTCTACAGCGTGTGAAAATAAATTTCAAGGAAGAAAACTTTATACCGATCTCCGGTAGGCAAATTTGTTTTATTTTGGGTTTTTTTTAAGCACTTTGGGGAATGGAATCTCGTATCTGTAATATTTCCCTTATAATATTTCGTTGGCACGTGCCAATTCGCTGTCCAAATGTTATTCGTCGCGTGAAGGCTACTATCCTCATCCTCTCTCTTTCTCTCTCCTCCCTACTTTCGCCCATCTTTCTCCTTTTCAACTTCTTATCGAAACGTGTCAAATATGTCGTCTCATTCCCAGTCAAAAACCCAAGAGCTTCCGAAAAAGACGACTCACGTCAAACAAGTTTGGTTAAGCTAAAATTAAAATATCCGGTTCTTGGGCACGTTTAGAAAGATTTGGGTCCATGTCCGTGCTAGGACTGTTAACAATGGTCAAAATATGAATAACTTAACTTGGCATTCATAAGCGTCCTCTAGCGGCAAACAATGCTGGCCAAAAAACTTTAGGTTTGGTTAAAAATTTTACTTCTTTAGGACACCACAGAATATTTAACAATAGAGGGTAAATAAAATGTAAGCTTGAACTTCCTAAATTACTGTGCATGCAATATTTTATGGTGCAAATTAGGTTGGTTTGGGTTTTTGGGCAAGGTTAAGTTAGTTTAAAAATATTTGCAATATAAAATCAACGTCTCCTATATTTTATCAAAGCCAGTGGACGCGGAAAAATTTAGTTGGCCAATTTTCCACTATAGAGGGGGGCGATTAAATAAATATTTTGCAGACGCGTCTCTCCCGTTACCGTGGCAACCTGACGTAGTAACATCTACGTCGGGTTGCCACGGTAACGGGAGAGACGCGTCTGCAAAATCGCAGAATGATCCTGCCATCTATCGAGAAAAAAATTACAATTGTATACAAGCTAAAGTCCCCTACTGCTTCAGGATCGTGCACTGGCTTTGATAAAACATGAGGCTTTGAGAAAATAATTAGACCTGCACAATCGAGATGGTTGAAAGGGAACTTTTAGGGATCTACTTTGAAATATGTTGATTATATTTTAAGTAATTATAAGTATAAATGCGTTCTGTTTCAAGTTTTTCGTGTTTTAATTTAGCTAAAATATTATATAAATTAAGTTTCAATAATAGTCGGTACTGATTTATCACTTTGCCATAATTCCTACCACATTTTGATCAAAATAAGAACTCGATAAACATCGAAATTCTTAAATCAAAAGAAATTTCTGATAATGTCGACGGACTTATATACGATCGTATTTCGTTCCTTCTGTAGTTATACGTACTAGAAGCAGCCTTTGAAGTTACCCAAATTCCCTTAGGAAAACCTTTTTTACTTGCAAAATTTGTCCTTCCTTAGATTGGAGATATTTATAAATATATTTTATAAGAATATCACGGTAACTTTGCACAAAAGCCAGTGGTTCTTAATATAAGAATTTTAGGCTTAACGATAATATTGATATCAAATGATATCCAGATATAAATACGATTTGAAAAAGCGTAGATCACAATATTCCGGTACGCTAGTAAATTTCAAAACTATTATTAATATTACGAGGATAGACATTGAGTATTAATCCGCTTCAGTTCTCGCTATTGTGCAAACCGATCTCGACACTAAGAAAACTAAAGTCGCTTCTCGTTTCTGAGACGAAAATATATAAAAATAAATAAACGTATAGCTGCTTAGGTAAAAATAAAATTTCTATCCCAATAAAACTTTTCGACTTTTATCCTAGAGGATTCAAATGAAAACGTTTTTATCGCATTTATGGCTAGCAAACCGCACGCGTCCCCCAAGAGAAGTGAAATATATATGAAAAAACACTAAGGATTGACGGTTCGCGATTCAAATATAAAGGGATAGTGAAATATCTAACTTTCCATTCCCAACAGAGCTCGAAATCGGATAATGAATAACTTAGAATATCAATTAATAACTAAGCTTTTTTTCATATATTTTACTCTCGGGTAAATTGTTTGTTAATATAAAACCATGAATATCAAATGGATAGGAATTATCCGTAGAGGAAATTTTTAGCTTGATTTATAAAAAAAAATTACGCGTTTATTCAAACGGATAATGCGAAGATAAAATTATGACGTTTCTCGAAACCCGTGTAGAATGAAATATAATAGTTATATTTTAATCTAAATTGAAAGGAACCGACTAAATTATTACATTCTATAGCTTCAAGATCTCAATTTGGTTAAACTCCGCGAAGAAGTTTGCCTTACATTCAGATACGTTAACTCGAATAAGAAATGGATATGTTTTCGCGAACGGATAATATCTGATTGACATTCACGATGGTCTTATTCAATTAACAAAAGCTATACGAATTCCGAATTCTAATATAAATACATAACTTCTATATTTCTTGATCCAGAAAATCAAATTCAAATCTTAAGTCCGTGATCACCTGATTACGAGGCAATAGAATGAATGTAGCCGAACACAAAAAGTAGTAGTTACATAATTGCTCGTAAGCTGGTAGACAAAATATAACCTTTAAAATAAAATACTTTTCACGACTCCTTTAAAAATAGCAAAAATAGACATCTCGAGTGTAAAGTGTTGACAGTTTCATTTTGGACAAGGTTTTGAAAAATTGATTCGATTCATTCGTAAAGACGTTTTGAAATATATACATATAGCTCTTTTATAAATAAATCAATTTTCAAACTAAAAAAAGAAAGAAAAAAAAAATGAAATAAAAAAAATAAAATACCAAAATAAAATTAAAATAAAGTACCTCGGATGTAAAACAATTAAATTTACGTACCGAGAAGGGTACGGGCCATAAATCTACCATTCTAAATTATTTTATTTTAGATTAGCGTATTGGTTATCTCGTTAGAGTTAAATACCTCATTTCTCCATCGGAATTTTTTTTTTATTATTTTTCTATTCCGTTTGAGATAATGTCCCAAAATGAGTGGAGGGGCTCGTGCCCCCGTCGCTTCAAGCTCGATTTGAGATTGCACTCCTTCCCGTCTTTTATCCCCTATACTGAAAGCCATCTTTCTAGGGTTTAAATCATTTTTAGGCTCTAGCTATAAACTGACTGCCAGCTCGCTGACGCGTTCTCGCTCGGCTATATAGATTGCCCAAAAAGCCGTTAATTATTCCAGATCTCTGGCAACTTTTTCCATCCATCCGCCCCCCTCTTTTTATCCCTTTCTCTCCATCCTCCGTTACAATTTGTAAATCGCTGGTCCATCTCTCGCTCTACTGCGAATGAGTGGGCTAGACATTAAAGGTACAGTGTAATGAAATTGATTAGTTCCAATTTGATAGAAGAATATTATTTTGGATATAATCAAATTGAGTTTACTATGGCGGAGGGTTAAATATGTAAAATTGATTCTAGAAAATAGGAAAAAATTGTAGTCTGTTTGAAGAAACTCGGTGAAAGTGATGTGCGGACGAATTTTCAAAGCTTAAACTTTTAGCGTTTTTACATCTATTTCTTAGAAACTAATTCAATTAAAATTTATATAAATTTTTATTTTTATTATTTGGTTTGTGTAATTATAATTAAAGTAGGAGGACGCGAACGTAAGATTAATTAACGGCTGCAAGTTAGAGTTTAATTAATGGCTATAAATTAGAGATATTTTGAGTTCGGGATTTATTGGAGATTATTTATAAGCTAGAGATAAATTAGAGATTATTTTTAAGTTAATTGGAGATTAATTAGATTAATGATTAATTAGAGATTAACTGTAAATTAAAGATTATTTAGATATTAATTAAATGCTATTTATAAGTTAGAGATTAATTAGAGATTAATTAAAGTATATTTATAAGTTAGAGATTAATTAGATTAATTAGAGATTAATTAAAGGCTATTTATAAATTTGAGATTAATTAGAGATTATTTGTGAGTTAAATAGACGTTAATCCTTCAAATAAATTAAAATGAAGTTAATTAGAAGTTAATCCTTCGATTGAATTCAAATGAAGTTAATTAGAAGTTAATCCTTCGATTGAATTCAAATGAAGTTAATTAGAAGTTAATCCTTCGATTGAATTCAAATGAAGTTAATTAGAAGTTAATCCATCGATTGAATTCAAATGAAGTTAATTAGAAGTTAATCCTTCGATTGAATTCAAATGAAGTTATAATTAGAAGTTAATCCTTCGATTGAATTCAAATGAAGTCAATTAGAAGTTAATCTTTCAATTGAATTAAAATGAAGCTAATTATTAAATTAAATTAATGTGAAGATAATTAGTTCTTTTTAATTTCGTTACTTTCAGACATTCAATGTAAACATTTAATCGCGTTACACTGCTCCTTTAAAACGGGTTAACTTTTAAAACGAATATCCCTATCTTTCCTCTCATTTTCACCCAGCATCATCCCGACTGACTGGGAGTCTAGAGAGAGAGCATTCCGTATCCTACACTCTAATCCCAAGATTGAAATTAAGCAAAATCCCCTTTAGGGTAAACGTTGATTTCCCTGGTGAATCGTCTATTCTAAGAATGTTAACCAATATAGAGTTCCCGCGTTCATCAACTCGGTGTGTGAAGTTGGTCATTTTTTTTTTCATCTCTCTTTTTTCTAAATCTGCATCTCCGCTTTCGCGGCTAGCTCCGCTGGCTTTAAAAATGATTTTCTATAATTTCTCTTCTGACAATGAACCATCGAAAGGCGCTTAAGCTTTTTGCCTTTCCTATTCCTATAAAAATGAATTTATGAATTGAAATTCGTCGAGCTTGAAGCGTTGATAATAACTGGGGATTTTTTTCAATTTTTTTCGTTTTTATTTTTAATTTTTTTAACATCTAACTTGGCTGAATTTTAAAAATTACTTTATCCTTTTGCGTATTCGTCTTTCTAACGGAAAGGAAGAATAAAAGGAAAACGGCACTTAAGAATTGTATTTAGTGATAATATATTTCAATTCGTTAGCAAATTTTGTAATAAATGAAGCCTAAAGAGTAGATTAATTAAATATTCAATAGCGTAGTATAATAAAGCAGAAATGTTTAGTCATCTCATATTTATACTTATGCTAAAATCTAACCGTATTCTAAATGGAATCTAACCGTATTCTAAATGGAATCTAACCGTATTCTAAATGGAATCTAACCGTATTCTAAATGGAATCTAACCGTATTCTAAATGGAATCTAACCGTATTCTAAACGTAATCTAACCGTATTCTAAACGTAATCTAACCGTATTCTAAACGGAATCTAACCGTATTCTAAACGGAATCTAAACGTATTCTAAACGGAATCTAAACGTATTCTAAACGGAATCTAAACGTATTCTAAACGGAATCTAAACGTATTCTAAACGAAATCTAAACGTATTCTAAACGGAATCTAAACGTATTCTAAACGGAATCTAAACGTATTCTAAACGGAATCTAAACGGAATCTAAACGGAATCTAAACGGAATCTAAACGGAATCTAAACGGAATCTAAACGGAATCTAAACGGAATCTAAACGGATTCTAAACGGAATCTAAACGGATTCTAAACGGAATCTAAACGGATTCTAAACGGAATCTAAACGGATTCTAAACGGAATCTAAACGGATTCTAAACGGAATCTAAACGGATTCTAAACGGAATCTAAACGGAATCTAAACGTATTCTCAACGGAATCTAAACGTATTCTCAACGGAATCTAAACGTATTCTAAACGGATTCTAAACGGATTCTCAACGTATTCTCAACGGATTCTCAACGTATTCTCAACGGATTCTCAACGTATTCTCAACGGATTCTCAACGTATTCTCAACGTATTCTCAACGGATTCTCAACGGATTCTCAACGGATTCTCAACGGATTCTCAACGGATTCTCAACGGATTCTCAACGGATTCTCAACGGATTCTCAACGGATTCTCAACGGATTCTCAACGGATTCTCAACGGATTCTCAACGGATTCTCAACGGATTCTCAACGGATTCTCAACGGATTCTCAACGGATTCTCAACGGATTCTCAACGGATTCTCAACGGATTCTCAACGGATTCTCAACGGATTCTCAACGGATTCTCAACGGATTCTCAACGGATTCTCAACGGATTCTCAACGGATTCTCAACGGATTCTCAACGGATTCTCAACGGATTCTCAACGGATTCTCAACGGATTCTCAACGGATTCTCAACGGATTCTCAACGGATTCTCAACGGATTCTCAACGGATTCTCAACGGATTCTCAACGGATTCTCAACGGATTCTCAACGGATTCTCAACGGATTCTCAACGGATTCTCAACGGATTCTCAACGGATTCTCAACGGATTCTCAACGGATTCTCAACGGATTCTCAACGGATTCTCAACGGATTCTCAACGGATTCTCAACGGATTCTCAACGGATTCTCAACGGATTCTCAACGGATTCTCAACGGATTCTCAACGGATTCTCAACGGATTCTCAACGGATTCTCAACGGATTCTCAACGGATTCTCAACGGATTCTCAACGGATTCTCAACGGATTCTCAACGGATTCTCAACGGATTCTCAACGGATTCTCAACGGATTCTCAACGGATTCTCAACGGATTCTCAACGGATTCTCAACGGATTCTCAACGGATTCTCAACGGATTCTCAACGGATTCTCAACGGATTCTCAACGGATTCTCAACGGATTCTCAACGGATTCTCAACGGATTCTCAACGGATTCTCAACGGATTCTCAACGGATTCTCAACGGATTCTCAACGGATTCTCAACGGATTCTCAACGGATTCTCAACGGATTCTCAACGGATTCTCAACGGATTCTCAACGGATTCTCAACGGATTCTCAACGGATTCTCAACGGATTCTCAACGGATTCTCAACGGATTCTCAACGGATTCTCAACGGATTCTCAACGGATTCTCAACGGATTCTCAACGGATTCTCAACGGATTCTCAACGGATTCTCAACGGATTCTCAACGGATTCTCAACGGATTCTCAACGGATTCTCAACGGATTCTCAACGGATTCTCAACGGATTCTCAACGGATTCTCAACGGATTCTCAACGGATTCTCAACGGATTCTCAACGGATTCTCAACGGATTCTCAACGGATTCTCAACGGATTCTCAACGGATTCTCAACGGATTCTCAACGGATTCTCAACGGATTCTCAACGGATTCTCAACGGATTCTCAACGGATTCTCAACGGATTCTCAACGGATTCTCAACGGATTCTCAACGGATTCTCAACGGATTCTCAACGGATTCTCAACGGATTCTCAACGGATTCTCAACGGATTCTCAACGGATTCTCAACGGATTCTCAACGGATTCTCAACGGATTCTCAACGGATTCTCAACGGATTCTCAACGGATTCTCAACGGATTCTCAACGGATTCTCAACGGATTCTCAACGGATTCTCAACGGATTCTCAACGGATTCTCAACGGATTCTCAACGGATTCTCAACGGATTCTCAACGGATTCTCAACGGATTCTCAACGGATTCTCAACGGATTCTCAACGGATTCTCAACGGATTCTCAACGGATTCTCAACGGATTCTCAACGGATTCTCAACGGATTCTCAACGGATTCTCAACGGATTCTCAACGGATTCTCAACGGATTCTCAACGGATTCTCAACGGATTCTCAACGGATTCTCAACGGATTCTCAACGGATTCTCAACGGATTCTCAACGGATTCTCAACGGATTCTCAACGGATTCTCAACGGATTCTCAACGGATTCTCAACGGATTCTCAACGGATTCTCAACGGATTCTCAACGGATTCTCAACGGATTCTCAACGGATTCTCAACGGATTCTCAACGGATTCTCAACGGATTCTCAACGGATTCTCAACGGATTCTCAACGGATTCTCAACGGATTCTCAACGGATTCTCAACGGATTCTCAACGGATTCTCAACGGATTCTCAACGGATTCTCAACGGATTCTCAACGGATTCTCAACGGATTCTCAACGGATTCTCAACGGATTCTCAACGGATTCTCAACGGATTCTCAACGGATTCTCAACGGATTCTCAACGGATTCTCAACGGATTCTCAACGGATTCTCAACGGATTCTCAACGGATTCTCAACGGATTCTCAACGGATTCTCAACGGATTCTCAACGGATTCTCAACGGATTCTCAACGGATTCTCAACGGATTCTCAACGGATTCTCAACGGATTCTCAACGGATTCTCAACGGATTCTCAACGGATTCTCAACGGATTCTCAACGGATTCTCAACGGATTCTCAACGGATTCTCAACGGATTCTCAACGGATTCTCAACGGATTCTCAACGGATTCTCAACGGATTCTCAACGGATTCTCAACGGATTCTCAACGGATTCTCAACGGATTCTCAACGGATTCTCAACGGATTCTCAACGGATTCTCAACGGATTCTCAACGGATTCTCAACGGATTCTCAACGGATTCTCAACGGATTCTCAACGGATTCTCAACGGATTCTCAACGGATTCTCAACGGATTCTCAACGGATTCTCAACGGATTCTCAACGGATTCTCAACGGATTCTCAACGGATTCTCAACGGATTCTCAACGGATTCTCAACGGATTCTCAACGGATTCTCAACGGATTCTCAACGGATTCTCAACGGATTCTCAACGGATTCTCAACGGATTCTCAACGGATTCTCAACGGATTCTCAACGGATTCTCAACGGATTCTCAACGGATTCTCAACGGATTCTCAACGGATTCTCAACGGATTCTCAACGGATTCTCAACGGATTCTCAACGGATTCTCAACGGATTCTCAACGGATTCTCAACGGATTCTCAACGGATTCTCAACGGATTCTCAACGGATTCTCAACGGATTCTCAACGGATTCTCAACGGATTCTCAACGGATTCTCAACGGATTCTCAACGGATTCTCAACGGATTCTCAACGGATTCTCAACGGATTCTCAACGGATTCTCAACGGATTCTCAACGGATTCTCAACGGATTCTCAACGGATTCTCAACGGATTCTCAACGGATTCTCAACGGATTCTCAACGGATTCTCAACGGATTCTCAACGGATTCTCAACGGATTCTCAACGGATTCTCAACGGATTCTCAACGGATTCTCAACGGATTCTCAACGGATTCTCAACGGATTCTCAACGGATTCTCAACGGATTCTCAACGGATTCTCAACGGATTCTCAACGGATTCTCAACGGATTCTCAACGGATTCTCAACGGATTCTCAACGGATTCTCAACGGATTCTCAACGGATTCTCAACGGATTCTCAACGGATTCTCAACGGATTCTCAACGGATTCTCAACGGATTCTCAACGGATTCTCAACGGATTCTCAACGGATTCTCAACGGATTCTCAACGGATTCTCAACGGATTCTCAACGGATTCTCAACGGATTCTCAACGGATTCTCAACGGATTCTCAACGGATTCTCAACGGATTCTCAACGGATTCTCAACGGATTCTCAACGGATTCTCAACGGATTCTCAACGGATTCTCAACGGATTCTCAACGGATTCTCAACGGATTCTCAACGGATTCTCAACGGATTCTCAACGGATTCTCAACGGATTCTCAACGGATTCTCAACGGATTCTCAACGGATTCTCAACGGATTCTCAACGGATTCTCAACGGATTCTCAACGGATTCTCAACGGATTCTCAACGGATTCTCAACGGATTCTCAACGGATTCTCAACGGATTCTCAACGGATTCTCAACGGATTCTCAACGGATTCTCAACGGATTCTCAACGGATTCTCAACGGATTCTCAACGGATTCTCAACGGATTCTCAACGGATTCTCAACGGATTCTCAACGGATTCTCAACGGATTCTCAACGGATTCTCAACGGATTCTCAACGGATTCTCAACGGATTCTCAACGGATTCTCAACGGATTCTCAACGGATTCTCAACGGATTCTCAACGGATTCTCAACGGATTCTCAACGGATTCTCAACGGATTCTCAACGGATTCTCAACGGATTCTCAACGGATTCTCAACGGATTCTCAACGGATTCTCAACGGATTCTCAACGGATTCTCAACGGATTCTCAACGGATTCTCAACGGATTCTCAACGGATTCTCAACGGATTCTCAACGGATTCTCAACGGATTCTCAACGGATTCTCAACGGATTCTCAACGGATTCTCAACGGATTCTCAACGGATTCTCAACGGATTCTCAACGGATTCTCAACGGATTCTCAACGGATTCTCAACGGATTCTCAACGGATTCTCAACGGATTCTCAACGGATTCTCAACGGATTCTCAACGGATTCTCAACGGATTCTCAACGGATTCTCAACGGATTCTCAACGGATTCTCAACGGATTCTCAACGGATTCTCAACGGATTCTCAACGGATTCTCAACGGATTCTCAACGGATTCTCAACGGATTCTCAACGGATTCTCAACGGATTCTCAACGGATTCTCAACGGATTCTCAACGGATTCTCAACGGATTCTCAACGGATTCTCAACGGATTCTCAACGGATTCTCAACGGATTCTCAACGGATTCTCAACGGATTCTCAACGGATTCTCAACGGATTCTCAACGGATTCTCAACGGATTCTCAACGGATTCTCAACGGATTCTCAACGGATTCTCAACGGATTCTCAACGGATTCTCAACGGATTCTCAACGGATTCTCAACGGATTCTCAACGGATTCTCAACGGATTCTCAACGGATTCTCAACGGATTCTCAACGGATTCTCAACGGATTCTCAACGGATTCTCAACGGATTCTCAACGGATTCTCAACGGATTCTCAACGGATTCTCAACGGATTCTCAACGGATTCTCAACGGATTCTCAACGGATTCTCAACGGATTCTCAACGGATTCTCAACGGATTCTCAACGGATTCTCAACGGATTCTCAACGGATTCTCAACGGATTCTCAACGGATTCTCAACGGATTCTCAACGGATTCTCAACGGATTCTCAACGGATTCTCAACGGATTCTCAACGGATTCTCAACGGATTCTCAACGGATTCTCAACGGATTCTCAACGGATTCTCAACGGATTCTCAACGGATTCTCAACGGATTCTCAACGGATTCTCAACGGATTCTCAACGGATTCTCAACGGATTCTCAACGGATTCTCAACGGATTCTCAACGGATTCTCAACGGATTCTCAACGGATTCTCAACGGATTCTCAACGGATTCTCAACGGATTCTCAACGGATTCTCAACGGATTCTCAACGGATTCTCAACGGATTCTCAACGGATTCTCAACGGATTCTCAACGGATTCTCAACGGATTCTCAACGGATTCTCAACGGATTCTCAACGGATTCTCAACGGATTCTCAACGGATTCTCAACGGATTCTCAACGGATTCTCAACGGATTCTCAACGGATTCTCAACGGATTCTCAACGGATTCTCAACGGATTCTCAACGGATTCTCAACGGATTCTCAACGGATTCTCAACGGATTCTCAACGGATTCTCAACGGATTCTCAACGGATTCTCAACGGATTCTCAACGGATTCTCAACGGATTCTCAACGGATTCTCAACGGATTCTCAACGGATTCTCAACGGATTCTCAACGGATTCTCAACGGATTCTCAACGGATTCTCAACGGATTCTCAACGGATTCTCAACGGATTCTCAACGGATTCTCAACGGATTCTCAACGGATTCTCAACGGATTCTCAACGGATTCTCAACGGATTCTCAACGGATTCTCAACGGATTCTCAACGGATTCTCAACGGATTCTCAACGGATTCTCAACGGATTCTCAACGGATTCTCAACGGATTCTCAACGGATTCTCAACGGATTCTCAACGGATTCTCAACGGATTCTCAACGGATTCTCAACGGATTCTCATTTAATCATTCTAAACTCGGCCCAATGATTCTAAACCCGATATAATCATTCTATACCTTAATCAGTGTAATCGTAATTAAATTAGATCTAATCAGCTGAGTGATGCGTCGTTTATAAAGGAAGTGATATATCAACGTTGAATTTTCTATAATATGGTAGAGATATATTATGAAAAAATTATTAAAGGAAGAAACGCGTGGAGATGAAATTGTTCTTAAAACTTAACTTGGATCCAAGATCATGAGATTAGATGTGTTTTTCCTTTACTGAAGCGAATTAGGGGAGGGTAGAAATTAGAAGAGATGCTTGAACTCTCTATCAATTAGTCTTTTGACTGTATTCAATTTATTTCCTTGAACGGGATTTATGGAGACGTATTAATGGCTTAACTCTCAACTCGTAGATGGAGAAATTACTTTTAACCCGCCAAATTTTTTATTTCAGTCAGTTTTAGGAAAGTTCACCCCATCGCCTCCCCTTTTTTTTCGATCTTGAGGTTAGTTACATTTTGCGGATGATGAGACTAGGTGTAAGGTTTCCTAACGAGTCGTTAAATAGCACTTAAGCTAATCTCTGGACAATTTCTCCAAAGTTAGAAAAAAAGGGGAAAAAAAGGATTTTTTCAATATTACTTCCTACTTTGTTAAATTTGGAGGGTTTTTCGGTGATGGAACTTGTGGCTCCCTCTTCCACGTATCTTACGAACTGATTTATATAGAGTCAATATTATTCGATGGGATTGCAAAAGGTAGATTGACCATGTTATATTCATGGGTTCACTGAAAAGCTGTATTAGCTTACGAATTTATTTTTAATGATCGGCAAAGTTGAGTGATTAATTAAAGGAAAACTTGGAGCTAAAAATGGAACAGCTTTTGAATTTATTTTCGGAATCACCATGACAAGAAACGTATTCGAGCATTTTTCCACAATTTTTAGACACATTTTTGGTGTTTAAATTAATTTATAAAAAATTTAATATAAATTCTGGCCAATCATATTATTTCAGCCTTCAACCGTGCTTTTAATGTCCAAACATTAAAAGAATAGGTCGGTGTGTGACGACCAAGACCTTGGGCATCAAGGTTTCAAGGTTAGGACATTACAAGCACTGTTGAAGTTTGAAGTAATATGATTGGCCTTTATTATTTTTTACTATTATTCAAATTTTACCAAACTTTAGAAATTAAATTAATCTCCAAAAACGTGTCTAAAAATTATGAAAAAAATCTCAAATACGTGTTACATTATCCCTTCAATTATTGGTTTAAAAACACGTGATGGCATAGAAAGTTTTAAACTTAGCGCTGATAGTGAAAAGAATCGATCCACGATTAGATCTGATACTAATCTGACGATTCTTCATTTTCAATGCATTGATTTTTCTCTTCGAATTACGGTACGGCTGAAATGGAACTTTTTACATAGAACGTAGTTGATTTCTTTTTAAACCATAAACTCGCGGCTATGTCGACGAAAGACTCTGAAAACTTGGAAACTTTTAAAAGTTTTTAAAGAAAATTTATGAGGGTCGATCTTTGAGTTATTCTTTTGAGAAGGATGGAGTTGATGGTAAGGCGCGCGTCCAGCGGTGCAGGTAAAACCAACGCCAAGGCTTAGCTTTGAAAACTATACGGCGGCTGGTCTTGACAGCTAGCCGTCAAAACGACATCGCCAAAAGCGCGTGAATTCATTTGTTTAGGCTTAAAACGAATTCGGAGGCCATTCGCGCTTTTTAAGGAAAGATCAAAAACCACGAGCCGCGAACAAAAGCCTTCGCTGTCTACGGGCGGGTTTCTGCCCCCGCATTTTGAAAAACGATGCATAAAGTTCGACATATCCTTCCCATAGACGAGTAGCCAACAAAAACCTTTTTATAACTGAAAAATGACACCAGTGTTTCAAACTAAGTGATGCTGTTGGAACTTTACTTTAGGTCTACGATTATAGCTATAAATCTAACCTTTTTACTACACTATCAGCCGTACATAGCACGCGTAAAATCCTTCAAATAACATTTATAATTTATCTTTCTTGAAAACACTTTTTTTCTAATAACTCCCAAGTTAATATTTTTCAACGGGTAATATCATTTTAATATTTTCCTTTGGAATTTATACATAAATTAACGTTTTATTTTTTAGAATAGCCACAATTTAACGTTTTCTCCTTTGGAATATTCATAATTTAACGTTTTCTCCTTTAGAATAGCCACAATTTAACGTTTTCTCCTTTTGAATTTTCATAATTTAACGTTTTCTCCTTTGGAATATCAATAAATTAACGTTTTCTCCATGGAATAACCGTAAATTAACATATTTTATAGCATAAAATTGACTCAGTATAACAATCCTATAACATTTCACACGTAGTTCACAATATAATGGGTGACAATTCTTAACCCTATACTCAAGTTCATGTATTGATCTCTAAATGGACAACACCAATGGTACTTTCATATTAATTGCAGTTATACTTTCTTGACATATTTAAACAGCCCCTTTAACGTTAAAAGCGTCTCTATCTGCCTTCTCTAGCTGTTCTCTATAGCTCCTCTTTTTCTCTCCCCTACGATCTTACTCCCGATTTTTTTTTTTTTCTTTTTCTTTCTCGCCTCAACCAAGAAAGTTTTTCTTTCGCGGTTAGTTGTCTGACGTTTGTCGCGGCTATGAGCTGGAACCGTTCACAATGCCCAAATTTTTTTCGTTTACGCTTTTCGAGCGTGTGACTTGGAAAGGCAGCCTTGATTTACGGAGCTTTTTCTCCCATACCGCTCTTCCATGCCCAGCCTCTTCTATTAGAAAAAAAAAAGGCCTGGAGTTAAAAGTTTTTTCCAATGGAATAATTTTTAAAAGGGACGATGAAAAAGAAAGTTATGTCGATAACGCATTTTCATTTAAAGTTACAATTTTAAAGGGAGAATGCCACCTAATATTGACCCTCTCTAACCAATCGCGTATCGCCGTGCCTTCCAGTGAACAAAATACTCGTGGTATATATTGTGATATATTTCCCTAATTATTAACTACGCGGAGATGTCTTAAAATTAGTAGATGAATCGATAAAAATCACTAGATTTTTCCTATTCATCCTCCCCTTAAAGTAGGCTTAACAGGTATTCATGGAGAGTTTGATATCAATGCTCGTATCTAGCTGGTGACGCTTTATTATCGAAATAAAACTCGCGCTTCTCGGATGATTCGCTTGAGATCCTTTAACGACAAGATATTTTAACTTTCAGTGGATCCTTGCTTTCCAGTAATTTCATTTCTAGTATAAGGTTAGGCCTATTTATACGAAAATAAATCCGTCCGTCTAATATTAAAACCGGATTAGAGGACTCTACTTTGGGGACCGCCATCCATATTTTATTAATTTTATGGGTTAAAATTATAAAAAATATAATAAGCTCTAAAGCAAAGTCTCTTTGGTTAGATTCCCAAGTCGAGGTCCGTCTAAATTTAAAATACTTAAAAGGGGGACCTCCCTTTGGAGACCCCCCCAACAATATCTTACTAATTGTATGGGTTAAGTGCAATTTATCAGATGCTTCCAAATTATATAGCGCTACACATCTGGGAAATGTCGGTATTCAGTAAATTCCCATTGAATTTAAAATTTGAGTTCCTTCTAAGAGTATAGTAAAAAAAATACTGTATATTTTACTTTTTACCCTCCCTTTAACTTGGGATTCTCCTAAAAAATGTTATTTTTTTTTTCTTTAGTTTTTTGCTCTTAAATTGTCCGAGGGAAAATGTCTTCTTTGTCCATTGTTTTCTAGCGAATGGTCACCGTCCACCAAACAAAGTTTTCCCCGTTTCACATCTGAGAAATGCTCCTTACGCTTTTAATAGACAACATTTTGGGACAATGCAGAAAATATAAACGCCTAAAAGCGGGAGGGGGGCGGATAGAGATAACTTTTTAAAAATAAATCGTTGTTTTTTGGGAATATCAAGAATATAGCAAATCCGCCTGTAGAAGTGTTCCAGCCACTATGCAAGCGTGTTTTTTGGCTAGCCCACATTCAGGGGCTGGTAAGCAATATTGAAAATCTTTGTAATGTATCTGAAGTTTAGATAACAATTGGAAAACATCTTTAAATTCTATTGATATACGATTTTACAGCTCTAAACTAGATTTTAACACCAATATTTTAATATCTTAATGAGTGGATTATACTTTCAAACGAATACACTTTCAAACCTCTTTAAAGCAATTTCAATTTGGGAAAAGGTTTTGTAGAACATTGGCCCCCAAATTGCGACAAAAACCGACTGTATTATGGGAATATATTCGGATTCAATATCAAATAGTAATACCTGGTAACATCCTAACACCACCCATCAACTATCTCACCACCATTGTGTCTGCAGTGTCCCACTTTGAGGCTAGAAACATTAGCGAAAAAGACTATCTTTCGTCCTTGTCTTAGAGTCCGCGAAGAAGTTCCACTATAGTCTTAACTTCGCCGGAACCTCCTTCCTCCGAGGGAAAGGTGGAATGACCAGTTACTTTTCCCTCTTTTTCTCCGTCTTTTCTTTTGTCTTTCTTCTGGTCACTCCTGATTGAGAACCTGGGGTCAGTATCACCCCTTTTCTCTTCCTGAGCGTTAATTAGGCAAGGTGCTATACTCCCGAAAGACCCCGCGAAAAAAAAAAAAAAAAAAAATTGGCTGCCTCCCGAGACGCCTGAAAGATGGTCAAGATTTTTTTTCTCTCTCCCAATTCGCTAAGCCTAACTTCTTTCAGGGGTCCTACTGTCTCTTCGTAAAAGCCACGCCTACTTTTAGAAGAGTTAGATAAGGGCGGAACGTATTTTTTTAGTCTTCTAAGAAAAATCTTAACTGATTGAAACTTTTTTACGATTCGATCAGTGATAGATAGGACTTTTTTTTATTCGCGCGTCGTCTATCTAAACAAACCAGGTTTTTATAATTGGCTAGTGATTTATGGTTAGTTTGTCCTAGAATTGACGATACTCCCAATGTTTCAAGGTTCGTGGTGTTAAATGGCTAATACCATATTTTTTTATTCGTGATTCAACACTCTACGGGAGATTCTTAGTTCTAAGTATAAATTTGGGGTTTTAAAGCCGTGAAGAGATATTTTTAGGTTCTTATTATGACTTAATTTAGTAAGATTTTTTTATTAATTTTGATTCTTCTAGAATACCCCTCGCGCAATATATATAATTTGAATAGCATTTTCGAAAAAGTCAATAAAACTCGGTACAAAATATACAGTTATACACATTGAAAATTATACAACTGTAAAAAGAATTATAATCAGCATATTACGTCATCACTATGATTGCGTGCCTATTATAGATCCAACCATTGATTCTCGCTCATTCTAGAACTAGACACGTGATTGGAGGAATGCTTAACAAGACAACAACACAAAACAAACTGGTTTTGATGCAATATAACAATTAACTTTAATAAATCTACACGACAAAGTCGACAAATTAATAATACCGGAGCATAGGCCTAACTAAAAGACGTCTTGTCGGAGCGTGAGTCCAGGAGTCAAAAAAACGATTGGTATCATTATCTTATATACTTATACAAGGGTAGATTTCCCCTGTCCGATATCTCTTCTACGTGCACAATAGGACAGTAGAACAAAATTAGTTTTTTAAACATTAGTTGCATTCACGCGGTATTTTTAAATTTGAAGTTTGTTAAAAACACGTAACCCAAAGGTGTAAACGAACGAAATGGTCTAAAAAATTAGCTTTAATTCGATTTTAAAAGATGCCTGGTCTATCTTGTTTCAATATTCTACGGGGGAACGGGATGGTGAAGTTACAAAAGGAGAAAAAAATTGTCCCCCTATCTTTCTGAGAGTTGAGAAAAGAATTTTTTAGCGTCCGTCAGTTGAGGCGAGAAGACGTGAAAAAGGCGGGGATTAAAGGCGGAAGCCAAAAACCTTCACGGTCACCAAAGATGCCCACTTCTTCCTTCTCATCTCTCTCTTTCTCCTCTTCCATACTCCATCACCGTTCCCGATACTTTTTTCACTCTAAAAAAAAAAACAAAAAAACTCAGAGAGATGAGACTTAATAGCCGATTCTTTCCTCTTACCACTTTTTTTTCTTAATTTATTGATCTGATAACCAAATTTCTATTTAAGAATAAAAATATTAAGGCGCAACAACAGAATGAACTCGTATAGGAAAATTGTTAAGGATCAAGTAGATAAAATTATTGAATTTAACCTAAATGTGACTTGCCAATATGTGAGTTACACATATTGAGAAAGCAAACTGTACAAACTTTAGCAGATCTAATGACGCGACCATCATTCGCTGTTGAAAGTTGCTCCGCATAGTCGTTTACGTTTGTAAACTGCATGTAGTATATTCCACTTCGAATTTTGAAGCACGAAAAAAACAAAATTCCACGTTATATTTACGATTTGTGAGGATAAATGGAATTACCTTTGTTCGTGGGATATACTTTAATATCAAATATAATTTCTCCTTGATATAGATTTTTCGACGAAATCGTAAAATCATTTTGATCAAAAAAACTTCTAAAAAAAATTTTGAAGTTGGTTTTTATCAACTTCTCACATTATTGCTCCATTTTATTGCCAATTCCGTGGCAAAAAACCTCTTATACTTTAATATAAAATGAAAAGAGTTAAAGAATCTTTATAACTTAATAATAAAAAATATGTCCATTTCTTCATTTTTCTATTTCTAGAAAATGTATTTGGTGTCCATTGAATTTGAGACATTACTCGTAAAAGTAAACCAATAAGAAAAATTCCGGCAACAATCGAACGGCCTTATTATTGCTTCGTTGACACAAATCAGTCTTACAGTTATGGAACGAGAAATTGGAGCTCCGGGGCTTGGCACTTTACTAACAACCATGCACCAACGAAGTTGCGGTAAGCGTAATAGATAAAAGGTTAAAACGAAAATGAAGGTTATTTTTTGGGCAATTTAATCATTTATATCAGAGTTAGCCCCTGGACAATTTCTCTTTTAAGAATGGCAAGCGGAGAGAAGAGAGTCTCCCCCGTACGTAAAACTCGTAAAAGATGTCTTATCGCGTAAACGGCCGAGAGTGTCAGGATTGCCCGTAGATCATGTCAAACGCAGACCTGGAAGGCACGAGTCTAGAGACACCAGAACAAAAATCCAGGGTTCTTCGGACTCGGAAACCCCACTTTTTTTCCGAACTGCCCCGAGCGTGTGGGGTGGGGCTTTAGCACCTTCTTAAAGGTTTGTTCGCATGGTGCGTACTTTTCTACCCTAAATGTTTAACGCGAGTGTATTTCCTCCAATAATAAATTACTTCAAATTATTTCGCAGCCACGCTTTCACCTATAAGGTCGTTCAAGTAACTGAAAAACCCGGGTAAGTACCTTGTCAAAGCCATGTCATTGCCATATTTACAGTTCGCAGGAGGCGAAATCGTTTCAAGTCACTGTAGGTCACAACTTTTACAAGGTGTACCCAAACTTTTCTAGTTTTTCTTACTCGGACGCTTAGGGCCAACACTCTAGTTGTTAGTTCAAAACTTTTGCCCGTTTCGTCGGTGATAAACCTTCGGGTTTGGTATTGTATTCAACCAGTAATTCATAAATAAATATATGCCTAGAAGAAATATTGGAATTAACGCATTTTTGTTATTTTTAAGAAAAATAAGACCCTCCTCCACCCATAGAATGGGTCGTGGACGCGCACGCACTGAAGCCACACAAATATTATTTCTTTATTTATTGATGAATTACTGATTCAACTAATTTCGGTTTTAAACATTGTATGTATGATGTGACCAGGATCTTAGTCCAAGCGATGGTATACCACCTCTCCCTAAATTCCTCTCGCCCTCCCCCTCCCCCTTTCCATTTTTTTTTTCTCTTCACCGATCGGTCCCCCGATGGCCATCTTTTGTGATAATGATCAATGATCTTTCCAAGAGAAAAGGAGAGAGAAAGAGAAATTTCCACCAAAAAGACGTTTTATATTTCGTCTTCTTTTTTGGGAGTGAAGAAGAATACTAAGGCTTAGTCCACAGTATTGGGGGATTTCGCTGAAGATTTTTTTGTTGGCCCTCCGGTCAACTCCTATCTTTTTATCTCCATTTCTCCAAAATAATGTTTGCTTTTTAACCCCGAGGTTTGGCTACCCAAGAGTATTTGTCTCCCATATTTTCTCATTCATTCTTTAAAACCGGATTAAGTAATAAGTTACTTGACTAGTTCCGTAAAAGAAAGAATATATATACCGCGTAGTTGGTCGATAGTTCTGTACTGAACTAATAAATAATATTCAATCTTAGTAGTTCGTATAATCCATCTAGTTTTAGGTTTTCCACACCTGAGGGACTAATTTTTGAAACTTATTTCTAGTCAAGATAGTAAAAATTACACTGTTAATTTTAAGCTTGATAATAATCTAGTATATATCAGTTTATTTTAAACGTCGCTCGCGATTTAAGCTTTTAATTGACGCTCCATGTTTCAAATAGCAACGTGAGTTATAGTTTATAGTATTTTAGAAAATATCGCTCGCTCTACGAATAATCAAACTTAAATATTAATTCGGAAAACAAAACAAAAAAAAAAACAAAAAATCCAATCTTATTTAAAGATAATTTTTTAACATCCCTTTTCTTTTTTGTGATAAACGCGAATCTTTTTGAAGCGAAAGACAAAACGAAAAGAAAAATATAGTAAAAAGATAAAAAATAATTCTCCTAGAAAGATGGGAGAGGTGAGATGAGGGAATCGAACCATTCTTCACGCGTTGGGATAGAGATCTCTTTAGTCTCTACGGTGTTTTTTGTCATTTTCTCATTTTTAGCGATCCTCTATCCTCTTCCAATCCGCCCTCCCCGCTCTCCTTCTCTCTTTCTTTCTTTCTCGCTCTTCGTCCGTCTCGTTCTCCTTGGCAGTCATTCCGTTCTTTCGATAAATTCCGACCATCCGAAGTTCAAATAAAAGGTATATACCATTGTCAATCCATCGAGCCATATAGGCATAGCTTTACCATCGTTTGGCTTTAGTTATTTCCATATAACGTGTGGGGGTCCTTGCTCCTAGTTTGAAGCATTGTCGAAGAAGGCTTATCTTCCTAGAATTATTCGATAGGTGTTTTCTTTCTTCCCCGCTATTACTTCGTTGACTCAAAGTTGTCGAACAAACGTTAAAAGGAACGTGTTATGAAAAACATAATAATTTTCATGAAAATAAGTTTGCCAAAAATTATTCTCTTTTTATCTATATAGATAATGATAAATAACAAAACATGACAATCATAATCGCCCAATTGAGCTGGCTGTATCCCATTTTGGTTACAGCTTTATACTCCCTCAAAGTTACTATTTGCTAAGATGTATCCCTTTAAAGTCGCCTTCTTTTCTAGCTTAGCAGACGTCGTTGACCATAACAACTTTTACAGTCAAAGCTATGATGTGTATAATGGAAGAGCATTTTAAAGTTGCAAATTTCACAGCAGATAAGGCCTTTAAGGCCCTGTATGCTCAGAAATTTGCCCATTTAAAAACATATTCCCTTATTCACATAGCCTTGATTTGACTGTTCAATTTGTAATGGTCATCGTCGTCTGCTAAGCAACAAAAATCGACTTGAATTTAAAAACGCTGGTAATCCCTTTAAATTGTTTGTTTTTCATCTTTTATAGTTCACAATTTCATATCAGGGTTGTTCATGTAAAATTTAGAAATTGGACATATAAAGTGCTGAACGAACTGATATGAAAAAAAAATTGTCCATTCAAATATGGCGCGTTAGTTAGCCACGTCTTCCTGGTGTTAACTTGAGGAATTACGGTACATCACGTGACCAAGCGAAATTTGTCTTCTGCTCTCTGAAAAATGGCCGCTCCGTTAGTAGGTAAGATTAGTTCGAAGTTGTTTACAAATTAGCCGCAAGAACGATTTTGTTAGAATTTAGGTTACGATATTTTAATTTCGTAATGCCGTTTGGAGTCAAGCCACAATGCGCTATTTGCAAAACGACGACGTCAACTTTTTTCCGGAAGAACGAGAGCAACGAAGTGTTGTGTAATTCTTGCGGGTTACGCTCAAACACCACAGCCGAAGCCAAAACATTAGCTTCGTGTCATTTCACACTCCGTAAGAGTACTCGGGCAAAAAGCTCCAAATTCAAGCAACAGCAGCAGTTCAAAACAAATCCTAAAGGCAAAGGACGACGAATAATTTTTAAGCGAAGCGTAAGCATTAAACAGAGTTGACTTTGGAGAATGTTCCTATAATACCAGTTCATCTGTTTCAAGAATCTAAATCTTAAGGCAGTGTAAGCCTCTAATTTGAGAGGCTTCTGCGAAGAGACCAACTTTCCTCATGGGGCAATGGCCGCAAAACGGAACCCTCACTAAACAACCATGCTTCTATTTAGGACCTGGGTAGTTTAGACATGGATTAATCAACCTCAACTGAGGTTGATTAATCCATGGTTCAGAAGTGTGAGAAAAATATGTTTGAAATATTCAAATCTTTATGTTAAATTCCCATAGACTATATGTGATTTTAATATGGCAATTTTAAATACAATTTTCTAAAATTTCTTTGATTAGAACGCTTAGCTCCTAATTATTCTGTAAAATATGACATTTAGTGTGGGGCTCAGTTGCGGTCGTTGTGCTGATATCATTTATACGAAGGAAATCATATTAGATTTTTCAAATCGTTTATTGATAATTCAGGCAACAAAAGCACCCACCGCTGTCGCTACTCCAGTTACAACGGAATGTGTCTATTATAAGGTATTATTATAATTTTTTTTAATTTTACTTTAATTGTGAGACTTAAAATTTCCATTTTAAAAAGGGAACATATTTTCAAATTGGCGATATCGTTTCCATGAATGACGCTGAAGGGGGGGAATATTTTGCTCAAATTCGAGGACTTCTTCAAGATCAATACTGCGAAAAGAGTGCTGTGATTGCGTGGCTTATTCCTTCTCAATCAAGTCCAAAAGATTATTTTGATCCTTCAACGTACATGCTTGGTAAGCAATATTTTTTATTAAAATCGGTCTTTTTTCTAAGACCTGATTAGTCAAAATCGTTTAGCTAGTAAAGTCTTTAAGTCTTATTAACATAAATCAACTGTGCTAGTTGAATAGGCTTAGCTTTAATTATTAAAAATTACTATTTAGTTAATGATAGTACGATTTTATTTTATTTTTATTCCATTCTCTCTAGTTATGGGTTTGTTTTTTTTTCTCTTAAGTTTGGTTATTTGAGCAAGGATCCTTTAAGAAAGATCACGACTTCAGAAGTGAAAGAGAAAAAAAGGGGGTGTCATTTCATTTGTAGAGTTTTTCATTAAGTTTCCTGAAGAAACTTTTTTCATATTTATGGTATGGCGGCTGATCTGTAAAACCAAAGCTTAGCAACTATAATTAAATTACGCCGTCGTAGTCTCGTAGCTGTTGTCTGTAAAGCAAAGGCTTTATAGCAAAAGGAAACTTGAATATTACGAAAGTTTTTCCTCTAATAATTTCATTATTTAGAAATTTAGAATTAATTTTGTTCCATATTTTATTAAATTGAAAATTGAATCGCAGTTACTGCCCTTTATTTTTAAGGTCCGGAAGAAGACATTCCCCGCAAACTAGAAGCGATGGAATTTGTTTGTCACGCGCCTTCCGAATATTACAAAGCCAAATATTCTCCTTACCAAAGCTTAACGGAAAAATCTGACAGTTGCTTCATATGGACGAGAATCGGGCCCCAAATTAAACCCGTACCAACTCAGGAGGAAGTTTTTGGAACCACCGTAGCTAGTTTGTCTTGAGTCCCAAATTTATAGAAGGTTAGCCCTAAACCACAAATTATTGTAATACTTAATTTTTGATAATAATAAATTCAAGACTGAAAGTTATTATCATAAATTAATGAAAAAGGAAGTCCGTGCTTATTTGAATTCGTAATAACTCTTTTCTGTTCGAGTGTTAATTTAAACAGCTAGGCATCTTAGGACCTTACAACTCTTGTTGTCATCAATATAGAGTAAAACTAAATAATTTAGAAGTAATTAAATAAGGACAGTTTCGATTGAAGCACTCAAATCATCCAGATACTTCCCTTACCAAAAAAAGTTAGTCTTAAGAGGTCTTGGGGAAGTCTTTCGGGTGTCTTATGTAGTCTTGGGGAGGTCTTAAAGACTTCCCCAAGACTTTCGTAGCGTTCTTGAAGACCTCTTCAGATCAGACTAACTTTTTTCCGTAAGGGTTGCGTAGTTTGAAATTTGAGAATTTCATGTTACTGGTTTTACGGTAGAACATATCGTAAAAGGGCCTACTTGGTGTCCAAAAGTGATTTCAAATTAAGCAGTCGAGGGGGCTTCAGCCCACCCTGCTCCTGAATTCAATAGCCGAGCATGGATAACCACGTTATCAAATGGGCACTTAAACCAGTTTATTTTTAGATATCATTATTGTTTACTTACAATTAAATATTATTCTAGCTATTGCAGGTAAAATAATTAATTTTTACAGACGCAGAAGTTCTTTCAGGTTGAGTTTATGCTAAGCCTAATTCGGGACTAGTTTTGTTTTGAAAGTAAGAACGTTGGAGGGGTGCGCCATGCTTTTGGAACGTTGCCATGTTTACCCTCTGATGGAGCAGGCGCCTGGAGCTGGAGTGGTGAAAATCTTTGGCTTAAAAGTTAAAACTCAGTTTTAATGATGATTGCCCATTGAATTGCTTCCTTCAATTCCATTGATTTTGATGGTAAATATGGATTTTTTTTTGGAACTAACATATTTTGGCAGAGAATTTCATTTAATGACGAGTTAATTTAAGTTTAAATATCTTATTCGAGTTAATTAAAAAAAAAACGTGACGATTTCAAGGAAATTGAGCTTTATTTAAATCGTAAACAAAACAAAAATCAAGTTTTATTTAGTTATACATTTATATACATTTTACAGCAACGCTGTTTATAATAAAAAATCAAAAACACTAGATTTCTATATGAAGTAGCCATATAAGACTTAAAACATGATAGTTCGGTAAAATAAAGTAAAAAGGCAAAAAACTAACATGATATACGCAATATTAGAATGTACAGAAGCGATCTATAAAACATAGAAAAAAATCTAAGTAAAAGAAGGTAAAAGCAAGATAAAATGCGGAATAATTTAGGGTGGTATAAGCAATATCAGAATGTACAGAAATTGTCTATAAAAGCCTTTCAGGGAAGACGGGATAGACATCCGCGTGTAGAAATGCTTAAGAACAAGTCAAGATTCCACATTAAGAAATTAAAATAACCATACTTCAGATTTTTTTCTTTTGATTTTTCTCTTCCCTCACTAGTAAAGAAAAGTACGTTAAATTGATGAAATCAAGAATCAACTCTCATTGAACATTTACTCACGAGGTTTGCCATGTTTCTCATCTCTGTACTTGGCTCGTCGAAACATCCAATTAGATTCGTCTTCCGTATCATCATCATCATCGTCGCGAGATAAAAATCTAGATTGGTCAAGATTTTTTAGACGTTTCGTATACCATTGCGCTTCATCTCTTAACTTATTAAGAGATTCTTTGGCCGTTTCTCTTCCAGGATTGTAATCGCAGCCGGTAGTATCGCAATTATCTTCTTCATTCCAAGCTTTTCGTAATTTCTCCAGTTTCTTCGAGAGTTTTTCGGTGTTTTTGACCAGTTTCTTTCTAAGTTTATCACCCAGTTGTCGAGCTCCATTCACGTTGTCCTTTATCACTTTTGATAGTTTAACGCGAAACTTTTCCAGATGAGGGTTCAAGTTATTGGCTGTATTCTTCAAACCTTTCCAGACTGTGTCGTAATTAGGAAAAAAATTGTTCACGCCACCGAGATAATCGTTTGAACTTTCCTCTTGTTGTTCTTCTTCTTCTTCTCCAATTGGCGGTTCTTGTTGTTCTTTTTCAAGGACAGTCTCCTGAAAAAGTTTTTCCCAATAGAGAGATTTACCCTTTTCCAGATTATATAGATTTTCCAGCTCTTCCATTTGGTTTCGCAGAGATTCGACAGTTTCTTGATTATCTTTAAGGTTTTTAGAGTCCTCAGTGTTCTGTTCCGAATCTTTTACATTTTCACTCGAATAAATATTTTTATCGTCTACATTTGGAGACTGTGCTAAATTTTCCCCTTTTTCCATTTCTTCCACAACATTTTTTGATTGTCCGGTATTCTCGTTAATTTCTTCGAGTTTTTGAATTAAGTTTTGAATTCTTTCATTCTCTTTCGATAATAATTCCGAGAGGGAATTTTTCCACAATTTCAAATTACGACCGCAATCCTTGATTTAATTTTTTTTTTGAAAATTAAAATTAGATTAAGACACTAGTAATTAGTTTGAACTTTTTAATATTTTCATCCCGAAAGTAAAAAAACTCAATAGCTTCTATGAAAGGATATAATATCCATTGAATCAAATTCATTTTTTCAAAAATCTAGCTCTCGAGGTTAAAGAAAATGATGTCATCAGCTGACCTGACTTGGGGCAGCTCATTCACCACATTAAAACTAGACAACTAGAAATGTGCCCCCCCCCCCCCCCCTCCCTGGCAAAAAACTTTATCTAAACTTTAGTTTCCTCCGCTAAACAAGGTTTTTGATGAAAAAACCATAGAGACTTTTAATATTGGGAGTAGAAACTCCTGCCTTTGGCAAGGCAAAACGAGATATAGCTCCCCAAGCAACCTTTGCCAATGCTAATAACTGGCCGGGCCAACTTCCGGTCACATGACATAACCCCCGCGTTAGAGGAAAGCTATACCGGAAATTGACCCGGCCTTTTACAACGGTTGTTTTGAGCTACATCTTCGCCTCAACTTTCCACTCCCTATGTTAAAAGTCTCTATGAAAAAACTCAATATTTGAGTTTGTTTTCTATGTAAAACTTTGGAATTTATTACCAGTTCTTTTTGATTCGACTTTAAACAATCCAAAAATTCTTTTTCCGAGTCTTCTATTTGAGATAAGAAGGGGATAACTTTTATCGGACTAGGTTCAATTTTTTCCGATGTTTTAGAGATAAATGCAAAAAATAGACCTTCAGAAATTGAGAAGAGAGATAAAATGATGCCACAATTATAAAAAAAATTGAGCTTTCGTCTTATTTACTCTTAACTTACATAAAACAGAGAAGAAGAGAATTATAAGACAAAGAGTAGCGACGATTATAGTAGTTCGATCCAAAGTCAAAATTCCTTCGTTTGTGATAAAAATTCTTTTTGTAATCTTTTTCAGTGATCTTTTATAGTTAATGCCATCTGGACTTATCTTTCGAGCGATAGTCTCACCCAAACCAGATTTCTGATTAGAATTATTAGACGCCTTTTTCAATCTCAATCTAAGTCTGCTGCTACTAGAATTTGATGATCTTCTTTTAGCTTTTTTAAAAAAATATATATATATATATATATATATATATTTAATATTGATTTTTAAATACATTTGGGAAGTCTAACAGCTAATATATTCTTTCTTACAGTCCAAATTGTTGTCATCAGTTGTCTTTACAGAATCAGTTATAGAAGTTAGAGGAGAATGCAAACTCGTTACGTTTAAACTCGAAATACGCGAAATCCCATCCAAATCATTTAATTCTGTTTCAGATGGCACGTCCTGGTCTGATTCATTAATGACAGCTACGTCGCTACTCGAACAGTTACTCAAGCTATCGGTGGGGATATTCGACAGGGTTTTGCAGGTACAGATTAGCTTATGATCCTACAAAAAAATATACAAAATCGTATATTAACCAAGAAGTCAGCTCGAATGACTGATGCGACAACTCACGTTAATACTGCTAGCAGTCGCTGTGGTTGACATTGAATCGTTACATTTACAGTCAACTAATGTCCAATCTCCAGATTCTCTTATTTCTGACAAGTCCGAATTACAATAGCACGTATCTTGCGTCATACTTTCTGGGCTCGATTCCCTATGATCACGATCGTTTACGCATTGACTGGAATTATTAGGCTTAGGGTTCTTTGTCCTATTATCAGTCCCTTCATCATCGTTTTCATTGAAATCAGTAGACATAATACCTTAAAATACCTAAAACGAAGGTTTAATTTGGTAATACTACAAATTAATGTGGTGTTTACCATTTACCGATCTAGAGCGCTCTCAGATTTGAAACCTCTGCGTGTTCCATTCGAGATCTCTATTCTCTAATCTCGATCTCTGCGCTGCTGTTCGCGTACGAATTTACGTGTACTAAATTTTACACACCAATCGGCCAGAGATCCGCACGATGTCGCTCTCTCGGAATTTTTTAACAAATTTGAGAGAGAGAAATTTGACTATCTTTTCTCGTAGTTTTCCCGCGATAACCTATCCTATCCAAGCCTGAGATTTTAACATGGAGATTTAACCGTTTCCCGTTTCGGCTAGATTCAAGAATAGCTACTGCAGCGAATTTTAAGAAAAACCAAATTGTTTTTAAATCAGAAAAATTAGAGAAAAATTATGGTGCAAAAATTATTCACCGCAAACTATTATTAAGAAAGTTATACGCACTTAATTATTAGAGATGCGCCAAGGCTTACCCATGGTTTAGCATTGCCGAAATTGCCCACTAAAATTCCCCGAATCCCGATCCCGATAAATATAAATTTCACAGAAGCTTACCTTCCGTTGCTAAATTCCGGAAAAGAACAACTTTCACACAGAATAAATTTGACGTTATTTCACATAGAATAAATTTCAATATTAAGTTAGGTAAGGTTAGGTTAGGTTAAGTAAAAATTCAGTCTAAAAGAATTATGGCAATGCAATGTTTTGGTAAAGATTTAATTGAAAGTTCATCTTGTGAAAAAAAAAAAAAAAATCTATGGGATTTTTACATAGGAAGGTTAAAATTTCAATCTCTTGTAACTTTCTTAATAATGGTTTGCGGTGGAAAATTTTTGTACCATAATTTTTTTCTCATTATACTGAATTAAAAAAAATAAAAATATATTAAAAAATCTCGGCAGTACCTATTCTTGAAAACTCCCAAAGTTTCAAATACGTTTTTCTCACGTATTTTTTTCAGAACTCCCTAGGTCCTAATTAGTCCATATCCATTGTTGTTTAGAGGGGGGGGGGGGGGGGGGGGGTCTGAATATCGTAATTTCCCCCAAGAAGTTTATTTCCCTGTTCAAAAGGGTATGCATAACACCAGAAGCCGATGAAGGGATGTTTTATTTATTTTCCAGGGGGTTTATTTATTTTCCAGTGGTGTTTAATTTCAAAGGGTTAGTTTTATTTTAAAGGGTTAATTTTATTTTAAAGGTTTAGTTTTATTTGCAAATCTCAAAAATCTCAACTTTCTAAATCTCAAAAATCTCTATTTTCCAAATCTCAAAAATCTCAATTTTCCAAATCTCAAAAATCTCAATTTTCCAAATCTCAAAAAATCTCAATTTTCCAAATCTCAAAAAATCTCAATTTTCCAAATCTCAAAAATCTCAATTTTCCAAATCTCAAAAATCTCAATTTTCCAAATCTCAAAAATCTCAATTTTCCAAATCTCAATTTTCCAAATCTCAAAAAATCCATATTTTCCAAATCTCAAAAATCTATATTTTCCAAATCTAAAAAATCTATATTTTCCAAATCTCAAAAATCTATATTTTCCAAATCTCAAAAATCTCAATTTTCCAAATCTCAAAAATCTCAATTTTCCAAATCTCAAAAGTCTCAATTTTCCAAATCTCAAAAATCTCAATTTTCCAAATCTCAAAAATCTCAATTTTCCAAATCTCAAAAATCTCAATTTTCCAAATCTCAAAAATCTCAATTTTCCAAATCTCAAAAATCTCAATTTTCCAAATCTCAAAAATCTCAATTTTCCAAATCTCAAAAATCTCAATTTTCCAAATCTCAAAAATCTCAATTTTCCAAATCTCAAAAATCTCAATTTTCCAAATCTCAAAAATCTCAATTTTCCAAATCTCAAAAAATCTCAATTTTCCAAATCTCAAAAAATCTCAATTTTCCAAATCTCAAAAATCTCAATTTTCCAAATCTCAAAAATCTCAATTTTCCAAATCTCAAAAATCTCAATTTTCCAAATCTCAATTTTCCAAATCTCAAAAAATCTATATTTTCCAAATCTCAAAAATCTATATTTTCCAAATCTCAAAAATCTATATTTTCCAAATCTCAAAAATCTATATTTTCCAAATCTCAAAAATCTCAATTTTCCAAATCTCAAAAATCTCAATTTTCCAAATCTCAAAAGTCTCAATTTTCCAAATCTCAAAAATCTCAATTTTCCAAATCTCAAAAATCTCAAATTTCCAAATCTCAAAAATCTCAATTTTCCAAATCTCAAAAATCTCAATTTTCCAAATCTCAAAAATCTCAATTTTCCAAATCTCAAAAATCTCAATTTTCCAAATCTCAAAAATCTCAATTTTCCAAATCTCAAAAATCTCAATTTTCCAAATCTCAAAAATCTCAATTTTCCAAATCTCAAAAATCTCAATTTTCCAAATCTCAAAAATCTCAATTTTCCAAATCTCAAAAATCTCAATTTTCCAAATCTCAAAAATCTCAATTTTCCAAATCTCAAAAATCTCAATTTTCCAAATCTCAAAAATCTCAATTTTCCAAATCTCAAAAATCTCAATTTTCCAAATCTCAAAAATCTCAATTTTCCAAATCTCAAAAATCTCAATTTTTCCAAATCTCAAAAATCTCAATTTTCCAAATCTCAAAAATCTCAATTTTCCAAATCTCAAAAATCTCAATTTTCCAAATCTCAAAAATCTCAATTTTTAAAATCTCAAAAATCTCAATATTCCAAAGAAACCCCTTGTATTATTTATTTTTTTACAGAGGGTGTATTTATTATTTATTTTTTTACAGGGGGTGTATTTATTATTTATTTTTTTACAGGGGGTGTATTTATTATTTACAAGGGGTGTATTTTTTTTTACAGGGGGTGTATTTATTATTTATTTTTTACAGGGGGTGTATTTATTATTTATTTTTTTTACAGGGGGTGTATTTATTATTTATTTTTTTTACAGGGGGTGTTTTACTCTTTTTTTTACAGGGGGTGTATTTATTATTTATTTTTTTTACAGGGGGTGTATTTATTATTTTTTTTTTACAGGGGGTGTATTTATTATTAATTTTTTTACAGGGGGTGTATTTATTATTTTTTTAACAGGGGGTGTATTTATTATTAATTTTTTTTACATGGGGTGTGTTTATTTTTTTTTTTTTTTTTACAGGGGGTGTATTTATTATTTATTTTTTTTACAGGGGGTGTATTTATTATTTTTTTACATGCTGTATATTTATTATTTTTTTACAGGGGGTGTATTTATTGTTAATTTTTTTACAAGGGGTGTATTTATTATTAATTTTATTTACAGGGGGTGTATTTATTATTATTTTTATTTACAGGGGGTGTATTTATTATTTTTTTAACAGGGGGTGTATTTATTATTAATTTTTTTTACATGGGGTGTGTTTATTTTTTTTTTTTTTTTACAGGGGGTGTATTTATTATATATTTTTTTACAGGGGGTGTATTTATTATTTTTTTACATGCTGTATATTTATTATTTTTTTACAGGGGGTGTATTTATTGTTAATTTTTTTACAAGGGGTGTATTTATTATTATTTTTATTTACAGGGGGTGTATTTATTATTTTTTTTTAAAAGGGGGTGTATTTATTATTAATTTTTTTTTACATGGGGTGTATTTATTATTTTTTTTAAAGGGGGTGTATTTATTATTTATTTTTTTTTAAAGGGGGTGTATTTATTATTTATTTTTTTACAGGGGGTGTATTTATTATTTTTTTACATGGGGTATATTTATTATTTTTTTTACAGGGGGTGTATTTATTGTTAATTTTTTTACAAGGGGTGTATTTATTATTATTTTTATTTACAGGGGGTGTATTTATTATTAATTTTTTTACAGGGGGGTGTATTTATTATTTTTTTTACAGGGGGTGTATTTATTATTTTTTTTACAGGGGGTGTATTTATTACTTTTTTAACAGGGGGTTACCCTTGTAAAAAAAAAATCAATTATTTTTTTTACAAGGGGTACCCCTTGTAAATAAAAATCAACTATTTTTTACAAGGGGTACCCCTTTACAGGGGGTGTATTTATTATTTTTTTTACAGGGGGTGTATTTATTATTTATTTTTTTACAGGGGGTGTATTTATTATTATTTTTTTTTTTTTACAGGGGGTGTATTTATTATTTTTTTTACAGGGGGTGTATTTATTTATATTTTTTTTACAGGCGGTGTATTTATTATTTATTTTTTTTACAGGAGGTGTATTTATTATTTATTTTTTTTACATGGGGTGTATTTATTTTTATATTTTTTACAGGGGGTGTATTTATTATTTTTTTACAGGGGGTGTATTTATTATTATTTTTATTTACAGGGGGTGTATTTATTTTTTATTTTTTTACAGGGGGTGTATTTATTATTTATTTTTTTACAGGGGGTGTATTTATTATTTTTTTACAGGGGGTGTATTTATTATTTTTTAACAGGGGTTGTATTTATTATTAATTTTTTTACAGGGGGTGTATTTATTATTTATTTTTTTACAGGGGGTGTATTTATTATTTATTTTTTACAGGGGGTGTATTTATTATTTATTTTTTACAAGGGGGTGTATTTATTATTTATTTTTTTACAGGGGGTGTATTTATTATTTTTTTACAGGGGTGTATTTATTTTTTTTTTTACAGGGGGTGTATTTATTACTTTTTTAACAGGGTGTTACCCTTGTAAAAAAAATAAATTTATTATTTTTTACAAGGGGCACCCCTTTACAGGGGGTGTATTTATTATTTTTTTTACAGGGGGTGTATTTATTATTTATTTTTTACAGGGGGTGTATTTATTATTTTTTTTACAGGGGGTGTATTTATTATTTATTTTTTACAGGGGGTGTATTTATTATTTTTTTTACAGGGGGTGTATTTATTATTTATTTTTTTTAGAGGGGGTGTATTTATTATTAATTTTTTTTACAGGGGGTGTATTTATTTATATATTTTTTACAGGGGGTGTATTTATTATTTTTTTACAGGGCGTGTATTTATTATTTATTTTTTTTACAGGGGGTGTGTTTATTATTTTTTTTACAGGGGGTGTATTTATTTTTTTTTTTACAGGGGGTGTATTTATTATTTATTTTTTTTACAGGGGGTGTATTTATTATATATTTTTTTTACATGGGGTGTATTTATTTTTATATTTTCACAGGGGGTGTATTTATTTTTTTACAGGGGGTGTATTTATTATTTTTTTACAGGGGGTGTATTATTATTTTTATTTACAGGGGGTGTATTTATTATTTTTTTACAGGGGGTGTATTTATTATTTATTTTTTTACAGGGGGTGTATTTATTATTTTTTTTTACAGGGGGTGTATTTATTATTAATTTTTTTACAGGGGGTGTAGTTATTATTTATTTTTTTTACAGGGGTGTGTTTATTATTTATTTTTTACAGGGGGTGTATTTATTATTTATTTTTTACAAGGGGGTGTATTTATTATTTATTTTTTACAAGGGGGTGTATTTATTATTACTTTTTTTTACAGGTGGTGTATTTATTTTTTTTTTACAGGGGTGTATTTATTTTTTATTTTTTACAGGGGGTGTATTTATTATTTATTTTTTTACAGGGGGTGTATTTATTATTTTTTTTACAGGGGGTGTATTTATTATTTTTTTACAGGGGGTGTATTTATTATTTATTTTTTACAGGGGGTGTATTTATTATTTTTTTTACAGGGGGTGTATTTATTATTTTTTAACAGGGGTTGTATTTATTATTAATTTTTTTACAGGGGGTGTATTTATTATTTATTTTTTTACAGGGGGTGTATTTATTATTTATTTTTTACAGGGGGTGTATTTATTATTTATTTTTTACAAGGGGGTGTATTTTTTTTTTTACAGGGGGTGTATTTATTATTTATTTTTTTTACAGGGGGTGTGTTTATTATTTTTTTTACAGGGGGTGTATTTATTTTTTTTTTAACAGGGGTGTATTTATTATTTATTTTTTTTTTACAGGGGGTGTATTTATTATTTATTTTTTTACAGGGGGTGTATTTATTATAATTTTTTTACAGGGGGTGTATTTATTATTTTTTTTACAGGGGGTGTATTTATTATTTTTTTTACAGGGGGTGTATTTATTATTTACAGGGGGTGTATTTATTATTTATTTTTTTACAGGGGGTGTTTTTATTATTTATTTTTTTACAGGGGGAGTTTTTATTATTTATTTTTTACAGGGGTGTATTTATTATTTATTTTTTTTTACAGGAGGTGTATTTATTATTTTTTTTTTTACAGAGGGTGTATTTATTATTTTTTTTACAGGGGGGTATTTATTATTTTTTTTCAGGGGGTGTATTTATTATTTTTTTACAGGGGGTGTATTTATTATTAATTAATCAATTGTAAAAAAATCAATTATTTTTTTTACAAGGGGTACCCCTTGTAAAAAAAATAAAGGGGTACCTCTTGTATAAATAAAATCAACTATTTTTTTACAAGGGGTACCCCTTGTAAAAAAATATCAATTATTTTTTTTACAAGGGGTACCCTTTTACAGGGGGTGTATTTATTATTATTTTTTTTTTACAGGGGGTGTATTTATTATTTACAGGGGGTGTTCTTATTATTTATTTTTTTACAGGAGTGTATTTATTATTTATTTTTTTTTACAGGAGGTGTATTTTTTATTTATTTTTTTTGCAGAGGGTGTATTTATTATTTTTTTTTACAGGGGGTGTATTTATTATTGTTTTACACGGGGTTGTATTTATTATTAATTAATTAATTGTAAAAAAATCAATTATTTTTTTTTACAAGGGGTACCCATTGTAAAAAGAAAAAATCATTTAAAAAAAATAAAGGGGTACCTCTTGTATAAATAAAATCAACTATTTTTTACAAAATATTGTAAAAAAATATCAATTATTTTTTTTACAAGGGGTACCCTTTTACAGGGGGTGTATTTATTATTTTTTTTTTTACAGGGGGTGTATTTATTATTTACAGGGGGTGTATTTATTATTTATTTTTTTTACAGGGGGTGTATTTATTATTTATTTTTTTTACAGGGGGTGTATTTATTATTTATTTTTTTTTACAGGGGGTGTATTTATTATTTATTTTTTTTACAGGGGGTGTATTTATTATTTATTTTTTTACAGGGGGTGTATTTTTTATTTATTTTTTTTACAGGGGGTGTATTTATTATTTATTTTTTTACAGGGGGTGTATTTATTATTTATTTTTTTTACAGGGGGTGTATTTATTATTTATTTTTTTTACATAGGGTGTATTTATTATTTTTTTTACAGGGGGTGTATTTATTATTTTTTAACAGGAGGTATATTTATCAATTATTTTTTTTGCAAGGGGTACCCCTTTACAAGGAGTGTATTTATTATTTATTTTTTTTTACAGGGGGGTATTTATTATTTACAGGGGGTGTATTTATTATTTATTTTTTTTACAGGGGTGTATTTATTATTTATTTTTTTTACAAGGGGTGTATTTATTATTTTTTTCACAGGGGGTGTATTTATTATTCATTTTTTTTACAGGTGGTGTATTTATTATTTATTTTTTTTACAGGTGGTGTATTTATTATTTATTTTTTTTACAGGGGGTGTATTTATTATTAATTTTTTTACAGGGGGTGTATTTATTATTAATTTTTTTACAGGGGGTGTATCAATTGTTTTTTTACAAGGGGTACCACTTGTAAAAAAAATTATTTATTTTTTTACAATTAATTAATTAATAATAAATACACCCCTGTAAAAAAGTAAATAATAAATACACCCCCTGTAAAAAAAATAATAAATACACCCCTGTAAATAATAAATACACCCCCTGTAAATAATAAATACACACCCTGTAAAAAAATAAATAATAAATACACCCCCCGTAAAAAAATTAATAATAAATACAACCCCTGTTAAAAAATAATAATTACACCATATGTAAAAAAAAATATTAAATACACCCCCTGTAAAAAAATAAATAATAAATACACCCCCTGTAAAAAAAATTAATAATAAATACACCCCTTGTAAAAAAAAATAAATAATAAATACACCCCCTGTAAAAAAAAAATAAAAAATACCCCCCTGTAAAAAAAATTAATAATAAATACACCCCCTGTAAAAAAGTAAATAATAAATACACCCCCTGTAAAAAAAAAATAAATAATAAATTCACCCCCTGCAATTAATAAATACACCCACTGTAAATAATAAATACACCCCCTTTAAAAAAAACTAAATAATAAATACACCCCCTGTAAAAAAAAATAATAAATACACCCCCTGTAAATAAAAATTATAATAAATACACCCCCTGTAAAAAAATAAAAAATAAATACACCCCTTGTAAAAAAGAAAATAATAATAAATACACCCCCTGTAAATAAAAATAATAATAAATACACCCCCTGTAAAAAAATTAATAATAAATACACCCCCTGTAAAAAAATAATAAATACACCCCCTGCAAAAAAAAATGTAAAAATAAATACACCCCCTGTAAAAAAATAAATAATAAATACACCCCCTGTAAAAAAAATAAATAATAAATACACCCCCTGTGAAAAATAATAAATACACCCCCTGTAAAAAAAATAAATAATAAATACACCCCCTGTAAAAAAATAAATAATAAATACACCCCCTGTAAAAAAATAAATAATAAATACACCCCCTGTAAAAAATAATAAATACACCCCCTGTAAAAAAAAAAAATAATAAATACACCCCCTGTAAAAAAATAAATGATAAATACACCCCCTGTAAAAAAAAATAAATAATAAATACACCCCCTGTAAAAAAATAAATAATAAATACACCCCCTGTAAAAAAAATAAATAATAAATTCACCCCCTGCAATTAATAAATACACCCACTGTAAATAATAAATACACCCCCTGTAAAAAAATAAATAATAAATACACCCCCTGTAAAAAAATAAATAATAAATACACCCCCTGTAAAAAAATAAATAATAAATACACCCCCTTTAAAATAAACTAAATAATAAATACACCCCCTGTAAAAAAAATAATAAATACATCCCCTGTAAAAAAAAATAAATAATAAATACAACCCCTGTAAATAATAAATACACCCCCTGTAAAAAAATAAATAATAATACACCCCCTGTAAAAAAATTAATAATAAATACACACCCTGTTAAAAAGTAATAAATACACCCCCTGTAAAAAAATAATAAATACACCCCCTGTAAATAAAAATAATAATAAATACACCCCCTGTAAAAAATTAATAATAAATACACCCCCTGTAAAAAAAAATAATAAATACACCCCCTGTAAATAAAAATAATAATAAAAACACCCCCTGTAAAAAAATTAATAATAAATACACCCCCTGTAAAAAAAAAATAATAAATACACCCCCTGTAAAAAAAATAAATAATAAATACACCCCCTGTAAAAAAAATAAATAATAAATACACCCCCTGTAAAAAAAATAATTAATAAATACACCCCTTGAAAATAAATAAATAATAAATACACCCCCTGTAAAAAAAATAAATAATAAATACGCCCCTTGAAAAAAAAAATAATTAATAAATACACCCCCTGTAAAAAAATAAATAACAAATACACCCCCTGTAAAAAAATAAATAATAAATACACCCCCTGTAAAAAATAATAAATACACCCCCTGTAAAAAAAAATAAATAATAAATACACCCCCTGTAAAAAAATAAATAATAAATACACCCCCTGTAAAAAAATAAATAATAAATACACCCCCTGTAAAAAAATAAATAATAAATTCACCCCTTGCAATTAATAAATACACCCACTGTAAATAATAAATACACCCCCTGTAAAAAAATAAATAATAAATACACCCCCTGTAAAAAAATAAATAATAAATACACCCCCTGTAAAAAAATAAATAATAAATACACCCCCTGTAAAAAAATAAATAATAAATACACCCCCTTTAAAATAAACTAAATAATAAATACACCCCCTGTAAAAAAAATAATAAATACATCCCCTGTAAAAAAAAAATAAATAATAAATACAACCCCTGTAAATAATAAATACACCCCCTGTAAAAAAATAAATAATAATACACCTTCTGTAAAAAAATTAATAATAAATACACACCCTGTTAAAAAGTAATAAATACACCCCCTGTAAAAAAAATAATAAATACACCCCCTGTAAATAAAAATAATAATAAATACACCCCCTGTAAAAAAATTAATAATAAATACACCCCCTGTAAAAAAAAATAATAAATACACCCCTGTAAAAAAAAAATAATAAATACACCCCCTGTAAAAAAAAATAATAAATACACCCCCTGTAAAAAATATAAAAATAAATATACCCCCTGTAAAAAAAATAAATAATAAATACACCCCCTGTAAAAAAAAATAAATAATAAATACACCCCCTGTAAAAAAAATAATTAATAAATACACCCCCTGTAAAAAATAAATAATAAATACACCCAATGTAAAAAAAATAAATAATAAATACGCCCCTTAAAAAAAAAAATAAATAATAAATACACCCCCTGTAAAAAATAATAAATACACCCCCTGTAAAAAAAATAAATAATAAATACACCCCCTGTAAAAAAATAAATAATAAATACACCCCCTGTAAAAAAAATAAATAATAAATACACCCCCTGTGAAAAAAAATAATAAATACACCCCCTGTAAAGGGGTACCCCTTGTAAAAAATAGTTGATTTTTATTTACAAGGGGTACCCCTTGTAAAAAAAATAATTGATTTTTTTTTACAAGGGTTACCCCTTGTAAAAAGTGTGAGGGAAAAATTCTAATTCCGCTATTTAATGTAAACAATTTAAGTGTATTAATTAATTTACTCAATTAAGAATTTGAGCATTTTTAGCTATCAGTGCTTTTTATTTTCTATATATATTGTACCATTTATTTTATTTCATGTATATTTGTCAAAATTTCTTTTCCAATTGTAACAATACCCGTTTTAAAACTCAAACTGCATTGTGTGATTGGGGAAAATTCCTTTGTATATTGAAACAAATTTTCCCAAATCTTTTAAAAACATTATTTCGAAATATCGTACCTGCGAGAAAAACCCCTTCTGTAAGTTTAGGAAAATTGGCGGGAAACTCCAACCAATAAGAGTGCCCACGTTTTCAAACTTAGAAAAACCCAGGTGCAGAAACCCCGCCAATTCTCCGAGACCCAAGGAAGGGGTAAAAATAATATCCAAGCGAAAAATACTTCGCTTTCAACTTTAAGCAACAACAGATCAGCCCCAAAAGTGATCCGCCAAATGCGGACTTTAGAATTTAGAAGTTAAGAACTTTTTAACTTTTATAAATTTTAACTTTATTAAACCTTTATTGTTAGTGTAAAATAAACTTGTTAAACCTTAAACTAAAGTTTTATTTATTTAACAACGAAATCGCGTTAGCTAAACCCGTATAATTACCAATAGTGTTTTAGTCCGCTATTGGTGAATTAAGCTCTCCCTAACTAATTAGCAAAGAACCACAAGTTCAAATCTTAGAACTAAATGAACCTCTTCGGAAAACTTAACTGAGGAGGTTTACCATTTTCTTCACCCCTTGTAAAAAAATAATTGATTTTTTTTACAAGGGGTACCCCTTGTAAAAAAAATAATTGATTTTTTCTTTTTACAAGGGGTACCACTTGAAAAAAAATAATTGATTTTTTTTAATAAATACACCCACTGTAAAAAAAATAAATAATAAATTCACCCCCTGTAATTAATAAATACACCCACTGTCAATAATAAATACACCCCCTGTAAAAAAATAAATAATAAATACACCCCCTGTAAAAAAATAAATAATAAATACACCCCCTGTAAAAAAAATAATAAATACACCCCCTGTAAAAAAAAATAAATAATAAATACACCCCCTGTAAAAAAAATAATAAATACACCCCCTGTAAATAAAAATTATAATAAATACACCCCCTGTAAAAAAATAAATAATAAATACACCCCCTGTAAAAAAAATAATACCCCCCCTGTAAAAAAATAAATAAATACACCCCATGTAAAAAAATTAATAATAAATACACCCCCTGTAAAAAAAAATTAAATACACCCCTGTAAAAAAATAATAAACACACCCCCTGTAAAAAAAATTAATAAATACACCCCCTGTAAAAATTTAATAAATACACCCCTGTAAATAATAAATACACCCCCTGTAAAAAAATAATAAATACACCCCACTGTAAAAAAATAAACAAATACACCCCCTGTAAAAAAATAAATAATAAATACACCCCACTGTAAAAAAATAAACAAATACACCCCCTGTAAAAAAATAAATAATAAATACACCCCACTGTAAAAAAATAAATAAATAAATACACCCCCTGTAAAAAAATAAATAATAAATACACCCCACTGTAAAAAATAAATACACCCCCTGTAAAAAAATAAATACACCCCCCGTAAAAAAATATATAATAAATACACCCCTGTAAAAAAAAAAAAATAAATACACCCCCTGTAAAAAATAAACAATAAATACACCCCCTGTAAAAAATAAACAATAAATACACCCCTGTAAAAAAAAATAATAAATACACCCCCTGAAAAAAAATAATAAATGCACCCCCTGTCCAAAAATAATAAATACACCCCCTGTAAAAAAAAAAATAATACACCCCCTGTAAATAATAAAATACCCCTTGTAAAAAATACTGTTTTTTTTTTTAAAAAATAAATAATAAATACACCCCCTGTAAAAAAATAAATAATAAATAAATAATACACCCCCTGTAAATAATAAAATACCCCTTGTAAAAAATACTGTTTTTTTTTTTACAAAATAAATAATAAATACACCCCCTGTAAAAAAATAAATAAATACACCCCCTGTAAAAAAATAATAAATACACCCCCTGTAAAAAAATAAATAATAAATACACCCCCTTTAAAATAAACTAAATAATAAATACACCCCCTGTAAAAAAATAAATACACCCCCTGTAAAAAAAATAATACCCCCCCTGTAAAAAAATAAATAAATACACCCCATGTAAAAAAATTAATAATAAATACACCCCCTGTAAAAAAAAATTAAATACACCCCCTGTAAAAAAATAATAAACACACCCCCTGTAAAAAAAATTAATACACCCCCTGTAAAAATTTAATAAATACACCCCTGTAAATAATAAATACACCCCCTGTAAAAAAATAATAAATACACCCCACTGTAAAAAAATAAATAAATAAATACACCCCCTGTAAAAAAATAAATAATAAATACACCCCACTGTAAAAAATAAATAAATACACCCCCTGTAAAAAAATAAATAATAAATACACCCCACTGTAAAAAATAAATACACCCCCTGTAAAAAAATAAATACACCCCCCGTAAAAAAATATATAATAAATACACCCCCTGTAAAAAAAAAAAAAAAATACACCCCCTGTAAAAAATAAACAATAAATACACCCCCTGTAAAAAATAAACAATAAATACACCCCTGTAAAAAAAAATAATAAATACACCCCCTGAAAAAAAATAATAAATGCACCCCCTGTAAAAAAAAAAAATAATACACCCCCTGTAAATAATAAAATACCCCTTGTAAAAAATACTGTTTTTTTTTTACAAGTGGTACCCCTTGAAAAAAAAATAATTGATTTTTTTACAAGGGGTAACCCTTGTAAAATTTTTGATTATTTATTTTACAGGGGGTGTATTTTTTTTTACAAGGGGTAAAATTGAGATTGGGAAAAATGGTAAAAACTTTTTTGATTTTTTTTACAAAGGGTACCCCTTGTAAAAATTACAATTGTTTTTTTTTTCTTTTTTTTTTAATATTTTTACAAGGGGTACCCTTTGCGACGACTTCTAACATGGACGAAATATGTTCTTGCATATCCTGCCGCCTTTCCTTGGACTCGTCGTAGTAAAAATAACTTAAGTCATATTCGCCTGCTCATGTAATTTCTGGAACGATTTCCGCATTAAACGAGCTGTGCTTTCGTTGATTATATGAATTAACTGATCGTCTTCCAGCGATAAACACCCTTTGAAAATAAAGAAAATTCTCTAAAAATTAACAAACCTTTTGAAAATAAAACTGAGCCAAAATTTATATTTTAAATCTTTATTTCAACGCCTAAATTTTAGCAGATACGCATAGTTACGTCAAATTAAGACAAAAAATACAATAACCCGAAGAAAAACGGCATAATCTTCAAGTGTTTGTTTTAATTTTATTATTTTTTAATTATAATTAGGCCTATATCCTGAATATTATTTTAAGACTTTAGAGCTATTTATCTAATGGTACAAACAAAAATATGAAATTACGCGACTGAAAATAAAACATCTTTAAACCCCTCTACTTACGAGAGTTTGTTTAATTAAACTAATTATGATATTGCGGAAAAAAAACCAAAATGATTATTTTTCTGGTATATTTTATAAACTCCGACAAATTCCCGTTATTTTTTTTTTTATTCAAAACATAAGTTTTAACGTCTTTGAAGCGCGAATAATCGAATATCAGGGATTTATAAATTTTAATCAAACCAAAATCTGGCGTAATCGGAATTTTACTATTTCTCTGGGAATTTTTAATAATTTTTTAAAAAGGGAGGAGGGAGCATTTTTTTTTCAACCGTAAATTGTTTAAATTGTTTCTTCCCTCCAAAAAAAAATAAAAAACACCGGAAGAAAAAAAATTCCAAATTTTGACAAATCATTTCATTGCCGATACCAAAAGAATTTGTTTTTTTAAAACCAGAGCAGGAAAAAACCGCAAATTCACGGTAATAGTTTTAAGTTCATTACTGTCTCTGGTTTTCTTTAGAATCTTTACCGATTTTTTTGTTTTTTATATATATAAACTACGTTTCTTTTTAAAGAGGGCTAAACCATCTCATATTTTCTGAATTTTTTCACCAACAACGAGAGGATTATTTTTTCTGATTTCTTGAGCACCCAGTTCTTTATAATCAAACGTGCAATTATGTTCGTTAGAGTATCTGTGAATGCTACAGAATAAACCTCCGCAACGACACTCGAAGCCTGAAAATATCGCGAACGCGCGCCGAAACAAAAAAAAAAAAAAAAAAAAAAAAAAAGGATAAAGTTAGAACAAAATGGGATTAAATAATTTATAGGCCTATTTTTTACGGAAACCTGGCTGGGAACGTAAAGAAAAAAACCCGCTGAAATGTCTAGGAAAAATGTTAAATTATAGGAAATGGGTAGAAAATTCTTAATAACTTGGCTTACCCGTTAATCCAACTTTTTTGCGACATACTAAACACCGATTCTTTTTCTTTTGCTTTTGGTCTTTCTGTTGCGTTTCATCCGTCTGTTCGTTGGGATCGGGAGAAGCTGCGGGGTTGTCGTTACCAGAACTGCCCGAAACTCCCTCATTTGTACCTTCCTGGCTGGTGCAACCCTAATCCAAGATTTACATGTTGAATTTTAATTCACAATCGTGTGTTTATTTAGGCCGATTTCATTATTTTACTAACCGTAAAAAAAAAATATCGGAGAAATATATTTTCTCAACTTTATAAGTTAACATTTATTTGGATTTTGGCCTAATTATTTTGTTGATAAAACAGTAAAACTGTAATTAAAATTTCAACAAATTTGTCCTATTTTTCTCAACTTATATACTTTTTGGTTTTTTTTTTTTTAATTTCTTCACCTTAAGCCCTCATTTTGTCCTAAATTATCATTTACAATTTAAAATTTTGGGCCTGATATCAAATTATATCAACTTAAATTCGCCGTTTTAATTCCAGGCATATTTATGAAATCTCGCCAGCATTAAATAGATAATAACTAAGCCCTCTTTAAAACAAGCCCGCGCCTCAAAATTTGAATTTAGCTTTTAGCGGGAAACTGTGGATAATACACAAAATCACGAGGCAGGCTCTTTAAGCCGTCTTCACTCTACAGTCCAAGCCTAAAGTGTTATTTTTCTCGCATTCATCCCCAAAAAGCTTAGCATACCTACTTCTGGTCATTTATCAGTGATTTTAGCCTATTTATAATATTTCCACGTAATATAAAAACACCTTGATGGTAATTCCCATAGAGGCATCATTTATCCAATTTTAAGGGAAACGTACCTCCACTTTGGCTGCTTCTGGACTTTGAATAGCTACAGCGTTTGGAACTGTAGGTGAGGCTGTAGTTAAGGCGCTCTCGGCTGGTGAAGAGGCTAGGCTGGATGAAGAGGAAGCGACCGCAGCTGAGGTTCCCGTTGTAGCGGCCAACGACGTTTCGCTCATCGATCCCCCTGAAGACTGAGACACGCGAAAAGATCCCAAATCCGCTAGTTTATCGTTCCAACCAAAGTTCTCGGAAGGATGGCTAGTGGCCGACGCTGATTCTTCTTTCGGTCCTGAATTCAAACAGAGACGAAAATTATAATTTTAACAAAAAATTGTTACGAGTAATGGCTAAGCCTTTGTCAGAATGTGTTTATCTTGAAATTATCAAGGAAATGTGCGTTTGAAAATTTCTATTTATAAATACTAAAGGTAGAACTTTCAGGATTAGTACTTTTAAGAAAAAGACTGCGCGAGAATTATCTGCAGGCTCTACAATAGTCACGCTACCATACTGATGGTGTAGTATTGTGGGGAAATTATTATAAAAAATTTGAGGATGGATATTATAAAATTTATTTTTACTATTGGGTTAATTTTTTGTGGCATATGCAAATGCAGTGTGAATGGTCGTTAACGATCTTTCAGAAAATGATACTCCATTTCTATTTGTAGTTCTTGAAATATGGGTGATAGTCACAGTTCAAAACTTACTTAGACATTTTGGTCACATTTTAAATTTTGGTCACAGTGTTAAATTTGCAGACTAACTTTTTTTCCGAATTCTTCTCTAGCATTATAGCCCAACTTTTTAGGTTTCTTAACTTTGCCCAAGTTACCTGACATGTTTTCCCAGTGTTCAAGGTTCTTAACATTTTATTAGTTCCCTTAACTTTTAACATTTTTGCCAAGATTTAAAGTTAAGTTCAAACTTTCCCCCAACATTATGTGTCATTTTAAATTCGCTAACTTCTCCTGATAAAAATTCAAATCTCTATGAATTATCAACTAGGCTTGAAGCCACACACAAACTAATTGAAGAATAAAATCTTACTACTAGGACTGCTACTTCTGCCGGGTAAGGATGTGTTGGGTGCGGATTGCTTTCGTTTGAGGGCGTCTTTGTAGCACTTTGAGCATAAGCCATCGGTGGCTGGACTACCGTAAAAACCGCACCCTGAACGGCATAAAGCTGCGGCGCTTTGCGACATCTGATTAGTGTCTCGCTCCATCGAGGAACAATGAAGCTCGATTTAAATTATAAAAAACCAAGGCCTGGAAAGAAAATTTAATAATTCCTCAGCCATCATTCCATTTTCAATCAACAAGCCCAAAACCAAAGATAAATTTTAGTAAATAATTGTTTTAACTTAACTTTTAATACCAAGTAGGACTGTCTATTCGAGTAGGCCTTAATCAAGTTAATCCACTGCATTTATAATGAGAAACAAGATTGCCTAAGCCTAAAATTGTGTTGTATTTCATACATGGGTAAAAGTTCTCAAACACTAAGTGAGATGGTAAATAAATTTTAATTTTCGTATCAAAATAGGTGCTTAAAATTAGGCAAAACAAAGTGTTATCTTGGTGCGTTTTAAGTGAATAATTTGGAATAAAGGATACAAAGGAAAACAATGCAATTAGGCTAGTGACTAAGCTATTTTTGTGACTAAGGTCTATTAATGCTTTTACGCGAATTAACCAGAGTTAAAATAGTAAATAACGATTCCGTTATTAAAATGTTATTTTACTAATAAATTAAAAGACTACTTTCTAGCTCAAACGCCTTACTTTTAACGCACAGCCTTGGCTAAAAAAACCCGATAACTAGCGATAAGAAAGTAAATGGGAATGGGGAAGGGTTTCCAAACAAAATTGTAGGCCTAACGCGCTTGATGGACTTTTCTACGAACGCGAAGGCTTTCCTACTCTCTCTAAGCCTAAAAAACATTTCAACGCTAAAAAAACGATTACCCCTGTAAAGGTTAAGATAGTTCGAAAATAACTAATTACCAACTCGATTAAAATTAATTATAAAGCATAAATTTTGACCTTGGTTTCGTTAGGTAAATTCGAAAAGTCAAGAATCCTCGGGCTTCGAAAATATCTCTGCCAGCTTGCGAACAAGACAAGATGGCGTCAAACCCCCTCCTTCGATTTAAAGTTATTATTTTAGGGATTTACACCCAATTTTCGCGGAAAATTAAGTATAAAATAACGATATTAAATAAGAAGATAATGGCGTTTAATTAATTAAAAAATCTAACCTCGTTTGGCCGCGAACAAAGCACCCTTCCGAAAGATTCGAAGTACACTGCCCTTCCGAGTTCCGACTCTGCCGAGAAATCGAGAATGACGAGTCTGGCAACAACTTACGTCACTCACTCTCGAGGCACGTGACAACGACGAACGTTACCGATTGGCTGACGAATTCGTTTCGCGGAAACGATTGACCTCGGAAAGAAATTATTTCTGGTGCAAACTAATGAAAAATATTACGCCAAATTAGTCAGCCGTTCAAATAAAATCTTAACGGACGTAGAAAACAACCGTTATCTTTAAAATATTATTAAATATACCCAACCAATATCAGAAATCGCTTCAAAATACTTTTTTTTAAATATTTAAATCAAGGAAATTGGACCGCCCGCGAAATTACTCGATATTTAAACTGAGAAAAACGCGTTTTTCGTGTGATGAAATATTGATAAAAACAATCGGAAAGTCATAAATGTTACGTCACCACGAAAATTACGTATGACGCTAGAGTTAGATCATAAGCACGGTTTTAAAACAATGGGAGATTAAACCGAGAATTAAACATACTCCATATTAAGCATATTTACCTAAGAATAAAAATGTTGAGATACTGAAAGTGGAGAATTTCCCCAAAATATTCGAGAAAACTTACGACGAACACGAAGTGAAAATAAACTACCACAAACTACCCTGTAATTACTATATCGAGATCCAATAAAATCGCTTGGTACTAAAAAACCTTACTCTCTGGAAAAACTAGAGAGCGAGTCTGAGCGTCAAGAGAGCTCTCGCTAGCAAATGCCTTTTCAGCTGTAATTGAGGGAATACGCTTGTCACCAGTCACGTGATATGATAACAAAAAAAAATAACAGCACGAAGGCCACGTGTAGGCTAAGCGGGATCAGAAAGTAGAGTATTTGTAGACCGAGTAGCGCAAATACGCGATACTTGAGTTCAACTTATTGACAATCATGAGACAATATTTCGTAGGCACAAACCTGTTCGATGCACTTATAGCGCCTAATGGGCAAACTTAGCTTTGTTGAGGTTGATGTAAAACCATTAAAATTGCTTTAGGTTAGAGTGGAAAAAAGTGGCAATGGGCGCGCAGATTTTACCTCAGACGCAGGGTTGGATTAAAGGGGAAGGGCGGCAACCAGGCACTTAGGAAGGCTATTTAGGGGTGCTTCAAACGCTGTTGGGGCGCATTGGATCTAGAAGATGATGAAAATAACGTTCATACTCATTTTGACCCCGGAAGCAAAATCGCTAAATCCGGTCCTACGCAAGCGTAACTAGATACAAATTTCCATCCCCATTTGAAGTTGTTCTTTTTGCCTGTAGCTGGGCACTTCGAACGCGGGCATACGCCCATTAAAATGGTGTATTCCCTTATCGACGACAGAAAACACTTTCACCTTCCCTTTGCTAGTTAGCCATCAGCCGTGTCATTGGGTTTTGTTAAAGCAATTCTATTGCCATGAAGTGGAAATATAATGCGTTATTTATTGAACTGCCATACGAAGGACTGTATGGTCTATGACGTCACAAATCCCCTCCTGACGCTACTCTATCTACAAATACTCTTAAAGGGTCGTTGAAATATAGTGTGGAAAAATCTTTTTTTTTGAACAAAAATGCTTTAATAGACCTTGAAAGAATACCTTCTGTCAAATAGATATCGCCCTTGATAATAAAGCAGAATATTTTAATAAAAGTATACGAATGACGTATTAGAAGGCATGCAAAGGTAAATATGTAAAGGTGGAGCCTCTTTCATACCTTCAAAGCTACAATTTATGGTAGCTAACAACTTAACGCGCTCGCAAATTAAATTCTTTTATCTTAAAGGGATTCAATTGAAGCTGCGGACCAAGTTTAAAACGTCACTGTGACGTCACTTAACAATGAAAGATGTAACTTCACAGAAGTGACGTCACAGTGACATTCTACAAAAACTTCGCTTTCCTAAATTGCGACTCCTTTTACTGCTTTCGTGAATAGATTAAAAAAAATCGGAGTCTTCAACACAAGCTCAAACTGAGTCTGATGTTTTCGATCTTCTGGTGTTTCTTTCAACATTAGACCGATTTCAACTTGGACTCGGGTTAAAGTTTAGAATAGGTTCAATAATATAACCTTTAAACTGATGGGGTCTATAATAAAGGTAAAAAATATACTAACAAGTAATATTTTACGATATATGTTTCAATTCCCTTTAACAGGAAAATTTCTGTGGATTATTATCGTATATTCATGAAAATTGGGCAACTAATTCTTTAATTCAAATCATGGTAACATAACGTATTCATTCTCCCTAGATTTCACTATTCTGACAATTATTTTTGAAAAGAAGTTGCAACCGACCATTAGGTTTAAGTATACTCGTAATTATTCAGCCAATTCGTCAAAACTTATGAAAGTTTTAAACAGGATTCTCTTACGCAGCCGGGAGTGGTGGCGCACTCCTGTAAACTGGCGTCTCAGTGGCAAGGTCTGGGTGTTGTCCTGCTCGAATCGCAGGTCCCTTGCCCATAGGGAGTGTTGCGAATGGTCCGCGACGGAATGGTCCTTCCTCTTCCCCATTCCCATCTCCTTCCGTCGCGTGGGCAATTCCCAGTCCTAATCCCTGCGTAGTTACTTACCATAACTGAGTTGCTCCAGGCCTTACGCCTTGGCGCCACACCTGGTTCGCTGTCCGGGCGTAAAGACGTTACGTTACACGCCGAAAAAAAAAAAAAAAAAAAAAAAAAAAAAAAAAAAAAAAAAAATTCTCTTACGCAACATTTAAAGAGATAATGAAGACGAAGTACTGTTATTTTTTATCGATTAGTGTTAAAACACATTGAAACTCACCAAGTATGTTTTCGTTAACTTAAAATTAAGAAAACTGCGATTTGAGTAACGGCTAAGCCTAATTCTTAGAAGATCCACGTGCTTCAGTTTTAAGTCCGCGTTGCCGTTCATTGATTGGACGCAGAGACGCAGATAATCTGACGTTTGTACACATTAAGAGATAGTTAATTATCGAAGCTTTCAATTAACAAGAAACCTTTGTTCCGATGTTCTCTCGTTTTTTACGCTCCTAATAATTACAATTTACTGGCCTTCATTATTCCTTTAAAGTTCCAAAATAATGCGACGCGTGCGACGGAAGAAGTTTTCAAAGAAAGGACCTTCTTTGATTACGATAGCGTTGCGTAGATTTTCTCCTTGCCATCGTCCTCGCGAGGCAGCGGGCTTAGAACGACGTAAAATAAATTGGTATTTTGCCCACAAGACAAGAAAAGAAAGACTAAAGTCACTAAGTTGCACGGCCTCTTACTGCCTTCTCTCTTCTTCCCCCTCCTATCAAATGTTTTTTAAACTTTTAAACAAGAAGGGTTCAATTCATTAAGCCTTATTAGGTTGAATATATGTTTGGCGCTACACCAGGCACCACAACAACGCTTCGTTACGAGCAATGTGTTACTTTCAAGCAATTCGAGAGAGAGAGAGAGAACAGGATGGAACTAAATCTGGCGGGGATCATAGACCATCATCTCGTATTCTCAGAAGTTCCTAAAAAATTTTATTCGCGAGCGAGGATTGGATAAGAATTGCGGTAGATATATACGTTACTTTTCTTCCGAGGTTTATTTTAATTTTTTAATAAGAAAATCAGTTTTTAAAACTAAAATTACGCGCATTTACAGGCTGCAAATATAATACAAACAAATGAGGCCTCAAAGTTTTCCTTTTTTCGCAGGGCTATGATTAAATGTAATAATCTCCCAAATAAAATTGTTTCTCTTTCAAGTTCAACCTCATTTAAAAGCTATACCTGCTCTGAAATTTGACCCTTTAAACTCTGATCTTCCCTTGTGCACAAAGCCTAGCTTTGATTACACAAGTTGTTATGGTCAATCTCGTCTGCTAAGATAGAAATGGCATTTAAAAATGGCAGATAGTCGCTTTAAGTTAAAACTGCGAGAGTATCTGGGTGTGAGAGTGTTTCGAAATTGCCCCTATTTACTTATTTTAACACGATTTAATTTTATATCCTAAAATTCGTGAGAACAAGATGTGTAAGGTCCTTGGCCCCTGGCTCTTTCAAAAAGAGTGGAACAAAAATAGTTTTTTGCTGTAAAGATGAGGGGTTGTCCATATAAACTACCTTTAATTAAAACATACTTTAATTTCGCAATACCATACAAAAATTACGTATTTCTGGCGTTAATATTTGGCTGTAAAGGGTTTTCCATAAAGAACGCCTTGTTGCCTTATCTGCTTTAGAATCTGCCTCTTGAAAATCATCGACATTATATCGACTTCTAGCACAAAGGGTAAATATATGTGTTTTTTGTCCAACGGAATCGTCAATGTGGTAAAAGACAGGTGACGTAAGTAGTGACGTCTGTAAAACAAGTACAGCAAGCCATATCCTATTTGTTAATCGTTATTGCAAACGTAGTCTGCTAAGCAAGAAATGGCGATAAAAATCGCAGATAGTCCCTTAGAACTAATTTATAGTAGGTTCTCAATAAAAATTATCAGAAATTTTACAATTGGGTGACAAAAAGTAAAATTTGTTTTGCAAAAATAGTTATCTATTAAATATTTGATAACTTCGACTTGTATCCCTGACATAAAAGGAATTAAACCACGTGTCCATGTTGATTTGAAAAAAATATTATACCCTTCGAAATAATTGAAATTTGTGCTTATTGATTTGATCCTTCGGTTGGCTGGCTGGAATCTTTAACTTTTATACGCAAACAACTTGGGGGCTCTGGAGGAGCCCCTATGAAAGTATCTTCCCTGATGCACGCCAAATATGCCTTTTCAAAGGCAAGACCAAATGGGACCCACATACACTTAAGTTATAAATCCCTCCTTTCTGCCTTAATTGGTAAGCCTTAGGTAAATTAATGTGTAAATCAAGAGATACTCTAGAGACGCCAGTTGCTTTAAACCTTTGTTTAAGGAGCGTTACAGTAATAGAAAAACTGAAGAGGATTTATACGTAATGATAAATCTCATGGGAAAAATAAGTCTGTGCTACCTGCCATATTAACCAGATTAAAATATAATATTTCTTCTCTAAAATATTTATATTTAATCCTCGACTTTAAACAATATACACTTTTCTTAATATATGAAGATACATATCCAAAACCTGGCGTTCATAAGCCTCCTCTAACGGCAAACAATGTGGGCAAAATAGGTAAATTACAAAATCACGTGTGGCTGCTATGGATAAAGAATAGACTGATGGGCAAGAGGTTTTGTTAGTTACTACTTTTGGCCGTGTTTGCCGTTAGAGGATGCTTTTGAACGCAGGATTTGTTATTCATCTTAATCTATGTACACTGTAAATAGTCCGAATCTATCGGTTTTGCGCCTAAATTAATGATATTCTAAGATAGTGTCGTCAGTTTTTTGGCGCGAAAATTTGAATTGAATAAAGTTCAACGACAATTCTAAAATAAAGTTTTGGATTTATCAAATTTGTCATATTGGTTACACCTTGATATCGTTATCAATTCAGCTTAAATTATATTATGTGCCAAGACTAGAATTAAATTTTTTTCCATGAACAATTACTGTATATTACGTATCCAATAATAAACTTTATTTGTAACCATGTTATACTTTTACTATCTTAGAACCAATACAATTTTAAATTAAAGGAAAAATCACCGCAATTCCCAGACCTTTTTAAAGGCCCTATCTGCTCTGAAATTTGCCCTTGAAAATTATCTTCCCTTATGCATGCGGCCTTGCTTTGATAGTACTATTTGGTATGGTCAAAATCGTCTGCTAAGCAACAAAAGAAGTGGACTTTAAAGGTGCTTTAAAAATTACAGATGATTTAATTAAATACTATTTGCGCCTTGAAAATCCCCTTTTGTGCTCAGCCTAGCAGTTCCTTACCATATTCCAAAATATTTAATTTCTCTGACCATTTGGTTTTATTTTCATATTCCCTGACTTTCCCCAGACCTTTTGAACCAATTTTCAAATTCCCTGACATTTTTAGGTTTTCCAGGTCATATACGAACCCTGATGCAACATTTGGTAAAATATTTTTCCTAAATTTCCAGGTTTTCCCAATGAATGTTCCCCGTTATTCCATAGTTTTCCCGATGAATGCTCCCCAATATTCCCAGGTTTTCAAAATGAATGTTCCGTATATTCAAAGGGTTTCCTTAAAGTCCACTCTCTTTTGCAACTCCCACGTTTTTGACAAGGAAGAAAAATGTTTAAACTTCATGAAAAAAAAAAAGAGGGGAATACTCAAAAAGTTGTTAGAAAAATCACATAATTATTTGAGACCTAAATTATATTATCTATAAATGCTTTTGAAGAGATTTAATCCAATCTTTAGTAGTTTGGCAAGAAGAATTAGTGCAGTATGGACACCGCAATGGTAATTGCCGAGAACAAACTTGATTGGAAGCCAAATGACTTTTCACAATATCAGCTAAGCCCTAAAAATGATTAAGTTCATTATCTTTTTCTGATTAGATAATAAAATTGGTGCCAAACATAATATTTCTACGATTTTATGAGAAACTATTCTATTTTAATAAATAAGGATCGCAAGCTAATCTGCTCCTTTTTGGGTGGTTATTGGTTAACATTGTCCGCTTAAGTGACCTTGGCTTCCATTAGGGTATTGATGCCAAGGGCTTTACTGGAGTAAGTTCTCAATGAATGGACGAACTACTTAGCACTCTGTAGGGTCTTAAGATTCAAGAGACCAATGAAGGGCATTTGAATGAATGAAAGTTAACTTTATGCAGACAATGTTAAGTTAATTCCCAAAATTCTCAACCAATCCCTCGTATTTTCCAATACTTAATTTTTTTCACCTATCTCTATGATCTCAATAACTAATTTTACACTTTTCCCGGAAATTTCTCTATATTTGTATTATTTTCAGCTTTTCGCTGATATTTCCCAATAATTTCAAAGTTTCCTTGATATTTCCCAATAAATTAAATTTCCCTGAAATTTTCTAATTTTTGAAATTTCCCCCGATATTTTCCAATGTCTCATCTTTTCCCTGATCCTTCAATATTTTTGCATCTTTTCCCTGATTTAGTTTTAGCCCAAATCTAAATAAAGACGATATTTTCAATCCTACAAACCTTTATAAATAGAGGATGATCATTAGGTGTAGGAACTCGTTTCAAATTCGTAATTCCAGCCTGAATTTTATTTAACCATAAAATTAGAGCTTGCTTTTACACTTCCAGCAGGCATTTGATTACAATTTAGAAATCCTTACCTCTTTAGCCAATTCAGATCCATATTCAATATCTAATTCGTGTAGAGTCTCAATATGTTCGTTGACAAAAGCGATGGGAACTACCAAAATATTCTTCACTCCCTTTTTGGCCAATTCTTTCATGGCTCCGTCGGTGGGTGGTCCCATCCAGGCTTTCGGTCCCACTTTTGATTGCCAAACTAGCCGATAAGAATGAGTATTTCCCAGACGTTCCATCACCCTTAAAACAGTTCCGGCAACTTCCGTCGTGTAAGGATCTCCCCGACAAACGGCGCTGATGGGTAAAGAATGGGCCGAGAATAAAATAACTACTTTGGACCGAACGTCTGTCGGAAATTCTTGGAGTTTCTTTTGAATTAGGTCCACAACGGACTGAAATTAAGTTTTTAAGGATCAGTTTCTTTTAAAAGTTTTGATTTTTCTAATTTTCCACTTTATTCCTAGTATTTAATCATTTTTCCCTTATTCTCCAACTTAGGAATAATATTTTCATATTTTCCCTAATTCTCCTTAATATCTCACTTTTTCCCAGGCCTGTGCGAGTACTCGCCAAGAGACTAGTACTCGAATCGAGACTCGAAAAGTAAAATTTGGGACTCGAGAAAATTTTCGAGTCCGAAAAAACCTGATATTAGGACTCGAGAAGGACTCGTGAATGACAGCTCAAGCGCCTATATAAGTTGCTATTGGTTGTAAGAAGCTTGACGTCACAATTGAAAGAGAGGCGAAAGAAACCAAAAGTAAAACTGAAGATTAAACCCCACAAGCCAAAATCATTTGTATATTGAAAAGTCATTTTAATGACTCGAATTCATGGGGGGACTCGATTAGGACTCGAATTTATGGGGAGGAGTCGACTTGGACTCGAAACATTGTTTTTAAGCCAGTTGAAGGACTCAAAAGACTCGACACTAACTTTAAATTGGACTCGAGACTCGAAAAGTCGTTTGGTTTGGACTCGAGACTCGACTCGAAACCCTAAAAATTGGACTCTCACAGGCCTGCTTTTTCCTGATATTTTCAAATTACAGATTTTCTTTACTTTCAAATTTTACCTAATAATTTATATTTTCTATAATTTTAACCTTAGTCCTGATATTTTCCCTTAATTTCCATCTATCTCCCAAAATTTTCCTTAATTTCCACCTTTTCCCCGATGGTTTCCATAATTTCCAACTTTTACCGAATATGTTCCGTAATTTCAATAAAGTTTTAAAGCTATATTTATTTATTTTAAAAGTTTTTAAAATCCATAACTCACCTCAATGAAACCAGAATGAAGGGGCCATCGGTCGATAAAACTCCATTTCATTTTAGATTCCTTATTACTTTTACAATAACGATAAATTGCGTTCAAACTACTCCCCGTTGTTGCGCAACTATATTGAGGATATTGAGAAAATGCCACCACTCTCTCCACATTGTCCCTAGATTCAAAATAGACTTTTGTTTCATTTCAAAACCAGGGTTTTAAAACTTTAAAATTAACAAACTCTACCTTTGCATCTCCGCAATCGTATCTTCTGTCAAAGGATTGGCGTATCGGAAACCAACATAATGCTTGTGCGGTGCTAAAATAATCATATAGAAACAGTATTATATATAACACAATATATTTTTAAACATTCTAACCAGTTTCGGGGCTAATTTCATCTAACAACTTGACCATGAGTTCGCCTTGTAAATTGGTCCACTTTAAAATTGGCGAGCCTCCACCAATTTCGCGATAACGTTCAACAATCTTTGGGGTTCTTCGTTTGGCGATTAATGGCCCAAGCTTACTATCGAAATAAACAGTTACAGTCAACTAAGAGGCGAAACTTGGTAACTTTACCTTTGAAATGGTAATGGGATTATATCTTTATCAGTAAAAAGCCTGGTTAAAAACATTTCTACTTCATCTAAAGTGCTCGGTCCTCCCATATTAAGCATGAAAATGCCAGTTTTTACATTGGATTTTGGCCTAAAAAACATACAAAATATGTCTTAACTTATTCAAATTCTCATTTACAAAAGTTCTAGTCATTAAGCCTTGGCTTACTTTGGGTCTGCTCCAGCATTTAAATAATTTGGCGTGCTTGTTATTGAACGACATGGCGATAATAATCCTGAAATAATAATTAATTACCATTGAACTATTGAACCATTATAAAACTCACAAAAACATACTTGAAATATTATTTCCTATTCCTAAGGACATACGTGTAAAACTACGGACCGCCATTATGATTGACGAAGCCGTGTACATCGTAAGCAGACGATTTTAGCTTCCCACCTGAGCAGGGACGGAAAAAAGAATATTTTATTATTAACGTTGAATTTTCTAAGATTAGAAAATTTTAGTATTGGACAATTGTCCCGTAATAGGCCTTATTATAAATTAATCTTGGAAACGAATAAAAGAGCCGTTAAAAAGCACCCGTTTGCATTGAAGATGGTCCCTTTTTTCAAGGCTGGTACAAAGTGTAGGATTTTCTATAGTTTTTCCAACATTTGGAAAATTCATCGGACAATTTCCGTGCCGCCACCCTGGTTCTCAATACCCATGGTGGAAAATTATTTTTTTTTCTCGGTATATAACAATACAAGTTTCCGTATTAGTACAATGCCTAGCTAGCCGCTAGGCAAGATCGGGAGGCGAGGGACGGCAGAGAGCAGTCTGGGAAATAAGGGTGGTTTGCTAGTCAAAAACCAGTTTTTTAATTGCATGGACCAGTTTATTAATTCAAAATATGGGGGTCAGTGGTCCCAGGGACCAGTTAATTAATTCAATATTTTCATAAAAATTGATGGTGTGACCACATTATTAATTCAAGCTTTCCTAATTCCATAACAAAAATACCAAAAAAACTATTTTCGACTCCAGTGCTTAACACTCCTAGTCCTAGCATATAAGGAGTTAGGGGAGGGGGACTCTGTCAACGTTACCTTACACCTTGAGCAGAGAATTATATGAGAATCCTAGCCTTTGGTAGCGGTGTTAGGTTAGATAGTAATAGATAATAATATAAATTCTGACTACGTCCCAACCTTGAAAAAACGCAACATCTTCCTTAGAAATGGGTTCTATTAAGGGCTCCTTTTGTTAATAAGTTTCAAGGTTGAAAAAAGTACAAAAAATCCTATACTTTGAACCAACCTTGAAAAACGCTACATCTTCGATACAAACGGGTGCTTTTTAACGGCTATTTTATCTGTTTCTAAGATTATTTTATAGAAAGGCCTATTCATCATTGTGGAAGGAATACTGAGCTGATGCTGTTCCTGTACCCGAACTTTTCCAAAGTCATTTTTATTGATATTTAAATGTCTTAATTATATACTCGTTTTCAAGAGGAATTGACAATGACTACGAGAATAAACATTCATTGTTTATCAAATTTCCACAACAATGGTTGAATTGTCAACTCCTCATGATTCATGAACCGATTCACCGATCTATTACAGGGCAGGACCCTAAGAAACAAGTCTACAACTAAATTTAGAGTGTGACCAGTGAAATAATAATTAGGCCAAGGGTCACTGGTCCTAATGACCAGTTTAATAATAGGATATGGCAGGGGTCAGTGGTCCCAAGGACCAGTTGAAAAAAAAAACCTTATTTCCCAGACTGGCAGAGAGATAAGGGGATGAAGGGAAACGAGGGAAAGGATATCCGGCCGCTCGAGAAGCAATTGGTTTAATCTCGCTTAATCCCCAAATATTAAGGGTACCTAGGTTATGTTAATTTACTTCGTACCATAGACCCCTTGAAACACTTATTAACAAATAATGGGGATGGAATGCGATTTGGTAAGTTCAGATTGGTTGAGATCGGTTTGGACGGGATTGAGATTGTTCGAGACCGGTTTAAGATCTTTTGATACTTCGCTAAATTATGTTCAATATAATTCAAGTGAAGTGACTAAACCAACTTCGGCTACATATCCGTGATAACATACGTTCAGGTAGATATAATAAGAGTAGTGACGTTTACCTCGTGACTAGACGAGACATATGTTACTAGTCTCGTCCCTTTCTGATCTAGTCTTTGAGCTAGAGAACTACATGTAAAAAAACCGCTTATATGGAGTGGCTTGGCAAACCTGGCCTAAATACCTCAATTCTTAATCCCTCGACAAAAAACACAGTGATGATGAGGATGACGACTTAAAAAAACAGCAGTCATTCTTGGCGAGGCTTAAAAATGTTTTCCGACACTTTCTCATTAAACCGGGATTAGTGAATTTAAGAAGGAGGCTTTAATTGGCTTTAAACGATAAAAAATGTGTGGTAAAATAAAACAGAGTTGGATAAAGACTGAAAAAAGGCATTAATAATTCTAAGTTCGAGCGAGATGGAGGCCAAGCCAGGTTAAAGCTCAATCGAAGTTCACTAATTAAAGGTGGAAGGCGATGACCGCCGACAGATTGAAAGATAGAGATGCGCCGCTCAATGGGATTTTTCCAATCCTTTACAGTCCGTTTCATGGATATGAACCAACGCGAGAAACTCTCGCGACCAAAGTAGAAATTTAGGAGATTTGCTCTTTCCCACCTTTCTTACGCGTAACTTCGAATAAGTTGGACGAACGGTACACCCATTCATCTTGAAGCGAAAGGTCTAATCTGATTACGGGACGACTTCTCTCCCTCTCTCTTTCTCTCCACTAATTTTCGCCATCCTTCTCGGAGTCCCTCCCTCCGAAATTCTTTCAAAATCGCGCGCCTTTAAAATGTCAAATTAGTTTTGGTCTAGACACTAGAGAGAGATATAACGGTATTACTTCAGTGAAAGGATTAAAAGTATATTTCTAATTCGATAAACGAAAACAAAAAAATTCAAAATCATGTTTTTGTTATTTTAAATTATAATAGACCTAAACTTTTAAGTTTATTCGTAGGTTTTTTTTCACGAGATTAATGAGAATTTTTCAAAGGGAAAAGGCGATACTGAACCCGTCAGAGGTTTCTATTTCAGGTCACACTAGCATTTCTTAATCGATTTAAAACAGTGAAATCAAACCGATATTCAAATTGCCAGGAATCGTTTTAAGTGTCACCAGGGTGTCACATGTTCACGAATTATCTTTATAAATCGATTTATTGTAGCTTCATCTATCGGTTGTTGAAACCTAATCGGTATGAAACTGTTTCGCAAATCAGTTTCGAGAAATCGAATTGATTCGAGAAAAGACGGTTTTCCAGTTCATACGACTCTAGCGAAACATTTTGAAACGGTTTAAATCGATTCCAAAGCCTAGTATGAACGCGGCTTATGTGTCATCCTCATAGTCATGGAATTACGCTATTCACCTCTTACAAACAATTCTAGAAACATAAAACATTTCAATCGACCTAGCTTCCAATATAGTTTCGAACTTTAGAATGAATAGACATAAGCCGCATTCATACTAGGCCTTGGAATCGACTTAAACCGTTTCAAAACGTTTCGCTAGAGTCGTGTGAATGGGAAACCGTCTATTCTCGAATCGATTCGACTTCTCGAAACTTCTTCGGGAACCAGTTTCATACTGATTCGGTTTCAACAACCGATAATAGCTACGGTCACACTAGCATTTCTTAATCGGTTCGAAACGGTAAAATCAAACCGATATTCATAATGGCAGGAATCGTTTTGACCATCTTGTGTTCACACTTTATCTTTATAAATCGATTTATCGTAGCTTCATCTATCGGTTGTTGAAACCCAGTCGGTATGAAACTGGTTCTCGAAGCGGTTTCGAGAAATCGAAACAAATCGATTCGAGAAAAGACGGTATCTTGTTCACACTACTCTAGCGAAACGTTTTGAAACGGTTTAAATCGATTCCGAGGCCTCGTATGAACGCAGCTTATGAGTGAACGCGTGATGCTTAAAACGATTCCTGGCGATTTGAATATCGGTTTGATTTTACTGTTTCAAATCGATAAAGAAATGCTAGTGTGACCGTAGCAAATGTGTCATCCTCTCTTTTAGGATGATGAAAAACCGTGACACCTAAAATTTTAAGTAGATCTGGTAGATTGTTTTTCTTAGATATTCTTCTCAAGTTGTATAAAATAATTTGTTAGGTAGGCTAACTAAAAAAGGAAGTGAAAAGAATGAAATCAAATGGTTGTTTTTGTTCGCACATTTTCTGGTTTAACTCTTACCTCCGCGGTAATAATACACTCCGTGTTGCTTATAAAATATTAAGAACGGTCGAAATTGGACACCGAAATAACTTCTACCTTAAAAAGAAGTCGTCCACACCCTGAACGAAAGATTTTTCACCCAAACGAAATGAACCTTAAAGGAAGGCTAACATGGAAATTTTACGAGTATAAAATAAAACACGAATCACTGAGAAGGTATGGAAATTCGTAAAAGGTGATCGAGGCTTTAAGGCCCTATCTACTCTAAAATTGGTCCCTTTAAATCATCTTCCCTTAAACACACAGCGTAGCTTGGACTGTACAATTTCTTATGGTCAACGTCGTCTGCTAAGCAAGAAATTAATGCGACTTTAAAGGGGCTATAAAAATCGCAGATAATCCCTTTAAATCGAGATTTTATTCTAACCCAAGTTTTCCGGCTTCATGTGACGGAGAGGCGGATATCTAAATGAATATGATACAAGCTTCTCTTTGAGTCTTGGAAAAGCAAAAGCTTGAAAACGTTAATTGAAAACTGAATAGCTCGGAAAAATATAATTATCTCGAGATTCTGTATATCTTAATAAACCAAAGTAGGTACGTGCCGATTCACATACAAAAAATATTCAATTGTTTTCTCGCAAAGATGATTTGAAATTCACGTTTTTACCCTGTTTTTTCAAGACAATTTTGACTACATTCATTTTTACGAAAGAGCTAAGGAAATCTCTTGATATTTCTGTTTTTCCGTACGGTGGCGCCACATGTGGGGGTCTATTTGAAATAGACCACCCCCGGCATAATTTCACAGAGCTTTCGAATTTTGCATTTTGTTTCTTGTCATTTTTAGGGTACTAAAACGATTTTGATCATAAATCTCGTATTTTTTGGTTTTAGCTGCGTGTCACCCTTTAAAATATTTCCCGATGAAGGGTTTAAAATATATTGACCATACGTCGTTTGGTTTCTTCAATGAGTTCTTAGTAGTAATGGAACACTTTTTAAGAAAAATATATTAAACTAGGTAATCCTATCTCTTTCTAATTAATCTAAAAATAATAGCAAAAAAACTATAGGGGCTTAAAACGTTCTTTGAAGATCAAGGATCGAGTGAACGTAAAAATGTCAACTTTGGAACGCGAGATATACAAGATTAAAGGATCCATCTCAAAGGTAACCTTATACGTAAGACTAAGCAAAGTTTAGCCCTCTAAGGACCTTTCCGAATCATTCCATACATTATTGAAGTTCTGGCTTTGACATCATTTTCTAGAGTAGGAATATCAACTTCTCTCCCACTCAAGCTCTCTCGAATCTCTTCCGATTCAAACAAAACCAATAAGACAGATCGAACGAACCATTTGCAAATTCAGTTGTATGGTTTAGATTTTCAAACGACTCGAGAGTTCAAATATATTGTCCATGTCAGTAATCTCCTAACCCGATATAAGATTATATTTAATCAAAATACCAAATTTGGACCGCTTGATTTTGATTTTCAAAGACAAACTAACTTCGAGAGCTATATTAAATATGCCCACACAAATACGTAACTTTATCATTTGATTTTTTATCATTTTGGTCAGTAATGGGCGGTAGCATTTTTATATTATCCAATCAGGGTATAATGAAAAAAAAAATTCATTTTTTTGGCGAAATTTATTCAGAAATAAGAATTCTGAAGCGTATGAAAGAAGACTTTTGTATTTAAAATCATAGAAATTAAAATACAATTTACCAATTAATGTCACAACTCTCGTTAAGACTATTTCGTGATGTCTATTAATAGCGTTTGGTTGTCAATCTAAGGTCAGCGAAAGAAAAAAAAAAAGCCTTTAACCCGTGGTCAAATTGCCCGGGCGGATTGTCTCGAGGACTTCTTTCCAGGAAATTATTTGTCTCTCGTTTAGCAATGGGAGGAGTCCGGGAAACCTTTTATAGTTCTAACTCCATATGAAGAAGGGTATAGTTTCAAGAGTGCGGAGCCGTTACCGAGAAACGTGGCGCTAATAGCAAATCGTTTCTTCATCGGCCTCCAAATTGAGCCCTTTTAAAGGGAGAGTGAAAAGCGAAACATATAAAGATTTCAAATCTTTAAACTTGGCCAGGGCCGCCGGAAATTATTTTTAAGTGGGCTGAAAAGGTTGGCCAATGCCAATTGTAAGAGGTTCAGTTACCCCAAGTTCGACGGTCGAGGGAGATAACGCCCACGCCTCCGACGCCGTTGTCGCCAGACCAAACATTTTAGGTATGGCCAAGTCCAGTTCTAGCTATAGGCCAACCATTATAAACTCGAAATTTAAGGTAAGGCCAAGCAAGTTTTTGGTATATCCCTAACTCATGAACACGAATTCAACCATAGACATCCGAAAATTAGATTCTAGTCCCCCTATTGAAAAAACCCTATTGAAATGTTTCTTCTTTAAATACTAGGAACTCAATGTCGTCTGCTAATATGAACTAAACTTTCATTGGTCTTTGAATAACAAAGACAAATTAATTATTGTATATTACGGATGTTTTAGTCCCTTTTCAATCCATTTATTAACTAAAATAAACAAGCAAAAATATTCGCTCGAGGGAAGCTCGGGAAAGATATTCTACAATCATACCGTCCACCGCGTTTTCCAGAGATCTCCAGAAATGTCACTTTGATATTTAATAAACTATTTTCTCAATCGTTGCATTAATTAATTTAATGATAATATTATATTTAAATAGAGATATGACGAAAATGCGGCGTTTTTAAAGTTAATATCCTTATATCAGAATTTAGTTAAATAAGGCTTAGTTTTAAAGAATTGTATAAATAAATTAACTTTATTTTCACTGTCACTCTCTCTTTGAAACCCCCTTGTTTCTTTGCAAAGCCTAAATAAAGGTTGGATTGGAGTAAAGCTAATTCTTTTTCGATCAGGGCTTTGCTTTTTCCGTTAAGAGGACGAAGAAGACGAATGAAAAAGGATTAAAACTCGGCATAAAGCGTCCCTATCTTTTTCTTGTTCCAAACAACAGCTTTTTCTATAGACGTTTCTTTGGTCGCTAAAAGTTTTCCTAATTCTTAGGATTTGTTTCGCCATCGTCACCCAATAACAACGTAACCCTCATTCTCTTCTCCATCGGATAAATGAGACCGTAATAATGGCTTCGGATATTTATAGGTTTTTTTCCCGTTCTCTGATAGGATCTTTAAAGATTGTTTTGAGTAAAGCGATGATAAAAACGTTTTGCCTCGAATATCGAGAGAATTTCATTTATGAATACATATTCCTACATAAGAAAGAAAATCTGTTCTGTAACACCATTTCGGTAATTACTCAAAATAAAAAATTTAATTAAACGGGCTTAGTTGTGTTCTTAATCATCCATTCCAGTGGCGCTGAAGCCTACAATATTCTCAAAATCGAGAGCTAGCCCCATATACTGACGAAACGCTTCATAGATATCCAGCGAAATGCCTTATTTGGATACTTAAGATATAATAGTAATAGACTTATTTCGCGATATATTTCAATTTTACACCTTTGAAAGAAGGAAGAACTTAAATTTTAAGAATTTAAATCACAAAAATATATACTGTAGATTTAATCTTTTTCGCATGATGACGTACGTATAATGATTCTGGAAGCAAGAGTTTCTCGAAAAAGAGCGCCCTAGAATTATCTTTATGTACTATAACAGCCACACGATGTAAAATTAATCTAGACTGAAGATAAAAATATAGTTTGTGTTTACAACGGCTACGGATCTTGACATAAATTATTCAGTGATAAAATATATCCGCACTCAAAAGTATAACTGATTTAAACACTATGACGTTAACGCCAAGGAGAATGGAAAAGGAATAATGACGTCCTTACCCGCTTCTCTTTCACCCCGCCTAGAAACGTATTGCTTCTAGATAGAGCTCTATATAATTTTTAAAAAACAAAATTCAATACAATTTTTCAATTTTCGCTAGTATAGTGCCTACAGTTTATTCTCACGCGTTTTTAAAAACCAAATTCATACCAATACTTTGTCTTCACTATGGGCTTACAGTTGATTCTTCCGCGTTCTGTCACGTGATAGGGTCGTTCTCACGCGGTCTTATTCGTGAAAGTACTTAATCTAGAAACTCCCGCCTTTACTTCACTCAAAACTCCGTTAATTTGGTTCAAGAATAATTCTACGTCATCAGTTGAAACAAAAATAAATCTACATTTTTTTCATCATTATAATTTTGAACTTATAATAGCATCAACCCAGAGATATAAAATTTTGAATATGACTTTTTAATAGTACCAAAAAAATAGTATAGTCCTTCGAAGAAAATAGTGACAACCTCACTTTAAATTTGCTCGTGTTCATTTTTAGTTTTGTAAAACTATTTTATTTTCCTATGAGGAATAACATGGTTAATTATTCCGCCTCAACCATATGTCAGCCCTTTTACAAAGTGGTCGTGTACCGTACTTAGCATAAATTTACATTTCGATTTGATTATTTTCATAGGTTATATATTATTAAACTATTTACCCTATTGTCGGAACATTCTCGAAAATCCCATTGAAGAGACTAGCGTATACGTACAATAAAGCGCATTAAAGGACCATTCTCATAACGTTGACGTCAATAGATATGATAATTGAATCGAGCCGAACTAAGACCTTTAAAATGAGACAAATTACAACACAATTGGTTTAGCTCTGATCCACGCGTTAATTTTCATCAAGAAAGGATTGAAGTTACTCTAGGAATTCTTAAGACTTGGAAATTTGGGCCCCGAAACGATCATAAATATATACGTAAATTAATCAAAAGTTTAAATTAAAATGTGATATAGAATGATGACTAGATGGCGCGCCTATGCCTGATTATCTCTCTCATATATATAGTGAAAATACAAGACCTCTTTCATTTATTTTGACCCCTTCCAAAGGGGGTAGGCAACCCACTGAATCAGACCTGTAAAGGGGAATGATGAGCTCATGCGCAGTGACGGCGATGTTTCATCTCCCCTTTGTCTCTCTGATTCTGTGGTTGCCTACCCCCTTTGGAGGGATCAAAATAAATGAAAGAGGTCTATTACACCCGTTGCTATGGGAAACGAGTTGAGCCTATGAGGGGCAATATTACGACCAAGTTTGTCTCTGTCGTCACAGCTTAGCCAATCAGAATGGTAACAACGAAAGCGCCACCTCTTAACAGATCCGCGCATAAAGATGTACCCCATGTAATTTCCTCTTTAATTCCGAACTAATAAGCCCATCGATATAATATCTCCGTTAGTAATACAAAATTACCCGCTCCCAATATGGAAAATAATACTAGAATGGGGTCTAGTACATAAGAATTCCCTGGGGAATTTCTATTATTTCTTATTTTGACGTCTTTGAATAATATTAACATAAACGAAATCACCCACAAAGTTAAATATGGTCGTTAATCTTTTAAACATAAAAAACATAATTTAATCCCCTGATTTAAGTATTTTTTGAAAATCCCAGGTTTAGGCCAATTTTGGTAGAATGCATTTTTATTATAAAACGTGAGATTCAACCTTTTAAAATCACTCTTTAGTTAATTTGCACAAATTATAGTCCACCCCGTATAGATAGAGGAATCTCGCCATAAATCCCCACACTGCATGGTCTTCTATATACAAAGCCAGAGATACGCGACGCCCGAGAAATTTAAATTATAAAGAGCCCTATAACCTTTTCGTCAACGAGGTTTCCTCTATTCCAATCAAAAACAAAAGTTAATTTGGTTCGATTATTCCGACGAATACTACGTAACGATAACTTTTCTCTCGTTCTAAAAATAAACTTAAAACACTCAATTGTTAAATGAAATTAAAAATTAATCCTATACAAGTTGCGCCTAGCGTTTAAAGGCGTAATGAACATGAGCGCTAAAGTATTCGTAAAAACATATTTAAAACTCGACATCAAAAGTTTTCTCGTTAATTTACGTTAACGCGGCTATATGAACTTAGGTCCTAAGCCCATTTGAATTTTCAAACTGAATAAAAACAAATAGAAATGTAAAAAATTCAAAATCGTCAATTTAATTTTCGCCCTCGTGTTCCCGTTAAAAGTACAACGAAGACAGACAATGAATTCTAATCAAAGATCCGCTTAGTGGTTTTGTCCGAGTCGCAGGGAAATCCGAGGCCCTTTTCTCCGGAAAGTCTCGGGATTATTATTTTAGATTTTCCATATTATTAAAATGTCATATTCAAAATTTTACATTTCCTTTGATCTCTGAAATGTATATAAATATATATTTATATATTTAAACGTCCGATTGATGACATAATTTTGAAAATTTAAAATAATTTGGAATAAAAGATATGACTTTCTGGATTAAGTACTTACAAGAAAAAGACCGCGCGAAAGTGACGTATCACTTACTAGAACGCGCGTGAATGACGTAATACTGCAGGAAATTTTGATTTAAAACATTTCAAATGAGTTAATTATAAATTATTTATATTTAGTGTCGCGGTAATTTTTTCTACGCATATAAATACATATTTTGAATCATTTTTTAACGTTCTTTCGGAAACGCGACATTTTAAAAGTTTATAATCTGTATAATCCGTACAAAGTTTGTAAACAAGCTAGTTGTACCACGAAGATATTTTCCTATTAATTGTTGTTAATTTTTTTGGGTAGAGAAAGTCGGGTTCCTTAGTCGCGAACGAAAAGCCTATTTATAGAAGGTGGAATTGGGCTAGAAATGACTTAATCATACACTACGACATCCTGTAACTAAAAAGGCGTTTTGCTTTAATTCTGCAACAGCAAAAACGTTTAAACCCCCTTCGACGGCGGAAACTTCGGCTCTTATTATAGCTCCACGGTCCATTGGAATTCCGGCAAAGCCCCCCGTTGAATCCGGTTCGTGTCCGAGCGAACCTTTAACACCTTTCTCTTGTGCTCAGCGCGTGATACGTGGCCAAAGCGCAACTTTAAATTCATTCCGTCATTGCAACGAGTTAGAAACTGGCTAGCAGCAACGTGCGCCAAGAAAAAAGTCTAACGATAAACTCAAAACTTAAATTTCACTATCAAATAATTGAAATAGAAATTTTAAGGCTCGTAGCCTATTCTATGGGAGCACATTCAAATGAAAAATAAAATCTACGTCACGCGTATGCAAAAACAGCTTCTGGAATTGGAAAGAGCGAGCTTGGCGCGAAATAAATTTGACCAACTGCCCAAATCGAGTCAGATTTAGAGCTCGGAATTCGTATAAATTTTGTTAATTGAATAACACCATCGTGAATGTCAATCAGATATTATCCGTTCGCGAAAAAATATCCATTTCTTACTCGAGATAACGTATCCGAATGTAAGGGAAATTTTTTATTCCTACTCAATTGTTATTCGAAATGAGTTATTAATTCGCATAAGTTTCTTCGCGGATTTCAACCCAAATTGAGATTTTGAAGCTAGAATGTAGTAATTTAGTCGCTGTTCCTTTCAATTTAGATTAAAATATAATTATATTTCATTCTACACGGATATTGAGAACTGTCATATTTTAATCTTCGCATTATCCGTTTGAATAAGCGCGTAATTTGTTTATTAATCAAGCTTAAAATTTTATCTCCGGATAATTCAAATCCATTTGATACGTCTGTTTATATAATTTGTGGTTTTATATTAACAAAAATTTATCCGAGATTAAAATATCTGAAAAAATAGATATCCTAAGTTATTCATTATTCGATTCCGAGCTCTAGTCAGGTAACTCAGGTTGCGTATCTACTTTAAACGTAACTCGATCGTTCATTCGTTTAGCAGTTAACAGCTTAAAAGGCGTTGAAATTTGAGTCTGTATCGTATTTTACTCGGACCTTCACGCGAATGATGATTTAATATAAACAGCGTGGGAAGGAGAAAGGGTGGTGGGCTAAATTCCCCTTTTCACCCCTCACTCTCCATATTCTCTTAACGAGCGACATAGTGAGATCTTAATTTAAACCTGGTCACGTGGATACAATCTAATCAATTGAAAACTGGAGTAGGTGAGAGAGTGGAATTAGCGTCGAACATATAGCGTCTTTATTGGTAATCTTAAGTTGAAACAGTCTTATATTGAAAGAGGGGTGGAGAAACGTGAGGCAAATTTGCAAAAACGTTAATTGGAGCTGGTCATTTGACCACCTTTTTCATATTTTTCTTTTTTTGTTTCACCATAATTTAGTGGTTATATAGGAACGTTTACCTTACTCGAGGTTGGCTAAATATAGATTATGAGTATTATTAGAACATTTAACATTACGTTATACATTGAATGGAGCTGTACTTAGATGAGAACGCTCGAGGAAATAGTCACGCATTCGTAAGAGTAGAAAATTGTATAAAACAAGAAATTAGTTAATTATAATAGTTCCTGATAATAGTTAAGGATTGCTAGACATATTGAAAATGGAATATCTGAGTAAAATCGGCACACAATAGAGACTAGGAGGTGGATTAATATTAAGCTTACATTTTAGAGGAAAAGTTTAAAATGGGCTCTAGATATAGTCTGGAGTCAAAATTAGCTTAGTTTATTGTCTAGAACACCCGTGATATTTATTCCCGTCCATTATTCAGTGTTGATCAAGATGAATAACAAAACATGGCGTTCATAAGTGTACTCTAACGGCAAACAGTGATAAAAGTGGAAACTAACAAAACATCGTGCGTGGCTGTTATGGATAAAGAATAGGCAGACCCGCACGTGGGTATGTTAGTTTCTAATTTTGTCTGCACTGTTTGGGCCATTAGAGGACGCTTATGAAGGCCAGGTTTTGTTACTCGTCTTTATCTATTAAGATAGGGGTACATTGTTATTAGCCCTAGATTTAACCCTAACCATATATTTGATTACATATTAAGAAAATTAAGCTTTATAAGGTTCAATAGGTCAAAACTACAACTTATCAACATTATTTCGGGTGCTACAACTCAGATCATATATCATATACTAACGTTGGGGATCTATATAGAAATATTATTGGTATATATCGTGAAACTTTATTTCATTCGGGCGCGTTGATTCGATATATATCTTTATAATGGTCGCGTCGGTGGGTTTTTATCAAAGTGAGACTAAAAGAAATTTAAAAGTTCTCTCTTCCATACTGAAAGTAAGATATAAATGTACATAAATATTTGTCATGGTGATTCCGAAAATAAATTCAAAAGCTTTTCCTTTTTTAGCTTCAAGTTTCACTTTAACAAATGAAATAATTTGGTTTGAAGTGAAATTACTCAAAGAAGCTAATATTTTTTTGTTTTTTGAAAATTAAATGGTTTTATTTTCACCACACCTTGAAAGACACTTATATAAGAACCTCAACTCCGGATTAACAACAGAGTAACAGGTGTGAGCGAACCGAAAGAGCGATCAGCCGAGAAGAGAGAGAAAGAGAGAGAGAGAGAGAGAGAAGTCGCTATACAGAGAAAAAAAACTATTTGAGGTTTCCTGAATTTCACGCTCTTTCTATTTGTGCCAATCTTCGTAGATTATTTTCCGTTCAGAGGTCTTGACAAAATAAAAATAGTTACAAGTTCTATATAAAACTCCTACGTAAAATAGTATTCATATAGAGACGAGTTCACACCATAGCCTAAAAATTTCGAGACCATTTTAAAACCGAAGTTAGAGAACAGTTAAGCCAGATCTACAATACAGACTTTAAAACCAATTTCAACCATTTTGGAAAGGTCGAAGTGCAAATTTTTTTAGTTAACTTTGGAGATCTTTACTAAAGAAACACGATTACTATCTAAAATCATTCAAAACGGTGAGGAAAGGGTTTCAAATTCCCTAGTGCGAATATAGACTCTGAAGGTTGAAATTTCTAAAAACAATACAAGCTCCTTTATATCTCCATGTTAACTATTTTTTATTTCTGTTTATTTTTGGGGAAAATTTTCAATTTTGAGAAAAAGTAGCCAGTTACTGTTAGCTGGTTTTACATTAGGCTTTGGCGCACGTGTGTTTAAACACATCTACAGGGGCAAGGTAGAAAATACATTGTGGATTTACACCCTGAATGAAGGCTTCTATTACAACACCAATGCGCGGCTGTTGGAACATTTCTACAGGGACTCGTGGATTTTTTTTTATAGAATCAAAACGTACTGAAGGTTTCGCGATAATTTCCAATTAACTACCAGAGTCGTGAACTAGAAATTTTGTATAGTAAAAATTCTCGAAAAAAAAGCGATAATATATACTATATAGTTGTAATACTATTAGGATAAACACGTTCGTGTTTATCCCTTTATCTAAACTCGAATTTCATCAGAAACTGAAATCGTCGTCGTCGTCGTCGTTTCCCTCTTCCCACCGTCCACTGAATTCGAATTAATACAGACAAAGGTACTTTTGAAAAAATTTGATAAGACTTCGTTCGGGTACAAGAGTATCTCTAGTTAAACACAGATTTCATTAATGAAATGTTGATTAAGTATACGAAGTAATAGAAAGTAAGGTGCCTGAATGGGTTGCAAAAGGGTGAGATGTTAAGCTTAGCCGAGCTTTACTAATTGCTTCAAAATGATAAACAAAAATTTTATTTCTTAAACAGTAGATTGATAAGGAATATCCATCGGATTCGAGTTAATAGAAAGAAAGGTGCCTGAATGGGTTACAAAAGGGTGAAATCATAAGCTTAGCCGAGCTTTATTAATTGCTTCAAAATGGTAAACAAAATTTTATTTCTTAAACAGTAGAATGATAATGAATATCCATCGAATTCGAGTTAATAGAGAGACAGATGGCTGTATGGGTGACGAAAAGGGTAAAACATATAACTAGCCGAGCTTTATTAATTGGCTTTAAATTGATAAACAAAAATTGATTTTATTAAACAGTTGATAAGCTTTTTTTAATGGCATTTTTTATCGTTAACGGAAAATTGCATTTATTGGGTTCTTTTACTAGGGTAGCCCTCTTCAGCCGTCTAATTTTGACTATTATGTCATATCATGAGTATCCCATTATATTCACCCTAATTAAAAAGTTGGCACGATTTTCTTATCATTTGATTTTTTAACTTTAATAATACATCTCTTCTCGGCCTATATAAACGAGATTTGCAGATTCAGTACTCACAGATGCACCGTACCAATGGGTGGTTTAAGTTAGCGTTTAAAATTGTGGCGAACCCTCTCGTTTGTGCAATGGTGACGTCTTTGATTGTTTAGGCAATCGTTTCTCACCTATATTTCGGTGATAAGAGACCTATTTCTCACGATCTTTTGGGTAGAGTACTCGAATAAAGCGAGGCGATTGAATGTAAATCGCATTACCTAGAAATGTGGCCAATTTAATATATTTAGTCACTGTAAAAACATTTCACAATGAGAGTTCTAGGGATTAAATATCACTTGAGTTGGACTTCATATCCTGCCAAGTGCTCGATTACACATGAAATTTATAGTTTAACGTTCTCAATCTCTACTCTATTTTTTAAAATACTTGAGTTTTGCGACTAGGATGTGCTTTAGATCCAATAGCTTCGTCATTACTACTACGTAATAACGTTGCTATTAAGTAGTTGGCCAATTATTGAAGTCTGTATCTAAAGCACGTCTAACTTAAGTATAATAAAAAATAAAGATTTAGAATGTTAAATAGGATGTACGAAACGGAAATTGATGTCGGCGAGTTAAATAAACGGCCACATACTTCTGGTCTCCTGAATTATGTTCTCTTGCTTTAAAGAATTGTTTCGCTTTCCATGCTCATATTTTGTCGATGCGATTCAATATTATAAATTTAATCTCTAGCTCGGTCTAGCCCGTCCCTCTTGTAATATTTTAGGTAAGGCTAGGTTAGTTAATCCCTCGACCTCCCCCGTCCATCTGGTAATCTTTAAGGTGAGGTTAGGTTAGTTAATCCCTCTAATTAGCCAATCCCTCCAACTAGTTAATCCTTAGCTCGGGCTATTTGTATTATTTTAGGTAAGGCTAGGTTAGGTTAGTTAATTCCTCGAATTAGCCCATCGTTCCAACTAGTTAATCCCTAGGGTTACACATTCCATCAAGTAATCTTTAAGGTTAAATTAGGTTAATTAAACCCTGGAAAACCCATCCCTCCAACTGGGTAATCCCTATAACTCGGGCTAACCCGTTCCTCTTGTAGTATTTTAGGTAAGATTAGTTTAGGTTAGTTAATCAATTGAACTAGCCCATCCCTGTTTTACAACTTAGGTAAGGTTAGGTTAGTTAATCTCTGCCTTTCGAGATTTGTACCTGGGTCTCAATTACGAATAGATTGAAGCCTCAATTAAACGCTTTAATTTTTATTCAGCATTAGTAAGAATTAAGGTTCAATAAACCTATAAAGCAAAATAGTGAAATGTGGAAAAGGTGTATATTTTTGGTGAAAAAAGGACAGAAATTATACAAAAAAGAGGTTGCTTCGCACCCTTAAAAAAAACTCTTTATCTAACTCGAATCAAACCCGTGAAGGGACAGAAATTATTTGTTAGAGAAAGAGCAATTTCATATCTTTAAAATTATAGTTAGTAGGTTTAGTCTACTACTTCAAAGATTTTATTACTATTATATATTTTCCAAAAAACGGATAAAGACGACCTAGTTAAACTTCCTCTCCCATTGATGTTAATTTTAAATTCTATCAGTATCACTAATAAAATTAGCTAAAGATGGAGTTCCTTTAATGTATATATTTATCATTAGTCCTAGGTCGGCTTTATCCGTTTTTTGGAAAATATATAATAGTAATAAAATCTTTGAAGTAGTAGACTAAACCTACTAACTATAATTTTAAAGATATGAAATTGCTCTTTCTCTAACAAATAATTTCTGTCCCTTCACGGGTTTGATTCGAGTTCGATAAAGAGTTTTTTTTAAGGGTGCGAAGCAACCTCTTTTTTGTATAATAAGAATAAACTAAAGTGACATGTTTAAGTCAGTAACGTCACTTAAAATCGTATTTTTAGAACTTAATTAAAAATACACGATGTATATGGGGGCCACCAAAATTTAATTTACACTCGTAGAATTCAATTTGTCTTTTTTCTTACCAAAAATATATATAGTAAGTCGTGGGAAATTAATTTCTGAAGGGATGTAGGACAGGAAATTTAATATTGAAGAAGAAAGAAAGACAAATTCTAATTAAGAACGCAGGCTTGAAAGGTGTGGGAGATTAAAACTATAAGAACATTTCGGTAAAAGGAGAATGCGAGCTCGTGTTCTGCGTATAATTATTAAAAAATATAAAGAAACCTCGCAAAAACCTTGTTTTCTATAAAATTTAAGAAAGGGTCCCAAAAACCAAGGTGACGCGTAATGATTTGTATTTGAATTTCTGTTATTTTAAATGCGAAATTCATATTTCAAACGTTTAAAATTCTTATTTCTGAATTATTTCTCACGACACGCTTAATCTTTGACCTCTTTTTAGTAATTTGTACACTTTTAAATTTAAATTACCATCATTTAGGTAATTTTACCAGAAGAAAGTTTCGTAAATAACCATTTCTCTAGTAAATTACCGTGTAAATTTAAAACTCTAGGAGCAGCCCATGATTTTTAAAAAGACTACTATCGCCATCTATCAGGGAACTTTTAGAAAGGGGTCAGTTTCACTTATTCTAACTCCCAGCTATAACCGTTATAGGATGGGACAAAAATAAATGTCGATTAAATAATTTCAAAATTACACAAAATCTCACAAAATGACCCGAAGAAATTATATATTCGGTGCTTGAGGCGTTAAAGGTTTATTCGAGTAATATAACCGCATAGAGCCCAGTGCAAAATTTTTCTATTTCCGACGTAAAATTGACCACAAGCGAGTTCGATCCGGGAAAAACTCAACCAAAATCGTTGGGTCAATTTGGCCTCCCACGCTTAGTTTACTTTTGCTATTTGTCATGTCCAGTGGTGTCCACAGCGAAGCGTATACCCTAGTTTGTTCTTATAGTATTATCAAAGAGGGGCTCAAACTGGTCAAAGGGATACTTAAACTCTTCAACAAGTATTTATTAATCGCGAACTTATTTTCCAATAAAGAAGATACGAGTTTAATCTGAATTTGAGAGATTAGACTGTTGCTCCATCAATTGGGATTAAAATCTTCAAATCTATGTTAAATACCTCTCGCACCACGTGATTATTCTCTATAGAATTGTGAAAACGATATCACTGGTCAAGAAGTTTAATCTCAAATAATATAATAAAAGACTAATTTTCAAAAATTCGCTTCTTTCCTAGGGAAATTGATTTAGTGCTGGTGCAACGATCAGAATAAAAAAACTATAATGGTTGGAGTGTTTAAGTATCCCTTTGAAGGCTGTAAAAGCAAAAATGGGTGAGGATTTGGGAAGGACCAGGGCACCTCGGGGCATCGGAAGACTCGAGGACATTTTATTAAGAGAAGAGGAAAACTCAAACTGCCCCCCCCCCCTCCTCAGATCCTTGTCACAGACCCTCGACCAACCTTCCAACTAGCCTTAACTCTTAAATAAGCTTAAATCTCCAAACTTTTAATTATAGAAAACTAAAAACATGCTCTTTAAAGCGAGGGTGAAGAAGAACATTAAGCGATTTTTTTTTCGATTCAAATATTAAAACTAAGACTTGTTCGGGAAACGTCTCTGAATTGGCATTGAAATAAAAGGAGAACCTCTGACTAATCAAAAGATTCCCTACCTTTGGCTTCGTAAAGAAGGGGCGTCTTTTGATTGGTCGGAGGTTCTCCTTTTAATTCTATGCAACAACTTAAAGTTTTCAGATTTCAGAGACACTTCTTGAATGTTTTACTGCGCAAACTGTCTTATTTATAGAAGCAGAATCAATAAAAAATAATTTATCTGCCTCTTTACTCTCCATATAAATGGAGGATGTCACTGAAAAAAATCATAGAATAGTTGAAATTTTGAAAAATTATGATTATAAAGAATTATTAAAATTTCACTAGGCGATAGTACGGTCTATTCTGCTGATTTCTAAACCTCTCAGGACTACCGAGTGCTTAATTTAGGAGGATTTCTCCAGAAAACCAAATGTCCATAAAACTATCTGAATATTTAATTAATTTTATATTAAGTTTTTTTTTCTTTTTTAGTCTCCCTTGAAACACCGAAAATGTTTAGCTAACATCGCAAAAATAACTTGATTAAAATTTAAATCTGGAATTTTTACAAAATCTCCATAAAAACACCTTTTCTACTGTTATAATAATAATAAAGAAAAAAATCTTTAACGTCGTAAGAGTAAAAATACCTTCGGAAAAAAATTTTGTTTATCGATTTCACTACCTATGCTTATGTTTCATAAAAAATATTTTCGCACAGATGAAATTAAAACAGAACAAACGCCGAGTGTTAATAAAAAATAAAAAAAAAAAAATGGTCATGAACAAAAAAAAATTGAAGAAAATACAAAATACGAGGAAGACAAAGTCAAGCGAAAAATTCAGAAAATCTCTTGATTAAATTTACACTATTTCAGCGATGTTGGGCCAAATTATATTTTATAATTTTTTCAATTGTTATATTTTAAAGGGAGACCGAAGAAAATCATGTGCCATACGCGATTACTTAATTATTAGATTTCTTAGACCGTAAAATATGTTATTTAGTACAAAACTAAAGGATATTAAATAATTAAATTGCGAAAAAGAAAGATATTTAAATAAGTACTTTTAAATTTCGACCACCATTTTGAATCCTGCTAAGAGAGAAGGGGATACAAGCAAATCAAATCTCGTATTTTTATTTAAATATTATATATACTAGCGACAAAGCCGCAAAAGGTGGCGCCACATTTACCAGAAAAAAAATCTATATAAATTCAAATAAAAGTATCTTTTTCGGAAAACCGTTGGAGATTGTGGCGCCATCTTGAAATAAAAGCGAAATTATTTGGAGTTTAAATATAATTTATCTCTGGCCAATCTGGGATCTCTACCTAAATACTAAGAAACTGTACTCTAAACCAATAAAAATGCATAAAAATGGCGTATCAATAAAGCAATTTTGATTTAATCTTGAGTCTATACTTTTATAATTAATAGGAATTATAAATAAATAAAATTAATTTTTATATTGATAATAATAATTTTATCTAGCATTTCATCTCACCTTTAAGATTATAAAAAAAAAAATTGAAATTTTAATCTCATATTCATCCCACAAGTCAAGTAAAATAAAGAAACTGGCGATTTGAACTTTAAGTTGCTAAACGATGGAAATTTAATTGAAAGTGGAACTTAAAAATAGTTATTGAAGTAAATATTAATTATAATGTTTAAGGTTAACCATCTTTCACCCCCACTTCATCGTACCTTGAAAGATTACGAAAGAAACTTAGGGAAAAAGTTTAGATTTTTTCGGACGAAAAACCTTTCTTAATTCAGTTTTGAAAATTATTTCTCATCAGAGTGTGAAATACTTTTTAAGGTCAATTTTTAATTGGTTTCTTCTCAAGTTTCGCGATATAATTGGGAAAAGTCTGAGATTTGTTTTTTTACTAAGATATAGTTATTCTAAAGTTAAAAGCTTGTTACTTAAAGGAAGAATGCAACCTAATAAGTGATTTTTTATCGATTCCTTATCGTTTAAAAAGGGCTAATCCACTGGTAAAACTTTTTACAAACAAATATTAAACTAGAAAATAGGCTTAGCTATATTCACGGATATCCTAAATTTCTTCGTATTGATGGATTAGGGACCAATCGAATGTTAAAGGAAGTCTCACGGAGATCTCGCCTTAACGACGGGCCTTTGTTCACTGGTATATGACCCTTCAATGCGAAAACATCCAGCTAAGCCTATTTTCCGGGCAGTTTTAAATTTATTTAAGTTCAATATTTATTTGTAATTTTTTGCAGATGGATTAGGTCTATTTAAACGATAAGGAATCGATAAAAACACTTGTTGTTAGGTTACATTCTACCTTTAATTGATTAAAAAGATTTTTGTCCTGGTTTTCATTATCCCTTGTATAAAAAGAGCAAATTTTTCGATTTCATTTGACCAATAAGATTTAAGAGCACGATGGGAATAACTGTAGTTACTTGAGATTAGCTTTCAAGTGTAAAGGCGTGGGTCGTACGGTAAAAGACTGAGGGTGGTATATAACGCGAGTCGAGCGTGACGTCAGGTAAAAGGGGAGGGGAGTTTCCAATACGTTTTCGCCTTCATTCCGTCTTTTCTCAGATTGGATCCCTAGTGGAACGGGCCTTTAAATCTCGCGCGCCCGTCACACTAACACAACCAAAAACGGGAGACCAAAGAGAAAACGCGCGATTCATTCTCCAACTTATAGTGTGAAATTTCACAAACCCGTCACAGTTTAAAACTTTATATTATCAAGCTAAAATATCTTTCAAAAGTTATATTTTTTAATATAATCACAAATTTAATTTCATTTCATTTAAACTTTAAATTTTATGAAAATATTTAATTTTTAAAAATCTTATTTCATTCCGAATATAATTAAGAACAATTAAAGATTCTGCTTAATTAAGAGTTTTATTTTTTTTTAATTATTATAACTGACGTTGGCTCAAAATCGTTAAGTCTAAAAATTAATCGTCAAGGAATTTGATTTCCCTATTAATTTCAAAAATTTGATCCAAAATACTTTATTTTCGAAACTTTTCGAACCGGTATAGTTAAAAGTTTTTTCAAGTTTTCGCGACATTAGAAAAGTAATTCGACAACTGCGGGAAACAAGTTAAACACCCTCGGAAAGAGAAACATTGAAGTTGTTATTCGCGGGCATGGGAAGAAAGTTCAGGAAAAACTCCCGTTGGCAAACGGCATGGTTCGTCACTTGCATCGCCGCTTGCGTCACTCTAACAGGTAATTATTTGACATTCGTAATAGATTTTAAATAATATTTATCTCTTATATTTTGAAAATCATCTAAAAGAATATATAGCTAATTTTCGGCAATCAATTCGGAGTTAAATATTTAAATTCTAGTAAAAACCGCGCATCAAAACTCTTCAAAAGTTTCGCCGTATAATGGAACACTAATTTACAATGTCCGTACGTGCGTACGTCCGCAACTTTTCTCAGAATGTTCTAGAAGGTTCCAATAAAGTCTGAAGAGGTCTAGAAAATTCGGAAAGTGCTTGAAAGTTTTAGAAAGGTCTGGAAATTCCGGAAAATTCTAGAAAAATCTAGATCATTCTGAAAAGTTATGGAAAATCTAGAAAACTCAAGCGATTTTTACGGGTTTTTGCTTGTTTATAGTTAATTATCGAAGTGCCGATCTAGACTCGCTAAGCCTAAATTCTCAAGGAGTTATTTTAGAATAAAAATTCAAGAAAAGCGAGTTACCAATATGTCCATGAAATAACGTATGAAAATCATGGCGCAAGAACTAATTTAACTCTAAAGCGACGGCTATATAAGCTCCCGCACCATTGAAAAGATAAAATTTCATTGGCTTCAGCATTTTTACGCCTTTTTTTATTTCATTTTAAAATTTCCCGACTTCGATAATTAATCCGTGATATTTCAATTAAAAATAACTTTTTTTTTCCAGAATCTATCTAGTATAATTTTAAATTCCTGGCAATTGTATAGGACATCTTAATTAGTTCTCGGAATCGGATAACCGTTCCGTTGTATTTATTTCAGATATAGCTACTTGGGTTAATTGTTTGTGACTAAAAAATGCAATTTTTAAATTTAAATAATACTTTGTTAACCGAGTTAAGCGTTTCATGCAATATCTATTAACAACTTACTCGTATTCAGAAGTAAAACATTGGATAAAAAAATTCTAGTTCTAGAAAAGTCTGGAAAATTCCCGAAGAGTCTCCAAAAATCTAAAAAATTCTGGAAAGCTCTGGTAATTTCTAGAAAAAGTCCGTTATTTTTCACGGGTGAAACGCCCAATATTGAGAGAAATCTTGGAAAAAAGGAAAACATAGGGATTTAGTCTAAATTATAGGAACTTACAGGAACAACTTGAAAATATAGGAAAAATTATAAAATATGGGAAATATGGTCACCCTGATTGAAATGGATAATATCAAAATATAATTCAGTAAATCTATCAAATTAATCTTAATTTTGATGAAATTGATGAATTAAACATATTATTGCACGAACATTACAGCCTCCCTTTAATATCATTAATCTTAAACTCATATTTGATTACATAATTTCGCCAATTTTTAAAGTAATTAAAATCAAATTAAATATAGCAATTCCCTCGAGAATTCGAGATTAAACCCGAGATATTATTTTTCTCCTATTTTTGGCAAAACGTGATTTAATAGAATAATTTCGTTCCATATTAGATTTATTGGTGGTTTAAACGTTAAATTAATTTATGCTAAATTAAGACTACAATGAATTTCGCAACGGTTTATGAATTAGTCTAAGATATTCAGCCATAAATTATATCTGTATAAGGGCTCGGCATTTGGATAAAATATTACCGTTTGATTGAAGGGGATACAAACCAATCAAAACTAGTCTTTTTATTAAAATATTATATTTACAAGCGACAGGCCCCCAAAAGGTGGCACCACATTCCCATAAAAACGATATCAATTCAAGCAAAAGTATCTTGGAGATCGTGGCGCCATCTAACAAAACATTTAAGATTTTCCCCAAAGTAAAATTCTGATTGGCTGGTATCCCCTTTTCTACATGGAACAAGATGGTGGACGATTTAAATAAGTTGGGTGGGTAAAAACCTTAATTTTGAAGTAATTAAGCGGAGTAAAACATAGTAGAGTAGAGGGATGGACTTTTTTTATTACTGTTTCATCAACAAAATAGGGTTTTCGATTGTTCCTCAGTGATAAGGCTATATTTGGGGCCTAACTTTTTATTAAATACTATAATAATTTCATTTCAATTTGGTGGAAACCGAGGGCAATCAAAGGTTAATTTTATAACTAATTAAACAAACCGCAGGGATAAGGGCCGCAAAAAAATCAAGTCGAAATTGACATTATAAAGTTTTGACCATTCGCGTAATGGAATAAGATTGATTTTTAATTCACCATCTCTATTAAATATATCAAATTGAGATTTCAAAGCGTACAAAGCTAGATTTACTCGCCATTTTTAGGTTAAGTATAGCTTTAGACGTGTCGCGAACTGAAAAGGAACTAGACAGCAGTTGAACGTCATTGGCTCACATTTTATACAGTCGGGATGAAAAAGTCAATATGCAATGTCCGGGATATGTTTAGAAATAATACCGAAAGCTATAGCGGAGTAATACGCTATGTTAAACCTGCATGATTGGGGACCAAAATAGTTCTTGAAATTGGTTCGCGAATACCACTAATTTGAGGATGATGATCAACCCGTTCATTTTTTTTTTCTTCTTCTTTTCCTTAGTAATCAATTACCACGAAACCAAAAAGCAGTCATACGTCATAAAGCTAGCTTTGATAGGTCTATTTAACGAAGAATCCTTACACGCAGAAACCTTTTTATTAACTAAAAACCCGTATCATCAAAGATCCAGGCGAATATTATTAGTTCGTCCTTTTGAAAATAGAGTCCCAAAAAGAAAAAACAGAAACAGAAACCTCAATCTAAACACGCAGCGTATTTAAAATTAATAATTTGGGGTTTTTTTCTTCATAAACCATGAATAATTTAACGATATTCACAAAATAATTTGTTTCTCAATTTCTGTTATTTTTTAATGCAATATTAATTTCCCGAACGCTTCAAAATTCTTATTTATGACTTAATAACTCCTACACTATAATTGAAATGCAATGTTTTTCACGATACACTTGCCCATTGATAGGGAAAAGTGTACAAACACCCCACATCCAAAAAAAATTTAACTACTGAGAAGTAGATAAGACCTAACACGTTAAACCAAAACAGCACTGTTTTTGACTTTATTTTCGGAATCACCATACCAAAAACACTTATTCGAGCATTTTCAAATAATTCCAGACACTTTGTTTAAATCAATTTCTGAAGATTACTCTGGAAAAGTTTGAATAGAAGTATAAATTTGGACCAATCATATTTCAGCCTTCAACAGCACTTTTAATGTCCAACACCGGCCTATTCTCTCAAGGTTAGAACATTACAAGCGCTGTTGAAGGCTGAAATAATATGAATTTATATTTACTTTAATTAAATTTTTAACCAAACTTTATTATTTAATTTAAACATCAAAAACGTGTCTAAAAATTGGGAAAACATTCTCGAATACGTTTTTTGACATGGTGATTCCGAAAATAAATTCAAAAGTTATTCCATTTTTAGCTCCAGGTTTCACTTTAAACTTTGACCTCTCTCCGCAATTTGTTCACTTTTAATCCCAAAAATTACTAATTATAAATTGTCATTTTAGTCATTTTAGAAAAAAAAACGTAAATTACCATTACCCTGGTAATTTACCGCTTAAATTACCCTTATGAATAGGGTATTCTGGAAGCTTATATATAGCAAGAATCCATTCAGGTTCCATAAGAATATGGGAGGGCCGCGATTCAATAACCATCCTCCCAAACTTTGTAGTAAAAGTTCGTCTGCTTCGAATCGATTTTTCAAGAAAATCGCTCCTGAAATCTATTATTAACCCGCGCCACTAACGACCTTGACATAATATTTTGGGTAATAAAAATGGAGCCGACCGAAAAAAGATCTAAGCGTACAAATGTTGCGAAAATTGCAGACGAACTTTTGTTACAAAGTTTGGGAGGATGGTACCAGAGGCTAAAGCTATGCTCCCATATTCTTATGGAACCTGAATGGATTCTTGTATATAGTTATTCTTAAGTGCATGCTGCTTTTCTGCCGAACCGGAAATTCACATCCTCTAAAAAAAAAAACTCATTCAAATTAGTCTACTTTTATGTTTTATTTTACATATGCTACCGATAACGAGCCGGTAATTATATTTTACGACTAATTTCAAGGTAATGTTGTAAAACTAATTCCATGAAAAATAAATTCTCTCTGTAACAGTAGCAAACAGTGGACAGGATTAAGTTATTCACAATATATTCTTATCTAAAGTCGGTGCCCACGCAATGTTGTAAAATATCGTTCTAAGAACGTTTAAGTTGACGGGTTATAGCTATTGAATTATGGCTAATCCATCGCCTAAAGCCAAGTAGGTAAAGAAAATATGATCGAACGACACAAAGGTCGATGTAAATACAAGGTCTCTCCTATATACATCTGATTTACGAGACATAATACCTAAACTATATAATGATTTATAAGGGGTTTAATAATACCCCAAATAGGGCTCTAGCTGTGCTTGCCTTCTGGGTTCAAAAGGGTTTCAGAACTTATTAAGTTTAGTATATTGTCTACATACAAATCCAACTCAATTCCAGACAACCTGATAATGAATGGTAGGCTTCTAGCAGAGTACGTTGATGTCCGTAAATATTTTATTATATACCGAGTTATAAAGCTTTCTTAATTTAAACACTTATCGCGAATATAAACTTTAAATTTAAAGATAAGGTGAAAAAGAAGATTGAAGAAATTTAAACCAAGTTTTTAATTAACCCATTGAAATTAAAGTTTTAATAGTCATTTAAAGTAAAGTAGAGTTCTAACTCGGTAATTTATCAGACAGATAACTTACGGTTTGCTCTGGTAAAATTACAAAAAGTTTATTTTGGATTACAAGTCAACAAATTGCTAAAAGAGGTCAAAGTTTAACGTTTTAAATCTAAAAGTCTATTTTTTAATAGTTATTCGTGTTTGGCGTCGTTTAGGGCCTAGCAATATAAACTCAAATGGTCAAGGGTATCCTAAAAAAATTACATTTTCACGAGTATAGGAGCCGTTCAGTCAGAAATAAGAATTTTGTAATGTTTAGAACAGTAATTTACCAATTTATAAAATTTAAGAGAAGTTTCGAATATAGTTTTGAGCTTACTCTACTCAGTTTCAGCCATTAAAAACGATGTAAAGGTTGTTTCCTACGCACGTATGTCAATGAAATGGAGTATGAATTTCAAGGGAAATTCACGAATTTCACTAACATTTTTAAATTTCCTGATTTTTCGAGTTGTGCAGGTTTGTATGAACCATATTAAAAATTATTTGTAGGAATATTTCAGCTTCCCTTTAATTCTCCGAATGTCTTTCTCAACCCTCGCGGGTTTTGACTTTTGCGCAAAATAAATACACTTTAAAATTGATCCCGAAGTTGTTATAAAGTTATATCGGAATCATATATAGTTGTTCCAGGGAATTTTGGGCTAACTATTTTTCTCTACGAGATTTAATATTGTCTATTAATCCGCTTCAGTTTAGGTCATTTTGTATGCTAGTCTTGAAAAATATAATCTTTGTAAATTCGGATCTTCGCTTCCCTAGTGTGAATGCCTATTTATATTTTATTAACGCACCGTAAAACAGGGATAGCGAAGAAGACAAATAGGGGAAAATCCTTTTCGAAAGTTAATAGGGTTGATTGTCAAAATTCGTTCAACCTGTCTCCTCTTATTTGGCAGATATATTTTAAAATCGAAGCTTTTTTGAAGGACGGTCTAATTTTAGAGATTTCGTTGAGGAAAATGCATTCGTATTATTTACTCAATAGAAATGTAATCGAGAAAGTAATGGAAAATATAAAATACAATTTACTTGGAGGGGTAGATATACATGTCCCAGGGCTATTTCAAAGCCGTAAATATGTGAATGTTATTCAATTTCGGATTTATGGTTTTATAACTTTGAAAACATAATACGGATAAAATCCTCGCTAACCCCTTTTCATGATATAATTAAAATATGATTCAGGTCAATTATATTACTAAAGTTACTCGGTTTTTAGTTTTCATTAGCTCACTAGCCACAAATCGAATTTGAGTAGCTTTTTCGAAAAAGTCTTTAAAAACGATTCCAAAAATATAAACATAGGCCGTAGAAAACAATTACAGAGGCAGTAAAAATAAGAATTTCATAATCGCAACTTTCTAAATTCATGACACTGCGTCGTCACTGGATCCTGTGAACATGCGATGGATGGACCGTAATGCAAGATATATATTCATAGATCGAGGTATAGACCTTCAGAGAAACGGCAACAGCGTCATATTAAAAGGAGCATGCAATTTAACAAGTGATTTTCTTATCAATTCCGTATCGTTCAAATAGGCTTAATCCAACGGTAAAAAAAAATACAAACAAATATTAAACTAGAAAAAAATTTAAAACGTACCATCAAAATAGGCTTAGCTGAATTCGTGGAGCTATCCTGAACTCCCCATATAAAGACTAGCGACCAATGATATTGATCATGGAGATCCTGCATTCCCCATATAAGAGCCATCGATCAATGTCATTGGTCGCTAGTCCTTACACGGAGAGTTCAGGTTATCTCCATGAATCCAGCTAAGCCTATTTTGATGGTACGTTTTAAATTTATTTCTAGTTTAATATTTCTAACAAACTTTTTTTGTTAAACCTCAGAGGGGACGAAGTTACTCCTAGAGATTCAATTTAGAAGGAATTGGGTTTTCTCATTGAAGACGAGGTGAGCTCAAAGAGAACGAAAAGCTAAAAATTGTGCCGAAAACTCTGGAGAATTACCATCACCTGAAATATATAGGACGTTAAATATTTAGCGATGACCCTTCCTTTTGTAGTTTTACATGAGGGAAATTAAGGCGAATAGTACAATATAAGTGGGAGAGAGATCAAGGAGGTATAAGAACTGACCATTAAATATCCACCGACCTCGGGGCTTTCATTTCATTTAAATTTTACTAACGCACGTTCGGTGGACAAACTATCAACTTATGAATTTATGAACTATAAGAAGCAGTGGATAGCGTGGCCGTAAACAACTTATCCCCGGTCATTCCTTAATATCCGTATATACGGTGAGCTACTTCTAAATAGTGACACACCCTGGAATAAAAAATTACACTGAAACTAACCACAAAGTGAGGATAAAATGAAATTATTTACTTTTAAAGCGGTCTATCATTAGCGTCAGAGAAATCTCGACTTTAAAAAGAGTTTCTTCGGAGTTAGGCTGAGTGATGGCTGGATTATAATCACGCTTCCATCTGGCTTTTTCGCGTCTGGGCAGTAGGGTATTTTAGATTGACTTATGCGCAGAAGGGATATTGGATCATCCCCCTTAGCGTGAGCTGATATTGATGGTTGCATATCCCTTTTTAAGGTCAAGTTGCGTAGAATAGAAGAATATTATGTCTTTGCCAAGACATTTTGAAAGGGTATCTTCCAGTTTTAAGGGATCTACATACGGTTTTGGATATTTCTTAATCCAAGACAGCTCTTGATAGCTGGAATGCGATTAATGCATTTTGATTAAGAAATGCTAGTAGACAAGATACATCGCAGATTCTTTCCCGTGTAAGTTAAATATAGTAAATTTTTCTTCAATTTTCATTTAGACGAGATTTTAAAATATATATGATACATTACACCCTCCCTTTAAAAAGTAGGGTTTTGTTCTTCATACCCTATAAGGGATGTTGTGTCGAAAACAAGGTGAGAAAAAAACCAAGAAAAAAAAAAAACACGCGATAGGTTTTATCTACTGAAACGCTTCTCAAGTACCTACGGAGGATCGAGGTAAGACCCTTACCAGAGTACTTACGAAAGCTTTTGTCGCTGGCAAGCTTGTACCACCCAAAATGAGAAACGAAAAACAAGTTTCCAGTCCCCGTTATATTCCTTCGGGTGCTAGGAGACCCGCTAAAAAATTTAGTTTTCTCGTTTAACTCGGGGAATTCTATTGTTAGAAACTTTTTACTTGTGCTAAAATTCGCAGATGAATATTTAAAGATATTTTCGCAACTCTGAACGTGTCATTTAATGTTTCATAAAATCTTCATATACCATATCCCCAATAGACGCTGAAAAGGTTTAAGTATTTATAGTGAATTATTTGAACTTTGAATTTCTCTAATTAAAATTTTACGTCGGAATAGAGATTTCAACTTCCAAAATCTTTCGGAATTTGAGTCGCAATTTTTTTTTTAAATCTTGTTAATTCTTAAAGGGATACATGGAGCTAAGAACGGAACAGATTTTGAGTTTATTTACGAAATTATCATGCTATAAAACGTATTCGAGAATTATTTCACAATTTTTACAGACGTTTTTGACGTTTAAATTAAAAGTTTGGTAAAATTTGAAAAAAAGTAAATATAAATTTGGGCCCATGCATCATATTATTTCAGCCTTCAACATTGCTTGTAATGTCCTGATATTAAAAGAAGAGGCCGGCATTTGATGCCCAAGACCTAATCGAAAAAATTGCCGAGGCTATTTTTACATACGTGTGACGTCAGTTTCACTTTTCATTTAAAAGTGCTAGTATAAATAACGATGGAAATCGACTTATCCAATGAGGAAAAATCTTATATTTTTGACCAAATGAAAATAAGGCATTTTAAATTTGGCCACACTCATTATTTTATCGGAGCACATTGAAATGAAATTAAAAGTAAAACCGACGTCAAGCGTATGAAAAAAGCCTCAGGATTTATTTGTTTAATTTCTAAAGATTAATTTTGCGAGCTTGGCGCTAGATCAATTTGACAAGGCACCCCGATCGAGTCAGGTTGCGAGTATATTTTAAATGTATAAACAGTTGGGGTGTAGTAATTAAGGACTCGATTAGAAGAAACTAAATCTAAACGTAGTCGCGCGTCTATGATCTTATCGAGATAAACTATTAACTAAGAGAGCTCGAGTATCCTCTTCTATTGAGAAAGACTCAAAGACGATTTCATATAGACATACAAACATGTAGAGTAAGAATACGGAGAATCAACAGGTTTTTTTGGCAGAAATAAATTAGAAACAGTGGGGTGTCCAATCTAAAGCGAGATGTTCCAAATCTCGAATCTGTCACAAAACTAGCGTTCATGGAGAAACTGACATAACATCGTGGTAATATGGAATTTTATTCAAAAATGACTTTCCGATCGGTGACGAATATTTTCTCCCTTTCAAGGAATCTTTGGGTTAAATTTAAATTTTGACATTCGCGGCGTAACCAATTATCTTCAAAGTTTCGAGTTCAAACAGTCTGTCTCGATTCTAATTACTGGAGATATTAATAACTTCGACGAATTAAGTTTGTAATGTTTTAAAAGTCAAAGGCGCAAATCTCACTACAGATTAGAATCTTTTGAAGCGTTGCGTCATGATTTGCGTCACGTGCCGTCGAAAGTTTTAACGCTTGATTCTCTACATTGACATTAGCTAGTGGCTCCACGCAACGCTTCACAACCGGGTAATGTTACCCTCTAGCTTTTGGGGGAAATTATGTCTGGCTGTTACCATTTTTTTCAAAGACCTATGATATTTTTACGCATATTTTAAGACTTAAAAACATCCTTTATGCTTTATTTCTCCGTTTTGTTATTTTGAAAATGATTTTAATTAAAAGTATATTATAAATACCAATACGATAAAACATGAAAACTCATTCGCAACTAAAAATACAATTAATTTAACTCATTTAATGAGCCGCAAAGTTTTAGTTTTTTTACGCAATTAAAGACCCTTAGCTGCCATGTTTAAGAAATTAAAACAACTCTTATTAAGCTTTAACGAACGTGATTTCAGTCGAATTTGAGACCACGAACTCGAAACGGAGGCGTGGGGAAGAAAAAAACTTAACTCCAGGTATAAGATTTGAAACCACAATAAATTTTCGAAGAAAATCTTCAGAGAAATGAAATAAAAAAGTGGTAAAATATTTGGTTTGAAATTTTCCACTAAAAGTCGCGTATAGAAATGTGGCCTTTAATAGACTCGAATATTCTTCAAGATTAGCGGGCCACGCGCTGAACGTAAGTCTTAAAATAATCTTAAAGAACCAAAGATAGGGATGCAAATGAAATCTCGAGATTTGAATCATCCTCAAGTTACAACGAAATAATTCGTATCTCAATTTCTATAAGGTTTAGTCTTGTATAATGCTAATTAGGCAGTCTAATTTTAAACCCACTGAAAGCAAGGAGTGATTTTAGACAGTACGAGCGAGCTCTGAACAAAAGCGAGATTCAATTCGCCAGAGATTCGCCATCCTCTGAAGCCAAACTGATTGAAGTATAGAAGCGAGGGAGAAGGCTATATTATAAACCAAATCTTACCGGGTTTCCTTTACATCCCCTAACTATGCTTCAATCAGTTTCTTTTCATGTACAAAACTTAAGTTTATCCACCAGGCAAGATTGAATAGAATTAAAGGGAGTGTGAAATAAGCCAAAATATTTTTTTTAAGCGTAAAAAAATCAGAAGTTTATAGATTATAGAAAAATGTATGATAAACATCTTAGTTAAGTTTTAATTAATTCATTTTAGGTCTAAACTTGGTAATATTCTCAAAAATCACTAGGAAAAATTGAATTGTTTCTTAATACTCTTGAAAGAATAAAAACTGCATAAATATGAGCAAATATATATTAACTTTTCTTCTTTACTATTATTATTTAAAATTTAATTCTAATCATTTTTAAGCCTCATATAAAAGAAAATTTGAATAGCGTTATACTTTTGGGGAGAATAAAGTTAAATATTGTAATTTCATTTCATCGAGCCTTTACAGAAATGGAAACTTGGGCTTCATCGTGCAGCTTTTCTCTATCTTTTTCATAACATTTATTTTTCCATGGCATCGCTTGGATATAGAACTTTAAAAGTTGATTTTCGCGCGTTCTAGCACATGATACGGATATGACTTTCGCGTAGTTTCTTTCATGAAAGTACTTAATCCAGAAAATCTTACGTTTCATTTTGATCTTAAAAGATATAATCAAGATTTTCCCATATTATACGTAGTTTTATTCTTTACCCTTCAACCCAAAGATAACAATAATTGAAAATATGTTTTCACAACAACTCATAGCGTGAAAAATATAAAAAAATAATCAAAAAACCGTAGAAAAACATTGTTAAATCATCACTTTAAAGGGAGGGTTTGAAATTGAATTTCAATGTACGAATTTTGTATACTTATCCACTCAAAATGAACTTCGAGATTACGTACAAGAAAGAGGTGAAGAAGATCCCTGCACCTTTGAACGTTGAGAAAACTCGAAAGTATCTAGCGTAAGGGTCGCGATTGAATTTCAAATCTCGGATAAGACAGATTTAGAAAGCTTATCTTTTAAAATCCTACTGTATTATTATTAATTTTATACTGGGAGAAGGTGTTTGAATTAATTCAAACATTATTCTCTAGTTATTAATAGGAATTCAGAGCTATTTTAAAGACAGATACGCGAAAGGCGATGGCGAGGAATTAAAATGGAAAAATATAAAAAAGGAATAAAAAAATCTCCGTAATCGTCTCGAATGCGAAAAATCTTAAGAAAACACGACTGAATGATGAGGAAAGAAATTAGATTTCAAGAGTTTATAACTCAAGGAGTTTCATTTCGATATATATATCCAATTACTAAGACCGTAAAGGAACGCGCCCTGGTAAGCGGAAAGCCTTCTTTACAAGCGAGTTAGTTGGTATTCAGCCGTATATCACCAAATCGAAAATTTGAATTTATTTTCCAACGGAACCCACAAAGTTTTTGCTCGAATAGCATTTAGAATAATGGGATATTATCTTTATGCTTAGCTTTATGCTTAGTTAAGCGCGCAACAACCCTAAATGCTGCCGTGCTTTTCTTTATTGTTGTTTCGAAATAAAAATTATTATAAACTAAAACGAGGATTTCCAAGAATCATTTTAAAGTGAATTAAAAACCCGCATGTGATTCCATAAAAAAAGCCACAAAAATCATGTTTACGCAAAGATCTTTTGATGTTATTTATAATGTAACCAATAAGCAGAAGATATTTATTGCATGAGCAATCTTACAAAATTTTTAATAACGGTTACGGAAGATACTGAATTCAGAAAACCTTATAAAATTCAAAGAAATTCTAGATTAACCCCCCGATTCCCTCTTCTTGGTAATTTTGTGCAAGAAATTACCCCCATTACGAAGCTACGTGTGCCGGGTACTCCAGCGGATAATGTATAATTAAAGGAAGAATGAAGTCTGACTTAAGGGAGTTTTTACAGACTCCGTATTAATGAAATACGTCAAATTAATAATATTTACAAAATAATATTCAATAAGAAATCAATTTCTAGCGTACTCGTAAATTACGCTTAATATGGATCCATGGAGAGTGAAATATAACCAAAAACCAACCAACAACAGCGCGAACATGCCTCTAAAGCTACGGTCGCACTAGCATTTTTTAATCAATTTGAAACGGTAAACTCAACCCGATATTCAAATCACCAGGAATCGTTTTAAGCGTCACATGTTGACGCATTATATTTATAAATCGATTTATTGTAGCTTCATCTATTGGTTGATAAAACTGGTTCCCGAAGCAGTTTCGAGAAATCAAAACAAATCTATTCGAGAATAGACGGTTTTCCGTTCACACATACGACTCTAGCGAAACGTTTTGAAACGGTTTAAGTCGATTCCAAGGCCTAGTATGAATGTGGCTTATGTCTATTCATTCTATAGTTCGAAACTATCAAATAGATTCGAAAAAAAGAAGGTTCATATTCATGCGACTCTAGCGAAACATTTAAGTCGATTCCAAGGCCTAGTTTCAAACGTTTCAAATCTCGTTGCGTGAGATTTCGAAGCTCAGGAAATCTGCATTCATACTTGGCCTTGGAATCGATTTAAACCGTTTCAAAACGATTTGCTAGAGTCGTGTGAACAGGAAAACATTTACTCTCGAATCTATTTGATTTCTCGAAACTGCTTCCGGAACCGGTTTCATATCGAATTGGTTTCTACAACCGATAGATGAAGCTACAATAAATCGACTTATAAAGATAATGCGTGAACGCGTGATACTTAAAACGATTCCTGGCGATTTGAATATCGGTTTGATTTTACCGATTCAAATTGATTAAGAAACGCTAGTGTGACCGTAGCTAAAGTGTGATAAGATGGCTCTTAAAACGGGATCGGTTTGATTTCACTGTTTAAAATTGATTGGAAATATGGTTATTTAAACGTCTCTTCGGTTTTATTAAAATCGGTTTCTGTAATTAGGCTTAAAACATCGTGGCTTCAATTCCCCTTTAAAAAGTGAGAGAGTCCCCGTTGTATATATATACTTGGTCATAATTTTGATTTTGTTACGGAACCTAATTCTTAATCATTTAACAGCCACCCCTCCCACCCTTTGGGTTGTAGCGCTGGCGCTGCCTTTCCTCGGATATAACAAGTGTGTGGAAAATTGAAAGGCGAGCTTAATATACCCGGTGCCCAATTAAAGGAGGTCGCCTTACTGACAAATGGTAACCCCGAAAGGATATTTCAAAGGTTCCTCGTAAATTTCATCGCGTTCCTTACGTATATCTTAAGCGTTAAATGTCGTAACTTATAATTTATATTGTATTTTTTTTTTTTTTTTTTTTTTTTTTTTGTAAAACACCAAGGAAATATATTTCGAAAGTAGAGACTTACTTACTAGGTATATTGATTCGGTAAAAATACATTATCATAGGTTATCGTTGGACTAATAATAATAAGTGCGTTTTTTTAGAGTTGCCACGCGAAAAATATTCTTATTGTATCATTTTGGACTGATGAAAGCTTACGAGGCAAACTTTTGGTTTTTTATTAGGGTCATTTACACCCTAATTAAATAAAGTTTTAATTATCACGCGTCTCTCTCCTTTACAAAATACAAAATACTCAATGTCCAAGATTCGTTTTCGTAATTATTAATCGTTAGACTAAAGCTACGTTCACACAACAGATTTTAAAAGGTTTTCAAATTGTTTTGAATCTTCAAATCAACTTTTCAAAATAATAAATATATATTTTGAGAAATGATCTTTGCAGTTGACCCACAAATTGACCGGTTAAAAACGATTTCAAAGCATCTAGTGTGAAGACGACTTAAATTGTCCTATCATAAGAGAGGGTTAATTGTTAAAGGGAGTGTGAAGAGGAAAACGTCTACTATTTAAAGGGAAAATGCAACAAGTGATTTTTATCGATTCATTATCGTTTAAATCATAGAGGGTAGAAAGAAGAGGAGTAGAAGGCTTGGCTTGGAGGTTTCTAGCTTGAAAATTTACATCTCAACTTCCGGTACGCGCGCGACATTTTCTATGACATCATAGAGGCTCTGATTGGTTGAAAAACAGTCAATGGCGGATGAACCGGATGTAAAGGGACAAATTTTTCAAATGAATAACACGAAAAAAGCGAGAATTCTAAAATTGCCAGGCCTTCCACTCCTCTCCTTTCTACCCTTTATGTTTAAATAAACCGAATCTAGCAGTAAACAAATATTAAACTAGAAATAAATTTTAGACTTACTAGGAAAATAGGCTTAGCTGGATTCATGGAGATCCTGAATTTCTTCGCATTGATTGGTCAGCGACCAATCGAATGTTATTGGAAGTCTCGCGAAGATTTCGTCTTAACGACGGGCCTTTACTCATTTTTCGCTGATCCAACAATGCGAATAAAATCAGTATCTCCATGCATCCAGATAAGCCTATTACCATGGTAAGTTTTAAATTTATTTCTAGTTTAATATTTGTTTTGTAAAAATTTTTACTGAAGGATTAGACCTATTTAAACGGTATAAAAAAAAATCACATGTTGTTATGTTGCATTCTCCCTTTAAAGATAATAGAACCTACAATTCGCTTTCTTTACGAATGAGCCTTAAAATGTTAGGTAACATAACCCACATAAACCACTAACCAGCGATAAAATTCTCGACGATGACAAACATTTGAAGCTTTTAAAAGAAGTGGAAGTCTCTATTTCCTTTTAAGGGAAATAGCCCCTCGGGACTAACGAGTTTATGTTTACATTTATTTCACTACACAACAAGTTTAAATTAAAATCAATGCTAGATATATATAACTATGTTTAAAATTTTTCACCGCGACCATTGGGGACTGTGATTTTACAGTAAGACAACTTTTAATCAGGTTTAAAGTACTACTACATAAAGAACAACAGCAACTCCCCATAAGAGTCTGGGTCCACGTAATGTTAAAAATTTTCGTCTCTTTTATGATAAATTCGTATTATATTATTAAAATAGGGTAGTTGGGGGATAATTTAAAGCTAAAATTCGAGCTCACAACTGTAAATTTTGGGAATTACAACGAATGGAAGGTTTCTTCCATAATGTAAAGAATAGGAAGAATCTATGACTTCCGTGCCGGATATGAAAGCCTTCCCCCACACGAAAATCTTGAACGGTTATTATTTTAGATTCATAATTATGTTAGGAAAATATTAGGAAAGAATTATTTTGTAACTGACACGGGTATAGTGCTGGCGGCAAAATGAAATTCGTATATTTTTGGTCTACTATGCCTCGAAATCCTCGAAAACGCCTGTAGAAGTGTTCCACTTGTCAAGCATTCATGCAGTAGGCTTTTGCTAGCTTTACAGGGGCCGTGCAAAGACTATATAGCTTACTTGAATAGTCTTTGGTGTATAAGAAACTCGAAAAATAAATAGAGAAATCATACCAATTAGAAGATACTGGAGTAGTATCTTTAATTTTTATTTCATATTAAACAAAACACACTTGTATAAAACCGACAAATTATTCATTTAACGCTAAGGTTTTCTACGTTTAACGTATGTCTGGTAGTTTCCGCTAGATCAACCATTATGACTGCCACGGACATTGAGCAACTATTACAGGACCTCAGGAAATGTGTTAACGACCTACGGACGCCGAGCTTTGACAACTTCATACAAAGTGATGAAGACTTTAAAGTATTAACTTCATTGTCCCTGCACGAGTTCCTAGAGTTGCATTCGACTATTGAGGACATTATTCGTACCATCAGATGCTGTTCGTCGAAGACAGCTCTAGCAGTATTATTGGTGAAATTACGATTGGGTATCTCCAATAAGGTGTTATCAACTTTATTTCATTTAACTGAAAGATCGGTATCAAACACGGTAAAAGCGGTTATTATGGCTTTATCGGAGCATTTCGTGCCACATCATTTTGGCCTGCAACACTTATCACGTGCAAATCTGATAACAAACCATCAATCTGGAGCAGCAGTAAAACTCTTTGCTAACAACAAGCCTAATTGTCTTATTACCATTGTAGATGGCACCTATATCAAGGTTGGAAGATCCAAGGACTATACCGTTCTTCACAAATCCTTCTGTGTGCACAAAGGCCAGCATATCCTCAAGCCAATGTTAATGGTAACAACTACGGGTTACATAATAGATATAATCGGACCCTACTTTGCTAATGGCCGCAATAACGACGCGCGCATTTTAAACCATTCTATCAAAAAGAGAGAAGAACTCCAGTCTTTCTTTCAAGTTGGTGACGTAGTACTGGCAGACCGCGGTTTTCGAGACTCCAACAGCGTACTGACTAAACTGGGTGTGGATTTACAAATGCCTTCGTTCTTGTCTAAAGGCGAGAAGCAAGTAAACACGCAAGATGTTAATCGTTCCCGACAAGTAACGTACCTCAGGTGGCCGGTTGAAGTTAGAAATGGGCATTTGCAGACGGTGTATCGTTTTTTTCAAAACCGTATACCTGTGCATATGTTACCATTAGTTCCGGAACTTCTTCAAATTGCTGCTGCGCTGTTGAACGCCTACCACCCGGAGTTACATCTTAAAGGTTCCTGGGAAGACTCCGTCGAAAAAATGCTGGCAGTCTCTACGAAAGAAAATCCTCTTAAGGAAGTAGTTGAGCGCGATAATCTGCTTCGCAAACCGTCTAAATGGCAACGAATTGAGGATAGTGAATTTCAAGACTTCCTTGTACTTCGTGAAAGTGATGTACGTGAGGTGGTAATGAGCGACTTTAAAACGAAACGCGCTGAATCTTATGTGGCGTTGACTATAGAGAAATCCGGCTCTTTCAGCGTCGAAGTGTCCAAAGTTGAACATGACTTAATTCGTATACGCGTGCCTGGTCAATTTTCCACCTCAGCTGTTCACCAAGCTCTAATTCGTTATGTACCGAACGGGACAGGTGCAAATGCCATTAAAGGCTGGTATTGCAATTGCAAAGGTGGTAGTTTGACGATAGGTACTTGTGTTCACGTTAGCAGCGTAATCTGGTATCTTGGTTATCGTCGCCATGAAGATCGAGGCAGTTGGTACCAGTCAAAATTGCGTGTAGTGTGTGAAGATGCCACTGAGCTTGAACTACCAGACATACGTTAAACGTAGAAAACCTTAGCGTTAAATGAATAATTTGTCGGTTTTATACAAGTGTGTTTTGTTTAATATGAAATAAAAATTAAAGATACTACTCCAGTATCTTCTAATTGGTATGATTTCTCTATTTATTTTTCGAGTTTCTTATACACCAAAGACTATTCAAGTAAGCTATATAGTCTTTGCACGGCCCCTGTAAAGCTAGCAAAAGCCTACTGCATGAATGCTTGACAAGTGGAACACTTCTACAGGCGTTTTCGAGGATTTCGAGGCATAGTAGACCAAAAATATACGAATTTCATTTTGCCGCCAGCACTATACCCGTGTCAGTTACAAAATAATTCTTTCCTAATATTTTCCTAACATAATTATGAATCTAAAATAATAACCGTTCAAGATTTTCGTGTGGGGGAAGGCTTTCATATCCGGCACGGAAGTCATAGATTCTTCCTATTCTTTACATTATGGAAGAAACCTTCCATTCGTTGTAATTCCCAAAATTTACAGTTGTGAGCTCGAATTTTAGCTTTAAATTATCCCCCAACTACCCTATTTTAATAATATAATACGAATTTATCATAAAAGAGACGAAAATTTTTAACATTACGTGGACCCAGACTCTTATGGGGAGTTGCTGTTGTTCTTTGCCTGAAAATGTTTGTTCAAACTGGTTATCGTTAAAACCAATGAATTTTAACCAATTAGTAAAGCTACCGTAGATGGATATTTTAAGGCGCTTGTACTACAAGTTAGTTTATTCTTACTATGTTGTAGAGAATTTCCTATATTCGAAATTAGAAGAAAATTACTGTTACAGCATTTAAACCCTAAAATAGCGATCCTAAAACAGGCACGAAGTTTGAGAGAGTAAAATTATTTTACGCCCGTTAGTGGTGCCCTGCCCCTACGCGTGATTAAGAAGTGAAAACTAGTGACCGTAGTGAGGTCACTTCCGCCTACAACACGGGAGGACCAAATATAGTTTTAGAAAAAGGACGCGTCTTCGGAGAAGGGAGGAGCTATTAATTAGAGGTGATAATTAAGATTTTTATCTTGATTATGAACGAGAGAGAAGGAGGAGGAGAGAAAAGAAGAGGGAATGATGGGGGAGTGTCCCTACTTTGCAATCCCCTTAGCGCCTTGCTCGCGAGTAAGATTTCGCTTAAGGCAGAGAATTTGCCTTAAAGTCACACGCGAGTAAGACATAGTTTCGAAGCCATCTTTTATTAGCGAACCTTGTTTAATTGATATTGATTATAATATAAATATCGAAATTTCGATCATTTTATAAACATAACCCTTCAAAACTTTTATCCCTTCTTTCCAAGAAATATTTGTTTATTAAACTTAATTTTATCAGAAATTTTCGTAAAACTCTAAGATATGAAGTTAGTTGAAATTTTAGTGACTTGTATTGGATTATTAACTTAAATTTATTTTCTAAGCCATCTTTTATTAACGAAAGTCGTTTAATTGATATTGATTATAACATAACCCTTCAAAACTTTATCCTTTTTCCAAGAAATATTTGTTTATTAAATTTAAAATCCGAAATTTTAGTAAAATTTTCGTACCGCTCTAAGATAATTACGAAGTTCGTTGAAATTTAAGTGACTTGTACTGGATTATTAACTATGATGAAAAGGGATTTGAAACCCGAGATAAAAGTGTTCCCAGTTGTTTATTGGTTCCGCATGCACCGTTTAGTTGGGGCCCTTTTGTCTAGGCAAGCTGGTTTCGGGTTGCATGATATCCCCTTAACCAATAACCCGTGGAAATTGAAGAAGTGAAGGCCAATTAAGATAATTAATACAGTTCCTCGAATACTTGATATATGACTAGATATATAGATTCGCGAAAGTTTATGAATCAAAAAGAGTAAAGAGAAATCCAAATTTAATTGCAAGGCTTAGGGAATTATTCTTGTGTGATAAAAGAAACTTGGTTAAAAGACAGTACTGCGGATGTTTCAATGCACAATTAAAGTTTATTCAAGGGGAAACTTGAGCTAAAAATGAAGCAGAGAATATTTTCCGAATTTTTAGCCACATTTTTGGTGTTTATATTAATTTCTGAAGTATGGTAAAATTCGAAAAGTAAATATAGTGTTTATTCTCCTATTCCAATGATTTTATTATGATTAGAAGTTTTCCAAAAAAATGGATATAATTTAATTGTTAAATTTATTGATTTAAATAACTATTATTAGATGAAACTTTCGTCACTTTACTCATCACCTGCCACGAGGATCTCATATAGAGCGTGAAATATTAAAATATTGAAATTTTATTAAAATAGTAACGATCAATTTGGATCAAAGATCTTACAGCTGCGCTATATTTGGAGGTTAGACCAACTCGTGGGAAATAAAAAATAGTTGGAGGGGTAAAATATTCGTTTAAGATTAACAGGAAGGCGTATTAGCTTCTAGCCTTAACAAGCGAAAAGAAAGGTAAACAACTATTCTTATATTAAAAATGAACTTTTACGACCCAATTGAGTGTTGACACTTAACAACCGAGTGTTTGTTTTGTTTTTCCAGGGTTCTAGCCGCCATTCGAAGGATCGAGGCGAGAAGCTTATAAGGTTTAACAAAACCCTGATAGGGTTAAAGATATCAGTCATAAAAAGCTAGGGCGTAGCGTCAAGGTTTGTGTAGAGGACCCGCGATCTCCCCGAAGCGGTAAATTAGATCTCCGATCTCGGGAGCTCCACTCCCAATAAGAGAACCATATCCCCGAGAGATTTCAAAAGCAATCCGAGATACCGAGAGAGAAAATACGTTCGTGTTAGTAATGGTAATGAAACGTTAGCGGAAGTAAGGAAACGGTAGTAGATAGCGGCAATGAAAATCAAATTATCAATAGAGTCTAAAACATTACTTTAAAAAGTCGGAATATGTACGGTATTCGTCATAATTGAGCCCATGAAGAAATGTTAATAGAATAAGGAAACTGTCAAGAAACTGTTGAATGTTCCGTAACTTTCTACAAATTAGCTGGAAATGACTGAATAGATTAAAGTACAGTTTTCCTCTTAATTGAGATAATATAGAAATATTAGGAGAAGAAGGAAAAGTCAGTAGTAATTAATGAAATACACAATCTAGCATTGTACGCATAAACGTAGTTTCGTTTGAGCTATTCGAATAATTAACAAATGTTAGGGAAAGAAAGAAAAAAGCCAGTTAAAAGGTGCTTTAAAAACAGTATCTTTAGCATCGTACGAATTAACTCAAAAAGAGTGAACATATTCGTCTTATTCGAGTCAATGAAAAAATATTGGGGAAAGCGATAAAGATTACAGAGGGTTATTCCGATAATTGAACACTTACTAGCTTTACGCCTATTAAAACACAAAGGGTGAGCATATGCGCAGTGTGTGTGCAAAACGGGGGCAAATGAAAGAGGTCTAAAATGAACGCAATCGGACGAGATATATTCCACCCTCCGGGCATTTCCTGCTCCCAAAATACTTTTGCGAAAAAGCCATGCGGAAAAGAGTATATCCCTCTAAAAAAAACCACTTTCACGCCATTTTAGCGAAGGCTAATAAACTTCATTAAGAACGTTTAAGAGCAATTGACCCGATGAAGTTTTCAACCTGACAACGATTTTTTTTTTTTCTTATAATTTCAGCGCTTGAGTGTTAGTTTTTACGACAGAAATGAAAAGGAATTTCGAGATAGTGAGGAAAACGTTTTTAAATTTAAGGTACTGAACTGGCCGCGTTCAGGGACGAAAAGAGAGATGTTATGATCATTGAACAGCATGTTGGTATTACGAAAAAAAAAATATTTCATACAACACGTTAAGGCATGAAAACGAAGGTTTTAGAGACCAATCTATTCGAATAGGACTAACTGAGAGTTGTTTAAATACATTTTTGGGGTCATTGGAATTTATTTGAGAGCCATTAATTTTAGATACCTACTATTTACAAATCTGGAGTGAAATATCCCGTTTCCTCTACTGAAATGTGGCTTTACCCGGAACGAGTGCTAAAACAATTCTACAGGGGCCAAGTAGAAAATGCATTAGGCGATTAAATCCTGAATGTGGCCTTCTCAATTAACAACTATATACTATGTGCTTGTGAGCCTTTAAAGGCTCAGCATATGTTTCAAAAGAGACTATGTATTTAAATAAATATTCATTCATTAATTCATGCAGCTATTATGACATTTCTACAGGTGCTTTATAATACTTTAAGGAGTTAGGCTTAGCGCGGGTTCAAAATTTTAGGTTAGTTTTAATGTCATTTATGAACGTCCCCTTGTAAGAAAAACCACGAAGCCCCCAGTCCAAGACTTGAGATATTCAATGGATATAGCGATAGACATTTCCCTTTCGTAGTCAAGTGGTGACTCGTTTTGAGTTACGTAAAGACTGTCAACTTCCTGATGTCGTAAATCAGTCCAAGATTTCAGAGCCAACAAAAGCTAATTCCTCCTACACACCCTTATGACTGTTTCTTCCAACATAAAGGCTACGTTTTCTAGTTAAAAAGGGGTTTGTAACACGCTTAAAGGACTGTGTTACGGGTCAAATTTTCACGATTTTGGGAAATCATTCAGTACCTCACCTACACCTTCCCCAAAAAATAAGTCTGCTGCATTTTCTCTAACCTATAATGAGGCTGTCAACATTTTCTACGAAGGCATATGGATAATATTAATTTTTCTTACTATAATAAAATATTTTCTAGCCTAATGTTAAAGCTGTTTTGTATATATACGTATTTTTGGTAACGCTGTTGTAAGAATCGCTAATATAGGTCAGCGGTTAAGTCGGTGGTTCAAGTTCCTCCCGAGGCAGTTGGTCATCTTTTCGCCTCTGATGGCATGGATTAATAGATCTGCTATTAAACCTGCATTTTGTTTCGGAATCAAGAAGATAACAGGTAGCCACGATATCATTACAATTTCACTCTAAATTTTAGCGCAACTACCCCTTTACGGGGCTGAAATCTCAGAGTGACAATACATATAGAAGATAGTTAGGTTAGGAGGTCGGGGCAAACGTCGGTGCAATAGGGGAAAGGTTTAATTGGCCTTGGTGTGGCGAGTTGACAACCTTTATTTCCCCTTAGAAAAGTGCAGTAATTCATAGCCGTATCAAAGAGAGGGAGAGAGACCAGCGCAAACCGAAGGGTGAGCGGTCAAGCACGACCCACGATCGCCGCCACCACCGCCCAGTCTTTATCCGAAACTCGAACCGCCAAACAAGCGACCCTATAACCAACAAGTCCAGAATGAAATACCGTACTGTGATTTTATATTAGAGCTCTCTATAACGAGTCAAACCTTGAAAAGTATTCTACTCTGCTAGTCACAAGATCAATAGTTGTTGACATTTTTACATAATTATATAAAATATTATTAAAGCGAAGCTATCACGGATTTTATTCTAGTTACTAAAGTAATTAGAGCTCGGAATTGGATATCCATTACCGTCTGTTATTTTATTTTAGGATAAATTTTAACTAAAAAATAAAATTTGTATTTTCGTATAATTGTTAAGTGTAAAAGGTTTAACCGAAGATAAGCATTTGGCGCTTTATCTACGAACAAATTACTCGTTTTCAAACGTATAACAATGGATAAGAAAATTCATATTTCCAGAATTAGTCTAAAATATAAGAAAAATATTTCAAATTGACTTTTAATTTAAAGAACAACGAAACTAAGACTTTAAATCACCTTTTTAGTCATATTTTTCACGAAAATAAATTTTGAATTTTTTTTTTATCCGAACGTATAACGCGGATAATATTCTAAGACCTCTTTTTAGCAATTAGTTCCAAATTATAATTATGGTAATTTAACCAGAGCAAACCATAAATTACCGATTTAGAATTCTACCTATGCCTAAAATTGAATTCCGATAGAATAGATTCTTAATACATTTCAAATTCATTCACCAAAACCTGTACTTCACTCTGATAGTAAAATTGTACAACAAAGTTGCTAAAAGTTAGGTATGGAGTTTAAAGTGGTGAACGCTGAAAATCCATCAAGTATATATATGTTCGCCAACGCGCGATCCAAAATTGATCTCTAGAATAAGTCCGAGATTGCAATACGTTCCAAGTTATAATGCGCTTATTCCCCCCTATCCGTCTGTATAAACTTGACTATTTCATAATCGTAATCGATATTTAATCTTACAACTTTTTAATATTTTAAAGAGGTTGAAATGTTATTTAATCGAATGTAAAAAATGCGAGCAGACGATTATAATAGACAGGGGCTGAATATATCCCGAAAAATAATATACTACGATTTAAAGGCAATGACAAATTATCGGACAACTATACCTAGAGTAACAAATGTCCCCTTTGAATTTTTCATGTCGACATAATATCCCTTATAACGAAAGAGAAAGAGAAATAAATAGACTAAATAACTCAAAATTAAAGTTCAGAGACCAAATTTCAATATAAGATACATTTTAGAATCCTAACTTAATGTGAGAGACTGTTACCATTTTTTGGAATGCCTATGGATTATATTTTTAGTTTTATCATACTATTAAAACGCCAAATTAAAAAGATAAGTCATGGCTTGACGTGAACTTAAGAAACTTCAAAAGGAATATGTCAAAATTTTATACGTTATTTGGTTTCGATTATTTTCATAAGAAAGGTAGGACTTTCTAGATTAAGTACGTATACGAAAGAGGCCGCGCGAAAAAGCAATCTTATCACGTGGCAGAACGCCAGAGAATCAACTACAGGCTCTACAATAACGAAATTAGGCGACCATAGTGATGACGTAGTATTGCGGAGAATTTTATTTTAAAAATTTCGAAAATGGCGATTATAAAATATGTATTTTTACACATTATGGTAATTGTTTCTATGGCCTATATATAAATTTTGAATCATTTTTAACGATCTTTCCAAAATTCCAACTCAATTTCCATTTTAAAATCATGAAAAATATATGACAGCCTCTTTTTAAAGTTGAATTTTAGTGACCAAATTTCGAAAAAAATAAATTATAGCCGAAATTAACAAACTGAAAAAAATTAATGATAATTAAAACTGATTCTATATCGTCCCCAGAATATGTGAAATTTTGAAAAGGGTTTAATTTAGAACTCTCTGAAATCTTGGATTGAAACTGGATGGTATCCTTAGGGAAAAATATATATACTTATAGTGCATCATCGGCGCACGCGTTAGGGCCCCGAGGGTCCGAGCTAATATGTGTATATCTAAAAGCGTCTCATCTGGTCAGGGCACCGAAAATAAATACGGGAAAAAGGTTAGGAAACCTTTCCCAGCAAATATAGAAATTCGGCTGTTCGAGAACTACTTTCATCCGCTACGAGGCTTACCATAAGATATTAATCCGAATAAGTTATATCCTCAGTTCGAGAAATATTCTGGCGAACAAAAGTAAAGAGAGCGATATTTGGGAGAGAGTAAAAGAGATAAAGCTAGCAAACTCATATACTAAAAAATATAACGTCGAAAACCTATCGAGAGAATAATTTATTTGATTTCTCGGTGGCCAATCGCAGACGTTATTCGAGATTTGTTTTTCTTTTCCCACGAATCAGATCTTGAGACGCGATTTTAAAAATGTATCTAAAAATATTTCTTTACTTAATACGCTTTATGATCTCGGGGTATTTGTTTTCAATTAAAAAAGCTGAGCCAATTAAATATAGACTCTTTGCTCTTGAAGTCGTTCTTCAACTATTATTATACTAAAAGGAAGAATTAAGTATCCAAATGGTGATTTTTGCAGTGAAATTAGAATAATAAATAGATATTAATTAAAGAGGCAGTCGACCCCGTGGTTGGCACGCCTCTGAAACCCTCGTTAATCGAAATTATTCCTAGTACGACTCACTTCTAAATTTACAGTTATAAATTCCAATTTTGGTAATTTTACCTAGAGCTCGGAATCGGATAACCATTATCTTCTGTTATTCATAGTTTTTCAGCTATTTTATTTTCGGATAGAATTGTTTGTGAATTAAACGAATTATCCAAGTCGTAAATTCAGAAGCTTGATCTATTTACAAGTTACTCGAATTAAAATCGTTAAACGATGGATAAGAAAATTCGCATTCTCTAATTCGTGGAAAATATAATAAATATATTTAAAATTTACTTAAAATTCAAAGAAAATATATAAAACCAAACTTTAAGGTTTAAATTTTATTATTTATTGGAGAATTTAGGTTTTTAAATTTTCTTATCTAAACGTATAACTCGGATAATATTTTAGGATTTAGTTGCCATTTTCGGATAAAAAGAGATACGAGTATTATGTTTTATTTTATCTTTGGATAAGTTAACTGGATTGATAAATGGTTTATTTTTAACCAAACGGATAATATCTGAATTTAATTCAGTAGCTTTATTCAATTAATCAAAGTTATCCAAATTCCGAGCTCCGTTTTTTTCTGATAATTCTAATAGGTAAGCAAGGCATTTACATTAACACATTAATATATAATTAATTTTATCTTCATCATCCCTTTAAAAGATAAACAAAACCTCACATTTTCAAACACAAGACCGTAGTTCATCGAATTAATCATTGACTAGATTGGAGTAACATGATATTCACCCAAACATTAAACAAGCGGTAGATTTATATTTCCACAGGTACGTAGCTCGGGGTCTAAAGGGTAAATGAAAACTGATGTTTTCACTTTCTTAATTTTAGGTTTTTCTAAATCTACGTTATGGAAAACCTAAGAAAAATATCAACTCATTTTTAAGCATCTCCTAAATATGATAGAAAAGGTTTTAACGATCGGACTTGGTTGTCTGCTAAAAAAAAAAAAAAAAAAAAAAAAAAAACACGGAGTACCAGTGTTTGAATTTCCGAGGAGCCATTTAGACCTTGTGACTCCATAGAAATAACTATAGATATCATTTATGTAATGAGGCTAAATACCTTTGACAGCAACGATAACTGTTCGAAAAGGTTTTTTTTTTTTTTTTTTTTTTCATTTATAAAACATTGATTCAACTAAATAAATTTATTCAACTCGCAACGCCTGCTTAAGAGTCGTAAAAAATATCATCTCTCTTAAAAATCCGACATTTAAAACCTTTTCTATCATATTAGGAAAAAAAAAAAAAAAAAAAAAAAAAAAGGAGTAGATATTTTTCTTAGGTTTTCGATAACGTAAAGTGATACATCAGTTTTCATTTACCCTTTAAGTTATTATTATTTTTTTTTTTTTTTTTTTTTTTTAAGAAAAAGGGTCTTTTCTAATTTGTATTTTGGTCTTTCAAAATATTGTTCGACGTTCTTAGAAGGGTATTTATAGACTAGAAAGCAATTAAGCCTAGGTTTTAATACGATTTTCGTTGGAGTCTCGGATTGGTGAGAGGAAAAACCATGACAATTAGATCAGTCCATGATTTTCATAAACAAAAGAAGCTACCTTGTACTTAACAATATCGACCCCGCGCGGGAACAGTAGGTTCGAAATAGATTGAAGGGCACTTTCTTATTGAAGTACATTTAAGCTACGCTTTCACTTCTCGAGCTAATAATTCCATTTCTTGAAGAATAATTTCTATACAGATCCCCAATTAAATATTACAATTTGACACTCTCAAAACGGTTAAACGATTTTTCAAAGACACTAAGTGATTATAGTTATTATTGATATATGTGCTAGGACAGTGCTAGGCGTAAAAATGCTAATTACTAGCAAAATGTAATAGCTCTCCTAAATTTTACTTTCGCAATCTGTTTCAATCGATAATATTTCAAAGTTTCTAGTGTGCAGGGGGCTTTAAAGTGAAGGGCTACTTTTACAGGAAATATAACAACATTTGATGATTCGTGAACCTAATTTAACCCATCTAAACAAAAATCTAGAAGTGTTTTGTGCATGCTAATTTAAACCAAAGAAAAAAACTGAATTAACATGCATCCAAATTAATTTATCATGGTGTCGAAGTTAAAATTTGTTTCGAGTTTATTAACAAGATTATATCGAAACTTGGTTTTCGTGACTCTAAGCTTGAGGGGAAGGCTTCTTCCGTCTTTGTTTACTTAGTTTACATATAATAGAATAAATCAATAAATTCTTTAACAGATTCCTACACTTAGTACCCATCTTTCGACACATCATTTATTTTATCAACTAACTTATTTAACTAAAGACAAACACAAATATTTTGGCTGTTTTACAACCTCTCGTAGATAAATACACCTACGAAGAAGCGTGCCAACGTTCTTGGGAGAGCGGGGACCGGCCTATTCCCCGTCCATTGAATGCCAATGATAGCGAAAAGGGTGGGGGCGCTTATTCCCATTGCCCCCGGCTAGCGCGACCCTGCACCTACGTTGAAGCATGAGTTCAAATAGTAATCAACAACTATTTTGTTCTAAAAAGAGAAGTTTTTTTGGCAAAATTGCGAGTGATAAACGATATAGCCTAAAAAGTGGGTGGGTGGCGTAGAGATATCGCTAAATCTTCCCATAAACGAAATCACGAGAGTTCAATAAAAACGTATAGTGACATTCTTGGTCCAATAAAGCGAAGAGATTGGTATCTTTCGTTTCAATTATTATTTCTGATCGATTTAGAGGTGGGCTCAATGGATATAGATTATATCAAAAATGTCTTTGCGAACAAAGACCCAGAAGGACATGTTATGGCCTTGAATGTCTGAAGTGACAGATATTTAATTTTCTTTTAAAACATTAAATTTAAATACAATTAAATTTTCTTTTAAAACATGAAATTTAAATACAATTAGATTTTCTTTTAAAACGAAATTTAAATATAATCACAATCTGGCACGATTTAGAGTTTCAAATTTCAATACAACTGATTTTATTCACTCGGCAATATTTAAGAAAAACATAACAGACGATTTTCTCCCATTGACGCTTAACATTAAATTTCGCTTGATTATTTTTCAGGGAAAACGTGTATTGAACTGTTATTTTTCAGTATAACGTGAGTCCACTTTATGTTTTCTTAGTTTAACCCGAATTTCCACGACTCGCAATTGAACGGATCGTTAAAAATACTCCCGGTTTATTGGAATGGGTATATGATAAAGGGAAATGTGTTTTTTAAAGCCCGTTTAAAGTCACCTTCTTTTCTAACTTAGCAGACGACGCAAACCATAACAATTTGTACTTTCAAAGCTATATTGCGCGCGCGAGGGAAGAGAATTTCAAAGCGACGAATTTTAGAGCGGATAAGGTTTTTAAATAAATTGTAATACTTTCATTTTTCTTTTCATTAAAACCGTACAATTAAAATGATGATTTCCATAAGGGACCACTAATTAGTTATTAGGAGTTATAAAAAAAACATTATCCATGGATTAGGTTTGTTCGTTTGCAATCCAAATTAAAAATTAAAATATGGGGAATTTTTATTCCCTTTAAATTCCTTGTATAAGCATCCGTAAGCTAACATGAACGAATTGCCTCGACTAAAGTCGAAGAGTTATAATAAAGCATTATCCATAGAAAACATTATCCAATTAAGGTATGAGATCAGATCATAGAACTTTGAGTCTAGCCTAAAGCCAAAGCTAAATTAAGTATATTTTTCTATCGAACGAAAAGTTTCCTTTTGTTTGACACTTAATCCCTGAAAAATAATCAAGCGAAATTTAATGTTAAGCGTCAATGGGAGAAAATCGTCTGTTATGTTTTTCTTAAATATTTCCGAGTGAATAAAATCAGTTGTATTGAAATTTGAAACTAAATCGTGCCAGATTGTGATTATATTTAAATTTCGTTTTAAAAGAAAATCTAATTGTATTTAAATTTCATGTTTTAAAAGAAAATTTAATTGTATTTAAATTTAATGTTTTAAAAGAAAATTAAATATCTGTCACTTCAGACATTCAAGGCCATAACATGTCCTTCTGGGTCTTTGTTCGCAAAGACATTTTTGATATAATATCTGTCACTTCAGACATTCAAGGCCATAACATGTCCTTCTGGGTCTTTGTTCGCAAAGACATTTTTGATATAATATCTGTCACTTCAGTCTAACACGAAAGTGTTAACTTCTATATTAAAAGACTAGCCCTTTAAAAAGTGATTCAGTCAAATCTCTACATTTTTACCATTGCCCTTTAAACCCAATTAAAATTAATTTTTTCATAATTTTAAATGTTAATAGCTGCGGCAGCCGCACTTGATTCAGTCAAATCTCTACATTTTTACCATTGCCCTTTAATCCCAATTAAAACTAATTTTTTCATTATTTTTGATGTTAATAGCTGGGGCAGCCGCACTTGATTCAGTCAAATCTCTACATTTTTACCATTGCCCTTTAATTCCAATTAAAATAAGTTTTTACATTATTTTTGATGTTAATAGCTGGGGCAGCCGCACTTGATTCAGTCAAATCTCTACATTTTTACCATCGCCCTTTAATCCCAATTAAAATTAATTTTTTCATTATTTTTGATGTTAATAGCTGCGGCAGCCGCACTTGATTCAGTCAAATCTCTACATTTTTACCATTGCCCTTTAATTCCAATTAAAAAAATTTTTTACATTATTTTTGATGTTAATAGCTGGGGGAGCCGCACTTGATTCAGTCAAATCTCTACATTTTAACATTGCCCTTTAATCCCAATTAAAATTAATTTTTACATTATTTTTGATGTTAATAGCTGGGGCAGCTGCACTTGATTCAGTCAAATCTCTACATTTTTACCAGTGCCCTTTAATCCCAATTAAAATTAATTTTTACATTATTTTTGATGTTAATAGCTGGGGCAGCCGCACTTGATTCAGTCAAATCTCTACATTTTTACCACTGCCCTTTAATCCCAATTAAAATTAATTTTTACATTATTTTTGATGTTAATAGCTGGGGCAGCCGCACTTGATTCAGTCAAATCTCTACATTTTTACCATTGCCCTTTAATCCCAATTAAAATTAATTTTTTCATTATTTTTGATGTTAATAGCTGCGGCAGCCGCACTTGATTCAGTCAAATCTCTACATTTTTACCATTGCCCTTTAATTCCAATTAAAAAAAAATTTTACATTATTTTTGATGTTAATAGCTGGGGGAGCCGCACTTGATTCAGTCAAATCCCTACATTTTAACATTGCCCTTTAATCCCAATTAAGATTAATTTTTTCATAATTTTTGATGGTAATACCTCCGGCAGCCGCACTTGATTCAGTCAAATCTCTACATTTTTACCATTGCCCTTTAATCCCAATTAAAATTAATTTTTACATTATTTTTGATGTTAATAGCTGGGGCAGCCGCACTTGATTCAGTCAAATCTCTACATTTTTACCATTGCCCTTTAATCCCAATTAAAATTAATTTTTACATTATTTTTGATGTTAATAGCTGGGGCAGCCGCACTTGATTCAGTCAAATCTCTACATTTTTACCATTGCCCTTTAATCCCAATTAAAATTAACTTTTTCATAATTTTTGATGTTAATAGCTGGGGCAACCTCACTTGATTCAGTCAGATCTCTAAATTTTTACCATTGCCCTTTAAACCCAATTATAATTAATTTTTTCACAATTTTTGATGTTAACAGCTGCGGCAGCCGCACTTGATTCAGCCAGATCTCTACATTTTTACCATTGCCCTTTAAACCCAATTAAAATTAATTATTTCACAATTTTTGATGTTAATAGCTGGGGCAGCCTCACCTGATTCAGTCAAATTTCAACATTTTTACCAGTGCCCTTTAATCCCAATTAAAATTTATTTTTTCATTATTTTTGATGTTAATAGCTGGGGCAGCCTCACTTGATTCAGTCAAACCTCTACATTTTTACCAGTGCCCTTTAATCCCAATTAAAATTAATTTTTTCATTATTTTTGATGTTAATAGCTGCGGCAGCCGCACTTGATTCAGTCAAATCTCTACATTTTTACCATTGCCCTTTAATCCCAATTAAAATTAATTTTTACATTATTTTTGAAGATAATAGCTGGGGCAGCCGCACTTGATTCAGTCAAATCTCTACATTTTTACCATTGCCCTTTAAACCCAATTAAAATTAATTTTTTCATAATTTTAAATGTTAATAGCTGCGGCAGCCGCACTTGATTCAGTCAAATCTCTACATTTTTACCATTGCCCTTTAATCCCAATTAAAACTAATTTTTTCATTATTTTTGATGTTAATAGCTGGGGCAGCCGCACTTGATTCAGTCAAATCTCTACATTTTTACCATTGCCCTTTAATTCCAATTAAAAAAATTTTTTACATTATTTTTGATGTTAATAGCTGGGGGAGCCGCACTTGATTCAGTCAAATCTCTACATTTTTACCATTGCCCTTTAATTCCAATTAAAATAAGTTTTTACATTATTTTTGATGTTAATAGCTGGGGCAGCCGCACTTGATTCAGTCAAATCTCTACATTTTTACCATCGCCCTTTAATCCCAATTAAAATTAATTTTTTCATTATTTTTGATGTTAATAGCTGCGGCAGCCGCACTTGATTCAGTCAAATCTCTACATTTTTACCATTGCCCTTTAATTCCAATTAAAAAAATTTTTTACATTATTTTTGATGTTAATAGCTGGGGGAGCCGCACTTGATTCAGTCAAATCTCTACATTTTAACATTGCCCTTTAATCCCAATTAAAATTAATTTTTACATTATTTTTGATGTTAATAGCTGGGGCAGCTGCACTTGATTCAGTCAAATCTCTACATTTTTACCAGTGCCCTTTAATCCCAATTAAAATTAATTTTTACATTATTTTTGATGTTAATAGCTGGGGCAGCCGCACTTGATTCAGTCAAATCTCTACATTTTTACCACTGCCCTTTAATCCCAATTAAAATTAATTTTTACATTATTTTTGATGTTAATAGCTGGGGCAGCCGCACTTGATTCAGTCAAATCTCTACATTTTTACCATTGCCCTTTAATCCCAATTAAAATTAATTTTTTCATTATTTTTGATGTTAATAGCTGCGGCAGCCGCACTTGATTCAGTCAAATCTCTACATTTTTACCATTGCCCTTTAATTCCAATTAAAAAAAAATTTTACATTATTTTTGATGTTAATAGCTGGGGGAGCCGCACTTGATTCAGTCAAATCCCTACATTTTAACATTGCCCTTTAATCCCAATTAAGATTAATTTTTACATTATTTTTGATGTTAATAGCTGGGGCAGCTGCACTTGATTCAGTCAAATCTCTACATTTTTACCAGTGCCCTTTAATCCCAATTAAAATTAATTTTTACATTATTTTTGATGTTAATAGCTGGGGCAGCCGCACTTGATTCAGTCAAATCTCTACATTTTTACCATTGCCCTTTAATCCCAATTAAAATTAATTTTTACATTATTTTTGATGTTAATAGCTGGGGCAGCCGCACTTGATTCAGTCAAATCTCTACATTTTTACCATTGCCCTTTAATCCCAATTAAAATTAATTTTTTCATTATTTTTGATGTTAATAGCTGCGGCAGCCGCACTTGATTCAGTCAAATCTCTACATTTTTACCATTGCCCTTTAATTCCAATTAAAAAAAAATTTTACATTATTTTTGATGTTAATAGCTGGGGGAGCCGCACTTGATTCAGTCAAATCCCTACATTTTAACATTGCCCTTTAATCCCAATTAAGATTAATTTTTTCATAATTTTTGATGGTAATACCTCCGGCAGCCGCACTTGATTCAGTCAAATCTCTACATTTTTACCATTGCCCTTTAATCCCAATTAAAATTAATTTTTACATTATTTTTGATGTTAATAGCTGGGGCAGCCGCACTTGATTCAGTCAAATCTCTACATTTTTACCATTGCCCTTTAATCCCAATTAAAATTAATTTTTACATTATTTTTGATGTTAATAGCTGGGCAGCCGCACTTGATTCAGTCAAATCTCTACATTTTTACCATTGCCCTTTAATCCCAATTAAAATTAACTTTTTCATAATTTTTGATGTTAATAGCTGGGGCAACCTCACTTGATTCAGTCAGATCTCTAAATTTTTACCATTGCCCTTTAAACCCAATTATAATTAATTTTTTCACAATTTTTGATGTTAACAGCTGCGGCAGCCGCACTTGATTCAGCCAGATCTCTACATTTTTACCATTGCCCTTTAAACCCAATTAAAATTAATTATTTCACAATTTTTGATGTTAATAGCTGGGGCAGCCTCACCTGATTCAGTCAAATTTCAACATTTTTACCAGTGCCCTTTAATCCCAATTAAAATTTATTTTTTCATTATTTTTGATGTTAATAGCTGGGGCAGCCTCACTTGATTCAGTCAAACCTCTACATTTTTACCAGTGCCCTTTAATCCCAATTAAAATTAATTTTTTCATTATTTTTGATGTTAATAGCTAGGGCAGCCGCACTTGATTCAGTCAAATCTCTACATTTTTACCATTGCCCTTTAATCCCAATTAAAATTATTTTTTTCATTATTTTTGATGTTAATAGCTGCGGCAGCCGCACTTGATTCAGTCAAATCTCTACATTTTTACCATTGCCCTTTAATCCCAATTAAAATTAATTTTTACATTATTTTTGAAGATAATAGCTGGGGCAGCCGCACTTGATTCAGTCAAATCTCTACATTTTTACCATTGCCCTTTAATTCCAATTAAAAAATTTTTTTACATTATTTTTGATGTTAATAGCTGGGGGAGCCGCACTTGATTCAGTCAAATCTCTACATTTTAACATTGCCCTTTAACCCCAATTAAAATTAATTTTTACATTATTTTTGATGTTAATAGCTGGGGGAGCCGCACTCGATTCAGTAAAATCTCTACATTTTTACCAGTGCCCTTTAATCCCAATTAAAATTAATTTTTTCATAATTTTTTATGTTAATACCTCCGACAGCCGCAGCGAAATCATTATATTTTCCCCATTGCCCTTTAAACCCAATTAAAATGAATTTTTTCATAAATTTTGATGTTAATACCTCCGAGAGCCGCAGCGAAATCATTATATTTTCCCCATTGCCCTTTAAACCAAATTTAAATTAAATTTTTCATCAATTTTGATGTTAATACCTCCGACAGCCGCAGTGAAATCTTTATATTTTCCCCATTGCCCTTTAAACCAAATTTAAATAAATTATTTCAGCAATTTTGATGTTAATACCTCCGACAGCCGCAGCGAAATCTTTATATTTTCCCCATTGCCCTTTAAACCAAATTCCAATTAATTTTTTCATTATTTTTGATGTTAATACCTTCCTTATTGCCGTTCGGAATGGCAAGTCGTTCGGAATTTCACTCATTTTTAAAAAGGAGAGTACTTTTAAGGCGGAGAAATTGAAAATTAATGTTATTCTATGAGATTTAGATTTTTTGCAAGAGACTTACCTTTCAGATTTATTTTCTAATGCTTCCAAATATTTTACAGGCTTTATTTTAAGACTAATTTCATAATTTTATACCGATTAGTTTGGTCACAGTCTATAAACGGCAAAAATATGAAGGAGAAATTAAGTCATTAGAGTTCAATACCCATAGCCTCCAAATCAAGCGCGCGCGCTCGTGCTCGTGATTTTAAAAAGCCATATAAAACCTAAGCCTAATTTGTCAAATTAGGCTTAGGTTTTTGGCGAATCTATTTCTCCGCCTTACTTTTTCCTCCGTTTTCATGAATAGACTGTGGGCCAACTAATCGGTGTAAAATTATGAAATTAGTCTTAAAATGAAGCTCGAAACTTAATTCATACCACACGGAAAATCCAAGTTTGAAAAATATCCGGAAGTATTAGAAAATAAATCTGAAAGGTAAGCCACTTTCAAAAAACCAAATCCCATAGAATAACATTACGAATTTGGCCATGCGCGAAACCAGCTAAGTACCAAAAAAAGGGTCAACTTCAGAATTAATTTTAAAATACTTAGACTTAATATTTTTAAATGAAACTTGAAAAGTTCAACATTCGAACCTTGCTCTACCACTTAAAATTGATTTTAACCGTAACAAATAATTCCTCTTTTAGTTCTGCGATGCAAGGGACATGTCCTCGAAAGAGTCGATTTTAATGTTATTTCAATGGGGAAATGGAGCGTTCTGATTGGCTAAAGGTCCATTTTTTTAAGGAAATCAAAATAACATTACAGATGATGATGGGCCCAATACATAGAACCCTACCGGGTTCTAAGAATTACAGATGATGATGGGCCCAATACATAGAACCCTACCGGGTTCTAAGAATTACGTAATACTGATAGGCCAGTATTTTTTCAAGATAACGAAATTTTGGAATTGTCGTCTCATTCAACTTAAAACATCGTAAATACCTACAATTAACTACAGTTTTCACATATAAGGAATTTGTATATAAATGTAGGAGGACTTTTGTACATATTGCCATTACTTTCTACCGACTCATAGCTCAACGACAAACAAAACATTATCTTGCTGAGGTGAGTGGCAAAAAACATTAGGTTGCCTTGGTTACGACCCCAATTTACCTCTAGGAAAATAAAAACCTTTCTACTAATGCCCTTCACATATTGAATGGATCGTGGACTATGACGCGCACTCACTAAAGTCAGACAAATATTCCGTCTATATTTATAAATGAATTCAAGTTGACGCTTTACACAATTTAAGTATATAGTATTAAGCCTTGGACGGGCTTCGACTAATAAACTAAATTAGTTGAAAAACCTTGTTGTCATGCAACAAGAAAGCTACAGGTTATTCATAACGTAAGTACTACTTTCACAGTTGTAATTACAACTTTGAATGGACAGATATGATTATCATTCCGAGAACACCCATCACAACTTTCAATGGGCATATATTATCATTTTAAATGGGAGTGCCATTGATCCAAACCTTTCACGAATAACTCTGCGAAAATTTCTACTTGGTCTATTATGCTGTACCCAAGACTTCCCAATCGCTTAGTTTTGGAAATGGTAGTGCTTGTTACATTCTATAACACAAATTTTCGCAGAGTTATTCGTGAAAGGTTTGGATCAATGGCACTCCCATTTAAAATGATAATATATGCCCATTGAAAGTTGTGATGGGTGTTCTCGGAATGATAATCATATCTGTCCATTCAAAGTTGTAATTACAACTGTGAAAGTAGTACTTACGTTATGAATAACCTGTAGCTTTCTTGTTGCATGACAACAAGGTTTTTCAACTAATATCTGTCCCTTTGTAAAAATTAGTCAGGGTGAACTTTAGAGTTAGTTTGTCAATAAACAAAATAGTTGCGTTGGAAAATATTTTAATGTTGAAAAAATTTTCAAAACGTTTTCATGCAGAGTGACAAGTGTGAACGTATCATTGTAAGTTGTATTAACAATTTGGGAAACCAAATAATTATCTCGCCGAGAAACTTTACCTAACCTAACCCTGTAAGCAAAGACAAAGGCGTAGCCTATTCTGGGTGGTTGTCAGAAGAAATTCAATTATATAGGAAAATTCAATTATACAGACACAAATTTATGCAAGAGTATAAAATTAATTAAAATTAAATTTTAACGACATTTGGAAAACGGCAGGAAAACTTCTCTCCCAAAATTTCGAAACTTACACCATGAATTTATACATCCCACATGAATATCCAATTGTAGCCTTACCCCATAGTCCATTCCCAAAAGGTAATAGGAGGAGCCTAATTTTCCCGCCAAATAAGTGACGTAATTTCTCGAGCCTATAAAAACGAAACCGGAGATGGAATATTAGGGGGCTGGCTTATGAGGGAGAAAAATAGAACTTATAGAAGAGTGGCTATATTTTCGTACGTTTCGGTTTGTTGAATTTGTTCACCGATTTTACTTAAAATTAAGATATTAAAAGGCTAAAAAGTTTGAAATTAATTTTTATAAAATGACGGAATACAATCCCGACCTCCTAAACGCAAGTTTCTTTGTTTTTCTTAATTTTTTTTACACTCTTATTCGTGGATTTCGTTTGAGAATCATTTTTCTTTTTCTTATTCTTTATAAACTTCAATTTTAAGTATCAATTAATATCGTAAAAATAAAGCGCATTTAGGAAAATAGGAACATGAGGCCGATAGGAATTTAACAACAACACGTCGTCTGCTACTATCTAACAGAAAAAAAAACTGATTCAAATTTCCGCCATAGGCTCCACCCATCCCCGAAAGGGAGGCGACGCGGTATAAGCCCGATGGATATTCATGAGGGATGTATAAATTCATGCTTACACGAGTTAATGGTTGAAGCACCAAATTGTACGCGGTAAAGATTTGCACACGCTACAATCTTACGTTGATATTTAATTTTTAACTTTAAAACTTATCGCCCTAAAATTATGAAACCTGTTTAGGGAGATAAACTAATTTGCAAAGCATAGATTTTGATTGTGGCTTTAAATCGTTATAGCCGTGAAAAGGGCGAAATCCTTAGAACTTGGTCAGTTTGCCCCATTTGAGACGTGCATCAGTTTGGTGAATCTCGAGAATTCATTTATTCGCCCGATTGGCGGGGCTTCCGTGAGCGCCACCGAAGCGCGTGATCGAGGAGTCTATGCAATAGGCTACCAATAGATGATTATATAAATAGCTCAGTTCGGCTTGATCAACTTGTTAGTTTAGCGGCCGCGTCACTGTAGACGTCACTCATCCCCTAGAGTTCCGGATGTATAAAGGCGCGGAGAAAGCGGGCGTTAAGCTTGAGAGTAAAACTAGAGATCTTTAGAATTTTGTCATTCTGGCTGCGGGCGCCGTGTTTCTGTACAAGAAACGTCACAGGTGACGTCGACGCTCAACTTACGAAAAAGGACTCCTCCCTTTTTAGCTAGACCCTATACTTGTATAGGTTCTAGCTAGTGTTTTGAGTCGTGCTGGTAGTCTGAAGTCTGAAGTCTGAAGTCTGAAGTCTGAAGTCTGAAGTCTGAAGTCTGAAGTCTGAAGTCTGAAGTCTGAAGTCTGAAGTCTGAAGTCTGAAGTCTGAAGTCTGAAGTCTGAAGTCTGAAGTCTGAAGTCTGAAGTCTGAAGTCTGAAGTCTGAAGTCTGAAGTCTGAAGTCTGAAGTCTGAAGTCTGAAGTCTGAAGTCTGAAGTCTGAAGTCTGAAGTCTGAAGTCTGAAGTCTGAAGTCTGAAGTCTGAAGTCTGAAGTCTGAAGTCTGAAGTCTGAAGTCTGAAGTCTGAAGTCTGAAGTCTGAAGTCTGAAGTCTGAAGTCTGAAGTCTGAAGTCTGAAGTCTGAAGTCTGAAGTCTGAAGTCTGAAGTCTGAAGTCTGAAGTCTGAAGTCTGAAGTCTGAAGTCTGAAGTCTGAAGTCTGAAGTCTGAAGTCTGAAGTCTGAAGTCTGAAGTCTGAAGTCTGAAGTCTGAAGTCTGAAGTCTGAAGTCTGAAGTCTGAAGTCTGAAGTCTGAAGTCTGAAGTCTGAAGTCTGAAGTCTGAAGTCTGAAGTCTGAAGTCTGAAGTCTGAAGTCTGAAGTCTGAAGTCTGAAGTCTGAAGTCTGAAGTCTGAAGTCTGAAGTCTGAAGTCTGAAGTCTGAAGTCTGAAGTCTGAAGTCTGAAGTCTGAAGTCTGAAGTCTGAAGTCTGAAGTCTGAAGTCTGAAGTCTGAAGTCTGAAGTCTGAAGTCTGAAGTCTGAAGTCTGAAGTCTGAAGTCTGAAGTCTGAAGTCTGAAGTCTGAAGTCTGAAGTCTGAAGTCTGAAGTCTGAAGTCTGAAGTCTGAAGTCTGAAGTCTGAAGTCTGAAGTCTGAAGTCTGAAGTCTGAAGTCTGAAGTCTGAAGTCTGAAGTCTGAAGTCTGAAGTCTGAAGTCTGAAGTCTGAAGTCTGAAGTCTGAAGTCTGAAGTCTGAAGTCTGAAGTCTGAAGTCTGAAGTCTGAAGTCTGAAGTCTGAAGTCTGAAGTCTGAAGTCTGAAGTCTGAAGTCTGAAGTCTGAAGTCTGAAGTCTGAAGTCTGAAGTCTGAAGTCTGAAGTCTGAAGTCTGAAGTCTGAAGTCTGAAGTCTGAAGTCTGAAGTCTGAAGTCTGAAGTCTGAAGTCTGAAGTCTGAAGTCTGAAGTCTGAAGTCTGAAGTCTGAAGTCTGAAGTCTGAAGTCTGAAGTCTGAAGTCTGAAGTCTGAAGTCTGAAGTCTGAAGTCTGAAGTCTGAAGTCTGAAGTCTGAAGTCTGAAGTCTGAAGTCTGAAGTCTGAAGTCTGAAGTCTGAAGTCTGAAGTCTGAAGTCTGAAGTCTGAAGTCTGAAGTCTGAAGTCTGAAGTCTGAAGTCTGAAGTCTGAAGTCTGAAGTCTGAAGTCTGAAGTCTGAAGTCTGAAGTCTGAAGTCTGAAGTCTGAAGTCTGAAGTCTGAAGTCTGAAGTCTGAAGTCTGAAGTCTGAAGTCTGAAGTCTGAAGTCTGAAGTCTGAAGTCTGAAGTCTGAAGTCTGAAGTCTGAAGTCTGAAGTCTGAAGTCTGAAGTCTGAAGTCTGAAGTCTGAAGTCTGAAGTCTGAAGTCTGAAGTCTGAAGTCTGAAGTCTGAAGTCTGAAGTCTGAAGTCTGAAGTCTGAAGTCTGAAGTCTGAAGTCTGAAGTCTGAAGTCTGAAGTCTGAAGTCTGAAGTCTGAAGTCTGAAGTCTGAAGTCTGAAGTCTGAAGTCTGAAGTCTGAAGTCTGAAGTCTGAAGTCTGAAGTCTGAAGTCTGAAGTCTGAAGTCTGAAGTCTGAAGTCTGAAGTCTGAAGTCTGAAGTCTGAAGTCTGAAGTCTGAAGTCTGAAGTCTGAAGTCTGAAGTCTGAAGTCTGAAGTCTGAAGTCTGAAGTCTGAAGTCTGAAGTCTGAAGTCTGAAGTCTGAAGTCTGAAGTCTGAAGTCTGAAGTCTGAAGTCTGAAGTCTGAAGTCTGAAGTCTGAAGTCTGAAGTCTGAAGTCTGAAGTCTGAAGTCTGAAGTCTGAAGTCTGAAGTCTGAAGTCTGAAGTCTGAAGTCTGAAGTCTGAAGTCTGAAGTCTGAAGTCTGAAGTCTGAAGTCTGAAGTCTGAAGTCTGAAGTCTGAAGTCTGAAGTCTGAAGTCTGAAGTCTGAAGTCTGAAGTCTGAAGTCTGAAGTCTGAAGTCTGAAGTCTGAAGTCTGAAGTCTGAAGTCTGAAGTCTGAAGTCTGAAGTCTGAAGTCTGAAGTCTGAAGTCTGAAGTCTGAAGTCTGAAGTCTGAAGTCTGAAGTCTGAAGTCTGAAGTCTGAAGTCTGAAGTCTGAAGTCTGAAGTCTGAAGTCTGAAGTCTGAAGTCTGAAGTCTGAAGTCTGAAGTCTGAAGTCTGAAGTCTGAAGTCTGAAGTCTGAAGTCTGAAGTCTGAAGTCTGAAGTCTGAAGTCTGAAGTCTGAAGTCTGAAGTCTGAAGTCTGAAGTCTGAAGTCTGAAGTCTGAAGTCTGAAGTCTGAAGTCTGAAGTCTGAAGTCTGAAGTCTGAAGTCTGAAGTCTGAAGTCTGAAGTCTGAAGTCTGAAGTCTGAAGTCTGAAGTCTGAAGTCTGAAGTCTGAAGTCTGAAGTCTGAAGTCTGAAGTCTGAAGTCTGAAGTCTGAAGTCTGAAGTCTGAAGTCTGAAGTCTGAAGTCTGAAGTCTGAAGTCTGAAGTCTGAAGTCTGAAGTCTGAAGTCTGAAGTCTGAAGTCTGAAGTCTGAAGTCTGAAGTCTGAAGTCTGAAGTCTGAAGTCTGAAGTCTGAAGTCTGAAGTCTGAAGTCTGAAGTCTGAAGTCTGAAGTCTGAAGTCTGAAGTCTGAAGTCTGAAGTCTGAAGTCTGAAGTCTGAAGTCTGAAGTCTGAAGTCTGAAGTCTGAAGTCTGAAGTCTGAAGTCTGAAGTCTGAAGTCTGAAGTCTGAAGTCTGAAGTCTGAAGTCTGAAGTCTGAAGTCTGAAGTCTGAAGTCTGAAGTCTGAAGTCTGAAGTCTGAAGTCTGAAGTCTGAAGTCTGAAGTCTGAAGTCTGAAGTCTGAAGTCTGAAGTCTGAAGTCTGAAGTCTGAAGTCTGAAGTCTGAAGTCTGAAGTCTGAAGTCTGAAGTCTGAAGTCTGAAGTCTGAAGTCTGAAGTCTGAAGTCTGAAGTCTGAAGTCTGAAGTCTGAAGTCTGAAGTCTGAAGTCTGAAGTCTGAAGTCTGAAGTCTGAAGTCTGAAGTCTGAAGTCTGAAGTCTGAAGTCTGAAGTCTGAAGTCTGAAGTCTGAAGTCTGAAGTCTGAAGTCTGAAGTCTGAAGTCTGAAGTCTGAAGTCTGAAGTCTGAAGTCTGAAGTCTGAAGTCTGAAGTCTGAAGTCTGAAGTCTGAAGTCTGAAGTCTGAAGTCTGAAGTCTGAAGTCTGAAGTCTGAAGTCTGAAGTCTGAAGTCTGAAGTCTGAAGTCTGAAGTCTGAAGTCTGAAGTCTGAAGTCTGAAGTCTGAAGTCTGAAGTCTGAAGTCTGAAGTCTGAAGTCTGAAGTCTGAAGTCTGAAGTCTGAAGTCTGAAGTCTGAAGTCTGAAGTCTGAAGTCTGAAGTCTGAAGTCTGAAGTCTGAAGTCTGAAGTCTGAAGTCTGAAGTCTGAAGTCTGAAGTCTGAAGTCTGAAGTCTGAAGTCTGAAGTCTGAAGTCTGAAGTCTGAAGTCTGAAGTCTGAAGTCTGAAGTCTGAAGTCTGAAGTCTGAAGTCTGAAGTCTGAAGTCTGAAGTCTGAAGTCTGAAGTCTGAAGTCTGAAGTCTGAAGTCTGAAGTCTGAAGTCTGAAGTCTGAAGTCTGAAGTCTGAAGTCTGAAGTCTGAAGTCTGAAGTCTGAAGTCTGAAGTCTGAAGTCTGAAGTCTGAAGTCTGAAGTCTGAAGTCTGAAGTCTGAAGTCTGAAGTCTGAAGTCTGAAGTCTGAAGTCTGAAGTCTGAAGTCTGAAGTCTGAAGTCTGAAGTCTGAAGTCTGAAGTCTGAAGTCTGAAGTCTGAAGTCTGAAGTCTGAAGTCTGAAGTCTGAAGTCTGAAGTCTGAAGTCTGAAGTCTGAAGTCTGAAGTCTGAAGTCTGAAGTCTGAAGTCTGAAGTCTGAAGTCTGAAGTCTGAAGTCTGAAGTCTGAAGTCTGAAGTCTGAAGTCTGAAGTCTGAAGTCTGAAGTCTGAAGTCTGAAGTCTGAAGTCTGAAGTCTGAAGTCTGAAGTCTGAAGTCTGAAGTCTGAAGTCTGAAGTCTGAAGTCTGAAGTCTGAAGTCTGAAGTCTGAAGTCTGAAGTCTGAAGTCTGAAGTCTGAAGTCTGAAGTCTGAAGTCTGAAGTCTGAAGTCTGAAGTCTGAAGTCTGAAGTCTGAAGTCTGAAGTCTGAAGTCTGAAGTCTGAAGTCTGAAGTCTGAAGTCTGAAGTCTGAAGTCTGAAGTCTGAAGTCTGAAGTCTGAAGTCTGAAGTCTGAAGTCTGAAGTCTGAAGTCTGAAGTCTGAAGTCTGAAGTCTGAAGTCTGAAGTCTGAAGTCTGAAGTCTGAAGTCTGAAGTCTGAAGTCTGAAGTCTGAAGTCTGAAGTCTGAAGTCTGAAGTCTGAAGTCTGAAGTCTGAAGTCTGAAGTCTGAAGTCTGAAGTCTGAAGTCTGAAGTCTGAAGTCTGAAGTCTGAAGTCTGAAGTCTGAAGTCTGAAGTCTGAAGTCTGAAGTCTGAAGTCTGAAGTCTGAAGTCTGAAGTCTGAAGTCTGAAGTCTGAAGTCTGAAGTCTGAAGTCTGAAGTCTGAAGTCTGAAGTCTGAAGTCTGAAGTCTGAAGTCTGAAGTCTGAAGTCTGAAGTCTGAAGTCTGAAGTCTGAAGTCTGAAGTCTGAAGTCTGAAGTCTGAAGTCTGAAGTCTGAAGTCTGAAGTCTGAAGTCTGAAGTCTGAAGTCTGAAGTCTGAAGTCTGAAGTCTGAAGTCTGAAGTCTGAAGTCTGAAGTCTGAAGTCTGAAGTCTGAAGTCTGAAGTCTGAAGTCTGAAGTCTGAAGTCTGAAGTCTGAAGTCTGAAGTCTGAAGTCTGAAGTCTGAAGTCTGAAGTCTGAAGTCTGAAGTCTGAAGTCTGAAGTCTGAAGTCTGAAGTCTGAAGTCTGAAGTCTGAAGTCTGAAGTCTGAAGTCTGAAGTCTGAAGTCTGAAGTCTGAAGTCTGAAGTCTGAAGTCTGAAGTCTGAAGTCTGAAGTCTGAAGTCTGAAGTCTGAAGTCTGAAGTCTGAAGTCTGAAGTCTGAAGTCTGAAGTCTGAAGTCTGAAGTCTGAAGTCTGAAGTCTGAAGTCTGAAGTCTGAAGTCTGAAGTCTGAAGTCTGAAGTCTGAAGTCTGAAGTCTGAAGTCTGAAGTCTGAAGTCTGAAGTCTGAAGTCTGAAGTCTGAAGTCTGAAGTCTGAAGTCTGAAGTCTGAAGTCTGAAGTCTGAAGTCTGAAGTCTGAAGTCTGAAGTCTGAAGTCTGAAGTCTGAAGTCTGAAGTCTGAAGTCTGAAGTCTGAAGTCTGAAGTCTGAAGTCTGAAGTCTGAAGTCTGAAGTCTGAAGTCTGAAGTCTGAAGTCTGAAGTCTGAAGTCTGAAGTCTGAAGTCTGAAGTCTGAAGTCTGAAGTCTGAAGTCTGAAGTCTGAAGTCTGAAGTCTGAAGTCTGAAGTCTGAAGTCTGAAGTCTGAAGTCTGAAGTCTGAAGTCTGAAGTCTGAAGTCTGAAGTCTGAAGTCTGAAGTCTGAAGTCTGAAGTCTGAAGTCTGAAGTCTGAAGTCTGAAGTCTGAAGTCTGAAGTCTGAAGTCTGAAGTCTGAAGTCTGAAGTCTGAAGTCTGAAGTCTGAAGTCTGAAGTCTGAAGTCTGAAGTCTGAAGTCTGAAGTCTGAAGTCTGAAGTCTGAAGTCTGAAGTCTGAAGTCTGAAGTCTGAAGTCTGAAGTCTGAAGTCTGAAGTCTGAAGTCTGAAGTCTGAAGTCTGAAGTCTGAAGTCTGAAGTCTGAAGTCTGAAGTCTGAAGTCTGAAGTCTGAAGTCTGAAGTCTGAAGTCTGAAGTCTGAAGTCTGAAGTCTGAAGTCTGAAGTCTGAAGTCTGAAGTCTGAAGTCTGAAGTCTGAAGTCTGAAGTCTGAAGTCTGAAGTCTGAAGTCTGAAGTCTGAAGTCTGAAGTCTGAAGTCTGAAGTCTGAAGTCTGAAGTCTGAAGTCTGAAGTCTGAAGTCTGAAGTCTGAAGTCTGAAGTCTGAAGTCTGAAGTCTGAAGTCTGAAGTCTGAAGTCTGAAGTCTGAAGTCTGAAGTCTGAAGTCTGAAGTCTGAAGTCTGAAGTCTGAAGTCTGAAGTCTGAAGTCTGAAGTCTGAAGTCTGAAGTCTGAAGTCTGAAGTCTGAAGTCTGAAGTCTGAAGTCTGAAGTCTGAAGTCTGAAGTCTGAAGTCTGAAGTCTGAAGTCTGAAGTCTGAAGTCTGAAGTCTGAAGTCTGAAGTCTGAAGTCTGAAGTCTGAAGTCTGAAGTCTGAAGTCTGAAGTCTGAAGTCTGAAGTCTGAAGTCTGAAGTCTGAAGTCTGAAGTCTGAAGTCTGAAGTCTGAAGTCTGAAGTCTGAAGTCTGAAGTCTGAAGTCTGAAGTCTGAAGTCTGAAGTCTGAAGTCTGAAGTCTGAAGTCTGAAGTCTGAAGTCTGAAGTCTGAAGTCTGAAGTCTGAAGTCTGAAGTCTGAAGTCTGAAGTCTGAAGTCTGAAGTCTGAAGTCTGAAGTCTGAAGTCTGAAGTCTGAAGTCTGAAGTCTGAAGTCTGAAGTCTGAAGTCTGAAGTCTGAAGTCTGAAGTCTGAAGTCTGAAGTCTGAAGTCTGAAGTCTGAAGTCTGAAGTCTGAAGTCTGAAGTCTGAAGTCTGAAGTCTGAAGTCTGAAGTCTGAAGTCTGAAGTCTGAAGTCTGAAGTCTGAAGTCTGAAGTCTGAAGTCTGAAGTCTGAAGTCTGAAGTCTGAAGTCTGAAGTCTGAAGTCTGAAGTCTGAAGTCTGAAGTCTGAAGTCTGAAGTCTGAAGTCTGAAGTCTGAAGTCTGAAGTCTGAAGTCTGAAGTCTGAAGTCTGAAGTCTGAAGTCTGAAGTCTGAAGTCTGAAGTCTGAAGTCTGAAGTCTGAAGTCTGAAGTCTGAAGTCTGAAGTCTGAAGTCTGAAGTCTGAAGTCTGAAGTCTGAAGTCTGAAGTCTGAAGTCTGAAGTCTGAAGTCTGAAGTCTGAAGTCTGAAGTCTGAAGTCTGAAGTCTGAAGTCTGAAGTCTGAAGTCTGAAGTCTGAAGTCTGAAGTCTGAAGTCTGAAGTCTGAAGTCTGAAGTCTGAAGTCTGAAGTCTGAAGTCTGAAGTCTGAAGTCTGAAGTCTGAAGTCTGAAGTCTGAAGTCTGAAGTCTGAAGTCTGAAGTCTGAAGTCTGAAGTCTGAAGTCTGAAGTCTGAAGTCTGAAGTCTGAAGTCTGAAGTCTGAAGTCTGAAGTCTGAAGTCTGAAGTCTGAAGTCTGAAGTCTGAAGTCTGAAGTCTGAAGTCTGAAGTCTGAAGTCTGAAGTCTGAAGTCTGAAGTCTGAAGTCTGAAGTCTGAAGTCTGAAGTCTGAAGTCTGAAGTCTGAAGTCTGAAGTCTGAAGTCTGAAGTCTGAAGTCTGAAGTCTGAAGTCTGAAGTCTGAAGTCTGAAGTCTGAAGTCTGAAGTCTGAAGTCTGAAGTCTGAAGTCTGAAGTCTGAAGTCTGAAGTCTGAAGTCTGAAGTCTGAAGTCTGAAGTCTGAAGTCTGAAGTCTGAAGTCTGAAGTCTGAAGTCTGAAGTCTGAAGTCTGAAGTCTGAAGTCTGAAGTCTGAAGTCTGAAGTCTGAAGTCTGAAGTCTGAAGTCTGAAGTCTGAAGTCTGAAGTCTGAAGTCTGAAGTCTGAAGTCTGAAGTCTGAAGTCTGAAGTCTGAAGTCTGAAGTCTGAAGTCTGAAGTCTGAAGTCTGAAGTCTGAAGTCTGAAGTCTGAAGTCTGAAGTCTGAAGTCTGAAGTCTGAAGTCTGAAGTCTGAAGTCTGAAGTCTGAAGTCTGAAGTCTGAAGTCTGAAGTCTGAAGTCTGAAGTCTGAAGTCTGAAGTCTGAAGTCTGAAGTCTGAAGTCTGAAGTCTGAAGTCTGAAGTCTGAAGTCTGAAGTCTGAAGTCTGAAGTCTGAAGTCTGAAGTCTGAAGTCTGAAGTCTGAAGTCTGAAGTCTGAAGTCTGAAGTCTGAAGTCTGAAGTCTGAAGTCTGAAGTCTGAAGTCTGAAGTCTGAAGTCTGAAGTCTGAAGTCTGAAGTCTGAAGTCTGAAGTCTGAAGTCTGAAGTCTGAAGTCTGAAGTCTGAAGTCTGAAGTCTGAAGTCTGAAGTCTGAAGTCTGAAGTCTGAAGTCTGAAGTCTGAAGTCTGAAGTCTGAAGTCTGAAGTCTGAAGTCTGAAGTCTGAAGTCTGAAGTCTGAAGTCTGAAGTCTGAAGTCTGAAGTCTGAAGTCTGAAGTCTGAAGTCTGAAGTCTGAAGTCTGAAGTCTGAAGTCTGAAGTCTGAAGTCTGAAGTCTGAAGTCTGAAGTCTGAAGTCTGAAGTCTGAAGTCTGAAGTCTGAAGTCTGAAGTCTGAAGTCTGAAGTCTGAAGTCTGAAGTCTGAAGTCTGAAGTCTGAAGTCTGAAGTCTGAAGTCTGAAGTCTGAAGTCTGAAGTCTGAAGTCTGAAGTCTGAAGTCTGAAGTCTGAAGTCTGAAGTCTGAAGTCTGAAGTCTGAAGTCTGAAGTCTGAAGTCTGAAGTCTGAAGTCTGAAGTCTGAAGTCTGAAGTCTGAAGTCTGAAGTCTGAAGTCTGAAGTCTGAAGTCTGAAGTCTGAAGTCTGAAGTCTGAAGTCTGAAGTCTGAAGTCTGAAGTCTGAAGTCTGAAGTCTGAAGTCTGAAGTCTGAAGTCTGAAGTCTGAAGTCTGAAGTCTGAAGTCTGAAGTCTGAAGTCTGAAGTCTGAAGTCTGAAGTCTGAAGTCTGAAGTCTGAAGTCTGAAGTCTGAAGTCTGAAGTCTGAAGTCTGAAGTCTGAAGTCTGAAGTCTGAAGTCTGAAGTCTGAAGTCTGAAGTCTGAAGTCTGAAGTCTGAAGTCTGAAGTCTGAAGTCTGAAGTCTGAAGTCTGAAGTCTGAAGTCTGAAGTCTGAAGTCTGAAGTCTGAAGTCTGAAGTCTGAAGTCTGAAGTCTGAAGTCTGAAGTCTGAAGTCTGAAGTCTGAAGTCTGAAGTCTGAAGTCTGAAGTCTGAAGTCTGAAGTCTGAAGTCTGAAGTCTGAAGTCTGAAGTCTGAAGTCTGAAGTCTGAAGTCTGAAGTCTGAAGTCTGAAGTCTGAAGTCTGAAGTCTGAAGTCTGAAGTCTGAAGTCTGAAGTCTGAAGTCTGAAGTCTGAAGTCTGAAGTCTGAAGTCTGAAGTCTGAAGTCTGAAGTCTGAAGTCTGAAGTCTGAAGTCTGAAGTCTGAAGTCTGAAGTCTGAAGTCTGAAGTCTGAAGTCTGAAGTCTGAAGTCTGAAGTCTGAAGTCTGAAGTCTGAAGTCTGAAGTCTGAAGTCTGAAGTCTGAAGTCTGAAGTCTGAAGTCTGAAGTCTGAAGTCTGAAGTCTGAAGTCTGAAGTCTGAAGTCTGAAGTCTGAAGTCTGAAGTCTGAAGTCTGAAGTCTGAAGTCTGAAGTCTGAAGTCTGAAGTCTGAAGTCTGAAGTCTGAAGTCTGAAGTCTGAAGTCTGAAGTCTGAAGTCTGAAGTCTGAAGTCTGAAGTCTGAAGTCTGAAGTCTGAAGTCTGAAGTCTGAAGTCTGAAGTCTGAAGTCTGAAGTCTGAAGTCTGAAGTCTGAAGTCTGAAGTCTGAAGTCTGAAGTCTGAAGTCTGAAGTCTGAAGTCTGAAGTCTGAAGTCTGAAGTCTGAAGTCTGAAGTCTGAAGTCTGAAGTCTGAAGTCTGAAGTCTGAAGTCTGAAGTCTGAAGTCTGAAGTCTGAAGTCTGAAGTCTGAAGTCTGAAGTCTGAAGTCTGAAGTCTGAAGTCTGAAGTCTGAAGTCTGAAGTCTGAAGTCTGAAGTCTGAAGTCTGAAGTCTGAAGTCTGAAGTCTGAAGTCTGAAGTCTGAAGTCTGAAGTCTGAAGTCTGAAGTCTGAAGTCTGAAGTCTGAAGTCTGAAGTCTGAAGTCTGAAGTCTGAAGTCTGAAGTCTGAAGTCTGAAGTCTGAAGTCTGAAGTCTGAAGTCTGAAGTCTGAAGTCTGAAGTCTGAAGTCTGAAGTCTGAAGTCTGAAGTCTGAAGTCTGAAGTCTGAAGTCTGAAGTCTGAAGTCTGAAGTCTGAAGTCTGAAGTCTGAAGTCTGAAGTCTGAAGTCTGAAGTCTGAAGTCTGAAGTCTGAAGTCTGAAGTCTGAAGTCTGAAGTCTGAAGTCTGAAGTCTGAAGTCTGAAGTCTGAAGTCTGAAGTCTGAAGTCTGAAGTCTGAAGTCTGAAGTCTGAAGTCTGAAGTCTGAAGTCTGAAGTCTGAAGTCTGAAGTCTGAAGTCTGAAGTCTGAAGTCTGAAGTCTGAAGTCTGAAGTCTGAAGTCTGAAGTCTGAAGTCTGAAGTCTGAAGTCTGAAGTCTGAAGTCTGAAGTCTGAAGTCTGAAGTCTGAAGTCTGAAGTCTGAAGTCTGAAGTCTGAAGTCTGAAGTCTGAAGTCTGAAGTCTGAAGTCTGAAGTCTGAAGTCTGAAGTCTGAAGTCTGAAGTCTGAAGTCTGAAGTCTGAAGTCTGAAGTCTGAAGTCTGAAGTCTGAAGTCTGAAGTCTGAAGTCTGAAGTCTGAAGTCTGAAGTCTGAAGTCTGAAGTCTGAAGTCTGAAGTCTGAAGTCTGAAGTCTGAAGTCTGAAGTCTGAAGTCTGAAGTCTGAAGTCTGAAGTCTGAAGTCTGAAGTCTGAAGTCTGAAGTCTGAAGTCTGAAGTCTGAAGTCTGAAGTCTGAAGTCTGAAGTCTGAAGTCTGAAGTCTGGAAGTCTGAAGTCTGAAGTCTGAAGTCTGAAGTCTGAAGTCTGAAGTCTGAAGTCTGAAGTCTGAAGTCTGAAGTCTGAAGTCTGAAGTCTGAAGTCTGAAGTCTGAAGTCTGAAGTCTGAAGTCTGAAGTCTGAAGTCTGAAGTCTGAAGTCTGAAGTCTGAAGTCTGAAGTCTGAAGTCTGAAGTCTGAAGTCGAAGTCTGAAGTCTGAAGTCTGAAGTCTGAAGTCTGAAGTCTGAAGTCTGAAGTCTGAAGTCTGAAGTCTGAAGTCTGAAGTCTGAAGTCTGAAGTCTGAAGTCTGAAGTCTGAAGTCTGAAGTCTGAAGTCTGAAGTCTGAAGTCTGAAGTCTGAAGTCTGAAGTCTGAAGTCTGAAGTCTGAAGTCTGAAGTCTGAAGTCTGAAGTCTGAAGTCTGAAGTCTGAAGTCTGAAGTCTGAAGTCTGAAGTCTGAAGTCTGAAGTCTGAAGTCTGAAGTCTGAAGTCTGAAGTCTGAAGTCTGAAGTCTGAAGTCTGAAGTCTGAAGTCTGAAGTCTGAAGTCTGAAGTCTGAAGTCTGAAGTCTGAAGTCTGAAGTCTGAAGTCTGAAGTCTGAAGTCTGAAGTCTGAAGTCTGAAGTCTGAAGTCTGAAGTCTGAAGTCTGAAGTCTGAAGTCTGAAGTCTGAAGTCTGAAGTCTGAAGTCTGAAGTCTGAAGTCTGAAGTCTGAAGTCTGAAGTCTGAAGTCTGAAGTCTGAAGTCTGAAGTCTGAAGTCTGAAGTCTGAAGTCTGAAGTCTGAAGTCTGAAGTCTGAAGTCTGAAGTCTGAAGTCTGAAGTCTGAAGTCTGAAGTCTGAAGTCTGAAGTCTGAAGTCTGAAGTCTGAAGTCTGAAGTCTGAAGTCTGAAGTCTGAAGTCTGAAGTCTGAAGTCTGAAGTCTGAAGTCTGAAGTCTGAAGTCTGAAGTCTGAAGTCTGAAGTCTGAAGTCTGAAGTCTGAAGTCTGAAGTCTGAAGTCTGAAGTCTGAAGTCTGAAGTCTGAAGTCTGAAGTCTGAAGTCTGAAGTCTGAAGTCTGAAGTCTGAAGTCTGAAGTCTGAAGTCTGAAGTCTGAAGTCTGAAGTCTGAAGTCTGAAGTCTGAAGTCTGAAGTCTGAAGTCTGAAGTCTGAAGTCTGAAGTCTGAAGTCTGAAGTCTGAAGTCTGAAGTCTGAAGTCTGAAGTCTGAAGTCTGAAGTCTGAAGTCTGAAGTCTGAAGTCTGAAGTCTGAAGTCTGAAGTCTGAAGTCTGAAGTCTGAAGTCTGAAGTCTGAAGTCTGAAGTCTGAAGTCTGAAGTCTGAAGTCTGAAGTCTGAAGTCTGAAGTCTGAAGTCTGAAGTCTGAAGTCTGAAGTCTGAAGTCTGAAGTCTGAAGTCTGAAGTCTGAAGTCTGAAGTCTGAAGTCTGAAGTCTGAAGTCTGAAGTCTGAAGTCTGAAGTCTGAAGTCTGAAGTCTGAAGTCTGAAGTCTGAAGTCTGAAGTCTGAAGTCTGAAGTCTGAAGTCTGAAGTCTGAAGTCTGAAGTCTGAAGTCTGAAGTCTGAAGTCTGAAGTCTGAAGTCTGAAGTCTGAAGTCTGAAGTCTGAAGTCTGAAGTCTGAAGTCTGAAGTCTGAAGTCTGAAGTCTGAAGTCTGAAGTCTGAAGTCTGAAGTCTGAAGTCTGAAGTCTGAAGTCTGAAGTCTGAAGTCTGAAGTCTGAAGTCTGAAGTCTGAAGTCTGAAGTCTGAAGTCTGAAGTCTGAAGTCTGAAGTCTGAAGTCTGAAGTCTGAAGTCTGAAGTCTGAAGTCTGAAGTCTGAAGTCTGAAGTCTGAAGTCTGAAGTCTGAAGTCTGAAGTCTGAAGTCTGAAGTCTGAAGTCTGAAGTCTGAAGTCTGAAGTCTGAAGTCTGAAGTCTGAAGTCTGAAGTCTGAAGTCTGAAGTCTGAAGTCTGAAGTCTGAAGTCTGAAGTCTGAAGTCTGAAGTCTGAAGTCTGAAGTCTGAAGTCTGAAGTCTGAAGTCTGAAGTCTGAAGTCTGAAGTCTGAAGTCTGAAGTCTGAAGTCTGAAGTCTGAAGTCTGAAGTCTGAAGTCTGAAGTCTGAAGTCTGAAGTCTGAAGTCTGAAGTCTGAAGTCTGAAGTCTGAAGTCTGAAGTCTGAAGTCTGAAGTCTGAAGTCTGAAGTCTGAAGTCTGAAGTCTGAAGTCTGAAGTCTGAAGTCTGAAGTCTGAAGTCTGAAGTCTGAAGTCTGAAGTCTGAAGTCTGAAGTCTGAAGTCTGAAGTCTGAAGTCTGAAGTCTGAAGTCTGAAGTCTGAAGTCTGAAGTCTGAAGTCTGAAGTCTGAAGTCTGAAGTCTGAAGTCTGAAGTCTGAAGTCTGAAGTCTGAAGTCTGAAGTCTGAAGTCTGAAGTCTGAAGTCTGAAGTCTGAAGTCTGAAGTCTGAAGTCTGAAGTCTGAAGTCTGAAGTCTGAAGTCTGAAGTCTGAAGTCTGAAGTCTGAAGTCTGAAGTCTGAAGTCTGAAGTCTGAAGTCTGAAGTCTGAAGTCTGAAGTCTGAAGTCTGAAGTCTGAAGTCTGAAGTCTGAAGTCTGAAGTCTGAAGTCTGAAGTCTGAAGTCTGAAGTCTGAAGTCTGAAGTCTGAAGTCTGAAGTCTGAAGTCTGAAGTCTGAAGTCTGAAGTCTGAAGTCTGAAGTCTGAAGTCTGAAGTCTGAAGTCTGAAGTCTGAAGTCTGAAGTCTGAAGTCTGAAGTCTGAAGTCTGAAGTCTGAAGTCTGAAGTCTGAAGTCTGAAGTCTGAAGTCTGAAGTCTGAAGTCTGAAGTCTGAAGTCTGAAGTCTGAAGTCTGAAGTCTGAAGTCTGAAGTCTGAAGTCTGAAGTCTGAAGTCTGAAGTCTGAAGTCTGAAGTCTGAAGTCTGAAGTCTGAAGTCTGAAGTCTGAAGTCTGAAGTCTGAAGTCTGAAGTCTGAAGTCTGAAGTCTGAAGTCTGAAGTCTGAAGTCTGAAGTCTGAAGTCTGAAGTCTGAAGTCTGAAGTCTGAAGTCTGAAGTCTGAAGTCTGAAGTCTGAAGTCTGAAGTCTGAAGTCTGAAGTCTGAAGTCTGAAGTCTGAAGTCTGAAGTCTGAAGTCTGAAGTCTGAAGTCTGAAGTCTGAAGTCTGAAGTCTGAAGTCTGAAGTCTGAAGTCTGAAGTCTGAAGTCTGAAGTCTGAAGTCTGAAGTCTGAAGTCTGAAGTCTGAAGTCTGAAGTCTGAAGTCTGAAGTCTGAAGTCTGAAGTCTGAAGTCTGAAGTCTGAAGTCTGAAGTCTGAAGTCTGAAGTCTGAAGTCTGAAGTCTGAAGTCTGAAGTCTGAAGTCTGAAGTCTGAAGTCTGAAGTCTGAAGTCTGAAGTCTGAAGTCTGAAGTCTGAATCTGAAGTCTGAAGTCTGAAGTCTGAAGTCTGAAGTCTGAAGTCTGAAGTCTGAAGTCTGAAGTCTGAAGTCTGAAGTCTGAAGTCTGAAGTCTGAAGTCTGAAGTCTGAAGTCTGAAGTCTGAAGTCTGAAGTCTGAAGTCTGAAGTCTGAAGTCTGAAGTCTGAAGTCTGAAGTCTGAAGTCTGAAGTCTGAAGTCTGAAGTCTGAAGTCTGAAGTCTGAAGTCTGAAGTCTGAAGTCTGAAGTCTGAAGTCTGAAGTCTGAAGTCTGAAGTCTGAAGTCTGAAGTCTGAAGTCTGAAGTCTGAAGTCTGAAGTCTGAAGTCTGAAGTCTGAAGTCTGAAGTCTGAAGTCTGAAGTCTGAAGTCTGAAGTCTGAAGTCTGAAGTCTGAAGTCTGAAGTCTGAAGTCTGAAGTCTGAAGTCTGAAGTCTGAAGTCTGAAGTCTGAAGTCTGAAGTCTGAAGTCTGAAGTCTGAAGTCTGAAGTCTGAAGTCTGAAGTCTGAAGTCTGAAGTCTGAAGTCTGAAGTCTGAAGTCTGAAGTCTGAAGTCTGAAGTCTGAAGTCTGAAGTCTGAAGTCTGAAGTCTGAAGTCTGAAGTCTGAAGTCTGAAGTCTGAAGTCTGAAGTCTGAAGTCTGAAGTCTGAAGTCTGAAGTCTGAAGTCTGAAGTCTGAAGTCTGAAGTCTGAAGTCTGAAGTCTGAAGTCTGAAGTCTGAAGTCTGAAGTCTGAAGTCTGAAGTCTGAAGTCTGAAGTCTGAAGTCTGAAGTCTGAAGTCTGAAGTCTGAAGTCTGAAGTCTGAAGTCTGAAGTCTGAAGTCTGAAGTCTGAAGTCTGAAGTCTGAAGTCTGAAGTCTGAAGTCTGAAGTCTGAAGTCTGAAGTCTGAAGTCTGAAGTCTGAAGTCTGAAGTCTGAAGTCTGAAGTCTGAAGTCTGAAGTCTGAAGTCTGAAGTCTGAAGTCTGAAGTCTGAAGTCTGAAGTCTGAAGTCTGAAGTCTGAAGTCTGAAGTCTGAAGTCTGAAGTCTGAAGTCTGAAGTCTGAAGTCTGAAGTCTGAAGTCTGAAGTCTGAAGTCTGAAGTCTGAAGTCTGAAGTCTGAAGTCTGAAGTCTGAAGTCTGAAGTCTGAAGTCTGAAGTCTGAAGTCTGAAGTCTGAAGTCTGAAGTCTGAAGTCTGAAGTCTGAAGTCTGAAGTCTGAAGTCTGAAGTCTGAAGTCTGAAGTCTGAAGTCTGAAGTCTGAAGTCTGAAGTCTGAAGTCTGAAGTCTGAAGTCTGAAGTCTGAAGTCTGAAGTCTGAAGTCTGAAGTCTGAAGTCTGAAGTCTGAAGTCTGAAGTCTGAAGTCTGAAGTCTGAAGTCTGAAGTCTGAAGTCTGAAGTCTGAAGTCTGAAGTCTGAAGTCTGAAGTCTGAAGTCTGAAGTCTGAAGTCTGAAGTCTGAAGTCTGAAGTCTGAAGTCTGAAGTCTGAAGTCTGAAGTCTGAAGTCTGAAGTCTGAAGTCTGAAGTCTGAAGTCTGAAGTCTGAAGTCTGAAGTCTGAAGTCTGAAGTCTGAAGTCTGAAGTCTGAAGTCTGAAGTCTGAAGTCTGAAGTCTGAAGTCTGAAGTCTGAAGTCTGAAGTCTGAAGTCTGAAGTCTGAAGTCTGAAGTCTGAAGTCTGAAGTCTGAAGTCTGAAGTCTGAAGTCTGAAGTCTGAAGTCTGAAGTCTGAAGTCTGAAGTCTGAAGTCTGAAGTCTGAAGTCTGAAGTCTGAAGTCTGAAGTCTGAAGTCTGAAGTCTGAAGTCTGAAGTCTGAAGTCTGAAGTCTGAAGTCTGAAGTCTGAAGTCTGAAGTCTGAAGTCTGAAGTCTGAAGTCTGAAGTCTGAAGTCTGAAGTCTGAAGTCTGAAGTCTGAAGTCTGAAGTCTGAAGTCTGAAGTCTGAAGTCTGAAGTCTGAAGTCTGAAGTCTGAAGTCTGAAGTCTGAAGTCTGAAGTCTGAAGTCTGAAGTCTGAAGTCTGAAGTCTGAAGTCTGAAGTCTGAAGTCTGAAGTCTGAAGTCTGAAGTCTGAAGTCTGAAGTCTGAAGTCTGAAGTCTGAAGTCTGAAGTCTGAAGTCTGAAGTCTGAAGTCTGAAGTCTGAAGTCTGAAGTCTGAAGTCTGAAGTCTGAAGTCTGAAGTCTGAAGTCTGAAGTCTGAAGTCTGAAGTCTGAAGTCTGAAGTCTGAAGTCTGAAGTCTGAAGTCTGAAGTCTGAAGTCTGAAGTCTGAAGTCTGAAGTCTGAAGTCTGAAGTCTGAAGTCTGAAGTCTGAAGTCTGAAGTCTGAAGTCTGAAGTCTGAAGTCTGAAGTCTGAAGTCTGAAGTCTGAAGTCTGAAGTCTGAAGTCTGAAGTCTGAAGTCTGAAGTCTGAAGTCTGAAGTCTGAAGTCTGAAGTCTGAAGTCTGAAGTCTGAAGTCTGAAGTCTGAAGTCTGAAGTCTGAAGTCTGAAGTCTGAAGTCTGAAGTCTGAAGTCTGAAGTCTGAAGTCTGAAGTCTGAAGTCTGAAGTCTGAAGTCTGAAGTCTGAAGTCTGAAGTCTGAAGTCTGAAGTCTGAAGTCTGAAGTCTGAAGTCTGAAGTCTGAAGTCTGAAGTCTGAAGTCTGAAGTCTGAAGTCTGAAGTCTGAAGTCTGAAGTCTGAAGTCTGAAGTCTGAAGTCTGAAGTCTGAAGTCTAAGTCTGAAGTCTGAAGTCTGAAGTCTGAAGTCTGAAGTCTGAAGTCTGAAGTCTGAAGTCTGAAGTCTGAAGTCTGAAGTCTGAAGTCTGAAGTCTGAAGTCTGAAGTCTGAAGTCTGAAGTCTGAAGTCTGAAGTCTGAAGTCTGAAGTCTGAAGTCTGAAGTCTGAAGTCTGAAGTCTGAAGTCTGAAGTCTGAAGTCTGAAGTCTGAAGTCTGAAGTCTGAAGTCTGAAGTCTGAAGTCTGAAGTCTGAAGTCTGAAGTCTGAAGTCTGAAGTCTGAAGTCTGAAGTCTGAAGTCTGAAGTCTGAAGTCTGAAGTCTGAAGTCTGAAGTCTGAAGTCTGAAGTCTGAAGTCTGAAGTCTGAAGTCTGAAGTCTGAAGTCTGAAGTCTGAAGTCTGAAGTCTGAAGTCTGAAGTCTGAAGTCTGAAGTCTGAAGTCTGAAGTCTGAAGTCTGAAGTCTGAAGTCTGAAGTCTGAAGTCTGAAGTCTGAAGTCTGAAGTCTGAAGTCTGAAGTCTGAAGTCTGAAGTCTGAAGTCTGAAGTCTGAAGTCTGAAGTCTGAAGTCTGAAGTCTGAAGTCTGAAGTCTGAAGTCTGAAGTCTGAAGTCTGAAGTCTGAAGTCTGAAGTCTGAAGTCTGAAGTCTGAAGTCTGAAGTCTGAAGTCTGAAGTCTGAAGTCTGAAGTCTGAAGTCTGAAGTCTGAAGTCTGAAGTCTGAAGTCTGAAGTCTGAAGTCTGAAGTCTGAAGTCTGAAGTCTGAAGTCTGAAGTCTGAAGTCTGAAGTCTGAAGTCTGAAGTCTGAAGTCTGAAGTCTGAAGTCTGAAGTCTGAAGTCTGAAGTCTGAAGTCTGAAGTCTGAAGTCTGAAGTCTGAAGTCTGAAGTCTGAAGTCTGAAGTCTGAAGTCTGAAGTCTGAAGTCTGAAGTCTGAAGTCTGAAGTCTGAAGTCTGAAGTCTGAAGTCTGAAGTCTGAAGTCTGAAGTCTGAAGTCTGAAGTCTGAAGTCTGAAGTCTGAAGTCTGAAGTCTGAAGTCTGAAGTCTGAAGTCTGAAGTCTGAAGTCTGAAGTCTGAAGTCTGAAGTCTGAAGTCTGAAGTCTGAAGTCTGAAGTCTGAAGTCTGAAGTCTGAAGTCTGAAGTCTGAAGTCTGAAGTCTGAAGTCTGAAGTCTGAAGTCTGAAGTCTGAAGTCTGAAGTCTGAAGTCTGAAGTCTGAAGTCTGAAGTCTGAAGTCTGAAGTCTGAAGTCTGAAGTCTGAAGTCTGAAGTCTGAAGTCTGAAGTCTGAAGTCTGAAGTCTGAAGTCTGAAGTCTGAAGTCTGAAGTCTGAAGTCTGAAGTCTGAAGTCTGAAGTCTGAAGTCTGAAGTCTGAAGTCTGAAGTCTGAAGTCTGAAGTCTGAAGTCTGAAGTCTGAAGTCTGAAGTCTGAAGTCTGAAGTCTGAAGTCTGAAGTCTGAAGTCTGAAGTCTGAAGTCTGAAGTCTGAAGTCTGAAGTCTGAAGTCTGAAGTCTGAAGTCTGAAGTCTGAAGTCTGAAGTCTGAAGTCTGAAGTCTGAAGTCTGAAGTCTGAAGTCTGAAGTCTGAAGTCTGAAGTCTGAAGTCTGAAGTCTGAAGTCTGAAGTCTGAAGTCTGAAGTCTGAAGTCTGAAGTCTGAAGTCTGAAGTCTGAAGTCTGAAGTCTGAAGTCTGAAGTCTGAAGTCTGAAGTCTGAAGTCTGAAGTCTGAAGTCTGAAGTCTGAAGTCTGAAGTCTGAAGTCTGAAGTCTGAAGTCTGAAGTCTGAAGTCTGAAGTCTGAAGTCTGAAGTCTGAAGTCTGAAGTCTGAAGTCTGAAGTCTGAAGTCTGAAGTCTGAAGTCTGAAGTCTGAAGTCTGAAGTCTGAAGTCTGAAGTCTGAAGTCTGAAGTCTGAAGTCTGAAGTCTGAAGTCTGAAGTCTGAAGTCTGAAGTCTGAAGTCTGAAGTCTGAAGTCTGAAGTCTGAAGTCTGAAGTCTGAAGTCTGAAGTCTGAAGTCTGAAGTCTGAAGTCTGAAGTCTGAAGTCTGAAGTCTGAAGTCTGAAGTCTGAAGTCTGAAGTCTGAAGTCTGAAGTCTGAAGTCTGAAGTCTGAAGTCTGAAGTCTGAAGTCTGAAGTCTGAAGTCTGAAGTCTGAAGTCTGAAGTCTGAAGTCTGAAGTCTGAAGTCTGAAGTCTGAAGTCTGAAGTCTGAAGTCTGAAGTCTGAAGTCTGAAGTCTGAAGTCTGAAGTCTGAAGTCTGAAGTCTGAAGTCTGAAGTCTGAAGTCTGAAGTCTGAAGTCTGAAGTCTGAAGTCTGAAGTCTGAAGTCTGAAGTCTGAAGTCTGAAGTCTGAAGTCTGAAGTCTGAAGTCTGAAGTCTGAAGTCTGAAGTCTGAAGTCTGAAGTCTGAAGTCTGAAGTCTGAAGTCTGAAGTCTGAAGTCTGAAGTCTGAAGTCTGAAGTCTGAAGTCTGAAGTCTGAAGTCTGAAGTCTGAAGTCTGAAGTCTGAAGTCTGAAGTCTGAAGTCTGAAGTCTGAAGTCTGAAGTCTGAAGTCTGAAGTCTGAAGTCTGAAGTCTGAAGTCTGAAGTCTGAAGTCTGAAGTCTGAAGTCTGAAGTCTGAAGTCTGAAGTCTGAAGTCTGAAGTCTGAAGTCTGAAGTCTGAAGTCTGAAGTCTGAAGTCTGAAGTCTGAAGTCTGAAGTCTGAAGTCTGAAGTCTGAAGTCTGAAGTCTGAAGTCTGAAGTCTGAAGTCTGAAGTCTGAAGTCTGAAGTCTGAAGTCTGAAGTCTGAAGTCTGAAGTCTGAAGTCTGAAGTCTGAAGTCTGAAGTCTGAAGTCTGAAGTCTGAAGTCTGAAGTCTGAAGTCTGAAGTCTGAAGTCTGAAGTCTGAAGTCTGAAGTCTGAAGTCTGAAGTCTGAAGTCTGAAGTCTGAAGTCTGAAGTCTGAAGTCTGAAGTCTGAAGTCTGAAGTCTGAAGTCTGAAGTCTGAAGTCTGAAGTCTGAAGTCTGAAGTCTGAAGTCTGAAGTCTGAAGTCTGAAGTCTGAAGTCTGAAGTCTGAAGTCTGAAGTCTGAAGTCTGAAGTCTGAAGTCTGAAGTCTGAAGTCTGAAGTCTGAAGTCTGAAGTCTGAAGTCTGAAGTCTGAAGTCTGAAGTCTGAAGTCTGAAGTCTGAAGTCTGAAGTCTGAAGTCTGAAGTCTGAAGTCTGAAGTCTGAAGTCTGAAGTCTGAAGTCTGAAGTCTGAAGTCTGAAGTCTGAAGTCTGAAGTCTGAAGTCTGAAGTCTGAAGTCTGAAGTCTGAAGTCTGAAGTCTGAAGTCTGAAGTCTGAAGTCTGAAGTCTGAAGTCTGAAGTCTGAAGTCTGAAGTCTGAAGTCTGAAGTCTGAAGTCTGAAGTCTGAAGTCTGAAGTCTGAAGTCTGAAGTCTGAAGTCTGAAGTCTGAAGTCTGAAGTCTGAAGTCTGAAGTCTGAAGTCTGAAGTCTGAAGTCTGAAGTCTGAAGTCTGAAGTCTGAAGTCTGAAGTCTGAAGTCTGAAGTCTGAAGTCTGAAGTCTGAAGTCTGAAGTCTGAAGTCTGAAGTCTGAAGTCTGAAGTCTGAAGTCTGAAGTCTGAAGTCTGAAGTCTGAAGTCTGAAGTCTGAAGTCTGAAGTCTGAAGTCTGAAGTCTGAAGTCTGAAGTCTGAAGTCTGAAGTCTGAAGTCTGAAGTCTGAAGTCTGAAGTCTGAAGTCTGAAGTCTGAAGTCTGAAGTCTGAAGTCTGAAGTCTGAAGTCTGAAGTCTGAAGTCTGAAGTCTGAAGTCTGAAGTCTGAAGTCTGAAGTCTGAAGTCTGAAGTCTGAAGTCTGAAGTCTGAAGTCTGAAGTCTGAAGTCTGAAGTCTGAAGTCTGAAGTCTGAAGTCTGAAGTCTGAAGTCTGAAGTCTGAAGTCTGAAGTCTGAAGTCTGAAGTCTGAAGTCTGAAGTCTGAAGTCTGAAGTCTGAAGTCTGAAGTCTGAAGTCTGAAGTCTGAAGTCTGAAGTCTGAAGTCTGAAGTCTGAAGTCTGAAGTCTGAAGTCTGAAGTCTGAAGTCTGAAGTCTGAAGTCTGAAGTCTGAAGTCTGAAGTCTGAAGTCTGAAGTCTGAAGTCTGAAGTCTGAAGTCTGAAGTCTGAAGTCTGAAGTCTGAAGTCTGAAGTCTGAAGTCTGAAGTCTGAAGTCTGAAGTCTGAAGTCTGAAGTCTGAAGTCTGAAGTCTGAAGTCTGAAGTCTGAAGTCTGAAGTCTGAAGTCTGAAGTCTGAAGTCTGAAGTCTGAAGTCTGAAGTCTGAAGTCTGAAGTCTGAAGTCTGAAGTCTGAAGTCTGAAGTCTGAAGTCTGAAGTCTGAAGTCTGAAGTCTGAAGTCTGAAGTCTGAAGTCTGAAGTCTGAAGTCTGAAGTCTGAAGTCTGAAGTCTGAAGTCTGAAGTCTGAAGTCTGAAGTCTGAAGTCTGAAGTCTGAAGTCTGAAGTCTGAAGTCTGAAGTCTGAAGTCTGAAGTCTGAAGTCTGAAGTCTGAAGTCTGAAGTCTGAAGTCTGAAGTCTGAAGTCTGAAGTCTGAAGTCTGAAGTCTGAAGTCTGAAGTCTGAAGTCTGAAGTCTGAAGTCTGAAGTCTGAAGTCTGAAGTCTGAAGTCTGAAGTCTGAAGTCTGAAGTCTGAAGTCTGAAGTCTGAAGTCTGAAGTCTGAAGTCTGAAGTCTGAAGTCTGAAGTCTGAAGTCTGAAGTCTGAAGTCTGAAGTCTGAAGTCTGAAGTCTGAAGTCTGAAGTCTGAAGTCTGAAGTCTGAAGTCTGAAGTCTGAAGTCTGAAGTCTGAAGTCTGAAGTCTGAAGTCTGAAGTCTGAAGTCTGAAGTCTGAAGTCTGAAGTCTGAAGTCTGAAGTCTGAAGTCTGAAGTCTGAAGTCTGAAGTCTGAAGTCTGAAGTCTGAAGTCTGAAGTCTGAAGTCTGAAGTCTGAAGTCTGAAGTCTGAAGTCTGAAGTCTGAAGTCTGAAGTCTGAAGTCTGAAGTCTGAAGTCTGAAGTCTGAAGTCTGAAGTCTGAAGTCTGAAGTCTGAAGTCTGAAGTCTGAAGTCTGAAGTCTGAAGTCTGAAGTCTGAAGTCTGAAGTCTGAAGTCTGAAGTCTGAAGTCTGAAGTCTGAAGTCTGAAGTCTGAAGTCTGAAGTCTGAAGTCTGAAGTCTGAAGTCTGAAGTCTGAAGTCTGAAGTCTGAAGTCTGAAGTCTGAAGTCTGAAGTCTGAAGTCTGAAGTCTGAAGTCTGAAGTCTGAAGTCTGAAGTCTGAAGTCTGAAGTCTGAAGTCTGAAGTCTGAAGTCTGAAGTCTGAAGTCTGAAGTCTGAAGTCTGAAGTCTGAAGTCTGAAGTCTGAAGTCTGAAGTCTGAAGTCTGAAGTCTGAAGTCTGAAGTCTGAAGTCTGAAGTCTGAAGTCTGAAGTCTGAAGTCTGAAGTCTGAAGTCTGAAGTCTGAAGTCTGAAGTCTGAAGTCTGAAGTCTGAAGTCTGAAGTCTGAAGTCTGAAGTCTGAAGTCTGAAGTCTGAAGTCTGAAGTCTGAAGTCTGAAGTCTGAAGTCTGAAGTCTGAAGTCTGAAGTCTGAAGTCTGAAGTCTGAAGTCTGAAGTCTGAAGTCTGAAGTCTGAAGTCTGAAGTCTGAAGTCTGAAGTCTGAAGTCTGAAGTCTGAAGTCTGAAGTCTGAAGTCTGAAGTCTGAAGTCTGAAGTCTGAAGTCTGAAGTCTGAAGTCTGAAGTCTGAAGTCTGAAGTCTGAAGTCTGAAGTCTGAAGTCTGAAGTCTGAAGTCTGAAGTCTGAAGTCTGAAGTCTGAAGTCTGAAGTCTGAAGTCTGAAGTCTGAAGTCTGAAGTCTGAAGTCTGAAGTCTGAAGTCTGAAGTCTGAAGTCTGAAGTCTGAAGTCTGAAGTCTGAAGTCTGAAGTCTGAAGTCTGAAGTCTGAAGTCTGAAGTCTGAAGTCTGAAGTCTGAAGTCTGAAGTCTGAAGTCTGAAGTCTGAAGTCTGAAGTCTGAAGTCTGAAGTCTGAAGTCTGAAGTCTGAAGTCTGAAGTCTGAAGTCTGAAGTCTGAAGTCTGAAGTCTGAAGTCTGAAGTCTGAAGTCTGAAGTCTGAAGTCTGAAGTCTGAAGTCTGAAGTCTGAAGTCTGAAGTCTGAAGTCTGAAGTCTGAAGTCTGAAGTCTGAAGTCTGAAGTCTGAAGTCTGAAGTCTGAAGTCTGAAGTCTGAAGTCTGAAGTCTGAAGTCTGAAGTCTGAAGTCTGAAGTCTGAAGTCTGAAGTCTGAAGTCTGAAGTCTGAAGTCTGAAGTCTGAAGTCTGAAGTCTGAAGTCTGAAGTCTGAAGTCTGAAGTCTGAAGTCTGAAGTCTGAAGTCTGAAGTCTGAAGTCTGAAGTCTGAAGTCTGAAGTCTGAAGTCTGAAGTCTGAAGTCTGAAGTCTGAAGTCTGAAGTCTGAAGTCTGAAGTCTGAAGTCTGAAGTCTGAAGTCTGAAGTCTGAAGTCTGAAGTCTGAAGTCTGAAGTCTGAAGTCTGAAGTCTGAAGTCTGAAGTCTGAAGTCTGAAGTCTGAAGTCTGAAGTCTGAAGTCTGAAGTCTGAAGTCTGAAGTCTGAAGTCTGAAGTCTGAAGTCTGAAGTCTGAAGTCTGAAGTCTGAAGTCTGAAGTCTGAAGTCTGAAGTCTGAAGTCTGAAGTCTGAAGTCTGAAGTCTGAAGTCTGAAGTCTGAAGTCTGAAGTCTGAAGTCTGAAGTCTGAAGTCTGAAGTCTGAAGTCTGAAGTCTGAAGTCTGAAGTCTGAAGTCTGAAGTCTGAAGTCTGAAGTCTGAAGTCTGAAGTCTGAAGTCTGAAGTCTGAAGTCTGAAGTCTGAAGTCTGAAGTCTGAAGTCTGAAGTCTGAAGTCTGAAGTCTGAAGTCTGAAGTCTGAAGTCTGAAGTCTGAAGTCTGAAGTCTGAAGTCTGAAGTCTGAAGTCTGAAGTCTGAAGTCTGAAGTCTGAAGTCTGAAGTCTGAAGTCTGAAGTCTGAAGTCTGAAGTCTGAAGTCTGAAGTCTGAAGTCTGAAGTCTGAAGTCTGAAGTCTGAAGTCTGAAGTCTGAAGTCTGAAGTCTGAAGTCTGAAGTCTGAAGTCTGAAGTCTGAAGTCTGAAGTCTGAAGTCTGAAGTCTGAAGTCTGAAGTCTGAAGTCTGAAGTCTGAAGTCTGAAGTCTGAAGTCTGAAGTCTGAAGTCTGAAGTCTGAAGTCTGAAGTCTGAAGTCTGAAGTCTGAAGTCTGAAGTCTGAAGTCTGAAGTCTGAAGTCTGAAGTCTGAAGTCTGAAGTCTGAAGTCTGAAGTCTGAAGTCTGAAGTCTGAAGTCTGAAGTCTGAAGTCTGAAGTCTGAAGTCTGAAGTCTGAAGTCTGAAGTCTGAAGTCTGAAGTCTGAAGTCTGAAGTCTGAAGTCTGAAGTCTGAAGTCTGAAGTCTGAAGTCTGAAGTCTGAAGTCTGAAGTCTGAAGTCTGAAGTCTGAAGTCTGAAGTCTGAAGTCTGAAGTCTGAAGTCTGAAGTCTGAAGTCTGAAGTCTGAAGTCTGAAGTCTGAAGTCTGAAGTCTGAAGTCTGAAGTCTGAAGTCTGAAGTCTGAAGTCTGAAGTCTGAAGTCTGAAGTCTGAAGTCTGAAGTCTGAAGTCTGAAGTCTGAAGTCTGAAGTCTGAAGTCTGAAGTCTGAAGTCTGAAGTCTGAAGTCTGAAGTCTGAAGTCTGAAGTCTGAAGTCTGAAGTCTGAAGTCTGAAGTCTGAAGTCTGAAGTCTGAAGTCTGAAGTCTGAAGTCTGAAGTCTGAAGTCTGAAGTCTGAAGTCTGAAGTCTGAAGTCTGAAGTCTGAAGTCTGAAGTCTGAAGTCTGAAGTCTGAAGTCTGAAGTCTGAAGTCTGAAGTCTGAAGTCTGAAGTCTGAAGTCTGAAGTCTGAAGTCTGAAGTCTGAAGTCTGAAGTCTGAAGTCTGAAGTCTGAAGTCTGAAGTCTGAAGTCTGAAGTCTGAAGTCTGAAGTCTGAAGTCTGAAGTCTGAAGTCTGAAGTCTGAAGTCTGAAGTCTGAAGTCTGAAGTCTGAAGTCTGAAGTCTGAAGTCTGAAGTCTGAAGTCTGAAGTCTGAAGTCTGAAGTCTGAAGTCTGAAGTCTGAAGTCTGAAGTCTGAAGTCTGAAGTCTGAAGTCTGAAGTCTGAAGTCTGAAGTCTGAAGTCTGAAGTCTGAAGTCTGAAGTCTGAAGTCTGAAGTCTGAAGTCTGAAGTCTGAAGTCTGAAGTCTGAAGTCTGAAGTCTGAAGTCTGAAGTCTGAAGTCTGAAGTCTGAAGTCTGAAGTCTGAAGTCTGAAGTCTGAAGTCTGAAGTCTGAAGTCTGAAGTCTGAAGTCTGAAGTCTGAAGTCTGAAGTCTGAAGTCTGAAGTCTGAAGTCTGAAGTCTGAAGTCTGAAGTCTGAAGTCTGAAGTCTGAAGTCTGAAGTCTGAAGTCTGAAGTCTGAAGTCTGAAGTCTGAAGTCTGAAGTCTGAAGTCTGAAGTCTGAAGTCTGAAGTCTGAAGTCTGAAGTCTGAAGTCTGAAGTCTGAAGTCTGAAGTCTGAAGTCTGAAGTCTGAAGTCTGAAGTCTGAAGTCTGAAGTCTGAAGTCTGAAGTCTGAAGTCTGAAGTCTGAAGTCTGAAGTCTGAAGTCTGAAGTCTGAAGTCTGAAGTCTGAAGTCTGAAGTCTGAAGTCTGAAGTCTGAAGTCTGAAGTCTGAAGTCTGAAGTCTGAAGTCTGAAGTCTGAAGTCTGAAGTCTGAAGTCTGAAGTCTGAAGTCTGAAGTCTGAAGTCTGAAGTCTGAAGTCTGAAGTCTGAAGTCTGAAGTCTGAAGTCTGAAGTCTGAAGTCTGAAGTCTGAAGTCTGAAGTCTGAAGTCTGAAGTCTGAAGTCTGAAGTCTGAAGTCTGAAGTCTGAAGTCTGAAGTCTGAAGTCTGAAGTCTGAAGTCTGAAGTCTGAAGTCTGAAGTCTGAAGTCTGAAGTCTGAAGTCTGAAGTCTGAAGTCTGAAGTCTGAAGTCTGAAGTCTGAAGTCTGAAGTCTGAAGTCTGAAGTCTGAAGTCTGAAGTCTGAAGTCTGAAGTCTGAAGTCTGAAGTCTGAAGTCTGAAGTCTGAAGTCTGAAGTCTGAAGTCTGAAGTCTGAAGTCTGAAGTCTGAAGTCTGAAGTCTGAAGTCTGAAGTCTGAAGTCTGAAGTCTGAAGTCTGAAGTCTGAAGTCTGAAGTCTGAAGTCTGAAGTCTGAAGTCTGAAGTCTGAAGTCTGAAGTCTGAAGTCTGAAGTCTGAAGTCTGAAGTCTGAAGTCTGAAGTCTGAAGTCTGAAGTCTGAAGTCTGAAGTCTGAAGTCTGAAGTCTGAAGTCTGAAGTCTGAAGTCTGAAGTCTGAAGTCTGAAGTCTGAAGTCTGAAGTCTGAAGTCTGAAGTCTGAAGTCGGTGTCCCAGAAATGACGAAAAACGTCATCGTATCGAAAAAACATTCGTTTCTTATCCACCAGACGTCACGACGTGATGTCCCAGACAAATTTAAAATATCTATTTTTTTTAAGATATCGATTTTCCACCAAGTGGTCTCCCGAATTTCGGAAAAAACCGCGTCGCGCTCGAAGCTTCATAGCTTTGCGATCGAGAGTTGGACGCTCATCCTCGTTACCACGGGTAATTGGTTAAACTTTAGCGAAAAACTCCTTATATCTTCATAGATATACAATACAGAAAACAAGTCGTTGTTAATAAAGGGTCGTCGAGAACGAGATAAAAGGTAGCTTATGAAGGTTTCGGTTCTAGTCTGTCAGTAATGAAAACTCAAAAACAACAAACAAGTCGTCGCGAACGAGATAATAAGGGAGCTTATGCGTGTTGGGTTTGAGTATGTCAGAAATAAAATATTTGATTTGAAAAACATGATTTGAAAAACATGATTTGAAAAACATGATTTGAAAAACATGATTTGAAAAACATGATTTGAAAAACATGATTTGAAAAACATGATTTGAAAAACATGATTTGAAAAACATGATTTGAAAAACATGATTTGAAAAACATGATTTGAAAAACATGATTTGAAAAACATGATTTGAAAAACATGATTTGAAAAACATGATTTGAAAAACATGATTTGAAAAACATGATTTGAAAAACATGATTTGAAAAACATGATTTGAAAAACATGATTTGAAAAACATGATTTGAAAAACATGATTTGAAAAACATGATTTGAAAAACATGATTTGAAAAACATGATTTGAAAAACATGATTTGAAAAACATGATTTGAAAAACATGATTTGAAAAACATGATTTGAAAAACATGATTTGAAAAACATGATTTGAAAAACATGATTTGAAAAACATGATTTGAAAAACATGATTTGAAAAACATGATTTGAAAAACATGATTTGAAAAACATGATTTGAAAAACATGATTTGAAAAACATGATTTGAAAAACATGATTTGAAAAACATGATTTGAAAAACATGATTTGAAAAACATGATTTGAAAAACATGATTTGAAAAACATGATTTGAAAAACATGATTTGAAAAACATGATTTGAAAAACATGATTTGAAAAACATGATTTGAAAAACATGATTTGAAAAACATGATTTGAAAAACATGATTTGAAAAACATGATTTGAAAAACATGATTTGAAAAACATGATTTGAAAAACATGATTTGAAAAACATGATTTGAAAAACATGATTTGAAAAACATGATTTGAAAAACATGATTTGAAAAACATGATTTGAAAAACATGATTTGAAAAACATGATTTGAAAAACATGATTTGAAAAACATGATTTGAAAAACATGATTTGAAAAACATGATTTGAAAAACATGATTTGAAAAACATGATTTGAAAAACATGATTTGAAAAACATGATTTGAAAAACATGATTTGAAAAACATGATTTGAAAAACATGATTTGAAAAACATGATTTGAAAAACATGATTTGAAAAACATGATTTGAAAAACATGATTTGAAAAACATGATTTGAAAAACATGATTTGAAAAACATGATTTGAAAAACATGATTTGAAAAACATGATTTGAAAAACATGATTTGAAAAACATGATTTGAAAAACATGATTTGAAAAACATGATTTGAAAAACATGATTTGAAAAACATGATTTGAAAAACATGATTTGAAAAACATGATTTGAAAAACATGATTTGAAAAACATGATTTGAAAAACATGATTTGAAAAACATGATTTGAAAAACATGATTTGAAAAACATGATTTGAAAAACATGATTTGAAAAACATGATTTGAAAAACATGATTTGAAAAACATGATTTGAAAAACATGATTTGAAAAACATGATTTGAAAAACATGATTTGAAAAACATGATTTGAAAAACATGATTTGAAAAACATGATTTGAAAAACATGATTTGAAAAACATGATTTGAAAAACATGATTTGAAAAACATGATTTGAAAAACATGATTTGAAAAACATGATTTGAAAAACATGATTTGAAAAACATGATTTGAAAAACATGATTTGAAAAACATGATTTGAAAAACATGATTTGAAAAACATGATTTGAAAAACATGATTTGAAAAACATGATTTGAAAAACATGATTTGAAAAACATGATTTGAAAAACATGATTTGAAAAACATGATTTGAAAAACATGATTTGAAAAACATGATTTGAAAAACATGATTTGAAAAACATGATTTGAAAAACATGATTTGAAAAACATGATTTGAAAAACATGATTTGAAAAACATGATTTGAAAAACATGATTTGAAAAACATGATTTGAAAAACATGATTTGAAAAACATGATTTGAAAAACATGATTTGAAAAACATGATTTGAAAAACATGATTTGAAAAACATGATTTGAAAAACATGATTTGAAAAACATGATTTGAAAAACATGATTTGAAAAACATGATTTGAAAAACATGATTTGAAAAACATGATTTGAAAAACATGATTTGAAAAACATGATTTGAAAAACATGATTTGAAAAACATGATTTGAAAAACATGATTTGAAAAACATGATTTGAAAAACATGATTTGAAAAACATGATTTGAAAAACATGATTTGAAAAACATGATTTGAAAAACATGATTTGAAAAACATGATTTGAAAAACATGATTTGAAAAACATGATTTGAAAAACATGATTTGAAAAACATGATTTGAAAAACATGATTTGAAAAACATGATTTGAAAAACATGATTTGAAAAACATGATTTGAAAAACATGATTTGAAAAACATGATTTGAAAAACTTCGTGTTTAAAGGGATCTAGAAACGCCATTCAAATTGTTCAAAGAGCGTTTATGCATGCATAACAAGCCCCTGCTATAGCATAATTCTTTTCAGCCTCTTTTACTATGTCATGGGTCTAGCTATTCTATGGGCTTGACCATCTTGTATATATTTATGCGCGTGTTATAGCGTAGCTGTAAGATAACGTACGAAATCAGCTTTCACCTACTGGCAAAAAGTTGAACCACTAAATTTATTTATGAATTATTATTAAATTTTAATGATATTATGATATTAGAAGAGGAATGATATTTTATAATATAATTTATTTGAATAAAAATTAAAGTTTAGTAAAAAATAATGTCCCACTAAGCCTTGGATTGTAATTTATAACAACTCATTTAGTTAATATTTAAGTCCAAATGGAAAATAAAACTTATAAAAATTCAATTAAGACATTTCAAAAATAAAATAAACAAAAATAATTACCATATTCAAGTCTTTTGTTAAAGATATAGTAGTTTTACGAAACTAACCGATGAAACATTTTATGGCGTCTCTTACTCTCTTTTCGCTACTCTCCCGCTTATTTCACTTCCCAAATTCAGCGGGTGTAAAGATAAAGGCGCGTGTTTTCTCTATCCCAGAATAAATATAGAGAACGGTCGCTTTGCAGCAGCGCGTAGGGAATTTATAAGCGGGATGGTTAACCGCCTGACGGCGTGTTCATTGGCTAGAGGTGGAACCATACCGAATTTCAACGCGTACGAACTTAGCATCATAGCAATGATAGAGCTTGAAGCTACAGCCTTTTTTGCCTAAGCGGACTGTCTAAGCGGGCTATGCAAATACTCTATGGCCGTTTATGCACTAGCTAGAGGCAACCGTAATTTCAACGCGTGCAAAGCGAGCGACCATTCTGTATAACATAGATTTAAAATTAATTTTACTTTATATTAAAGTCTGATTTGGGGAAAAAAATGTCAAAAGCACACATATCGACATAAAATTAAACTAAATCACTCAAAAAAGGAAAACAAAGAGCTTCCAAATTATAGATAGGCCTTTCCGATCGACGACTCTAGGTACAGACACACTGAATTTTTACGTGTACCAAAAAAAGCGTCATGGGTAATCCCATGATATTTGAGCTTCGATAATGTATAAGAATCTCGGCAGCCCATGTTATTTCCCCATTGGAGTTAATACAGCCCAAACAGAGGAGCTGCTAGCCGTCTACGGAAAACTAGAGCTATGAATAACAGAGGCTGGCGAATGCCAGCCTCTAATAACAGCTAGGTAGAAATACACGAGTCAATTACATCAGGGTTAGCTGAACCTGATTTACAATTCCAGATCAACTTTAACTAATTCATAACTTAATATACGCTTGATACTTTTTGAATAGTACTTGAAATAATCGAGAGGTTTCACTTACCCGCTGGTAACGATGGTATTGTTGTTTCTCGCAGACGGCGTATCTCGAGAAGACGACGAAACGCAATTGGCGATGGACGAAGTGGGTCGTCTATTTCGACGAATGTTTCCTCTAGTTCCGGACAAGGCTCAGTACTTCTGGAAGAGCAGTCACTTGGGAGGAACGTTACTGTTGCGCAACCCGCACGATCGAACGATGCAAAGAGACGCCGCCGTACCAGTCGGACCAGGAGGCGACGTTCGTTTGCAAGGCGGTACCAGTCCTTGGCGACTCGAAGTCCAGTTTCGAAAACGAGGTCCCGACTGCATGCGAAAATGTATAGCTCAGGGGGTTCTCCATCCGGTCCAGTGCCATTCCCTCTGCTGAAGAATCATTCCTACCGCCGCCCAACCGCCCTCCGACAACGCCGCCGCCCGGGGGTCAACCTCAACACCTAAACGGACAACAGAACGTAAGCGATAAGGTAAAAACAATGTACCTCGAAAGTTGAAATATTTCCATTTACTTTAAATTTAATATAGATGTATGTTGAATTAATTTTTAATCTATTAATCATCTAATAGGTTATCATTTTTTTTACTAAAATTCTGTCAAATTTGGAATGGGCTATGCTAGGGTCCGTTTACTAGGGTTGGAACACGAGGAGAAGTGTAAATATCACCGCTAGTAAATAGATTGGTTAAGCAAGTTCTGACTAAACAAACTGTACATTTCGACGATACGCTTGAAAACTTGACATTCCCGAGCTTATTTAACGTATATTTCTCTTAATTATGGTTAAATTAAATAATTTATCTGAAGTTAAATTCGACCTCTTGCGCCAACCAGAGTAAACGGACCCTGTCAAGCAAAATTGTCTATTGTTTTATACATCTAAAAATGATATTAAGCCTTTTTCTTTTTTACAGTGATCTTTATGATGGGTGATTCTTGAGTTATAGTTTAGAAATTATATTTTAACGATAATACCTTTTATTTAATGATTTAATTTAACCCAACAATCACGAGGAACGCTAAATATGTCGTTATCATTTTTTTCGTATATATATTTAAAATAATTTAAAACGGCGGCAATATTAGAAATAAAAAGTCTCGATTTTTAAATTAAACCGAGGTTAAATTTTTAAAAATATTTTTTAAATCAAACGGTTATAAGGATGGATAAAAAATAAGCCAAAAATATAGTTAAGTTTTTAAAACTATTTAAGTTTAGAAAACCAAAAAAATTATATTATAAAAACTAATAACGTACTTTTTACGAAAATGAGAAGAAAAAATTAATAAAATAATAGAATTTTACGAATAAACTGAAGAAATTTAAATTTAAGTTAAAATGTCAACGAGAAGTTAAAAAAAGATTTCTACGTGAGTTTAGAAGAATATTTTCAAAATACTAGTTGAGAGCACCACCTCAAGTACCAAATTAATGATTATATAAGAAAAAAAAAAAAAAAACATATTGAATAAAAATATATAAACTTTAAGTTTGGCACTTTAAAAGCACACTAATTAAATTCAAATTAATTCTTCGAACCGTAAAAAAATAATTGGAATATTAAAAATTCAAAATAAAAATGATTACCAGGGATTCTAATAAATAATACGCAGGTATTCGAAAATTAAAATGGTTCGCGAAATTACTATCAAAATAAAATCGAGTTAATTAAGTTTAATTTTTTAAATTAAATATTTCGCGACTGATTTAATAATAAATTCATAAATTGAGTCCAAAATAAATTTATCCTATGTAAAAATCATTAAATATATTTGTGTTTGAATATTCGTCAAACGAGTGAAAACAAAATTAAAAAATAAAATTTAAAACCACAAAAAATATGTAGTTTTTAATGTAGATATTATGTCTGTGTACAAAAAAAAAATCGAAAAAAAAAAAATTAAAAAAAAAGATCTTTGTCCGTAATAAAAACATAGAATAAAGCAGCATTATTTATTTCAGTTATACTTCAGTATCTCATAATTATTTAAATTATTAATTGGCAAAAAATATTGAACTCAAACACGATAGATTCGTACGTGTTGAATAGGTATTATATATAAAATGACTCGCTCCACTTGTTTCTTTGACGTCACGTCTGGTTACGTCATCAGCCATTTCCGCTAAAATAAACAAGTGGAGCAAGCCAAAACGCATTTTATATAATTACCTATTGATATATTATCATCAGCTTCATCTGAATTTTAACTTCTACCAGATTTAATTCAGGCTTACCACACAACCCCTTTAAAACCATTTGTCCTTATGTACAAAGCCTAGCTTTGACTGTACAATTTGTTAAGGTCAACGGCGTCTGCTAAACAAGAAAGAAGTCGACTTTAAAGGTGCTTTAAAAATCAACGAAAGTTCCTTTAAAGGGCAGGAAAAAATCTGGTTGTTTGAAAATTGTGGAAATTTTATTGCAAAATTGGTAATTTTTCAGAAACTTGAATATCAGTTAAAAAATGGAAATCATGGAAAAACTATTGATGTAAATCGTCCGTGTTTAAACCGTAATAAATTAAATACCCTTTTCGCTTCTGAAACCTCATGTCTCTATAAAGATTTAATAGAGGGGGCAACTCGGGTTTAAAAGATTTAGCTCAACTCTTTGCATGATTGCATCTCTAAAAAAGTTGCACTGTCAAGTCAGTCAATGTTGAAATCAGGCGCGTCTACAACGAATTCAATAGTTACCACGGTGTAGCCCCCGCACCCTCGGATCTAACATCAGAGTTATTTCTTATCGCTTTTAAAACATTGTCAGGAATGTAAACAAGGCAATCCACCTGCAGTATGAACATTCGCGAATATTTTGTCCATGGCACCACCATCGATGGCGCCACCGTCTAATCCCTTCTCCTGATATTCCTCCAATATTCGATAATAAGGCGATATCGACGATCCGGCGTAGACCGTGTATAAGATGGGAGACAAACTACTTTGTATCACGAAACGGTCAGTATCATTACCGCTACAACTAGGTACCGCCGTCGAAGTGTTAAACAAGTACTCGGTACTATCACCGGAAATAGGCAAGGTTCGTTTACGACGACGGCATTTCCGGCATATAATATAGAGAACGGAAGCGGAAGCCAAGATGCCCATTGAAAGAGCCAGGATGAACGCAGCTATCTCCACTTTGTCACTGAGTTTTGTACATGTAGATTCGGAATTACAATTAGTGTCAAGTTTTTTAAGAGCTATTAAATTAAAGGGCAAGTCTAGGGAAATTATTTTAATTGCATATGTACAACACTGTACAGGTATTGCTTAACTAAATTTTTTCTCAATTTTGTTAACAGTACCGTTAAACTAAAATTAATCAACATGCCGCGACTCTTTGGCTTACTTTCTACAACATTTACTAACCATATGACATACCAAACTCATTTTCTAATAAGTCAAGACGCTACAAATTTCAGTTCAAGAGATATTGAAGATGAGTAAGATGTTATTTGCAATTGATTAGAAGCTTTAAAATATTCATAAAAACTTCAGAAAAACTCACCGAAGGTTTCTCGTTAATTTACAGTTAATTAACAAAGTTGCAATTTAAATCACCTTAGCCTAGTTCCATTTTCTGTTTAAAAACTGATTAAAATCTCAGAAAAACTGCAGCTAGGCATAACCAAAGAACGCCTTAAAATATTGCACGCGCCAATCGAACTCTTAAGTAGGCGCGAGTTTTTAAAACGCGCTTTGATTATCTCAAGGAGGATTAGACAAGGAGAGGAAATGTGGGGCTGCGTTGAGTTAGAGAGAGAAGAGCCAACCTCCCACTCGGGTGGAAAGGGGGGATAGGAAATTCTCGAGGTAAACTGTTGTCACGTGGTCGCTAGCTAGCGCGTCTCATAAAGGATTCGTTTTACCCACGCGACAACATTTTACCACGAAACGTCTCTACCCCCGTTCTCCCAGAGTGGGAGTTTAGGCCGACGCAGTAGGAACCGCGCCGTCCCCACATTTCTTCTCCTTGTCTAATCCTCCTTGATTATCTGAAGATTAAGGACTGCTAAGCCTAATTCCATTTTCAAGTTCATAAAACATGGTGAAAAATGCCAGAAAAACTGCAGCTAATCAAAGAACTTCTAAAAACATTTCAAACCATCCAGCTTGAGCGAGATTTTAAACGAACTTCGATCAGCTGCAGATTTTCTGTCATTTTTATGTCTGAAAATGGTGTTAGGCTTAGCGAGTCTTAGAGATCGGGGTTTGGACAAGAAAATTTCTGATTATTTTATCTTTATTCATAACTTAAAATTTTTCGAGGAAAGTCTATGATAAATCCAATGTAATCACGAATAATTTTCCGATTATTTGTTTATGATTAACTGATTAACTGATAGTTGTGGATTATTTTGTCCAAACCCCGATCTCTAGCGAGTCTAGTTAATAATTTCGATAATTAACTGTAAATTAATTAGAAATCTTTGAAATCGATTAAAAATAGCATGTTATACTCGTTTTCATTACCATTAACTTTATCGTCGATTTCGATCTATCTTAAGAACAGCTAACACTCAAAGATATCAAAAATTTCATTTTTATGAATTAAAATTATCTGCAGCGAAGTTATATAAAATATAACATATTTACCTATAGGAATTCTCCATTTTACAAAAGAAGTCTATACAGCCGAGCCTACAACTTTTGAAATACCGGATTGTATAGCAAAACGTTCAGAGGGTTAAATGAACCCAACAATATTGCGTAGATTATAATCCGTGAGCGAGCGTGAGGCTTTAGCAAGGGTGTTAGTAAATAATTGTGTCACTGGCGTGAACGCGGTTATATTTTCGTATGGTTCCAATTAGGACCAAAACTATACGTCACGTTTCGTGGAGCACTAGAGAACCTAGCATTTGGCAACAGGTGCAAAATACCTATTTTATCCATCCACGACGTAGACAAAGTCAGTTCGAGTTTTCATTACGTAAACAGCTAACTAAATGCATTAAGAGTCGAATCTACGTTCCTATGCTTTGAAAACTATCCGACTCAGGGTTCAGACTAAAGTTTATTGCCCCCTTACATTCCCATAAGTTCCCGACATTGTTTTTATAATTCAGTAGCAATCGAAAAACTTTAAAGGCTTATTCTATAGCGCATTATCACCCCATATGTATATCCATATAGGATAAAAGTAGTGTTAGATTTTTATTTTCATATTATTATAATATTTTATCTTTCAGATGAAATTTACAACTATATCAGTAACTTCAGTAAATCGCTGCTATCGTTGAAAAACAAATTAACTATTCTATTGTATTTAATTATTTTATACTAGCTATTACCAGTGAAAAATTACGGGCTAAAAACTTGATAATTATGTGAGTGTCATAATCATATTCTTAATATGTTAAAATTACTTAAATTTCTCTTACTCTGTTTCAGTACTTTACAAAATTACCTTTGATAGATGAGACAGCTGTTCGAAACGGTATTTTCCCTTACTTAAAGATAATTTAATTCAGGAAACTTAACTTATTTAACATAAAACGCTTGTTAACATGACAAAAAAAATGATATTTCCTCAAAGCGCTAAGCCTAATGCATTATCATTAAGCCTAAATGTAAAAAAAAAAAAAAAAAAAAAAAAATCGAGTTCAATTTAAAACGGCGTGTTTGAAATAAAACTCTCGTTTCGAGTCAAGTGTTTGAAATAAAAACTAGGGCTTCGATATTCAAAGGGGATTTGCATTGACTACTTTTCCCAATGACGTTTAACATTGTGTATCAAATCGCGCCAGCTGGGGTTTAAAGTTTAGCGTTATTAGTGTCCGATCGACAGACAGTCATTTGTCAACCTCTTGCCTGGATGAAGAGCTTGCGAAAATATTTTCGCAACCGTGGAGCAATAACATAAGGAGGTCATGGTTTCTTAACAATAACCTTAACTGATGTGGTAATCCTATCCTCTTTTCGTTGCTCCATGGTAGCAATAACATTTTTCCCAATCGAAAAGCGGTATAAGTTTGGAACTTTCAATCTAGCATCTCTCCCCTTACATTCTTCGTAAGTAATCGATTTATAGCTAAGCTTTAAACTCCAACTGGAGTAACTGTACCGTTTCAAAATACTTCACGGCGAATTTTAGCTTTTCTATTAATTTCTTAATATAAAGCATATTCAAATTATTTTTTCTACTTCAGAGGAATTTTCCAGCATTTTCGAATAATTTCAAAAACGTAATTTTTTTTTTTTTTTTTTCGGCGTACGAACATTCATCAATCGATCAAAATTTCCCGGTTTTCTACGGTTTTTCCCGTTGAGTTACTTGTCGCCAGGAGTGGAAATAGGAATATTTTCTTACTGTTTAAATGTTCATTAACTCATCTTTCCGAAATTAAATGTTATATAGGACATTTTAAAAAAAGATCTGACCAATACCAGTAAGTACTTTTTCTTATCGAACATATACCCAGTGATCCCCTCTCGAAAATGAAACGTTATGGGACATTTGGCAAATTATCCCGTGCTTATTTTCGTGCCTGCTTGTCTATACTGAAGTTAGAATTTCCCAGGACGGCAGGACTCCAGGAACGACTGTCTACGAGAAGCCGAGATTTTTATACCGGGACTATTTTCTTAAATTCATGATTTATTTATACTTAGAATTTGATTTTTAAAGTCATGTCAAGTACCGAAGAAAAACCGACCGTTTTGATACTAGGAGGTAATTGTTTTCGTAATTAAATTCGCATTGATGTGTATAATCCGGCATTTATGATTTGGGCGTTGCATGCGCTTTAGCCAAGGCTTAACTTTCTTACGGAGACTTATTATTTACGAACAATAAAGTTAAAGAACAAGACTGTTACTAAATAAATAATGTATAAACTAATTGGGCGTTGGTCCAAATTTTAACAAACACCACACTTTAAAGGTCAACTGTCTTTCACGTTATAGTGTTTACGATTTGTTTAAAATGAGGATTTATAAATATTTCAAACAATGACAGTTCTACCCCTAGTCCAATACCCCCTAGAAGTTAAAAGAATTAGGTATAATTAATTTTTCTGGGGGGAGAATATAAATTTAAGATAATGATTAATCTGATAAAAGTTTATAGTGAAATTTTGTTCAAATTATTAATGAATTATTAATTTAAATGATTAACTTTAAAGAGAGAAAAATAAGTTTTTAAAATATATTTAGCAGGATATTTTAAGTTCTTAAATTAAATTTTGGTGGGAAATTATAATTTAAAAGTGACATTTAACCAGAAGTTTATGGTCAGAAGTTCATGAAAACTGGCTTTAAAAGTAATCTAATCATTAAAATTGTGTTAATAATTTTATTCAAATTTTCATTAGGATGTGGATTTATTGGTCGTCATCTTGTTGACTATCTTTTGACTAATGAATTAGTGTCTAAGGTACGTAAATAAATTATTTAAAGATCAAAAACTAATTAAATTATAAAATTGAAACTGCTATCATCTAAAATAGATTAGAGTGTCGGATAAAGTCCCTCCCCAAATGTCATGGATGAGTAAAAAGCATCAAGAAGTGTTCGCCCATCCTTTAGTCGAATTTAAAAGTGCCAATCTTATTAACCCGGGTAATTAAATTTAATTACAGTTAAATACCAAAAATAATTACATAAAATTATAATCTTGGACAACTTTCTAAGGTTCCTGCGAAAATGCGTTTGATGATCCAGATATAAATTACGATTACGTAATTAATTTGGCAGCCGAAACTAAACCGGGCCAATCTGATCCGGTATTTTAATTAATTACTGAATTTATATTTAATTAGAATATAAATTAAGCTTCTTAACTTAATTTTAAAGGTTTACAAGGAAGGAATTGTGAAATTAAGTTTAAATTGCGCAAAAGAAGCGGCAAAACGTAAAGTAAAACGTTATGTCGAGGTTTCGTCTGGACATATGTACTCGAGCGAAAAGGTATCTGACATTTTTCTCAGTGATTAGAGATTTTAAGGATTGGTAAGAAGGTTAAAGTTTATTTTTTAAACAGACTCCGATTAAGGAAAATACGAAAACCGATCCGTGGACTTCAATGGCACGATTTAAATTAATGGTAGAAGAAGAATTGCCAACGATTACCGATTTAAACTTTGTTGTGATACGACCCGCTATCGTTTATGGGACCGGTGATAAACAAGGAATAAGTAATTGCAAATTGCTTTCAATTCAAAATTAATTTCATTATTCCATTAATTGGAATTAAATTAATAAATGATTTGAATTTTAAGCTCCTAGATTAGTCATTGGCGCCGTCTACCGTCATTTGGGTGAAATGATGAAGGTACTATTATAATTTTTTATCAAGTTAAAAAGTTAACGATACAAAAATTTCCATTTTTATAATATTTCGCCCAAAAGCTTAAAGTTACTAATTAATAATTATAAAAGTTTAAAAGATATAAGTAATTTAGAAAAAAAAATTTGGGTGAAATATTTTAATAATATTTGGCCAAAAATTATAATTATTAATTTATTACAGTATTTGGACCAAAATTATTACAATATTTGGACCAAAATTATTACAATATTTGGACCAAAATTATAACTATTACAATATTTGGCCCAAAATTTTAACTTTTATAATAATTGACCCAAATGTTCAGAAATTTTATATTTAGTGTAAAAGTTTGAAGTTTAATATTTGGCCTAAAAAGTTTAAAAATTGAAAATATTTGGGTTAAAAGTTTAAAATCCTTTGAATGCTTTTTAAGCTTTTGTGGACGAAAGACTTAAAAATGCATACGGTTCACGTCAACGATCTTTGTCGAGCTATTTGGCACGTATGTTTAAATGGAAAATCCGGGGAAATCTATAACGTGGTCGACAAAGGAAATACCAGTACGAATAACCTCAATTTAAAACTAAGTTTATAGCGATCACGTTTAAAATTAATTAAATCAAATTTAGCTCAAGGAAGAATCAGCGAAATAATTTCCGAGATCTTCAATATTAATCACGATTATTTAGGATCGTTAGCGAGCACTTTCGCCAAGGTATTAGTAAGTGCGCTTAGAAAAAGCCACAGCGGTTGATAGAAGGCATTAATTTCATGCCTATTTTAGACGGATATGACTGGATTGGTGGACGATATTAACGATAAACACATGGGACCGTGGGCGGAAGCTTGTAACAAAGACGGTATCGTAAATACTCCGCTAAATCCTTATTTATACCAGGAGCTTTTATACAATAAACATTTGAACATGGATGGAAGCAAACTTGAGAATCTCGGCTTTCAATACATTGTGCCTAACATTACGCAAGACAAAGTCAAAGAAGTAATCCATTTCTATTTCGCATGGTCAGGGAATTAACAAATATCATATCTGGGTCAGAAGGTCACGTATTTTAAAATTAAACCTAAATTTAATTAAGAGTCAGAAGGTCAGGAAATTTTAAAATTGGGACAGAAGATGAAAGAAATTCAAAAAATTTGAACCAGGTCAAATTTTAAGATTTGATTGGAACTTGGAAGGTCAGGGAATTTTTAATTTGGGATAGAAGGTTATTGAAATTTAAAATTGAAACTTGGAAGGTCAGGGAATATTAAAATAAGACCCAAGTTCCAGGTTCAAAAGGTCAAAAAATTCAAATATTAGGTCAGAATTGAAGGTTGGGAAATTTCCATAATAGATGATATTATAAAAGAGGAGGAGCTTATGGCATGTTGCCGTCGACGTCATCAGCTATGTAATAGCTCGTAAAGCTCTAGAGTTCGTGAGCAACGAGCATTTCTTAAGCTTATTTTTTCTATATCGCTCTTTTGTTATAGGTTCGAAGAAGCTTCCCCTATCATAGTAGTGGTGACCACTTTCACTGATTTTCTTATCTTTTTACGCATTTGTAGTCAGCGAACACCTGTAGCAGTACCGCTGTTGGGTCAATAAATCTTAAAACTTAACAAAAGAGCGACCGTGCTAGCGCTACAGGGGTGGTCAATCGGCCACGAGAAGTGGGGCTGAAATTTTCTCTGCTCACGTGATTTCGTGACGTAGTTAGCAACATTTGAACAAGACGTCGCAACCACAATTTCTTTTATAATATCATCTATTGGGTCAGAATCAAATTTGGTCAATTAAATATTGGTTTGGGAAGAAATCTTCATTCCAGCTTTGACGGTAGAAATTTAAAATATGGTTGACAAGGTCAGGGAATATGAAAATTAGTTCACCAAGTCCGAGAATTTTCAAATTGAATCCAGGCAGGGGAAATAATGGTATTTAAAAACTGGTCGGTACGAAAGTTATGAAAATAAAATTAAATTTGGGATAAAAAATACGTCAGTTCAGAAGTAAATAATCGTTTGATTAATTTGTTTCATTCAGATCATCATGGATTACGTGTCAATGGGTATTTTTCCTTCTTCACTGGTCCAATAATATTATTTGAACGAGATGAAAGAGAAACCAAAATTGGGGAAAATAATTTACTTAAAAAAAAAAAAATAGGAAAACTAAAACCCTAGTCAGGAAGAAAAACACTCAACATTTTCGTTCGTTTTTAGCTCAATTTAAGAATTTAAACGAAAAAAAAAAGTAATAACGGGATCCTTATTTGTTTTTAGATCTTAATTATTTTTTATTCTAATACCTTCCCTTCTTAGTTAGTTTTTAAAGGGAGAGTGAAAGTTTGAGAACAAATTATTACAGTATACAGTCCTTACTTTAAAGATCATCGTTAAAAAAGGTTTGTGAAACAAATTGATAGACGTTTAAAAAGGAGGCCAAAGGAAAATTGTTTCTAAACTAGCTTTTTTTTAACTGGTTTCAATCTCCCTTTAAGAAGAAGAAGAAAAATTGCATTCCAAAGATAAAATTGTGCCATGGCTTAAAATTAATTAAGGCCAATCTTATTTTCAATTGATTTTTGATTTAATTATTTGAATTATTTTTAAATTTTAATAATATTTTTCTTCGCGATAACGTTACTCGTTACATTTTTTCTCATTAATAATTCGCCAAGTTTAAATATAACATAATTATCCACTAATTTGTTAAGTTTATTGTTAACATCGTCTAATAATATTAGTATTTCACGCATAATTAGAAAAATTAGGTACTACTGTAATTAAGTTTCGATCATTTCAATTTTTCTTTGCATTTTTTAATATTTTAGTATTTTTCTAGTTTGTTGAATAATTCTGGTTAAGTATTTAGCTATTTACTATTAAAATTAAATTAATTGGAATAAAACTCAAAAAGGATGAATTAAATTTAAATTGGGTAATTAACAATTTGATTAATTTCAATCGTTTTGTTAATTTTTTAAAATATAATGAAAGATTTTAATTTCTATTCCAATTGCTAAATTAATTGCTATTTAAATTAATTGGTAGGTAAATAAATTTGTAAAGAATTAATTTTCTTCAATCGATCTTGTTAATCTAATCAAGTTTAATTAAAAAAAATTAAATTATATTATTGACATAATTTGAGTAATTAAATTACAATTATTCTCAGCTTTTTAATAATTTTTAAATAGTATTAAACTATTAATGAAATTTCAGTATTTTCTGCATAATAAACTAACTCATTTCAAATTTTACGGTACTAAGTAAACTAAATTTTGTGGCCATAAAAGGAATAAAATTAAATATTTTCAATATATTCTAGTTTTTTAATGAAGTGCCTCGAAAACTAAAACTTCAAAGAGGTTTAAAAGGCACCGTGCGTTTAAAATTCAGAAAACCGTTCTCGAAATTAAATATATTTACCAAATAATTAAATTTAAATATTTTTACTTAGAGATAGTTCTGATAACGATTTATTTCTCGTCTAAGATCACTTATCTTCAATTCATGATGTCTGTTTTTTGCGCGAAAATTTGAATTTCGCACCAAAAACGCGATATTTAAGTGAAAGACAAGAAAACCAAAAAATTTGGTAAATTAAATCTAGATATTGACTAATTTTAAACTATTTTTGCTAGAATAATTCGAAATGATTGAAAGAAACTGATTAAAGCTCTTTCCTCTTCAATTCCTATATTGTATCCTTAAAACATTCCTATCAAACGAAACCTAATTCCCAGTTTTCCATATTTAAAGGGAGAATGCAACCCAATAAAATGGTTTTTATCGATTCCTTATCGTTTAAATTGGCCTATAATCTAACAGAAAAAAAATTAAATATTAAACTAGATATAAATTTAAAACTTACCCGGGAAATAGGCTTAGCTGGATTCATGGAGATCCTGAATTTCTTCGCATATAAGGGCTATAGCGACCAATTGGAAGTCTCATGGAGATCTCACCTTAATGATGGGCCTTTGCTCATTGGTCATTGACACTTCATTGCGAAGAAATTCAGCATCTCTATGAATCCAGCTAAGCCTATTTTCTGGTTAAAATTCTTAGTTTAATATTTGTTGTACATAAATTTTTTACTGGTGGATTAGGATTATTTAAAAGATAAGGAATTGATAAGAAAATTACTTGTTAAGGTTGCATAATCCCTTTAACATTTTTTTTCCTCCAATTGATTTTATTTTTACTTTTTATTTTATTTGTAAAACTTAATTTTAAAGGTGAATATTAAGAATTTCACGCAATTTGACTTTAAAGAATAAATTATTTCGTATTTATATTTAAAAGCATTTAAATATATCTCTTTAAATTTATACTTTTACTATCCCTTTACTTAATTTAAAATTTCTATTTTAAAATGACTTTTCATTACCTCTTCAATATTAAAATGTTAAAATGTATTTCACTTCAGTATCCCTTTGCTTAAATTTCAGTTAAAATTAATTTTAACGATAACTTTAATTAATTTGAGTCTTAAAAGACTTAAATATAACTTATTGAGATACTAGCATTGGTTTAGTCTTGAAACTTAATTTTAATAACTGAATTATTCATGTTTAAAAGTTAAAATCTAAATTTGTTAACCAATTTTCCATGTTAATTATGAAAAATTAGAAAATTATTTAAATTATCAATTAAGTTTTGAAATATTAATATTTCCAATGTCTAAATGGTACAAAATTAGTAATTACCTCGTAATGGTGCTGAGAAAAAGAACGATGCAAATTAAAAAATTAGTTCCAATATAGAATAATTAGAATAAGAAATATACTGCGATAAAAATTTTAGAGAGCGAACAGTTCGTATCCCACTTTTCCTAATAACCAATTTACAGAAATTTGGAGAAGAAAATTTAATGAATTTTTCCTAACCCCTTTCCCCGTACTCGTACTGGTAAAAATTTTAAATACTAAACAACGAGAATATAAGTACTAACCCTAGAACAATTAACTCGATGGCTCTAATCTCAATTAGTAAGAGAGAAACAACGCACTGATGGTTTTAACTTTTTTCCAACCAATAGGAACTATGTTAGGTCATCATGTGGCCAAACGTTTTTAATACCCTTGAAAAAGACAACTTCTTCCATTAGAAATGCGCCACCTGGCAACGAAATGAGATACTACATGAACTTTAGGAGTTTCGTCTGCTAAACTAAATTTTAGCAGTCGAAACTTCTATCCGAACGTGGGATATGTTTCGTTAGATTACACACTTAAACTGTTGGATGATGCTTATTAATATCAGTTTTTGCAGATTCTCTCTCCCAATTGAGACAAGAGTACACGTGTTATTCGTCTCAGTGCTAATTATGCATTTTTTACTTCACTAAAAGTAAATATAGTAACTATTATAGAGCTTTAATAACTGGGTCAATACGCTAAACTAATAAAATAATGAACAAACCAAAAATATTTATAGCTTTTTGAGGAGTTTCCCATTTTACATCACACACAGTCGACAATTATTACCCTAAATAACCATTTCATAATATTACCTTACGGCTGTTACGTGTTTGTCAAAGCTTCGCAGGGGGAAAAAAAATTAGGTTTTTTAACCTTTACACCCCCCCCCCCCCCCAATTTTTAATGAAAAGTTAAAACCCCACACATTCCATTTAATCTGTAAAAGATTGTTTCAATTGTTTTTGTATTTTGTTTTTCTTCTAATTTTATGATCGATGGTCAACAATTTGATGTTAGTTTTTCAATTTTTGTAGCTTTTAAAGCTTGATAACTGGATCTGTATATCATTAACTCTGGTATTTCGGTGATAATAATTAAGAAATAGTCTTTTTGAAGAAATAAAAACTAAACTTTGTACGTCACTATCTAAAGTGAATAAATTACCAATACTTTTTTAAACATTTTTAAATTGCTTAATTTATTTAACATCTCTGACCTATCCTTTATGACACACAAATTAAGTACCTATCTCCCATTATCCTCCTTCTTATAAAACAAACAAGATGGCGAAGTCCATAAGAGAAGCCACACACCCAGAGAGGCCATTGTCACGCTAAGCTAAAACACGCCATTCTCTATTAGATGCTAAGCCTAGTCTCGAAGTTCGCGGAAAACCGTATATTTTGTGAAATTTGCTATTTAAGTAAATATTTTCAGGGGTAATTTCGTTGTCAGGCCTCATTATCCCTTCAAATTAACCAAATTTTAAATCTTTACTAAATTTTCAAATTAACTGGCTGCATTTTCCCTTTATGTATTTTCTTATACCAGCATATCTGTCGGTTTTGGATATTTGTCAGGCTGCGTTATCCATGTAAGTATTTTCTTAATATTGGCATTTACATTCTACCTCCACATTCTCAATGAAAATCCCCTTATTTTACGGATGATCCCCATAACAAACCATTAACCAACGCCTCAATTTTGAATTTTTCAACTGGGTTAATAGGGCTATAACCAAACACTCCTGTTGTGAGCCAAAAGGGGGCGACCAGATTTGATTAGAAATTTTCCCCGCGTGATAATCAAACACTAGTTTAGGGGGGCCATTAATACTGCGAAACTGTCCACATCCCAAGGGTACCATGAGGGATTAGACATTATAACAAGTTTAGCTAATTTAAAAACAGATTAAATTCTTTATATTTAGGCGTAATTCCTTGTCTAAAATATTTTTCTATTATATTTAAAAGCTTGTCTTGTACATAAAAGTGATTGATGAGGTTTAATACTAGGAACCCGTTCATTGATCCCGAGAAGTACATGTCAAGTTTGTAGAGGTAAAATATTATCGATATAGGCCAAAAATAGACACTGGTCAATAAAAAATTTCAGTTGGATTTAAAGTGAGGCCATTACGGCTTTCTCATGAGTTCCAAAAATAATTTGAGCATTTTCGGTAAGATCGTTAAAAAACAATTAAATGTAAATACATGTATACATATACATATGCGGTACAGTAAAAATAAATATTTTATAATCGCCATCTTCGAAATTTCTTCAGAAAGTGTCTGGACTTGTAACAGGCTGTCCGGGATAACATAAGTGAGAATGTTTCGAATTGAAACAGTGTGTCTGAGGTATTAAATGCGGAACACTGTGTCCGAAATTGAGTACTTACATTTGGGAATTAAAAGTTCTAAAGTCGTTAAAGGGACTATCTGCGATTTATAAAGGCCCCCATGTCGCCTTATTTTCTTGCTTAACATAACAAATTGGGTCATAACAAATTGTACAAACAAAGTTAGCCTTTGCGCATAAGGAAAGATTTTCAAGGGATAAATTCAAGAGCAGATAAGTCCATTAATAAGAAAACCCTACTGGTTGTTCAAAGAAAAAAACGCTATTTACGGCTATTTTTCGATATACATTCAGTAGTTCTAGTTGAAAACTTGCTTGAACATCTCATAAAAACCGGATTGAAATGACTTCGTTCACCATTCCAAATACGCGCGAAAGTCAAAGCTATAGGATAATTCCTCCAAAAATTGCGGGTAATTTAGCGTGTGAGCTATTTTTTGATTGATTTGTAAGAAGTGTCCGGAGTTAGAATCACTCACTCGTTTATAATTCAAGATTGAAGATCCGGAGAGCACTTTAGCTAAACTCGCATTTAGGAGTATTGAAAAATTATGAAAAGGAGTCTAAGTAACGGGATATTTGTTATTTTACAAAAAGTAAGCGATATGGGGATCATACTCGGAGAAAATAAATAAATAAGCTATGTAGTAAGCGACTGTACTAGTAATATCTTTCTAAGACCTCTTTTCTATCGGAATCCAAGTCAGTTTGCGCTTTCAGCTCGTCCAAAGATAGGCTTCGCTTGATCATACATAAGTTCGATTTATTTAGAAATATAGGATTCTAGGTTTGAGATGCGTTGTAATTCGCGAATGATTTCGACATTACTTTTTATACTAGAAATGGTATTATTGGGGGGAAAAGCGAGGCCGTTTCGAGCTCGGCGGGAGTAATGCGTCCATTATTTCTATTTCCATTAGACCAAAGTAATTCTAGCCGTTATACCCGAGACTGTAGCGTTTTTTTTTTCTTGCCGCATCGCTACCATACTCTTCGGCCGAGTGTTCTCCGTATCGGTAAAGGGCAAAGGCGAATATCACTTTAGTGGCTCAGCTACTATAAGGCTCTTTCCCGCTCCAACTGCTCAATATACGCCTCAAGCGGTCATCTCGGACATACGTCTTCCACCAAACATAATGCACAAACAAGATCAACCGGGCATTTGAATTAAAGTAAAAGAAAGGGATAAAATTATTTTCGCTACGATGGTTGAGTTCAGCGACTCGTATCGAAGCAAACCGGACATACCGGCTCCATGGGAAAACTAACTGAAGCGCCGTCTCTTGGTTTTCGCACGAATGAATGAATGTAATACGGATCTCTTTTAAATCAGGGAGGAACCCAAGCCGAAGTCGGGTCCACAAGGACAATTTACATAATTAGGACAAAAGTTAACGAGATATTCATATATATTTATAAATCCGTGTATATTCTATATTTTAAAGTTTTCTGCCGATCCAACATACGTCAGATAAATAACTCGGAAAACTTGAGACTCCCTTGCGGGTTAAAATTGTGTTTTGATAAAAAATAAATCCATATAGACATATGAGGGGTGCCTATGGCCACTATCACCTCCCCCTATAAGAAGCTTGAGACTAGAGGCGGTAATTCAGAATCATAGCTTGGCTCCTTTCTCCAACGCAACCTCCTTATACATTGTAGTGTATCAGCGTAACGCTATACAACTAATAGCGCTTTCTCTCTCTCTCACTCTCTGGACATAACTACTGTCGAATGCTAAACGAATAGGTTTTGGAGCGGCCATTTTATTCTGGGAGACTAAGTTGAGAAGGAAGAGGTGCATTCTGAGCACGGAAGACTATATTCTATTCCCCTTCTCCTACGTTTAGCCATCTCTATCCCGAGTAAACCCTTATAGTGGAAAGAGCTAGACTCATTTAGGGATTGCTTCTTTCAGAGTACTTCTTTATTATACTCTTTTTTCGGACACAACTTTTCCCCTCTCATCCGCGGGGGTTACAACATCCCTTTGCGCTATATATGTATTCTATAACATTCTATTATTTTAAGCAAGTTCAGACTTAAATATTTAGGGAAGATAATTCAGTGAAAACGTTAATACCGTTTCTATTTTTACCAGTTTTTTCCCATTAATTGAAAATAAAAATTTTTTTTGAAACTTTTTACTACTACTTTTTAAATTTATAGCAATGGTCTTCTATTTTATTATTAAAGGAGGTCTAACACTCTGGGCTAAATTGGATGTCACTATACTCCTAACAGATGCTCACTAAAATCAGCGCGTTACGTTAGGTAACAAAGATGTCACGAGCGCTAGCAGACGATATTTTGTTTTGATTTAAACTCCCTTTAAAGTGACTTACCGACCAATCGGAGGCCAGACCCTAGCTCATGATGTTGTACAAGTTATTGCGTGACTGCGAAAAACAATATTGTATATATAGTAAGTTTCGTGCATAATTTATTAAGCAAAAAACTATGAAATTTAACAAATTTCTTTGAAATATATGAATATATACAAATAGCCATAATTTCGCTAAGCCTAGCTAATTTCGGCATTGTAAAGATGAATAAAAATAGAAAAAACAACACTACCAAAATATCACGCTAAATACAAATATCACAATGACTGACTTTAATACGAATGCTGATTTGCTAGTCAGCATTGCAAAATTCAAACGCGTGTTCAAGATATGAATCTTTAAAAGCTTTCCTAATAGAATTTCTTCCAAAATTGTGAAATAATTCAGGAAGGCATGTATATTTTAACATCAGAGAAAAAATTACATTTCAGGTAAGAATTAACTTACAATATTTGTCGTTGTACAGAAACGGAGCCACTATCGAGATTTTTTCGGGGACTAAAACGAACTTATCATTTCGTGTGGTCATAAAAAGTAGCCATAGGTTCCCCATGTGCTATCCATATGTAGTTCGCATTAATCTTACAACTCTCTCTTTCTCATTTTTATACTGTTTTTTTTTTTTTTTTTTTTTTTCATTGGACTAGAGTGGTCTGGATAGTCTTCTACCTTCGTACCAAATACCTACGTAACAGTTCATTTCACTAAAGGTTAACAGTACAGCGTCGGCCTAGACTAGAAATATTTAGAAGCGAGCTAAGTAGCATCGAACGCGTAGTAATATCAGATTGATATCAACTTATAGAGGTATTACAGTACCTACGTGGGAAAAAAGCATCTCGTTTTTATATTCTAGATATATCTTTTTATATACTATCAGAAAAGTGATGGGCTAACTTTAGTTTATTCGCGGTGATTGAATGAATAAGAAGGAAGGCGCAAAATATCAAAGCTAGGCTTCCCCTTCATCTATATTAGAATTAAAGGGATAATGAAAACGATTAAATCCTTTGTTTATTAATCATTTAGGAGAGCTCTTTAAAATATTCGTAGAAATTAATTAAACCTAAAAGAATTAACAATGATCACTTATCTTTAGAGATAAAGATCAATAAAAAACCTAGCGTTCATAAGCGCCATCTAACGGTAAACAGTGGAAAAAGTATGATCTAAAAAACAATGAAAGCGTCTGCATATTCTTTATCCATAGCCGACGCATGCGGTTCTGTTAGTTCCTACTTTTGCCACTGTTTTCCGTTAGAGGACGCTTTAGTTATTCATCTTTATCTATTAAGATACGAGTCCATTGTTAATAGTTACGAATAAAAAACTGCAACTAATCAAAAGCGACTTGAAATATTGCTTTTATCTGGACTCTGTTATATATCTTAGATTAATACGAGTTAACTGAGATACGTTGAACAGAGTGTAGTTGGTCTTTTTGTTGGGTGTTGGAAGAGGGCGGGGAGATTCGCGCGTGACGCGCAGGTTTTTTCCTTGACCAATCACGAAATGGAAAATGATTTTGGAGCTGTAAAATTTGCCCTACACAATACTGAAAAGATATACGAATACTCTGAAGTTTCATACCTTGCTTTTCCTTCACAGTTAAGAGTCACATCAATTCTAATTCGGGGTGATACCGAGTCACTTTTTTCCTAATTTGGTGACTAAAGAGTTATATTTTTCTAATTTTATGACTAAAAAGTTACTATTTTCCTAACTTCGTAACTAAAAAGTTACTATTTTCCGAATTTATTTACTAAAAAGTTACTATTTTTCCGAAATTATTTACTAAAAAGTTACTATTTTTCCGAAATTATTTACTAAAAAGTTACTATTTTTCCGAATTTATTTACTAAAAAGTTACTATTTTCCCGGATTTATTTACTAAAAAGTTACTATTTTCCCGGATTTATTTACTAAAAAGTTACTATTTTCCCGAATTTATTTACTAAAAAGTTACTATTTTCCTAATTTGGTGACGAAAAAGTTACTATTTTTCTAATTTGGTGACGAAAAAGTTACTATTTTCCTAATTTTTACAATTTTCCTAATTTGGATACGAAAAGGCACGTCCTAATTAGGTTACTAAAAGGTTGACCTTTAACCTTTACGGATAAACTAAAAAAAATCTTAAAATACACTGGACCAAAATTATTTCTTAACTTTTATAATTTTAATAATTTCTAAGAATTTTATGCCACACCAAAAAACTCTTAAAAAAATTGCGAAAAGCAACAAGCACGTTTCTCTTAAATCTTGAGATATTTTTTACGGGAAAATATGGTTTTGTAGCGGAGAAAAAAGGGGCGGGGGATAAATTGCTTAAAAAACTCAACTAAATTAAACTCACTCTGGTATAAAGGGAAAAAAAATGTAAGGAAAAAAAAATAAAATCTATATCGTATTTTAATATTTTCGTATTTTTTGACGTAAATTTTTACGGTTTTTAACGTATAAGGAAAGGAACGAAATAAATTGCGTTAAAATACGGAATAAGTTTTAAACTTGGGGCCCTCCATTTTTCTATTCTTTAAATCTTTTAGTTTTCGAGGTTATCCAGGCTTTGTAAGAGGTGAAATCTGTGGGTGGTCTCGTGGGTATATTTCTCGATGTTTGCCGTCAAGATCCTTTTTAATTATTCAAAACAACTTGGCGTCGTAAAATTCCTTCCACACAAAACATAACTCCTTTTCTTCTCTCTCTATATATATACTTCGTTTTATATATTAAAGCTTCTTGTTCCGCCTGTTTTTTATACCCCTAACGCTATACCATGCACAGAGAAGCAATGTTTCTCTTTGTTTTGTTTTTTCCTTTCACTCTCATCTTCCGATGCTAAAGGCAAGGTGAAACCAAGATTAAAGTATCTGGATTTTGTTCCAAAAATTTATTATAGATTTTTTTTTAATAGATAAATATATAAAAGGGAGGAGTCCTTTTTGGTAAGTAGAGCGTCGACGTCACCTGTGACGTTTCTTGTGCAGAAGCACGTCGCCCGCAGTCAGAATGACAAAATTCTAAAGATCTCTAGTTTTACTCTCAAGCTTAACGCCTGCTTTCTCCGCGCCTGCGCTCTTTTTACATCCGGAACTCTAGGGGATGAGTGACGTCTACAGTGACGCGGCCGCTAAACTAACAAGTTGATCAAGCCGAACTGAGCTTTTTATATATTTATCTATTATAAGAGCTAAAAATAGTACTTTTTTTTAATTAATTTTAAAATCGCCATGCCAAAAAACGTATTCCAGAATTTTTTCGACATTTTTAGACACGTTTTTGGTGTTTAAATTAATTTCTGAAGTAATTAAATATAAATTCGGGCTAATCATATTATTTCAGCCTTCAACAGCGCTTTTAATGTCCTAACATTTGACGGCCAAGGTCTTAGGTCAAGGTCTTAGTTCGAAAGATACTTCAAAATGAAAATGTCAAATCTTTCTTCCCGATATATGACGTAGTTTATTTTTGGAACGTAATTATAACGTCAATTTTCATACGAAAGGTAGGTCTATCTGGATTAAGTACTTTTATGAAAAAGATCACGGGAAAGCGACCTTATCACTGGTGCCAGAACGCGCGAGAATTAACTGTAGACTCTACAATAGCCACGCGACCATAGTGATGATGTAGGATTGCCGGAAATGGGGGATATAAAATATGTATTTTTACTGTTGCGGATATTTTTCTATTTCATATGTAGGCCATGAAAAACTCACTGAGAAACAAAAATACAGATATTGCTTTATAATATAAATCAATTTACTCTTAATTAGAAATGTGTCGGTTTCCCTTTGTCCCGTTTTTATCTCGCGCGTTTTTAGGTTTCGGGCTCTTCCGTGTTAAAATTTGGAAGTTTAATTTGAATAATTCGTGTTATAAAATTGCGGCTTTGGACATCTTGTTCAAATTCCGTCACGAAATCACGCGTCTGGAACTTATTTCCAGTATTTAGTGCGCACAATTTATGGTTTTAGATCTTAAAGACCAGAATTTAGGGCGTAAAACTAACAAATAGCGTCATTTCGCTTGATATAGGCTAGCAATTTCACGAGATATGACATAAAAGTAATATTTTCTAAGTAAGCCCGACCTCTTTGATCAGTTTTTTATTTGGATTCGCCACGAAATACCGCGTATTTTAGATATCTTTCTTCGGAATTAAATACGTTCTCTTACTATACCCTTTGTGGTCTACTTTGATTATTCTTAATTAGGTCTATTTTTAAGATATTATCAATATAAAAATCACTCCAAATCAATATCAATATGAAATCACTTCATTCTCACTTTCAAATAGTCCCAGATTAAATTATAATCCTTATATACCATAACAATAACGTTTAATACGTAAATGGTGAAAATGCGTATAAAATATAACTAAAAAACTTGTCTGATTTTAGGTTTTATCTCCTCTTTAAAGAAGGGTAGAGCGGAAGAATTTGGGAGGCGGTCTCATTTTTGGGATGGAGAAAATAGGATCTCTCTCGGAGGCTGAGGAGGAGGAGAGAGAGAGATGGAGATAGAAGGGGGTAGAAAAGCTAGCAAGGAAGAACTTATTTCGGTAGAAGGTTGTCCGCGAGCTGGGCTAAGCTCCTAATCAGAAAATGTGGTCATACCTTCGGGATTTCCAGCTCTATAGCTTCAAGTATAGCGGCAACCTTTATACCTTTTTACTCTCGAACAAATTACGTCGTCTCTACGTGTCTTTGTTCTTTTCAAAAGCGGCGGTATACATACAGCGAGGGCTTTCCTCGTATACTACGGTACTCCCTCTCAAGCGGCCAGCGGAGCGCCTTAGGCCAACTCCTTAAATTATGTTTAGATCGCCCTGGCTACCTTAATGATCATGATCTACATGCGAGACCAAACTCAAAGACCTTTCCTCGAATTAAGAAGCTCTTTGCCTGGAAAACGTTCCGCTAAATACTATAACGTTAATATAATAAAACAACATCTATTAGGCCTATATGACATTTGAGAAAACATTTTAAACAAATGGTACGAGTCAATATTTAAAAAATCAATCAACAATTCCTTAAAGCTAGGGCTACAAACAAATGGACACAACTTAATAGATAAAGAAGAATGCCTATAGATGTTATTTTTAGTTTTATCCAATTTTTACTGTCGCGGTAATAGTTCTTCAACTTAGAAATGAGGCTGTCACTATACTTTTTTCGAAGGCATGCGCGTAATATCTTTTGTTCCTTTCCAAAAGTCCACACCTCTTTGTGTTTTTAAGAAACTACAAAATCTTTAACGATATTTCTGCAAATTTTATTCAAATTCTAATTTTAGAACTTATTAAAAATCTATGACAGTCTCACTTTGATTTCCCTGACAATTTTTAGGGGAAATAAAAATCCTTCGGAGAAAGAGAAAAAAAACAAGACTTTTGACAAATATTTTCAGATAATAATAATGATCATTTCAAATCATAACCGTTCTCCCTGACTTTTAAAAACAAAAATAAGAAATTTCCATGACTTTTCCTTGATCTTTTGGATATCTTTATCAAGTTTTCCCAGCTTAGTAATAAATTGAATATACAAGAATCGACCGAAAAAGAAACCCCACTTGATTTTCGTTTCTTTATAACCTTAAAAAACAATCGTATATCACTAAAAAGTTCACTAACCGAATTCGGTTAGTGTTTTTTATCGGAATATCATAATATAGCTACATAATGGAGAATGGATAATAAGTTTTTATTCCTCGAGTTGGGTTTGGTTGAAACGAAATACCGTTTTTATTACTCCATCTATAAAAGCGCGCGAGCGAGTTCCAGAATTACCTGCATGGGATGGGCCGAGCAAAAGTCGTAAAACTTTTCTTAATCAGATCAAAGTGCTCCATATTTTTTTTGGAGAGAGAGAGATAGAGAGCGAGAGAGCGAGAGAGAGAGAGAAACATTCCCAAATTTTAGAGGAGAAACTATGAACATCATTTATTTCTTTTTTTTTTTTTTTTTTGTATCAAAAATATATTTACTTTTTCGTTCAAATATTTTGACGTAACGTACCCGATACCTAGATTCGTTGGATAATCCTATACCGAATACCGCTTCGTTGTTTCCAAATAAATAAACGAGAAGGTTTGAATGAAATGAAGGATTTCAAAATTGTGGTACGTACACGGAGAAATTTTACGACGGTCTATAAATCAGTTTGAGTTTTGAGCGCTGGTCAAAGATAGGCCCAACTTTAATTCAAGGTAAATAATAGATAAGATGTGGCCTAACTTTATACGCGCTGAAAACTGATTTAGTTTCAATATATTTTCTTCACAAGGAGTTTTAATAAAACTACTTTTTTTCTCTATGAGAAGTAATAATCCGCTTTAGATTTCCTTACCAAAAAATATGCTAAAAGTAGACCAGCTTTTAGCTCAGGATAAAAAACGGTAGTCCACTTTTTGTACAATAAAATTTGTGTATCACCCTACACTAATGACGTTTCATGATGCATATCTACGTTTTCCTGGGACAATTATAAGTCCATCATCTTACAAATGGGGAAAAATACTGCTTGATCAATTTATTGTGAATTAAAGAAAGGAAGGACCTTAATTCAGTTCAGTTTGAACAACACTATCGATATGTTTTCTTCCCTACAAATAAATAAACCTTCCCTCGAGATTTTTTCTCGTCAGACTTTCTAACCTCGTTTTACTCATTCCAAAAATAAAACTAGGGGGGGAATAGAATGAAAAGAGTATTGGGGTTGGAGTCCAGGAGTCCAATGGACCTACGGAGCCAAGAGAGAAGAGGAAGGCGGAATTGGAAATTGTAACATACGCCTTTTACAAGATTCTCAAGCCGTGTAAAACGTTCCGCCGCCAATACCGACAAGAGCGTAGCTTGAATAAAGGTATCTTTTAGGTCAGGGAGAAATACGGGTAATTTGGTACTTGGGCAACCAAACACTTGACGCCTTCCTACCGTATTCGGCTTTTATCGTTGGAGAGATGATGTATGGTACATTCCGGGGCGCCCGCGTCAAATTTGGGATGACAGTTTGGCAGGTTTTCTTTTTCGACCCGTTTCTCCTTTCCCATCTGCAGTTGTATATACATATACACTGGTTCCCCAGCGTCTTGGCACCCTCTGTATATAGCCAGCTTTAGAGGAAAGTATTCTTCGACAGTCTTGCTACCAGCAATAGCCAAATTATAAAGGTACCTTCAAAATGGCGCGAAAAAAAGTGTACGTGATATTCTTGCATTTTAAAATGTATTTCAATTAGGCCTAGACCTATAACAGATTTTAAAATAGAATTAGAGTTCCAGCGGGGTCTACAACTTGCGCAGGTCAAAACACGAGTTTCAATTGCTGTTTTACAGAAACCGGTTACATATTTTTGAGTAAAGTTTTGTAGAAACAATTTTTATAGAGTACAACACACTTTTCAAGAGGTTTCAAAATTTTTCTCATCGTTTTTTACTTTGTTTCGATGATTGTGTATTGGCACCCTTATTGGAAGAGCTATATTTCATCTCCCATCCTTCTTACTCCTAGCTATTTCGAAACGAAAACCTCTCTTCCGCATCTCGTTTCCCTCCTCATCCTGCCCGTTTCTCCTCATCCTTCCTCTTATCAAGGCGAATTTAATGTCCTTTTCGTGTAACTGACAACGAGTAACAACCGAGGGTGCAACTCACCCCCAATTTTACTCCATAGCGGTTGAATTTCCTACAATATTTTTAGAATCAATCGAAAAGTTCACTACAGCACAAACTTAACCCCCATCTATTCTCTAAGAGATGAAATCAAATAGATAACTTTCTACGTTGAGAAATTTCATATTGATTAAGATAATAGTTTTCTTCGAGAGTGGGTTTGTATATTAACAAAACGCTTAGGCGGATTGCTACATAATATTAAATCTCATTAATGATAAAAGTAGTACTGTAAATTGATCACGAATAAGAGTGTTGTTCCATCTAACACCCCTGTCTACTTATTTAGCTTGAAATTGAGATTCGTTACCTATAACGACAGGTCAGCTGACTTCGATTTGTTGAATTTTTGCGAGTCTAGACTGTTCGCTTACGTCTGGTGTAATTGGTAAAATAATCTAGGAGTTTTATAAAAGCTTTTAAATTTCGGTGCCAGCTCGTTAAACTAGTTTCTTTCACCATGTTCTTCTAATATTCTAAAGTTTTTCATACTATTAAAATATTAATTTATTCAAAATTTACACCTTTTGAAAATTCAAAAGTCAAATACCTAAAATATTAATTATAATCAATTTAATTTTTCCCCTTGATGACATAAATAGTGTGGGGAAAATGGGATTAAGGATAAGTTTAAAGGCCGTGAATCAGCTGTTGCCTCAATAATTCTCACTTAATCAAAGTGATGACGTAGAACGTCAGGGATTTTTGATTTTCCAAAATTCCGAAAAAAATTTAAATTAATTATTTTATGGCTGGTAAAAATGAAATCTCAACAAATCTATACATCTGTAGAAATATCCATACAGCCGCGGACCGGTGTTCATCGAGAAGCCCTCATTTAGGGTGGAAATCCCCAATGTACTTTCTACCTTGCCCCTGTAGAAGTGTTTCATCCCTCAGGGAGAAGCCATCATTCAGTAGCGGAACCACTTAACATATCCAACTCCCTTTACCCGAATTTAAAAATAGATAAATATATATTTGAAGAGAAAGTCTCGTAGAATTATACCTACTATTTAAAAGTATGACTTCTTGAAGCCACCAATAACAAAAGTGCGCCGGCATTTGAACTACATTTCTAAAAACTTTAGATTTCTAAAGTTTAAAATAAACTCCATGTGATGCATTCTCCATTTAAAGGGGACGTAAAAGCTAGAAGAAGCTAAGCTTTCATGTGTAAAATAGAACGGAAAAATCGAAAGTGATTTAGTAGGTCACGTGACAAATTTTCAGTTTCCGCTACCAAACACTCGGGTGTCTGTTAGCCTAAAATGAAAGCTAATATGTGAACCATATTTACGCTCTCTCGCTTGTCCTTTAACGGTGCTTAATGCAAATTATAATAGGGGTTAAGGGTCAGGAGAAAATAGATAGGAATTAATCTATCGTCGTTAACCGGAAAATTTTGTGGAAACGAAGCGAGACCAAAATTTTTATCCATGTCGCTCTCTATTGTCAAGAGAAATAGGAAGGATCATAGAAGATCGGGGGGCGATCAGTTAATTATAATTAAAAGGGACATAGCCAATTAAGCTCGAGCGATAGGGGAACAAACCCCTATACTGTTGGAAATAAACAAGCAAGGACCCGACGATAATTTCTCGCGTACACTAGGGGTACATTATAATAAGTTAAATGAACCTTTAAAACTGAGTTTAAAACGCCACGTTTCACGTTGAAATTTCAACGCGTAAAAAGATACACTAAAAGTATAATCTATCATAGACATGGAAGCTTTATACGCGAGGTAATTTCGGTTTGAATTAAATTTTATTAAGGATTGTACGCTGTAAATCAGTCGGACATTTCAACGAACAAATACATAACTTCTATTCCAAGAGGACTTGGTGTAAATGGGAAAAGATGAGTCGGATTGATACACAATGTTAAACATCTTAGAGAAGAAAAGTAGTTTGCGCAAACTTTCCTCGAACAAGATTACAAAATAAATTACATTTGGAGTAAAGGCAAGTCTTACAGAAATTCGCAATTTTAACTAACGAAAGATTCTAGTGGAGTTAAATTTAACCTTCAAAAATTAGACCAATTACATTCAAACTAGACAAAATTAATCAATTTATAATTACTAAATATTAAATACTATTTTCTAAATGTTAAGTTCAGAAACTTTTCCAGAAAAGTATTGATAATTTAGGATGGAATATAAGGTTTGACGTCACAATTGAATGCTAACTTTCCCACTTTCGGTTAATTTTATGTTAAAAAAGAGTGAAAATATTTAAAAAACAGAGAATAATCTGATATTTAAGAAATTATGCGAGATAAAATAATTTAAAAAAAGCTAGCAATATTTAAAAATTAATGAAATACTAATATGGAATTTTGCAGTGAAATTCCAGTTGAATCGAGGAGAAACTAGTCTCTTGAGAGTAACCAAATACTCAAATTTCAACGAGACTTTCATCAAAACAGAGCAGACATAAGTTTGAACTTTAAATTTAACCTTTAATGAAAATTCGTATTGAATTAGACCGTATAATATAAATCTAGATGATAGTGGGGGGTTAAATTAACCTTCCCTATTTTGAAGGACGGTTTTCTAAGTCTCCACCCCCTTTCGCTCCCAAAATCTCCCGGTACATTTTATCCTACACCGTTATCGGCTTTGAAACAGTGACAGCTACAATACTCAAAAGGCGAAATCGAAGAGACGATACGGTAAAGTCGAAGGAAGAGAGCCGCTCGATTTGGACCGACAGCGTTTTAGGTCTAATAATTAGTCCCTGGCGTTAATATTGGTCAATTAAAAGGGGCGCTACGCTCGATCGAGAATTCAACTTGAGAGAACACGCGGAAAAGGGGTGATGTAGGGGGGGTCGAGAGGGATGGAGAGATGGGAGAGAGGTGGGAACAAAACATTTAATAAGATTAATAGCTTCGAAAACGAGTGCTAATGCCCAGATAACCAGTTATGTTTATTACAAGGCCGAGTAAATTTAGGCTTAGCGAGTTTAAAAGCTAAGATAATACAGAGCGTCCCCGCGTGACGTTAAATTCGTGTCGAGCTGGAGTTTGTATATAGTATTCTCAAAGGATGTCGCGAGCTCGCGATACGCTACGCTTCAAGCGCTCGCGGGCACTTTTAAACTGAACGTACATCTATAATCCTTTGATTCAAGATCTATTTTCAGTTCCACGAGGCTTAATTAACGTCGCGTAGAAATCCGCCTATAATGTAAGATAAATTGCAAACTGTTTTTGAACGGAGTGTTTAAATTATTCGAGACAGTTAAGCGATATGTTGGAAGAAGGTAAATTACGAAGAATGTAGGTGGTTAAGTAATCCACCCACACGTAAGGTTTGCTCGTGTTGATTAGATCTAGTTAAACGAGCTCCTATACGAGTATATAGTCCCTGGAATTTCGGAAACTAAACCCCTTGATAGTTGATAACCGAGGTACTTGTACGGTTGGGGGTGGGGGGTTTCGTCGGGTTTAGTGAAGGCCACTTTCGCCTCGAAGGCGACGGAAAATCTTAAAGGTTACCCTCGGGATATTTACTTTGATGATGAGAGCTTCTACGTACGTAAAATGAGCAAAATATAATTATTTAAAGACTGAACCCAAAACTTAAGAATAGTTAAAACTTCTAAATATCACTTCAGGGACATCGCGAGGTTTAGGAATACCACGGTGTAGCTTTTGGGTTTTTAAATATTGCCGAAATATTTCTTCACTCCAATGTAGGGTAAAAACTAGAAAAGGAAAGTGTTACGCTTTTATATCGAGTCAACAATTAAAAATAAGGCTTGTTCGCGTATATAATATGAAACATTCGCATAAATAAGATCGTGAAAATGATCATCTAGAAAAAGATTTAGCACGATTCAAAGAGGGCCAGAATTTAGGCGGGCCGCGCTTGGCTTGACTAACCTTCCAACTACGGAATTTCTCCTAAGAGGGGCGCTTCCAATCTCACTATTTACACCGATTGCAGCAGCTAGATTGTCTCGAATCAGAATCTGCCGGTATATTTACCTGGACCTTTGATGATAGTACTAAGCTACGGGGTGTTGGACTAAAGTGATTAACTTTCGTTAATACTTCCTAAATATTTCACTACGCAAACGTATCATATTTTTAAAAGCAGAATCAAAAAATCAGTAATCCTCCCTATAAACGAAATGTACAGCTTAAAAGGATAAATTATTAAAAATATCAGAAGACGATGAAATCGTACTTTTTCATCGGCTTTTGGTCAGAGTAACTTTTATAATAATTAAAGTCATATTTGACGTCATCAACGATAAAGAGGTATATAATGGATAACTATTAAGATTATATACGAGTCACGGTGATGATGTCACGTGGGTGCTAGGATATATCCTAGCTCTCTTTGGAGTCCTAAGAGCCCGAGGGTACCTGGGGCGCTATGAGATTCTCTAGCTATTTGGAGAGGCTAGCTATCTTATTTTTATCTAAAGTTGTTTCTATACGACTTTCGCGAGAGTCCATTTCACGGACTGCTGAAGAAAAAGACCGAGGGAGGACACCCGCTATATGGAGAAAGAGAAAAACACGAGAAACTCCAGAGCAAAGTATCGTTAGGGGCTTTTTTCCTTATCAAGGTGAGAGATGCATTTAGAGAAGGGTTTTTCCATGGGAATCCTCCCCAATACTCCGCGCCATCACCGTATGCCTAGAGGGGGCTATACTAAACCAAAACTCGATGGAAGAGGAGGAAAAAAGTATTCGCAGAAGCTATAGCGAAATGAAAAAAAAAAAAAAAAAAAAAAAAAAAAAAAAAAAAGGAGGATATATCCTGCTAGAAGTCTTAAGCTCTATTCACTCAAACCAACTTTTCAACCAAGTGTAGTTGGTTTAGACAGAAGTTAAGAATTATATCAAGAAGTGTACTACTTAGAATTTTGGTGCGCCATGTAATTTACGTTGCTTTCCCCCCTCGCGCGGATATAAAAAATTTGGTAACGCGGCTGTAAGACCCCACGTGACTTGGCTGACCGCTTTACAAGGTACATAGAGAGACTGTGGCGCGGAGCCAAAAAGCATAGTTCCTCTAAAACCAAATTTCCCAGGTTCTGAAGGCAGATGATTTGTCTGCTCTTGTATATTGTTGGTAGCCCCTAGCCCTAGGTATGTTACGTTTCTTACGTCGCTGATTATTTTGGCCAAGATATTTAGTTAGTAATAATAATAATGAATGGTTTTAGAGAGATTATGGAGGATGTCAAATCAAAACTAGGCATAGGCATCATATTTTCGATAAATTTAATTAATTAAGTAGATTATTTTTGCAAAAATAAAATCCGTAGATGAATCATTAGTGTCAATTATATTTTTAATAATTACCGCATTTGTTTGAGTCGATGCGTTAAACATAAAATCACAGTTGTCAAGCTGAATTTGTTTTGTTTTAAATAAAGATCACACTGTATATTATTGTCTTGGCAGAGACAGAAGGTGAGCCGCATTTTAAATTTGAGCTCGGTTTATTTAAGTAACCGTTAATGGATCAAGTTGCGAGCGATATAGACTCAGACGCCATGAAAAAAACCCGGCAGCGGCATGAACGTGTTTCGGCTGCGGCTCGCCGAGTTTTTTCCATACCGGCGGCCGCGCTTCGCCGAGATTTTCCATACAGGCGGCCGCACCTCGCCGTGATTTTTCCATACCGGCGGCCGCGCCAAAAATATTGTTGAACGTAGCGCCGGGCTGGGAGCCGGGCGTAATGGGCGGCGTCGGAGTCTAGAGCGATAGTTTACTATCCAAGTTTCCACCAACTAAACTAACCAAGGCTTAGGCCAAATCGAGCTTAAAGACTTTGGACTAACAAATACGTGATACTAAATTGAACTTAAAACTTATAATGTGAAACTGAGAAAGGTTAAAATGCAATTTGCGACTAAAATTCGATTATTTATGTAGGATTACAAAAATATAATTGTTTATATCCGGTAATCGTAAAACCTTCAGTCTCGGGCGACGCGCGGGCGCCATTTTACTTGTTTACTATCGCATCTGTGAGACTGTGACGGGCGCCCCACGTGATCTTAAAGAACTATTTTCAACATTTCCTCTCTCTCATTGGTCAATGCAAAAATTGCTTTCGTCTGCTCAAGAAATTACATGGAATACATGGTGAAAGTTTAAAATTCAATGAAGTAGTACACTTCTTGATATAATTATTAACTTCTGGTTTAGATAAAGTAAATTGGGGTGTATGAATTCGAAATGGACGAGTTTAAGCTCATAAAAAAGTTAAAAACAAACGAACTTATATAGTATTGAAAATACCGCGATTTTTAAAATTGGTCTCACGGTAATTTACCGGTACAGTCCCATTTTCTGTGATTTTAATTGCGGAAATTCTGATTCCAACGTGAAATGTTTTTCATGATACGCTGAAACATTTGACTTAGCATTAATACTAAAGCGAAGTGACTCAAACATGAAAAATTACACGAACATGACCTTAATTTCACAAATTACGATTATTTATTGAAAAGTAGACTTTATAGAAGATTTAAAACTTAACTTTGACCTTCTTTAGCAATTCGTTCACTTTTAATTAGAATTTTGGTAATTTTACCAGAGACCGGATCTCTTTAAAGGAATAGCGTGTGATTTTAATTCAAGGACAGGGATGGATTAAAGGGTGGCAAAAAGCACCTGCCCCTGGCGCCTAGCTATTGGGGCGTACCGAATTCTTCACCTATTTGATCAAGTTCGCTCTCAAATTTGGAGGCTTAAAACACCTCCACAAGGGAATAATAAAAATAACAGAAGTCTAGGGCAATACAGTGTGGTATTGCCAGCCTATAAAAATCTATTTCGATGAGGTAATCTCACCCCCTGAATGAGTCTGACCATGGTCTAGAGTAGATAAAGCGAGGAACAATCCCCAAAACGTAATTAATATCCCCCCAAACGTATTTAATTAAAATCCCCCCAAACGTATTTAATTAAAATCCCACAGACGTATTTAATTAAAATCCCACAGACGTATTTAATTAAAATCCCACAGACGTATTTAATTAAAACCCCACAGACGTATTTAATTAAAACCCCACAGACGTATTTAATTAAAACCCCACAGACGTATTTAATTAAAACCCCCCAAACAAATTTAATTAAAACCCCCCAAACAAATTTAATTAAAACCCCCCAAACAAATTTAATTAAAACCCCCCAAACAAATTTAATTAAAACCCCCCAAACAAATTTAATTAAAACCCCCCAAACAAATTTAATTAAAACCCCCCAAACAAATTTAATTAAAACCCCCCAAACAAATTTAATTAAAACCCCCCAAACAAATTTAATTAAAACCCCCCAAACAAATTTAATTAAAACCCCCCAAACAAATTTAATTAAAACCCCCCAAACAAATTTAATTAAAACCCCCCAAACAAATTTAATTAAAACCCCCCCAAACAAATTTAATTAAAACCCCCCCAAACAAATTTAATTAAAACCCCCCCAACAAATTTAATTAAAACCCCCCCAACAAATTTAATTAAAACCCCCCCAACAAATTTAATTAAAACCCCCCAAACAAATTTAATTAAAACCCCCCAAACAAATTTAATTAAAACCCCCCAAACAAATTTAATTAAAACCCCCCAAACAAATTTAATTAAAACCCCCCAAACAAATTTAATTAAAACCACCCAAACAAATTTCATTAAAACCACCCAAACAAATTTCATTAAAACCACCCAAACAAATTTCATTAAAACCACCCAAACAAATTTCATTAAAACCACCCAAACAAATTTCATTAAAACCACCCAAACAAATTTCATTAAAACCACCCAAACAAATTTCATTAAAACCACCCAAACAAATTTCATTAAAACCACCCAAACAAATTTCATTAAAACCACCCAAACAAATTTCATTAAAACCACCCAAACAAATTTCATTAAAACCACCCAAACAAACTTCATTAAAACCACCCAAACAAACTTCATTAAAACCCCCAAACGTATGGTATTTAATTTTTCAATTTACAATCACGTTTAATTTTACCCCGAAATATAAACCCTTTAAAAGTTTAATTTAAGGGTTCTAAATACAGTCAATTAAATGCCTAAAAATGATTCCAATACCCCCATTCAACCTCGTTGGTTTAAAGTTGAAAGCATTGTCATCACTTTGATTCTACAAGCTTTCGCCGCGGGGAAAATTTAAACTTCCCCCTCCCCCCCCCCCCCCGATAATCTCCCTATTCATTACTCTTTCGTTAGATGAAAATGGCTACTAAAACAATGCGTTGTAACCGAGAAGCGCTTAGCCTAACCCGAGTCAACGACATGACATAAAACACTACCTGAAAAATAGCAGTTAAAATAAAACGCACCCAAAATCTGGACCCAAATGTTTCGGTATCCTTTAGCCCCGTAGTTCAGACACATTTTGACAATAAAATCCAAACATGAACACTCGATTTAAATTGTCCAAATTGAGTTACGCGGCGTTTAGCGAGCCGCGAGCGCCAGGGTAATGGAGGTCGCTGCCTCGCCGGTCTCTAGGCGTAAAGCGACAATCGCTAAGCCTAAAACGACAACACCGCAGTAAAAAAGCTCACCTTGTCGTAATTTTACGGAAACGCGGGGCGCTAATTTTGTCATACCATTAATCTTGGATATCTTAGGCTTCTTTTTGTTATATACGCACATCGCCAATAGTTTAAACGTGATTTAATTAAGAATTAATGTCGGGCCCAACGAAACTACAGTAACGGGACGTTCACGCGGCATAGTCCTGGTCGATTTCCAAAACCGGAAGTCTAGAGAACCTCCCGAAAATTTTGGCGGGGAAAACTTTTTGTCACGTGATCGTCCGCCATCTTTTTGTAGTGTGAAAATAGCTACAGACTAACCAACGCCTCCTATACTTTATCATATAGGAAGCGTTGGACTAACAACTTGAATTTGGTTTGTGGGAAATAAAATTAGAAATAGTCTGGCAACCTGTTACTATAAAAAGATGGCGGCGCGGCTATGAGACAAGGGCCCATTTCCGGCAAATCGACCAGGACTATTGAACTTTCGTCAATCGCCGATCGGGGAAGATAGGGGGGGGGGGGAGACTAGTAGTATACCTAATATGCCTAAATCGCAATTGGTATGGGTGGAAATGATTTATAATAGAATATATTTATATACGTACAACGCGGAATTATGAAACCCTTTTTTCAGTAGATTATGAAATATTTTTTAATAGAATTAATGTACATTTTAGTGAGAATTCTTAAATAAAGTTTTACAATACGGTAAAGGAGACATGGTTTATCGTCATTTTGGTATAAATAGAGTGGTTTGTTTTACAGAGCTCGTTATTAGAAATATTTCAGAATTTCTATATTTTTGGGATAATTCTATACTGTTTATTTGGCGTAAATTCTAGGGGTTGTTTTCAGATAATTCAAGGGGTTGTTTTGGAGTGAGGTCAGATTATTATTTTTGGGTATCCAGGGTTTGTTTTCCCTGACCATCTTCACCGTTTTTCCCTGACCAATTTAAAGGTTTAAATTGGTAGTAATATGCAATTAAGAGTAAAACATTTTTTATTCTTCAATAACTGTCCAAATAAACCCCTTATTGTGTTGCATTGGAAGTTCAAGGTTGCTAGATTGGCGTGGAAGCTCTTCCTTGTGTGAATCACTTCACCCCAAAAATAGGTGATCTGTTTAGACTGCATACTGTGAGAAAGTTTTCATAAAAAACGTGTTTTTCTCAATAGGGACTTTCTATAAATGTTTTGAAGGCTGTGATCCCATTTAATAAATTTTTGCACATATTTAGGAAGCTTCCCTGGTCTAATTGAATCCATACTATGAGATTCCACAATTTTATTTTTGGATAATATGAAAATTCCCTAACTTTTCCTTGACCTTTGAACAATTTTAAAATTCCCTTGCTTTCCCTGACGTTTTAGACCAATTTTGAAATTCCCTGACTTTTCCAGATTTTTCAGGTCTGTGGCAACCCTGCACATATGCTAAATCTACCTTTCGACGAATAACTTAAAATTTAGATTTTTCGAATTTAATGTTTGTTTGATTTTTCAACAACTGAATTAATCATATTATAATGATAATTAATTGATAAAAAAACACTTGTTGACCAGCTTCATTTTCCCTTTAAATGATTTTGGTAAACTGACTATATATAGGAGTTTTGGTCTAATCCAAAAGTTCTAATAATATTAATTTTTCGTCTGCAGAAGTCTCTTCGCTTGGTAGAACATTGAAGTGGAAATTTTTACCTTCTGGCTGGAAATCGAATTATACGAAATGGGAAAAGAGTGTGTTGAAATAAAATTCAGTGACGTTGGCCAATAGAAGGAGAGTACGTCGACACCGTCTGCTTTTCCATTTCTAATATTCACTTTACCCTACAGATGTGAGGGAACAGATATTTTTTCGAAGTCCCTTATACCCACCACCCAAAAAAGAAAAAGGTTTTTTAGGTTCTTGGTCTGATTATCAAATTGGAATAGCACGGTTGATAGATCTAATTAATATTTGAAATCAAAGGATGATACGCGCTACTTTTAGAACCTAAATGATTTCATATTATGGTCAGTTCTGACTATTATGTAAACAAACTAATATTGAACAGAGAAACAGTTCTCTGTAACCAAAACATACCTTGTGATGGGTTTTCAATATAAAGAAAGCTAAGTCGGACTAATACAAAATGTTAACCCATTATAGGGATAAAAGTTGTTTCTGAAAACTTAGTTTGAGGGAAAGTATCCTTCAGACCAATTCCAATCCCAATTAACCACCTGAACTTTCTATGATCAAAATCATTTTTTTAATTGTATAAATATTTTCTGAAAATTTTTGGGAATAAACTCCTAGTACGTTTTTAAGGATTTCTCTACTTTGACTTTCGCCAAGATTAGGTCAGTCCCTCTCTTTGAGCCTAGAGGGTTTAATTGACCATTCTTTTTCTTTTCGTTTCTGGCAATGGTCAACAAAGGGCGGTATTCTTGCAACATCATACGATGTTACAAAAAAAAATTGTAAGATTTCAAACTTCGAGGACCTCTAGACAACACTTTCCGATCTTGTTTACGTTTTCGGTATTAGAAATATATCGAAAACGTCTGGCTCGCGAAGAGGTATACCTAGATACTACCACTGTCTTCCAATTAGAGCCGGAAAGAGAAAGGAATACAAAAACACGGGAGGCGGAAGGTACCCGCCCCCTGACGACCGATTTCCCGCGTTACGTAACGTAGATGCTAGACAAGAATTAAATTGTCCCTTTCCCGCCCTTTCTTCCAAAAAGGAGCGCTGAGACCCAGTGAAAAGGCAGAGCGGAGATTTTCATTCCGCGCTCGGTTCAGGCTTGAATATCTCGCGCGCGCGAGATCCCACTTTTCCCGCCAAAAATCTTTACTGGCAACAGTTGGTCCTTCTCTAATTGGAGGCTTACAGGTCACGTGGTAAAACACCGCACTGCGACATAAAAGCGGCCCGTGCGCGCCAAATGTCCAAAACATTTTTTTTTTTTTAACTTTTCCTAGGGAATAAAAAGTTTTGGAAGGAAATTTTTTTGGATGTAAATAACAACAAAAGTTTCAGAGTTTTTCTTACTAAAAGTTGGATATTCAAAATGCAAAGAATATAATGGTATAAATAGTATATTATAGTTCTAAAACAAAATTTTGAAATTCCGGGGGAAAAACTTTGCTTTTGGATTTGGGACGCCACGGTCAGAAAGCGATAAAATTTTCATAGGTATTGCCTATCAAAAACTACCACATTTTGGGGTTGAGAAGTCGCGTTTCTACTCTATTCACGGGGGGAAATGTAGTTTTACAACTAGGGTTATAAAAATAGCATGAAGCTCGCGTGGGAAGTCTATAAGAGAGATTTATGCAAAAAGAAACAAGTGAAACAAGTGTCTCGACACGATAAAATTTGATTCCGTGAATTTCAAAATTTTGGGGAACAAACCACAAAAGGGAGACTGAAATATGAATATTTAAAAATCATCAACAAACGTATCTTTAGTCAACGCAATCTTTAAGAATTAGGCTTAGCATAATTTAAAATTTCTATCCATTTGGGAAGATGTTTCCTGATTGGGCGACAGGGCTTTGGAATTTAAAACTAATTGGACAATGAAATTTTTACAACTGACTTACTAGCGAGAGACTTGGAGGTTTCTAAACCCTGGTTGAAACCAAATTTTAGCACTATGAAAGCTACTCAAGATATCCCCGAACATATCTAGGGATGAAATCATGTCAAAACCTAAAAATATTTCAAGCAGACGACCCTAAATTAATAAAATCTAACTTAAGGGTTGGCCATTATTTGCAGTAAGCTATAATAAGTCGATCTTTTCGCTGTACATAATTAAACATTTCACATTTAAAATAAACTAGAAGCATTCGAGTTTTAATTTCATTTAATTATTAAACCTGGATTTAGGCTTAGCAATTTAAGAGGGCTATAATGTTTTTACAATGTTTAACATGAGTTTTCATAATTTAAATAATTTTAGTTTCTTCAAAGTGGGACGATGACAGCAAACTAAACATTCTCCGACCAGCGGGAATTTCAATATTTGATACTTAATTTCCAATACTTTTTTCTCACACTTCTTAATCTTTCGTGACGTCATTCTCCCTTTATATTATTTCAAGCCCACGAGTAGAAAGAAAGTGTCACCTTTATGGTTTTAAGCTAGAGTTACTTTATATTTTACATAAAAATAAGAAAAATACATAACACGTCTCATCAGGTTTTTTTTTTATTTTTTCTCCACCCATTTTACTCTCAAGAGCTACGTATAATGCGATGAGGGAGAGAATCGTAATTCAAATTCTACTCCACGTTCCTTCAAAAGTATATATTTCGTATTATTTTTTTACGTAATATAAAGAATAAAGCGCATAAATATAAATTTTTGTCTCCCCGTTCAAGCTTTCCCATTCTTTCTGTCTTTGAGCTAGTCTAACGCCAAACAAAATACACTGGCAGCGCGTCTCGACATTCTAAATAATGTAAGAAGTGTACTCTACCGGCTGTTGCTAAATTTCATTCTTAATCATGAAAACTATAGAATCTTTTGGCACATTATGTTGTTTTCCACTTTTATAACTAACGCGGAAAAATGCATGAAGGTGCCTTCCAACTAGTACTAAATGGACACCTATCTTAGATAAAGATTATATTCATAATCGTCCTCTAACGGCAAACAGTGCATGCCAAAGTAGGAATTAACAAAACTACCTGCGAGTCTGCCTACTTATGGTCGCACTGTTTGGGCCCCTAGAGGACGCTTATGAACGCCATATTTGATTATTCATCGTTATATCTATTATGATAGGTGTTAAATTGTTATTAGTATCTTACAACTTATTCTCTTGTTCCCGAAATAGTTTGGTTCTGAAATTTGCCACTTTAAAATGTTTACGATTCCCTTATGCACACAGCATAGCTTTGACTGTACAATTTGCTACATGGTCAAAGTCGTCTGCTAAGCTAGAAAAGAAGGTGACTTTAAAGGGGATTTAAAAAATACAGATAGTCTATTTAAACTATTTTAATTTATTAAATTTAATATTGTGAATTAGTTATTGTATAATCACGAAAACTTTCTAAACATTGATAATAATGTTCTATTTAGTAACAATCTTGAAAGGCTACCTCCGTTATACTTTTTTTTTATTGGAAATTGGTTTCTTTCGGGATTCTGTTTTAAGAAGAGTTGGCCACAAACTATTTTTTATCCTAAATCCAAATAAGGTTCAATATTTTATATAAATCCGCCAAATTCGATTTTTGGGTCTAAAATTTGGTCTCTATAATAATTTTAAGTTCACCTCGGAAAAAAAAAAGAAAAAAAAAACTCCGGCACTCGTTTTTCAATAAAATATCAACGAATAAAAATACGACCCCCTGCTAAGCCTCGGCCAAAAGAGAAACCATGATTTGAGAGATTGTATGAGAAACGAGCTCGAGCGCGAGCCCGGGACACGCACGATGCACCATGCTATGTGGTGTAGAAAACAAGCTTCACTCCCCCAGATCAAAACTTCTAGTAGAGTTCTACCCGCAGCTCTACACCTTGGGTTTAGTTTTCGCCTTTTGGCTCGATTCTTCGAGCACGTACTGGACCGAGCGAGTCCGCGAGAGAATTATGGCTGCGCCATAGCGGGGGCGCCCATTGCAAGCGCTAAAGGAACCGTATATCTTCGTTAGGAAAAAGGTGGAAGGAAGATGAGGAAAGCCAAGAAACGCCGAACTAATCTAGCTTAAACCCGTGTAGTTTATATACCATCTACGATTTGCAACACGTTCTGGTCTACGGAATACCAAGTTTACCTCAACTTTATAATATATTAAGAACGTTAGGGATTGAACTTTGAGAGTGTTGCGAACTCGAATTGGAACAGACAATAAATTTGGTACAGGAAAGAATATTGAATACGGGTTAACCTATTAAGGGGAAACTTTCGCGAAACATGTCCTTGATCTACGAAGAACCCAAATCTACAGTTGGTGGGAATTTGAATTGGAATACGTTCCTTTCCCAAATTTATCGAACTTAACTCAATTCCGAACTGTTCCATGGATATTTTTCATTTTCTATTAAGTTCGTTCATCGAAAAATAGTTATTGGGGAAACGTTAGAGGAAGAGGAAATATGGGATGTGATACTCTGTCTTTACAAATACATTATTTACTGCCTTCTATTCTATTCGGATTTCTAGCATGGATATATTAAGTGAATAAAAGAATTTTGGGCCTATAGTTGGTCTGCTGATTTAGGAGCAATGTATTTTAAGGGCAGGGGCATTGAATAACGAGTAAATACGTCAATATAACGGTATATATATATATATCGTTCTCCAGCCTTTGAACTCATTGCTTCGTAACATACTTCATAGATTAAATATAACCATGTAGCCAATCTCGACCCCCTTCACCTAAAAATGGAAAATCCGGGCTGCCATCTAGTTATTTTTATAAAAGTGATTTCCATATTTTTTTAAAAGTTCAAAAAAGTCTATAGACTTTTAGGAGTATATATATAAAATTCATATCAGGACGATTTTACATTCCGAAAGAAGCCCATGCGCATTGATACACAACGTTTAAAATCATTGGTTAAACATTATCGCTATAACAGTTTCATTTTGATTTAACACTGAACTCAAAGCTAAAAACTGACAAGTTTAATTAAAGAAATATAAGTCGTTCTTGTAGCTTTAAACGCGTAGTCAATTCCAGGTAGAAATACATAGTTATCCCTAAAGGGGGTAAATGTCGTTCCCCCAGTGTTGCCAACCACTTGAGAGCGCAAAGTGAAACAGAGCGAAAGTCTTGGAACTGATCTGTTCTAAACTGCGTTCACAAGCTCCTGGCAACCATGTAGACTTATCTAATTTGATATCAAACCTGCAAAGTGAAACAGAGCGAAAGGCTACCAGTTCAGTCTTGGAACTGATCTGTTCTAAACTGCGTTCACAAGCTCCTGGCAACCATGCAATGAAAGCAAAGTTACGTATAGATTTAGTAGACTAATCTAATTTGATATCAAACATTCCCTCCATCCGAAAAATATAAAAATAACAGTATTTTTATAATTTGATTTGATACCGAGCCTAAAGCTAAAGGCTGCCGATTAATTAAAGAAATATAAGTCGTTCTTGTAGCTTTAAACGCGTTGTCAATTCCAAGTGGAAATATCTTTAGTAGACTGAATAGTTTTCTTCGATCTAATTTGATATCAAACCTTCCCTCCATCGGAAAAATAGAAAAATACCAGTATATAGGGAAGAAATATGATAAAGAAGATTGCGTGAGAACGCGAACGTGTAGGTTTACGAAAATAGTTTAACCTACAAGGCTTCACGTTGCCGTACACGTAAGTACAATTTCAAAATCTCCCAATCTTCGTAATGCGCTGCAGGAGTATGGGTTATACAGTAACTTTCTTTTTATTTTTCTCTTCCGTGGAAAAGTATGATCGAAAAAACTGAAATGAAGAAATCCCCCCAAAAATCGGAAAGAAAAGTTTGGTAAGAATTCTGGTTAAATATTGAAGAACTAAAATATATATACAGTGATGGAAGAAAGAGAAATTTATGTTTATACCCTTGAAACTGTAACTATTACGTCGATATATCGAACTACATTCTAAAGATTTCATCTTGTTACAACAGTACGAGCAAAGCTTAGCCTGAGTTTTTAGAGGAATTGAGAGGTCATGGGAGCGTGGAAGAAAGAAGCATGATCAAGAATCCATTCAGGTTCCATAAGAATATGGGAGCATAGCTTTAGCCTCTGGTACCATCCTCCCAAACTTTGTAACAAAAGTTCGTCTCCAATTTTCGCAACATTTGTACGCTTAGATCTTTTTTCGGTCGGCTCCATTTTTATTACCCAAAATATTATGTCAAGGTCGTTAGTGGCGCGGGTTAATAATAGATGTCAGGAGCGATTTACTTGAAAAATCGATTCGAAGCGGACGAACTTTTGCTACAAAGTTTGGGAGGATGGTTATTGAATCGCGGCCCTTCCATATTCTTATGGAACCTGAATGAATTCTTGGTATATGATGGAATGGAAAATATGAAACGAATAGGAAAGAGAGCTTAACCCTATGCTTGATTCTGTAAATTTAACAGCATGCATAGCGGATAACCAGGACACACGCTTTAAGTTCCACCTTGTAGTTGAAAAAAGTTGTTATGCCTTAGCGAAAATTGTATCCAATCGCGGGATAAATGTCTTTACAATCGTACGTCCACGGTAGGAGAGTTCATATTGGGTAAAACATGTTCTACCCTGTTTACTTTACCTCTCCAGAATCCCTACAATCTACTTCAAGGTGGGAGAACCTTTTTCGGTGATATATTCTGCAGTGCCCGATTCAGGGGGTACTTGGATGCAAGGACATTAGGGTGGCAACCACAATTTCGAACCTTTCCCTTAGGTTATGATAACTACACAATCAAGCCTTTTTTAAAGTAAGAACGTTTTAGTTTATGAAGAAAAAAATTACGAAACATTCATTTAGTCGTCGCAAACTAAAACTAGGCCAAGATTCTCATTGAAAAACTGAATTTATAAGTGTTAAATCAGAACCTTTCTGAGCTTGAGAGAAATTATTATTCTACCTTGAGTTAGCAGCACTCGAAAATAGAGGGAGCCCAGCTTTGGGCGAGCGGCAAATTCCAGGTGGAATTGAATTATATTTAGGTGAACAAATTCCAACCTTTTAAAATGAACAATAATAACCGGTATATAAATGAATCCTCCTACACTCCTATAAACTAAGGACGTTCAGAAAGATACGATATAATTTAATAGAAGGTTGAAGTGGGTGTTTTTCTTGATATCCCATTACCCTGTCATATCTTCTTCCCCTTCTATCGACGTATTCCATCTTCATTCGCGTATATTTTAATACTGAGTTTGCGCACTTTGCATTTCAAGCTTTGGCGCGATTAATTTTGCTTCCCTCTTATCAAAGGGATAATGAAAAGTAAAATAAACTTAACTATATTACTATTCCTGCTCCATTTTACGCATAAATTAAGTATAAATTAAAGCTCAGAAATTAGGTTTAACCGCGTTTTACATAAAACTAAATGTGAATGACGTTTTAATTATAGTTGTTTAAATCTTGTATAATATAATACATTACCATCATCTTTTTAATAATATCTATGTAAATATCAACGATACGTAATAACTAACCAAGAATACGTAACGTTTAGTAATTAGTTCATAGATTAAAAAAATGAATATTGAATTAATTGGGACGGTTGAAACTGATCGGTGATGTTGCGCGTTACTCGCGGTTAGAAAATAAAAAAGTTACCAAACAATGTTTTTTTTAAACCTTAAGAAATTTTTGGGTTTATTGGGTACATACTTTGATTTTTAATTAATTCGGATTTCAATTATGAATAAAAATATCATTCAAGCACGCGTAACGAATTAATTATCAAAATTGTGAAATTAGGTTCGAAGAAATTTTAGATTGAATGGAAAATTTGATTTATAAATGCGCCCCATTGTAACTTAAATTAAGGTCCATGCAGTTTACATTCGGAATCACAATGCCAAAAACGTAAGGTTTCCACACTTTTTTGATGTTTAATTTCTAAAGTTTAGAAATATAAGTGAAGTTTGAATCTAAATGAAGTTTAAAATCGAGAATATTGAATGTATACGTAAGACTATGATTACGTTTACGTAATTATAGCATTATGGTTGTGCCCAACGGCACCCATCTTCAACATAAATTTTCCAAAGTATCCTCTCGCCACCTGGAGACGTTTTAAACGAACTAAATTTGACAGGTTTTTGAACATAGAAAAGTTACCCTATAAATAGAGGCGCGATTAAACGTTGAATGTAATCGTTCAAGGACTTCGTGGAATCGTTAACCTATTCCAGCGGCATTCTTTGGGAAAGTAATCGTATCCGCCCAGCAGCAATATAATCAAATATCAGTTTACGAAGAACATTCCTTCATCTAATTCGTTAGCATGAATTTTTAATTTGTCTCACCGACCTTGTTATATTCTCCTATTTATTTTTACGCAATATTTAACCTTAGTGCACGGTACAAATGATGGATTTTTTTTGTACGCCACTGGTTTTGCAGGGCCCTAAACTAAACCCCGGTCTCGCTTTAGTAGTGTACGCGGGTAAGTTAGGGTCATTTATCTCTTTAGCGTCAACGCGCGAAATTAAAACTCGTTTTTGCATACGCGCTGGAGTAATAAGCTGGTTAGATTTTCCTGAAGCACGAAACTGGCGGCGCAACGAGCGTGGCCTTTCCTATCGGGTACCTAGCATGCACCGAGGACGCGAGGGGGTTCTAGCTGCCCCATCCATGATATCGAAGCCGCCGCTGCCGGAGGAAGGGGGCGGACTGGGTAGTAGCGGGAAGACTGCTCGGATTCCGAGCCAATTAATAATTATGTCGGGCGCGTCAACCGCTAGCTGTTCTAATCCTTAATTGGCGAGCTACGATGTGTGGCGGAAAACCAAGTTGAGGGAAGAGGGGAGAGGAGAGTTGAAAAGGGGGATATCCCCCTTATCATATATTGCGTCCCTTCTCATCAGCTTCCAATCTTCTTTAAAACCCGCACGCGACTCTAATAGTTCATTCGGCAGCGAGAAGATTCGTGTCATGACGTATATGATATTTTTGCAAAGGTGGTCAAAGGGCGATTGTGATAATTTTTAATTTAATATTTATGGAAGTACTACGCGAAAAAGTTTAGGATATATTTGGGGTGAATCGAGAAGATCTGATCTAAAAGGGGCGAGCGCCCACTGGTGTGCTTAACGTACACCACGTTATACGTTTCAAGCTTTGTCTGGATAACAGCGATTTTAAGGTTTAAAAACTAACGTATTTGAATGTGAAGGAACTCACTCGACTTTAAAAAGTTTATGATTATGATCCAAGTGATATGTTCATTATAATTAAATCACGTGATGTTGTTTTAGTAAATTTTTCTAATTAAGACTTAAAATAATCATTTAGGTGAAATACTTCCATCTTATGTTCAGCACTGATGTTTTTCGCTTACGAGTTAGTCAAGTATATATGGTTTGGATGTGCTGTTCTAAGCAGATGTTTTCAATTCTCTCAAAATTAAATCTTTCATAATTCATAGAAACCTTCCGAATTATTTTTAGTAGGCTCAAAATCGATAAAAATAATTTTATTTTCCTCTTTAAGAGAATATATTTGTAGTATGTAAAAGAAATCAAAATACAGCTCGAAGATAACCTAGAAAGTCCTCTACGAAATCTATTAAGTTTTAAATACGATGAGAAAACGCCTAGCATCATGACGAGACGCGCATCTAAAACTAAAGGCAAATTTCTCTAGTCGCTCAGTTTTCCCCATTTCCTTTTCCTCCACGCTGGTATATCGAATTACATTAATCTTGATTATGGAGTTGGCCGTTTGGAAAAACGTCAAATTTTGGGAATGAAGGAGCTAGGCCAAGCCATAGAAAACTGAATCAGAACATAGCGCGAAGAAAGTCGCGTCCCGCCGCCCCATAAATGATGAGACTAAGCCTACAAGAGAGAGAGAGAGAGTGAGGTTGCAAAAGGTCCCCAAACTTAGCTAAGGGTGTCTTTCCAAGAATCCTCAGAACAAAATCGAATTTGACTTATATCGGAAACAAATGAATTTAGTTTTATTGAGATATTTTGGTTTTAAAGAGTTAATTTTGCCTAATTTAAATTATTCTTGATTGAAACGATTGAATTGAAGTGGCGGTGCCAGGGGTACGTAGGGTCTGCTGGCTACAGCCTATTTTAATTTCACTTTGAGGACAAATAAATCGACTTCAAGGGGACCAGAGATTTTCTCGTTTTACAATAGATTTTAGGGGACCTAAAATTATTATATATTTGATCTACTTTGACAATGAACAAGTATAAAACATTAGAAACAGTAAGTATGTATATTTTTAAGATTGGTTTCTAGTATTGGCACCATGGAACTATTTTATAACCGTTCTGTAAAATTTCACGATTTATTTAGTCCGCTATTTATGTACGAAATGTGTTACTTGTAGATTTAGATTTACCTTCCCATATTAGGCTTAGCAAAAAAAGGCATAAAATTATGAAGAAGTAGACGCCTTAAAACTTTCAGTCTTCCGATCACATGTACTAGATTTGATTTTCATATATTAAAGATACTCGTGGATTTGTGAAGGCACCTTAAGCCTTGGTCTTCTCTATATAACCTAGGACCAAGAAAGAGAAGTGAGAGAGGGAAGGGGGTTATTAAAGTGTATTAAGGTTAAACACGTGATCAGTGGCTTGTAAAAGAGCGAGTGATTGTTTAATCGAGGTAGCGACGAAGAGGGAGGGAGGGCGTGCAAAGGGTGGGCTCAAGCCCTACCGTGCGCCTATTCAAAAGGGAGAATGGACCAGGGACGAACCGAAGGAGCCCGCTTATTAATTTTGGGAGGTCTCCTTCGCCCCCGTGATTTTGGGTGGGCTAGGTGGGGCGGAAGGTGTTTCATACTGCCCCTAGTTCCCCTTATCCCCTAATAAGATGTACGCGTTTGTACATGAAAGAATAACGAATGAAAGGATGTTAGGGGAAAAGTGAACGATTAGGGTAATACAGTGACACAAAACTAGTGTCTTAAACCTTGTTGGATTATTCAACATAATATTATGGATGGATTTATAAACTTCATGCGTATAAAAAGGCGCAATAAAACGATGTAAGGAGAATGAAGGAAGACACGCTAAGCTTATAGTTTCAACCCTATTCAATCTCTCATCACGAATAAAACTTATTAGGAGGATTCCCAATTTCCTTCGCGCCATTAGCCTACCAAGATTAGCCCAAAACTCCTAAGCTAATTAGGGGAAGCCACTGAGGTTGGCTAGCTTTTACAAGGCACATCCTTGTCGCCTAGAGCTGCCTTTAAAAGAGTTACTGCTAACTTGAACATCTCGAAGGGTAGGTAACACCGTAACAAAGACAAATAAATTATACTAATCGAATTTTTATCCCTAGCATCGTTTGAAATGAGTATTGTATGTTATATTGACTTATAGTCAATTGACTTATAGTCAATAGAATAAATTACAGACTTGAAAATAAAATTATAAAAAGCTTAGCAGAGTTTCAAATAAAGAAAATTAAATAAGCCGATTCTGTTGATCGATACCAATGAAACAAAACATTAATAGTTTGAACTAAAATTATTCACAAGGTTGTAGCGTAAATTAAACATAAATGCTCAAAATTCAGATATCAACTAACATTTTAATATTGAAATTAAATGTGTCTAATTTTTTGTTTCACCCTCACTTTAAAAATGTTTGCAAGATGAATAATGAGTCTTCTTTACTTTGTCCCTAATAATCATAATATTATATACTATTATACTAATATTAACAAAACCAAAAGAAAAAATAACACGTCTGTGGTCAGTGAACCATCATTGTTTCCAACGAAACTATCATAATAAGAAGGTTCGCGAACTTCCAAGCTCTGGTTATATATTTAAAGAAAGTCTTATATCATCTTTTCCAAACTTTGTTTAAGCCTAATTCTCGCGGATTAACAGATTAGGGGCCGAGACGCGAGCGGTTAACAATCGCCAAGTCGCGTGAGAAAATTTATAATATGATAAAGCGTTGTCGTAAAGCGTCAGAATTAACTCGGGAAAGTTTTGCGCTGGGAATTTTGACGTTTTATATTCTGTACAAATTAATTAAACTTGTCCAGCGTTACAATCAAGAGAAAACTGGATGGTAGATGATCAGGGCGAGGTTTAATTATTTGAGATGGATTAATATACGTAGAGAATAATCCTAAATTAAAAACAGGCCAGCTGGCCTGTTTTATTTATAGGTGTCTCAAAATTTCATTAGAAAAGTCTATGGAGATTTGTCTTATGAGGTGGAATTCTTTGTCATATTGATAACTGAGATATTCTTCTTCTTCTTCTTCTTCTTCTTCTTCTTCTCCCGACCGCGAGTCCGTTTCATTGAGAGTTTGCATTCGAGAGAGAAAAATATGTTAGGATCATGGGGGTACTCTATATTTTTCTATGTTTTTCTGATGAATACTTCGACTGAGATAACAAAAGCTTTATAGATAACGTTGAAGCCCCGTGAAAGACGGCGTTTCATTCAGAGTTTGCATTCGAGAGAGAGAGAAATGTTGGGGTGTTCTATATTTTTTATACTTTTCTGATGTTGAATACTACGACTGAGATAACAAAAACTTTAGATAACGTTAAAGCGAAAGACGGAATAAGGAAACTATTTTTTTAGTCTCTATATCTAAGAAACGCACGGAATGTTTTGTTGATAATGTTTTATTAACAAAATTAGAATGATGTACCGTAGGGTAGATAAACTAGGGTATTTCACATTAGCCTCAATGATATATAGAGATGAGATTTCCAAAATGTCTTAGAAAAATGGACTCTGAGACAGATTTAATTAATTCATTAGTTTATAAAAATCGGCGGTGGGACACCACTCCCCCAGTAGGCCACTCTTTGTTAGTGGGCCCGTTTTTTATCTTGCCTACTTTGGGTATAAAAGGCTAGGTATTCAGCGAAACAATATCATTTGACTGCTTAATATCTCGACGTCAACTTGGAAGTATTGGTTAGTCATTACTTTGAACTCCAAGGTGGAAGGATAGCGTCTCATCTTCATTAACTGACTGGCGTGCCATGAAACACTCGTCCATCACATTGTTAGCAGTATCTACTTATCATCTGCATAAGTCATTCTATGAAGAAACCTGCCTGCTAGAAAACCGCGCTATGCGTCAAGACTTTGAGGAAGTGGGAACCCTGAGCAAGAACTTCTACATCGTCAGCCTGATCATTGCATACATGGAAATATTTATTTTAACCATCGCGTGAATTACGCTTGACTAAATAAATCATATTTGTTATAGAGGTGTTTTTATTTCAATGTCACACATACTTGTTATTTTAAAACCTTTAACTAAGGGATACTGGTCTCTTGTTTACATTTTTAGGTTTTCGGCAATATGGGTATCTAATTTCAGGAATTCCTGAAAAACTTTTACCCACCTATATTAAAAACAGGCCAGCTGGCCTGTTTTATTTATAGGTGTCTCAAAATTTCATTAGAAAAGTCTATGGAGATTTGTCTTATGAGGTGGAATCTTTTTTGTCAATGATAACTGAGGTTTTCTCCTTCTTCTTCTTCTTCTTCTTCTTCTTCGTCCGACCGCGAGTCCGTTTCATTGAGTGTTTGCATTCGAGAGAGAAAAATTTGTTAGGCTCGTGGGGGTACTCTATATTTTTCTATACGTTTCGGATTAATACTAAGACTGAGATAACAAAAGCTGTAGATAAGGTTGAAACACCGTGAAAGACGGCGTTTCATTGGGAGTTTGCATTAGAAAGAGAGAAATGTGTTAGATTTACAAGGGTGTTCTATTATATTTTTATTATACTTTTATTATGTTGAATACTAAGACTGAATAACAGTAGCTTTGATTACGTTGGATAGGAAGACGGATAAAAAGATAACGTTGGTGTATGCAGTTGAATAAAAAACTTGTGTCTAATTAAATATAAATAATAAAGCAGAACGCGAGAGATACAAACGATATATGTTTTGGTTTAAAAGATATAGGACGATGCCTAGAATTCTACGTATTGAGTCAAATGCAAAACAGTGTTTTTAACGTTTATAGTGCGTATTGAATTTTTTTTATCAATGATTATAAGCCACAGGGTACATAAACTTGGGTATTATACAATAGCGCAAATGGTATATAACGGTGAGATTTTGAAATGTCTTAGAAAATGGACTCTGAGACAGACGTACAATAAATTGATTTAGTTATAAAAGTTGGCGGGAAATTTAAATGATGCTGCAGAATTTAAAGGAGTCTAGAAAGGATACGGATATAAGAACAAAATTGGACACACGCGCGATAGGACACAATATCGATGGGATATAATCTCGACGGGACGCAATCTCGACAGAACATAATGTCGATGCAACACAATCTTGATAGACCGTAATCTTCATGTACATAATCTCAAGTGGAATCTTTATCGATAGTTCACAACCTCGAAAGGACATTTTGTTTCCTTGCCCTTCTTGTAATATTTTAGGTAAGGTTACGTTAGTTAATCACTCGAACTACGTCATCCCTCCAACTAGTTAAACACTTGCTCTAACCCATTCCTCTTATAATATTATAGGTAAGGTTACGTTAGTAGAGTGCAACAGTCTCAGTCTGATTTAGTTGCAGTCGACGCGAAGTCAGCCCCTTTTGAGTATTCGAACTTTCGGTACTATCATGTGTTCGACATAACGAACTTTCGGACTCGTCGTCCAATTCTTACAATGGGATGTAAATACGTTTTTCAGTTGGCCTATCGCCAGTAGGCCAAATCCGTTTTTTAAGGGAAGTCGACGTAGTTTTTCGAGAGATAAAAGTCATTTGCGCCTATGGATAGAACACATTCTCTCTCTGTCATTCATGCGTTCAACATCGTGTAAAAAAAAAAAGTTGACGTCTCTAGCCTGCTGCAGAGGTGGAAGTTCCGTGGTGACGCCTAGAATGTCTTAGCCTTCAAGGATTAGGATAGGCCAAGTAGAGGACAAGTAGTGGATAGATGCCTGGGGCCATCATCCTGTACATCTCTTGGACAGCAGAGTAAAGGAAGACTTACGTTTCTTTAGGAACAGTGCGGAGGACTTGGCATAGTTTTTTGCAAATATGTTCTTTAACGCGATGTTGTTTTTACGACTTCGTTTGCTTTTTTTTGCAGGGCTCTTTGAATTTATGAGAATTATACTTGTAATAATAAAGTTTAATGTTTATTCTGGTCTCGATCGTCTCGTTAATTCTCGAGTAGATATTTTAGTATCTTAGTGGATGTTCATGGTAATCACTTTTCGTTATCTTTAAGTTAGCAGATTAAAACAACGCTAGTAAGGTCACGTCAGGCTAGTATATTTTATCATTCGAATTAGCCAATATCCCTTTAGCTAGTAATCCCTTGGTATCACCCTTCTCTCTTATAATTGACGAGTTCGGAATTGAAGCGAATCTTCCAGAGCCATGGCGCGATTGAGGTATAACATCGTTATGCCGCTTTCGTCGTTCATATTCTAAACTAAGCGTAGTGGATGAATACATGGATGGAAACAAAGAAAGAGTCATCATATTATATGTAACGGCAAATTCGGACTTTATTTATATTTTCTTATATAACCTTTAAAGTCTTTGACTCCTACCCTTTAATTCGTAAATACTTTTATTTGTAAACGGCAGAGACTCCGCCCCCCCCCCCCCCCCAGAACAATTACAGTCGTAAGGTGTTTTTTCTTTTAGGTCTTCCGATACGCGTATCTAGCTAGCGCGAGGTCGGAGGTTAGAGTTGTAATGGTTCTTCTTGCACATGGACTTCTTTTTTTTTATAAATCGGTCCCATGTGTACTCAATTTTAAGAAAACTTTAAATTCCTTTTAGTTGCCATGCCCGCGTATGCCGCGTCATGGTACCAATTATATATTTTCCTACTTACTGGTATCCTGAGGTTGGACTGGAGACTTAAAAGCGAGAGGTCATAATTTTTAAATTGAGTTTAAATATACGGAGTAAGAAAAAGGCTTGATCGCCATGTACAAAATAAAATCTAACCGGGCAATCAGATGATTCGAAATCACGCGATGACGAGACGTCAGCGACCAGTATTCTGTATACATTTCAATCTTTAATTGTGCGCGTCAGTCCACCATTATTTGTGCGCGTCGTGTAACGCGTCCTCACAGGAAAACGAGTGAGTTCAAAGCTATTTTAAAAGGGTACCAATTAATTAGGTCAAAACTATTAATCTAATAGCCCATGAGGTGCACCATGGCAGACCAGTATTTATTAAGTGTTGTTAATAATTTTCATTAACCGGCAAATAAACTGAATGGTTTCATTTTACATCTAAGTGAAAAATGAAAATTAAACGGTATAAACCATCAAAATGAAAACAACGGCTTAAGCGATGTTAATATTCATCTAAATCGAAAGCACTTCTGAATTAAACTGTGTGAAATTAAATTTAAGAACTATAGTTTTATGCTGAGAGTATTGACGTGTTCGTTCTGCGGGAGCTCGAGGGAATATTTTTGAATATGGCAAAAACAAGAACTTAATCAATTTACTTTTAAAAAGATCGAATAACGTGCTGCGATCGAGATTAAAAAAGATGTCGCGTGCACCATAGGATATTTAATCTTAAACCACAGTTATAGTGCCCCATAATTTAGAACAACAATAACCGATTATAAAGTTTGTACAATATAAAATAATCATATATATTAAATCATTTCAATTTAAACTTGTAAATTTGCAATTTTAATTCCTACCACTAAATTAAAAAAAAAATGGGTTAATTGATTTACAAGTGTTTAATTTTTCCAAAAGCAAACACAAATTATACAAAAACGTTGTTTTGCTTCGCACTTCAAAAAAGTGCATTTATAGGTAAGAATTTCAAACCCGTGAAGGGACAGAAATTATAAATTCACAGTGAAAGAAATATGAAAGTCACAGTCTAAGAAATCATAAAGCTATAATTATAATAATTAATATGAATAAAAAATTTACAAAAAAATGACGTATAAATTCGGCCTATCGAAACTTTTAATTATGCAGAAATCATTCTGTTGTAGAATTCACTCTTGGTAAGGGTAACTAAAAGCCAACTATGCGTGGAAAGGTAGAATAGCATAATACCAAATAGTTCCTGCCCGCGTTTTTAAAATGTTTAGTTGTTAGGATGGATGGTTGCAGTTTTCAGTTAGTAAAAGGAAACATTCGCCTCTTTATAAAGTTTCTAATCATTAAATCTACATAAGTAAAAGTTTCGATAGGCCGAATTTATACGTCATTTTTTTGTAAATTTTTTATTCATATTAATTATTATAATTATAGCTTTATGATTTCTTAGACTGTGACTTTCATATTTCTTTCACTGTGAATTTATAATTTCTGTCCCTTCACGGGTTTGAAATTCTTACCTATAAATGCACTTTTTTGAAGTGCGAAGCAAAACAACGTTTTTGTATAATTAGAAATTTACGCTCAAACATCAACATATTATAACGAGAAACTAAAAATTCAATTATTCCGAAATATAATTAAATTTATTTATATTTAACGGTTTGTGAAATTTCTAGATATATTTAAAGAAACATTTTCAAAGTTAATGGACAAATTTATGGTTCAAATACTTCAGTATCTTGTAACACTTTAAAAGGGGAAAGATAAGACTTTTCTCAACTTATTGACTTGACTTCTAGGCTCTAAAATAGCCAAGCGACCACATTGATGACGTAGATTGTGGGGAATTTTATTTTTAAAATTTCGAAAATAGAGATTATAAAATATGTATTTTTTACTGTCGCGGTAAGTTTGTTTTATGACATATGTATATATATTTTGAATCGCTTTTTAACGAGCTTTCCGAAAATACTACTCAAATTCCATTTGGGGTTCATGAAAAAGCCCTGGCAGCCTCACTTTAATTATAAGTAGTGAATATTGCGAAAGTTTGGTAAAACTATGGTAAAACAATCGAAAAATCGTATATTTGTAAGCTTCCGTTTATTAAATACAAGTTCTAGCTGTACTTGTATATTATATAATGATTTGGTCAAGTGAAGACATTAGTTTTGAAGTTATATCTTCATATTTTCTCAACTTTACCAACTTTTTTAGTGTCGTCTATTTGAAACTCATTCGAGGACTAGGCGACGGTCTCTAAATCTATTTATCACTGTTCCAGCTATGGCTCAAAACTCATTTCTTGCCATTTCTCAACCCATATCACAAGTTAAATCGGAGCTGGTAACCCTAGGTGAAGAAAAAAAAATCTCTAGGACGGCAGCGACGCGTAACGACAGAGTCAGAAGCGCGGTTTGACCCCATCTAATGGCCATTGGTCACTTTTCAATACTTCGTCCTTATTGGGGTGGGGATGGGGCTGATATTTGGCAGGGCAAGTGTAGAAGAAACGTAGGTGTATAAAGCAATAATTCTTTTTATTTTTTTCTTCTTAACTTTCATTTAATGTCGCGTGGAGGGCTTGAATTATTTCTTCCGAGGTCACTTTCCGGAATTTAACATTGATTTTCCGATAACCTGTGGTTTTTATAAGCTTTTATTTCAAAGAGGGGATCAAAAGGAAAATATTTTTAATTTCAATTCGGCTAAATTAAAACGACATAGTTTTGAATGGTCCACTTTTAAAATTCTACTGATTAATTTCACAAATAAACATTAATTATAAATCAAATATATTTATCGATTTAAAACTAAAACCTTAATTGTTGGTTAAATAGTGCTTGAATCGTGTTTATAAATCATCAAGCTGCATTGTTGATAGTTTTGTGATTCCCGCGTCTAAATAGCTAAATAGGTAATTTACCTCTTACGAGGGTAATGGTAATTTTCGGTTTAAATAGGTAATTTATAATTAAAAACATTTTGTATTAAAGTGAACTAATTGGTTAAAGATGTGAAATTAAGTTTAACGTTTTAAATCGTCTACGAGTCTACATTTCAATAGTAATTCGTGTTTGGCGTCGTTCATATTCGAGTTACTTTGCTCTCTCAATTCCATTGTTTAGTCGAAAAGAGAAATTTCGAATTTAAATAATTACAGAAATTCAAAAACAAATCTATTTGCGAATAGCGTTTAATTACCGTGAGGTTAATTAGGGGTAATTTACCAATTTCTAAATTTATAGTAATTATATAATATTATATAATAATTAATTTATAAGAATAGGCTGGCGTTTCATGCCCAAGACCTTGGTCAAACGCCGGCATATTATTTTATTGTTAGGACATTACAAGCTCTGTTGAAAGCTAAAATAATATGTTTAGTCCTAATTTATATTTACTTTTTTTTTTTTTTAATTTTAACCAAAAATTCTCGAATACTTTTTTTGGTGATTCCAATAATATATTCAAAACCTGCTCCAAGTTTTCCTTTTACTTGTGAAACTATATTTATACAAGAAAAGCCTTGAAGGCGTACTATGGCAAGGATTAAACATCCGCTCTACATACAATCTTAAAAAGGATATCCCAAAACCCGCTTAAACTCTATCTACATCGTGTACGTTTGACTTTAGACGGAAACGCATTATCACCCAAGGCTTAACATCTATAGCTACCGTATGACTTCCATAAAAAAAAAGAAATACAAACCTATCTTAGATAAGACCCATAATATGAATTTCCATGCATTAGAGAACCCGGGTTTTCAACGGCTATTTAGAAGCTTTCTAAGATTGAAATTACCGAATATAAATGTCGGGTCATTATCCTAACACTTCTTGGGACCAACTTTTTATCTACACCAAAACTTCCACTTCCTCAAAAACGTTCAGGCAGAGAAACAGAATGGAATAAAGGTTAGGTGTAATAACGAGACTTTTATTTGAAACACGATACTAGGCTTATCTCGCTAAAGATATGGCTATAATTAACTAATTTAGGATGAAAAACGTTAAAAGATCATTAAAATTAAAATTTGACATAACAAGCGGGATTTATTCCATTAAAGAGACTATCTGCTATTTTTAAATCCCCTTTAAAGTCGCCTTCTTTTCTATCTTAGTAGCAGACGACGTTGATCATAAATTGTACAGTCTAAGCTAGGCTAAATAAGGGAAGAGAAATTTAAATGGGCAAATTTCCGAGCAGATAGGGCCTTAAATTTAAGACCCGGATTATTTTTTGAGTCTGACCACATTCAACCGGTCACGATGGACGGAGTATCAACTAAATGTTTCTAAACTATCATAACCGTGGAGTGTGATCGCGAAGGGGAGTCAGAATGAAGAAATGTTACGTTTTACGAGGAAGAGAAATCAAGGAAAAACAACGCTTTCGCGCCTTTATCTCCATTACACCTATTTCAATGAACGGACTAAATCCTAAACCAAGCATCATTTGTACATACAATGCTGCAAAAGCCGTGCCGAGTCTGTCAACCCTTCAGGGTTAACCCCGGGGATGATACATCTTTGTTATATAATAGCTTCGTGGCGCGAAAACTCCTCGAAGAAGATACGTTGAATAAATAGTTACTATCAATGATATATACAAGGCCTATTCGATTCAAAGCTTGTATACACTATCATTAAGAGCGTTAAGCCACGCAATACGTCGATGACAATTGTGGTCTCGTGGCGCGTAGATAGGCGCGGGGAGGGGTGTCTTTTCTAAGCCTTGGTTCGATATTTATGTATATAGAAACAGAATAGGTTTAGCCAAAGCTTGGCCGAAGACAGAGTGAGAAAGCAAAGAGAGAGAGAAGAGAAAGGAGAGAGAATGTAGACGTCAAAGCCCCAAGGCCATGGCAAAAGGAAAAGAGAACTAACACTTAAGGCACTTGTGGATATCAACTCGGCCCTGACGTGCCAATAATAGGATAAACTATACAGAATAGGATATATGATCGCTCCACTTCTTGGTGTCCCAGTAGAGTTAAAAAATTACGCGATAATTTACCATCTCAAGGTAATTTACCTTTTCAATTAACAAAATGATTTGTATTTAAATTTCTGTGATTTTAAAATCGGAATTTCTCTTTCCAACGCTTTAAAATTGTTATTTCTGACTAAACAACTAAACACGCGAAAAATGCGATGATTTTCATGATACGCTTCATCATTTACAGAGCAAAGTAACTGAGACATGATAAATTACATTAACATATTTTTAACGACGTCAAACACTATTGAGAAGTCTATACTTTAAAACATTTGACTTCGACCTCTTTTCGCAATTTGTTCATTTTTAATCCAAAAGGCGGTAAATAATGAATTACTAAATTACAATAATTTTACAGAGAAAATTAAAATTACCCTTGTAATTTACTACGTAATTTACCGATATATAACTCTATGCCTTAGCCAAGGCATTGATGGGCATGCTTCACAGAGCGAAGTACAGTTGAAGGATAGCGAAGCACTTCGCAAGCCTTCCCATGTACAAATCTTCGTGAAGCAATGTTTAGGACAATATTTTTTAGAACTATATAATTCGATAAAATATTCTGCCAATTAAGTAAGAAATTAATTTAATTGGTAATCCCACATCAATCTGTTTAAGAACGGATAAAAATCAGGTCCCGGATGTATGTTTATTGGATGTTGTAAACCGGAAAAAAATATTAAAGTTAGAGCCTATTTTGAACCATGAACTAGAGTTCTAGGAAATATTCTATACCTGGGAAAAAATAAAATTAATTGAAAATTCGACATTAATCTGCATAGTATAATGGGTCAAAACTATGTTGTCAATCATAGTAGCTTACAAATTTAATTTAATCGTAACATTAAGCCGAAAGTTTAATCGATAAAGCTGGAAACATTCGATAATATTCTACGAGTGTTATGATTATTGAATAGTAATCCCAAAGATATAATAGAGCACACGGAGCGTGCCGAGACTATGATGAAAGAGACGTATTACTGATGTCTATATTAAAGGTGCTTTCTGATGTAAACAATACGAATTAGCAGACGATAATTTAGTCTAGATGCGCGTTTCTTTGTTTTTTTTGCCAAGGCTCGAGCTTTCGCGTCAAATTGAAGATGAAGCTTAAAATCAAGCTTTTCGTTATCAAGCTTCAAGCGACAGAAAATCTTCAATTTGAAATCTTAAAGGTTCTCCAATCATTTTCTTTGAAAACTCAAGTTTCAAATTATTCTAATCATATTCTTTCAAACCTCAAGCTCTAAAGTATTTCTATTATATTCTTTGAAACCTCAAAAATTAACCAATAATTTTCTTTGAAACATCAAAAATTAACCAATAATTTTCTTTGAAACCTCAAAAATTAACCAATACTTTTCTATGAAACCTCAAAAATTTACCAATAATAATTATTCTTCGAACCTCAAAAATTTGCCAATAATTTTCTTTGAAACCTCAAAATATATTCGAAAATATTCTTGAAATCTCAAAATCATAGACTGAAGAGTCAAAATGATTAATATTGTATTAGAACAAGTTCACTCTCGAATCCACATTGGATATTTCGATTTGACCAAACTAGTTTCTAACAAACACGCATAGATAGAGGACCTTTAAGGGGACTCCGAGATAGAAAAGTCCGAAGGTAGATTATTTTTCCGAAATGGAGAATGTTTGGGTGGATAAAGAAGTAAAAGGGAGGAGTAGGAAGATCGAGGGGATGAGGTGGATGATAAAGATAGAAAGAAGATAGGGTCACTTCGTAGAGATATATACACGCCGGCAAGGAGTCTTGGCGGGAGCGCGTTTATGACCGAGTTGCAACGACTTTTTTGCTTTTCGGCTTTCAGCGGAATTGTCTACCGAGTTACCTTTCTACAAAATGAAAGTTTTTCCCCCCTCTCCTCCTTTCCCCCTGCCTCTGACTCTTACCCTCTAAGCAACACACTCCAGCACGCATCCTAACTCGCTTCTTTATTTCTTTACAAAAGGTTAAGTCTCGCGAAAATATTCTATCCGCGGAGGAACAAAAATATTTAATTTAAATGCCTCGATCGAAAAATTAATTTTTTGATTCCATTTGAGTAGAGAATTAAAATCATTGTATATCCTTTTCTAAATTTAACGAGAGAATAGAATATGTTTTTTAAAATATACAAAATTTAAACCACAAACTTTAATTAGTGCTAAGTCTAATTTTCTTTATGTACATTTTAAAAGCAAAATGGGTTCAATACCTCAAAGCAGTCAGTGTCCTTTCTCGTAACGTATCTCTACAAAAGGGTCTAACGGAAAACAGTGGTAAAAGAAGTATCTTGGTGTTAGCTGATGTAGAGAAAGAATAGGCTAACGAGCGCGGGGTTTTGTTACAGTTCTGGCTTTTGCGTGCACTGTTCGCCGTTAGAGGACGTTTAAGAAAACCATGTTTTGTTATTATCTCCATCTATTAAGATTGTAAGTAGCCCTAGCCTTAAACAAGATTTGATCTTATTCCCAACAGGGGCGAACATTTGAATCTGTTGAATACCCGAATTCAATGATTTGAGTTCGAAACTCTTATAAACTTGGAGTTTAGCTCAACCTTAGTTCCAACGAGTCTACCTTTTCACCAAGACCAAATTTCCGTGAGATTTTGCCATTGAAAAACTGGACAACCATAAGCCTAACTGAGTTTGTAGCCTTTACTCGAAAGTTGCTTTCGTCAATATTCACCAATCCCGTTCGTTAAGCCTATATAATTGAAACAACGGGTAAAAACGTAGCTTTCTACAAGTGGCGGGGTTACTAATCTCACAAACGTACACCCATATTTTTTTCCTAACTCTACGGTAACTACATATTGTATCAAATTCAAAAAACTCGAACGTAATCTTTTGATAAGTCTGATAGCTTTTTCGCTCAGAACGTACCTAGTCCTAGCGAGCACGTTTCGATATATAGAGTGAAACCTTCGCTTTGCTTTACTTTTTCCACTAGCGAAGAGTTTGAAAAAGTCAATTTATACCAAGTTTGCAATACCCGAAAAGCAAAATATCGAAGAATCTTCGTGAAACCAAATTCTTACGAGATAGAAATGTATCGATTCGTTAGTTACGCAAACTCAAACTTTGGCCAAAATTAACCCAAGCTGATATATTATTCCACATTGCCTCGGCATCTCGGGTTTTTCCTTAGTTTTTAAATATTAAAAATCGTAAAAATAAACTGACTAATTTCTTTGCCCTTCGTTTCTCCCAGGCTCACGTAAGAAGCAATTAAAGGTTTTCCCCGTTCATCTGTTTAAATATTAAAGCTCTACCCCCGACATGTTCCTGTAATTTTAAAATGTATATAGCGGATCCAAGTTGTAACGCAAAATCCGGACCCTTTTAATATTTCCCTATAACCTTTAAATTATTTCACCAGTACCCTTAAATTTAATTCTTAAAACATGTTCATTTCATTTACAAAAGAAGGAGACCCCCTCCGATCGCAGTCCTAACGCTGGCCGTTGGGATAAGAGCTTTCGGGTGGTGTCGCTTCTCTTGCATCTTTCCGACCCGCGTAGCTAGGCCTGGCCGCGCGAGGTCGAAGTTATAAATTCCAATTCTAAAAGCCCCAATTATAAAATAAAATTCGGTAGTTTACTTTTTCCCTTTTGGGAGTGGCGATTGTCCCGTTCGATTTATTACCCTTCCCTACGCTTTAACCCCTACGAAGGAGAGTTACCAGATAGATTCAAGATGTTATATTTTTAGTTCGTATTCTTTTTATAACGTTATCTACTGTATATAGTTATTGTTCGCGAGTGTAATTTATGGCATACGTTGCGGAAAACATGAGAAACATTTCGTGCGCGATTGGGTGACCTTGCTATAGCGCGAAACATGAAAGATAGTTTACGAGCCGGCGACTTGACTCGAACTTAAAAGTCAAAAACTTAAAAGTGCGCCCTTTGCTTTCATCGACCCCGATGGTTCCATTTGCCCGTCGTTCGACAATTAATGGTTCCCTAAAACGGGCCAAGCGTCTTAGCAAGCCAATTTAACCCCCTCCCCTCATCTCGACGCTTCTGAAGACCACCGGTCCAGAAGCGCGGGAAAAACTAAAAGACTTGTGCTTTCGAGCTCAAGAAGGAGAGTGACTCTGGGCGCGAACTCGACATGGTCGAAAATATATATCGCTCCGCGAAAATGTAAATACTAGTTACGCGACTAAAAACTTTACAGCGCCGATATTAAAAGAGGCTATAGCTCTAGCGCGCTATGGAGACTCGAATGTTTAATTCATAAAAGAGTTAAACAAGAAAGACCAATCGGACGATTCCGAAACCCTTCGCGTCGTGCCGCGAAAGAAGGGGCATATCGTGCCAAAACTTTAGAGACCCCACGGGTCAGCTTGGACGTTGCAGTCCACCGTTCCCTCATGATGGCGGAAACCGCATAAGTCGTAACGTTTTATTATTTTGTTATTATTCTGTCGCGTATTATTTGTTTATCATTATTATTATTATTATTTATTTTGTTATTTAGTTGATTAGTAATTAGTGTCATGACACGTTAGTTTTTAATTGGTTTATAGTGAATCTTTAATTCATTATATGAGTTCTATATTAAAATGATTCTGGTAACTCTCCATACCTCGTTGACTTAATTATTTTAATTACATCCATACCCTTAGACTATGCATTGCTATTCTTTAATTTTATATTCCACGCCACCCCTCAATAGTGAAAAGGTAGGCGACCAACCCGGCTTTATTTTATTTTGTATTGTAACTGGATTTGGCGTGAGACTTCCCCTTTGGCGTTAGTCCGCGATTCCGAGTTTCCACGTTACAATTGGGGGCCCCTTGCCGGGATTATGTTTATTATTATCAATGAAACCGCATTATTTTTGATGAAACCAAGTTATTTTAAATGAAACCGAAATATTTTAAATGAAACCGAAGTATTTTAAATGAAACCAAAATATTTTAATGAAGCAAAGGTGTTTCTAATGAAACCAAAGTACTTATGAAACTAGATTGAAAGGTTTTCTCAATATCCCCTGGTCGCCTTAATTGCTATATTTTAGCATTTTATTGGTTGGTTTGTTTGTTTGTTTGTTGGTTAGTATTTTTTTTTTATTTTGGCTTTTCCAGGACGATTGCGAGATTAATCTCTAAATTTAATTAATTTGATATTTGATTTTTATTATTATAATTTTTATTGCTCCCCTTACTGTTTTTGGTACCAAATCTAGTTAAAATTAAGGTATTTGATGAGCAAAAATATTTATAGCCGATTTGACGCCGAAGATTTAGTTTATTGTAGGGAATCACGTCGTAAACGTTATATTAATCGTTCGAATATAACCATGGGTCTCGTAGCTCATAGTAACCCTTCTAGTAGGAGTACTTCTCCAGTCCGAACTGGTACAGGTGCGGGTATTAATACTCCTCCACCTGGCCCCAGTAGTGTTAGTATGCCAGCCGCGACTGGGACTACCCAAAATATCCAAGGTAATGCGACCTCTTCAGGTCCCAGTACCTCTGCTAATGCCACGCCATTACCCGCAGATATATTAACGGCTCTTTTGAACCAAATTAATCAGCAGGCCGCTGAACAAAAGCGCCTTGGAGATTTAGTAGCCCAATTATTAGCTGCCCAGAACCAAAATTCTACGGTTACCGTTCCCCCTCCCCATATTGTAGCTGCTCCGATTAATTTGCCCCCGATACCCCCTTTTCGACCACCGGTCACGTTGACCCCTAGTCCGATTATTTCGAATACGTCGAATCAGGTGGCGATTAATACGTCAAATTATGGCGGCCAGATTGTTCCCGTCACTAATGTTGTCGGTAGTAGTACTAGTAGCAGTGGGTCGCAGTCTTCTCAGTCCTTAATTAATCCAACCCCTAGTGTTAGTAGCCAGGTAGTACAAAGCGTGATACCACCTACCCAAGATACGGCCGCCGCGCCGTTCTTTTATTCCGCCCCCTTGCCATCAATGTCTTACGCGGGTAATCCCACTGACAATGGTCCCAAGGAATTTTTAAAGCGCGCGAAGCAATTGCGCTATAGTCACAGTGTTAGTGACACTTTATTTTTACAAAGGTTCGTTGCCCCGGCCCTTCGCGGCCCCGCTTTCGATTTTTACGTCGAAAACGAACCCTTCGCGTCCTATGCTGCTTTTGAGGCAGGTCTAAAGGCTCGATTCGAGCGCAAAGGCAACGACGAAAGAATTAAGGATAAAATTCATGACAGAGTTCAGAAACCCAATGAATCGGTGAACGAATTTGTAGAGAGCCTACAAAAATTATTTGATCAACTTAATGAGCCGATTTCCGAATGTAAGAAAATCAAAACCATCCGCAGAAACATGCGAGATAATATTAAAAAATATTTAGTTGTTAGAGGAGATTATGTCACGCTTCGTGATTTATTGGACGATGCTCTAGGAGTGGAGCAAATTGTTAGAAAGGAAGGTCGCGATAATAGCGAATACGCAAATTCTTCGCGTTATCAGTCCCCAAGCTCTCAGAACGCTAGACCGACCCCTAATCAATCGCGCCCCTCTAGTTCGGACGCGCGTTCAAATAACAATTTCAATCGTCCCAATTACGGGTCGAATGGGCAAGAAAATAATCCTCGCCAAAATGAGTCTCGAAATCAGCCTCAATATTCCGGAGGTTCGCGGCCTAACCCAGCGTATACCGCTCCCCGAACTCAAGACGCTAGATTTAGTGGTAATTACTATAACCCTAACGTAGTATGTTTCGGTTGCCAAAAGGTAGGCCACGTACGCCCGTATTGTCCCGACCTCTCAAATAGTCAACCGGCTTCGGGAAACGGAGGGAGAGGCGATGCAAAAGCGAGCGCCACGGGAGGTCAATTCCCCGCTCCGGCGTCGCCGCAAGTTTAAAACGACAACAACAAAGCACGGGACCAGGTAACCCGAATTTTTCTGAGGGTCAAGATTTTTTTAAATATTTATTTAGGTTCGATCCCGTGCTTAGCTTTAATTGACCCCGGTTCTACTCATACATTAATTCATAGTAATTTAAAACCCCTATTAGAACAAAGAGGATATAACACGTCGAATAAAGTTTTATTCTTGTCGCAACCAGATTCGTCTCTTTTGAAAACCCAAGGTGCCGTCACACTTCCAATTACTCTTCCTCGAAAAGAAGTTACTTTTGAGGCCTCCTATGTTGATAGTATTCCATATCAATGCATTCTAGGCAGGGATTTATTGGGCCAAGTCGGCATGGTTATTGATTACGGGCAGGGAAATTATTGGTACCCTCGTGCCGATAATGAGAAAATTTCTTTTACTCCGTCCGACGGTAGTAAAAACCGTTTATTTAGTTTGTCGCCCGATTATAATGAAAATATTGATACGGAAGGTATAGCGAAAGCGCTTGAGGAGGCACCCTTGGATCCTATACAAAAGACGAAATTAGTCTCGTTGGTTGACAAATATAAAAATATTTTTTCTTTAATTCCCGGTCAAACCCACCGGGTAGAACATTATATAGATGTAGGGGATAGTTTACCCCAAGCTACCGCGCCTTATCGGTACTCGCCAGCTAAGCGAGCCGTAATCGACGGTATTATTGATGAAATGTTACTCCTTGATCTCATCGAACCCTCGGATAGCCCCTGGGCTGCCCCTAGTGTTTTAATTAATAAAAATGACCGCCCTCCCCGTTTGTGCCAAGATTATCGCAAACTAAATGAAGTAACTAGGAAAGACGCGTACCCCCTTCCGAGAATCGATGATATCTTGGAGTCCATTCATAAACCACGATATATTACTACGCTGGACATGCGAAGCGGGTATTTTCAAGTGCCCCTGCACGAGGCTCACCGCGATATCGCCGCCTTCGTGACACATAGAGGGCTCTTTCGGCCTAAGGTTTTAATGTTCGGCCTGACAAACGCTCCGGCAACTTTCCAGCGTATGGTTAATAATATATTCAGCGACTTATTCAATTCCGGTGTGTGCGCGTATCTAGATGATCTGATAATCGCGTCCCCTGATTTCGAGACCCATTTAGAGACATTGGAAAAAGTTTTTGACCGGCTTCTAAAGTCCGGGCTAACAGTCAAGGCTTCAAAAACTCAATTTTGTAGGCAGGAATGTCGCGTTTTGGGCCACGTCGTTAATTACGACGGTATTAAAGTCGATACGGAGAAGACTGATTCGATGAGTAACTATCCAACTCCAAACACCCTACGGAAACTTCGAAGATTCCTCGGCATGGCGTCATATTACAGACGTTTTATAAAAGATTTTTCTAAAATAGCCAGCCCTTTAAATTTATTGTTACAAAATGACACCGTATGGAGTTGGGGAGAATCTCAGGAATCGGCTTTCAATACGCTTAAACATCACCTATCGTCGGCTCCCATTCTTAGTTCGCCGGACTATAATTATCCCTTTATCATCCACACCGACGCCTCGCTGTGCGGGTTGGGGGCCGTTTTGAGTCAGATAATTGATAAGAAGAAACACGTGATACAGTACGCGAGTAAGTCCCTAAGCGCGGCCGAAAGAAAGTATTCAACGACCGAACGCGAATGCTTGGCTGTCAAATTCGGCATTGATAAATTTAGACCCTATGTTGAGGGAACGAAATTCGAGGTTTATACGGACCACAGCGCTCTCCGGTGGCTACATCACGCGCGCGACCCTACAGGAAAATTCGCCCGATGGAATGCCCACCTTCAGTCATTTGATTTTACTATTCACCACGTGCCAGGCAAAAATAATTCAGTCGCGGACGCATTGTCCAGAATTCCGGAAGATTCCCCTGAATTAGACCACCCAGACGGCCATATCTCTGCGATCTCTAGCGTAAACCCCGAAAAACGCCCCGTTCTCTACGAGACGAGCGAAATTATCGCCGCTCAAAAGATGGACCCTAAGTTAGGCCCTTTATTAGTTTATTTACGCGACGGTAGTTTACCCGATGAGAAGCAATTAAGGGAATGGGTTGAGAGGACTGCGCCGCTGTGTGATATTCGAAATGACATTTTATATAAGGAGATAAAGAAATCTCGCCAAGAATGGGATAATTATAGAATATTGGTTCCCGATGAGTTGAAAGCTCGTATACTATATCTAAGTCATGATCTTAAGTCAGCCGGTCACTTTGGTTCGAAGAAAACAATGAAACGAATACAAAGCCAATTTACTTGGGAAGGGGTTACACTAGACGTGTTGAAATACTGTAATTCTTGTTCGGTATGTCAAAAACACAAGATTCCCCGCCAATTACCAGCCGGTATGATGAAGTGTAGTGACGTAGCCGAGCCTTTCAAAGTTATTTCCGTAGATTTAAAGGGACCGTATAGCCGTAGCAAACGCGGGTTTAAATATATTTTAGTGGTTTGTGACTATCTCACCAAATGGGTGGAAGTATTCCCGCTACGCGCCGCTACTACCAGACCCATTGTAAAACATTTGGTCGATGACGTTTTTACTCGTTTCGGATTGCCATCTGCTGTTGTCAGTGATAATGGGAAACAATTCGTCTCGAAGATTTTTGCAAATGTTTTTAATAAACTGGGCATTCAACAGCGCTTCACTTCTTTATATCACGCCCAAGAAAATTTAACGGAACGTTTTAACCAAATTTTGGGCACAATGATCGCATCCTACGTCACTGACAATCATCAGGACTGGGACGAAGGCCTACAGCAGTACGCGATGGCAATTCGGAGCGCGGTCCACGAGTCGACTGGTTTTAGCCCAGCCGAGCTTATGTTTGGGCGAGAAATTAGGACTGCTTCTAGTCTAATTACTCCCCAAACCGTTAGTGAATCTTTTGTTGATGAGGTCGAAAACACCTACGGTCTACGCGTTTTACCAAAAGTACAAAAAGCTTTGGAAACGGCCTACGACAACATCAAAAAGGCTCAAATCAGACAAAAAGTCAATTATGACAAAAGACACAGGGATTTCGAATTAGAGGAAGGGGATTTAGTTCTCAAACGAACACATCATCTTTCAAAAGCTGTAGATAATTTCGCAGCTAAATTAGCGGAAAAATTTGAAGGTCCTTTCAAAATAGCAAATAAGCTTAGTTCAAGAACGTATAGGTTGGAAAATATGGAGACGAAAAAGTTACTTTTTGGAACGTACCATATTTCCCAATTAAAGCCATACGTCGAACGCCAAGAATTGACTCTTCAAAATCCCGATTTCGGTACACCCCTAGCAGAATCTAATAAAGATGAGCAGGTTGATTTGGTACCAGATATTATTAGTAATGGTCGAGTTTTACGACCCAGGGATCCCCATACTGGAAAGGTCAAATCCATTGTGTGATTGACTTTATTTTAACTAGTATGTTTATTTTGTTTATTAAGCCGCGCAAATACGTTCATTAATTCGTATTTCTTTTTAGTTTGTTTGTTTGTTTGTTAGTTTATCTCCAGTGCACTTGTATATATTGAGATCTCTTCGCAGTTTATTTGTTAATTAGTTGGTTTCTCCAAAATATTTTGGTAAATTCGATGGTTTCTCCCCAATATTTTTGTTAATTAGTGAGATTCTCCCCAATATTTTTGTTAATTAGTGTGTTTCTCCCCAATATTTTTGTTCGTTTGATGGTTTTTCCCCAATGTTTTTGTAAATTCGATGGTTTCTCCCATTAATTTTTGTTTTCCCGTTAAAATTTTTTGTTAGTTGATTCAATTATTCGTTAGAAGTATACCTTCGTTTCTAGTTTATTTCGACCGGGGACGTTCGAAGCCAGTCTGGGGGGAGTTGTAACGCAAAATCCGGACCCTTTTAATATTTCCCTATAACCTTTAAATTATTTCACCAGTACCCTTAAATTTAATTCTTAAAACATGTTCATTTCATTTACAAAAGAAGGAGACCCCCTCCGATCGCAGTCCTAACGCTGGCCGTTGGGATAAGAGCTTTCGGGTGGTGTCGCTTCTCTTGCATCTTTCCGACCCGCGTAGCTAGGCCTGGCCGCGCGAGGTCGAAGTTATAAATTCCAATTCTAAAAGCCCCAATTATAAAATAAAATTCGGTAGTTTACTTTTTCCCTTTTGGGAGTGGCGATTGTCCCGTTCGATTTATTACCCTTCCCTACGCTTTAACCCCTACGAAGGAGAGTTACCAGATAGATTCAAGATGTTATATTTTTAGTTCGTATTCTTTTTATAACGTTATCTACTGTATATAGTTATTGTTCGCGAGTGTAATTTATGGCATACGTTGCGGAAAACATGAGAAACATTTCGTGCGCGATTGGGTGACCTTGCTATAGCGCGAAACATGAAAGATAGTTTACGAGCCGGCGACTTGACTCGAACTTAAAAGTCAAAAACTTAAAAGTGCGCCCTTTGCTTTCATCGACCCCGATGGTTCCATTTGCCCGTCGTTCGACAATTAATGGTTCCCTAAAACGGGCCAAGCGTCTTAGCAAGCCAATTTAACCCCCTCCCCTCATCTCGACGCTTCTGAAGACCACCGGTCCAGAAGCGCGGGAAAAACTAAAAGACTTGTGCTTTCGAGCTCAAGAAGGAGAGTGACTCTGGGCGCGAACTCGACATGGTCGAAAATATATATCGCTCCGCGAAAATGTAAATACTAGTTACGCGACTAAAAACTTTACAGCGCCGATATTAAAAGAGGCTATAGCTCTAGCGCGCTATGGAGACTCGAATGTTTAATTCATAAAAGAGTTAAACAAGAAAGACCAATCGGACGATTCCGAAACCCTTCGCGTCGTGCCGCGAAAGAAGGGGCATATCGTGCCAAAACTTTAGAGACCCCACGGGTCAGCTTGGACGTTGCAGTCCACCGTTCCCTCATGATGGCGGAAACCGCATAAGTCGTAACGTTTTATTATTTTGTTATTATTCTGTCGCGTATTATTTGTTTATCATTATTATTATTATTATTTATTTTGTTATTTAGTTGATTAGTAATTAGTGTCATGACACGTTAGTTTTTAATTGGTTTATAGTGAATCTTTAATTCATTATATGAGTTCTATATTAAAATGATTCTGGTAACTCTCCATACCTCGTTGACTTAATTATTTTAATTACATCCATACCCTTAGACTATGCATTGCTATTCTTTAATTTTATATTCCACGCCACCCCTCAATAGTGAAAAGGTAGGCGACCAACCCGGCTTTATTTTATTTTGTATTGTAACTGGATTTGGCGTGAGACTTCCCCTTTGGCGTTAGTCCGCGATTCCGAGTTTCCACGTTACAAGGTTTCGGTAATTATATATATTAAATAAAACAGATTTTTAAAAAACATTTTAAGTAATCATTCATCATAATTAATTAAAGTATGCACGCAACCTGCCACTCGATACGGGATTTTATCAAAATGATCTCGCGCTAAACTTAATCACAATTGAAAAAGAATTGCAAGGCTGTTGCTATTCATACGCGTGACGTCGGTTTTGTTTTATATTTCAATATGCTCCCATTGAATAACCAAAGAAATGGAGTTTCTCCAATGAGGAAAAATCTAATTTCGTCAAAAAAGTTGCAAATTGGAAAGTTACAACCCAATTCTATCAAATATAGACCAAATGAAGTAACAAAAGAATTCATTTGGATCCACTTTTGTTATATTTCATTTTGATCTATTAGATCGAATACTGTAGGAATTTTCCAATTTACGCGAATGTGACTCAACTGCTGATGCCAATGAGTTAAGTCTAAGTTGAAATGACTTTGGATGAACCTACACAGATGTTTAATAGTTCTCTCTAAGTTAACATGATTTACGCGCAATTTGTATATGATATATCATTGGCATCAGCAATTTCGATTTCTCGAGAATTTACACATTCAGGAATTTCTTTAAAAAGGATTTAGGCTTAGCGACTCCAGTCCGCAACTTTAGTAATTAACGGGCAATTACAGCGAAACCTTTGCTGAGTTTTCGATAATGTTATAACTTTTTTTAGTCTTGTATCTCTTAATATTTTTTGGAAATTTATTGATATCTATATCACGAGTTTGTACGAAATATTAGAAGTGAGATTCTCTGAAAACCTTTCCAGGTTTTTCCTTGACCATTTCTATATATTTCCCTGACCAATATTTAATATTTTACATGAATATGCTCATACTCGCTAGTTGTCGACAATGCGTGATTTGGCACCTAAGTCTACGAAATCAGGGTCGATAATTTGATCAGAATATGAGATATAACTGAATCTTTACGCGAATATTTTCAGCTTAAAATAATAATTTATTACAAATAAAAGGTCAAGCAATCATAAACCCATAAACATGTCCTTGACCTGTACCGAAATATTTAATATCTTTTTTTGACGCATTTTCAAATTCCTGGACTTTTCCAGGTTTTCCAGGTCGTGTATGAATCCTGTACATTTTGAAATTAATTTTTTAGCAGACACAAACCTTGGGGTTATACAATAGGCCATCTAATATTATATTACAGTCTTGTACCCGCTACTAAATCAGAGTGAAATGTACTATATACATCTAGTATATACTCCGGTGTTGTAAATTTGATTCCGAGACTCTCCTCCTTAAATAATTAAACATTTGCTTTATATATATCTAGAGAAATTTTGGTTGTACCTACGACTGGGATAGGGGGAGAGAGCTGAGAGAGCTGGATTTCCAGAGATACTTTAGGAAAAGGTTTATCGCTACTGGGAAACACGTTCGAGGAAGAAAAATCCTATAGGATAAGGGTATACGCAGTTTTATCTTCACTTGGCAGTGAATCGAAAGCTTTAGGTTCTGTTTAAAAGGCTCGCGGAGATAAGGCGGTAAACTAGTTTCGTACTATAATGTCAAATTAATCTGAAATAATTCAGAATCAGTTCTAATTTTCAGTATAGTTACTATAGGTTTATCTATATGATATGGCTTGTTGAATTTAAAGGAAATATAACGCGAGTAAGTCTTTCTGTGTGTAGAAAACATCAGGAAAACTGTGTTTTAAAATCTGTCGCAAACTTAGAAAGGAATTTCAAGGGTAGGAAATATCAAGTTTTGGTTTGGAGATATTTGAAACCTTTTAACTTTGCAACTGAGTCTGCTCTTTCAGTTAAGGCTATTTCACACAATAAACTAGACCAAATTATTAGATTAAATAGAAACTAAATTAATTCGAATTTCCAAACATTTCGCAGACGCGCTATGTCACGTGATATGCTCATTCTCACGTGGTCTTCTACTTGTAGTTAATTAAATTGCCTGCATAATCGCGCAATACATCATAAAGTGAAAAAAAAAAAAAAAAGTTGAAATATTTTGCTTTTAAAGTTTCTTTCGATCGTGTCAGCCCAGACGTCTAAACATTTGAATATAGATTTTATTTATAGTAAATTGTATGAAAAAAACCAAAATATTATCAACATGGGCCTTTGAAAAATATGGCCTTACTGTAAAAGTCAGTTGGTTGAAAAAATTACACTGTGAATAGTGCTTATGGGTTTGCAGTATACGTAGGAAACCCTTACGTGAAACTTTTCAAATGGTATAATTTGTCCGGCAAGCTTAAAATTGACTCTGGTGACCCGCCTCTCTACGTGTATACGAACCTCCGTGTGTTGCTAAACATAAAAGCTAATTGTAACGCAGCCACTGAGAGTACGTTTACTAAATTCGAGCGTTCTATTATACTTTCCATCTATAGGAGTTAAATTCAGTTCTACATTTCAACGGCCACAAAGTCTAGTAAAAATAAGTCCATACACGCCTGAATAAACTATATATTAAAGGGAGAATGAAATATAATTATATTTATTAATAGTAACTAATAGTTCGCAAAATTTCATCGCGCAATATTTCTTTATATAAAACCTTTTTCTGCCAAGATATAAAATATAGTAAAAGAAATAATTTAAAGGGAAACTTGTGTACCATTTATTTTAGGAAAAACCTATTCGAGAATTTTTTAAGAACTTTTAGACAAGTTTTTGATTTTTAAATTTATTTCCAAAGTTTGGTAAAATTTGAATTTTAGTAAATATAAATTCGGACCAATCATATTACTTCAGCCCTTAACTGTGCTTGTAATATCGTAGCATTAAAAGAACAGGCCGACTTTTGTCTCCCAAAACCTTGGCTTCTTATTTTAACGTTACGACCTTTGTGAAGTCAAAATGTATATTTTCTAATTCCGGAAATCAGCGCCATCAATGTTATTTCTATGCTTCAAATCAAGAACGTGATTTTTATAATTCCCCGATTTTATCTATTTTTCCTTGACGTATCCTTACGCCGGAGCATTTTCGCAGATATAATTATTGTAAAATAAATTTGACTGCGCAAATCGTCACAAATAATCGGAGTAATAAAAGCGTATAAACATTGTCTAATATTGGCCTATTATCGTTACATACGACCTTTTAAACCTAACATTGGCAGGAACGGGGTCCAAGAAACGGGGGGAAATGTATTCTAGAGCGATGTATGCCCGGTTAATTTGCTAATCGACCAGCAGGCGCTCGCGTACTTATACTTCGAGAAGAGCTATAGGAGAGAGTAAAGGCCGTTTTCTAGCCCGGCCATCTCCGTAGATACCCGAGAAATTTATAGACTAATGATAGAAAGGGATGGAGCGGCGCAACACGCAGTATTGGCTAACAGAAAACCTTATATATTTGCCGCAATCTCTACGCGATGTCGCTACCATCTCTACTACACGGAGTTCATTACTTACTCCTAAAGAGTGAGAAAGAATAGTCTTCCGAACTAGCCTATACTTTTTAACGGTGAATTTTATAGAATTAAGACTCCATAGTAGTTACGCAACCCAACAACGAGTGATTTTGTACAGATTCCTTACCGTTTAAATAGGCCTAATCCACCAGCAAGAAATAAATTTAAAACTTGCCCGGAAAATAGGCTTAGCTGAAATCACGCATATCGTGAATTTCTTCTCATTGATTGGTCAGCGACGAATCAATAGTTACTGGAAGCCTCACGGAGATCCCGCCTTAACGACTGACCTTTACTCATTGTTCGATGACCCATCAATGCGAAGAAATTCAGGATCTCCATGAATCCAGCTAAGCCTATTTTCCCGGATTTTTAAATTTATTTCTAGTTTAATATTAGTTTTTAATTTTATTACTGGTGGATTAGGCCTATTTAAACGATAAGTAATCTCCCATTAAGGTTTGATTGCGTAAGTAGTTTTTTCTATTGGTTATAATCGGTGGTTTAAATCGGTTAAAACTTTTTCCATTCACAGAAAAAGCCTGCTTTTTTGACAACCTAGCGCTACATAATTTTGTTTCAACAACTAGTAATTTTTAAAAGTAAACCATTTAATTGATTCAAAACGCTTCTGTTTAAACTCTAAATAAGAACTTCCGATTTTTGTCTTCTGTAGCTTAAAGCGTAGAAAAATTCATTCAAAAAAAAAATAAAAAAAAAATAAAAAAGTTGTTAAAAATAATCAATAATGTGATTTTTCCTTCGGGCGCTTAAAAATAGTTCTCTTTCTTTAGAATTCCCTGAAAGGGATTTGACGCCTTATTTGTTTTGTCTTTAGGCTGCCGGTTAAAAATTCTCGGTCCGCCTTCGGTGCTTAGTTCTCCTAGCTTCTTTTTTTTTTTTTTTATTTTGTCGCGAGAGTTTTCCCAGTGGCTTGTCTTTCATAGATAGCGTTAGAAGGGAAAAGAAAACTTATTTTTAATTCTTTTCATCTACGTTCACCATTACACCCCATCCTCTCTCGTTATAGCGCCTCGCTAAGGACCTCCTACTTGTTATTATTATTTTTATTAATAAGGATTTTTTGTTTTTAAAGATCACGCGAGCTTCTATTCCCCCAAAGATTTATTTTTTGTACGAAAAGCTAAGAAACGATGACAAGAAAAAAAGAGAATTATAAAATCCTCCTAAATTATTTCGGTTTAATTTTTTTGGTTTCAATTGAATGGCTGTACGAGAACCATTTTAGCATAGGTGCAAGGAAATTAATTGACTAGATACAAGAGTTTAATGTAATCTTAATAATAATTTAAATAAATAATTTTATTTGTATAAATGTGGGACATAATATAAATTTAAAGAAATTAAATCTTAGATATTTTGAAGATTTATTGTTAAATTGTAATGTTGTATAGTTCGTAAAAATATAGGATAATAAAATAAAATAAAATTATTTGCCTAAATAGTCAATTTTTAAAATATCATTTCTTCAAAATTAAAAGGAATTTTCTTCAAAACACTATCTGATTTTCAATTTACCAAGTTTCCAAAAACCAAACATTAAAGCTATTTTTCAAAGCACCCCTCCTCCTTCTCTGGCGTATAGTAAACTAAAAAAAAATAGAACTTAAAATATGCGTGGAATTTTTAAATTTTGACACAACTCCCTTAATAATTAGGCATAAATTTCGAAGAATTCGAAAACTTATACGGATAGCTAGCAAGTTTTAAAAGTGGTGCGTCTCGAAATTAACATATTTAATAACGGAAAATAATATTTGTCGATAAAATCCTGGTGGCAATTTAAGGTTCTTCCCTCCCAAGGAAAATTATTATTCAAAAGTCTCGCCACCCCGATAATGGGTCCGCGTATTCCAGATTCTTAAGACTAATTAAATAACTAGGCTTAGCGAAATGAAGATAGAAATAGTTGAGAGATTACAGCGTTTACAAAGTTGCACTCGTAACCACCTTGAAATTACAGCGCGTACAAAGCTACGCTCCCTCTTATCTTTAACGTTTTAGTTTCAAAGAGTTGCCTTGAAAACTCGCTTATATATATATTGAAATTCTGAATTTGATACGGTAGCGCGTAGAAAGATAAACTTCCTTTATCTCTAACAGTAAAACTACACGAACATAACTGGTAGATTACGTTCGTACACGCTGTCAAATCGAGGTGAAATTAACTAATAACAGAACGTGTTGAAAACTTGAAAAGGCACTGTATATTAAACGATTTACACCCCTAGTAAGCATTTAATTTTCTAAACCTAAAACCTGGTTTCTACTACTGAAGAACTAGTTTCAAAGCTAGTAACGGGCTCGTACGAGTAAGAAATGTGGTTAAAAATAGAAAAGTCAATTTTCTAGAGTCTCATTCGTCGCTAGAAGGCGACACAATTATTACAAGCAACCAGTGCTTCCGAAAAGTCTGGGAATCTAAATTACACAAGAAAGAATGAAGAAAAAAAGAAAGAATTAGAAAGTGGGATCTTAATTTGGGTTTGTAATTAATTCCAGCGCGCTACTGTAAAAGTAAAAAATGTTTCAACCGGACTCGCGTAATTTTTCGTTCATGGGCAAGCTAGCCTGCAGGGGATAAAGGTTTAGCGTATTACCTATGGCCCCTGTAGAAGTGTTCTAACAGCAGTACATTCTTATAAGCTGGAAAGATACCCTATAGGATTTGAATTAAGCGTAAATGAAACAAAAAAGTTTTTTTTTCCTTTTTAATATTTTTAAAGTAATTTAGTAAATAAAATTAATATTATTCGTTTATTACGACTTTTTTTTAATTACTAATTGTAGGTGGGTTAAGTAGAAACGAGTGTTCTCCAATAAAATCCTAGACTTAGAAATATTCATAAAAAACTGTTACCATTTTTGTACAATAAAACAGTTATTGTTTTCTTTTCAAAACGCAGGAAGAAAGATACAAAAAAAATGTGTTTTTAGATAGGCCTTCATTACAAGAAACAAATTCAGTTCTTACGAAATAAGTATATACAAAAATAAGAATAAAACTACACCTAACTTTGGTGTTAAAAAAAGAAGTGACGTCACGCCCTAGAACTTAACTTTTTATCCCACCAATTATTGCAACGATTTTAAAATATTTGGTTTGTTTCAGAAGCGTTCAATCACGAAAATTAGATTCAAACCACCCACCTAGTTCCATTTCTTTCTAAATTTCATCTCCTTTCGGTTAGGGTTAAAGTATTCCGAGAAAGAGAGAATTGTTGGGAAAAGGAGCTATAGACCAAGGCCTAGCAATCATCGTCCGGAATAATAGACTTAGGGTTCGCATCAAAATTTTATTGGTTAGGACCCTCGGGCGGCCGCCCGAGGATAGAACTATAGGTATAGAAGAAAGGATAGTGTATAAAAACCTCTTAGAGAAGGCCTGGCAATAAAAGACTAACGCTAAAGCCCATATCGGTTTCCGAAAACAAAGAAGCCTATCAGAAACGATATTAACCAAAGCCTCTCTCTCTCTCTTTCTCTCTCTGATGCGCGCGACGTCACGCTAAATTGAACCAACTCGTGAAAAGGGGGAGATTGATCGTTATTCCTAATCCGCAACACCTACTAGTTTTACCTTTTTCCCCCAATACCACCCATTAAATCAAAAACAATGAACAATCTATACTAAAGTCAGAATCAGTCAGAGATGACAATGAATACGAAACTAGGGTTATCAATATCTTTATGATAATTTTCAATAAAGAAAGCGTGGAAGATAAGTTTGCAAGTACTGAAATTCACGGGTAATTACGAATCAGTTTAAGTTTGCATTAAGTATAAATCTAGGACCTTCAACATCTGATTTTATTTCTTCAAAACAAGAGTGGATAGCTTAGCACGTACTGAAATCTCAGGTTGATTATGATTGAATTATGAATCAATTTGAGTTTTCTATGGGTACAAACCTAGTAACCTCAATATCCTATTTGTTTCTTTCTAGATAGGAAAGATTTGTGAGTACTGATATCTCTGGCTGAAATACTTTCAATATAACAGTACAGTTGCATACGGTTTGCTCTTAGGCCTTGGCTACTTGGGTATAAGACGTTGAACGCTATATGTTATAGAAAGGGAATCCATACACAAAACCTTTACTCCTTAAGACTATATATACATATATTTTAACAAAAGGATGAGACGGCCGCCCTCTTATGTTGTACTATTACATCCCTCGGAGAACTAGAAAGGCGTGTTCCACATTTGTACAAGAATCAAACTTTAATATAGATCTTTTAGGGGAATATATTTAGTAGACAGACGCCCGGAACACAGGTAAGTCTGCTTCTCTCACTTTCAACCGTATTCGTAATTGCGTAGAGAATGTACTGTATTGTTTATTTCATTTTGAATTGTCAGTAAAGGAAATGCATACCCATTTATATTTAGGTTCAAAAATTATCTAGATATAACGGGTTGGTTAGATTCGTACGTGCTGCAAATTAAGGTGAAGAAGATTTAAAGACTATGGGAATATCGCCATCTGATGAACAGATGAAGTTAGAGATATATACATACATTTATATGAAGAAAAAAAAAAGGTTAATATTGCGAGAAGACCGAGGCTAGAATAAGAATAGCCAGTTATATTTTGAATATAAAATATGGCCTTAATTTTAAAGACTTTTTTTTATAATTAAACCATTTTTGAGATGAAATTGTATAAAAAAAGAGAAATGAAATGTTTTCTATTGTATTTTATAAAGAATTTTCTGGTTTTAAAACGAAATATTTAAATTGACGTCTGTTTTTTTTAAAGAAATTGTAAAATGTAGTTTATTTTTAACCAGAAGCCGATGAAACCCTCCTTTGAAGTCTATTTCTCCCGGGTCTTGTCTACCCCTCTCTGTATGGGTTAGTTTCAAAAAGCGCGATTCGTACGCCTCCTAACGGTAGATATTTTCGGAGCGTGAGTTCGTCGAGCAAATATGTCTAGCAGCCTTGGAGTTCGTCAAAAGAACGTCGTCGTTTGTGGAGAGAGAGAATTTCCAATTTTCCGTATGAAGTAAGACCCCTCCGATCTCGTAAAATTGGGAATTTTACCCATACAGAGAGGAGCGCTATATGGAAGATTAGAGTAGTAGAATTCAAAGGAGGGTTTCAACGGCTTCTGTTTTAACCATAAACAGTATATAAATATTAATTATTATTTATTTATCATTTAACTATTCTGAATCATAAAATATCTTAGATAAACATTATAGCAGATATTCTAATGTTTTCCTGAAGGATTAATTGGTTTTTAAATGTTTATTATTGCAAGGGAAACATTTAAAATATAGTTTAACGTTATTTTCATGAAAATATTTGTTTAAGAAAGTGATAATGACCTGAAATTTTTCCTTTTCCCCTTTAAACTAATATTTATGTTAAAAAATAAATATGAATTATGCCAAGAAATTCCCTTTTATAATATGGCATCAATTGTTCTAAGCTCAATAAATGGGCGTTTACGCTACATCGTAAGAAAAATTGAAAATAGAGGGTTTTTTGAAATTTCGGAATATTTAGGGAAACGACAAGTAAATATACTAAAGAATTCACGAACAGCTTGGCGAAACTATTTTAATCCATAGGAGGTTTAATATTAAGTATTAATACGCCCTAGATTTAATTAGATTGCGACACTACTCGCGAACGAAAATAATATCAGAGTAAAAAGAAGATCAAGAGCAGAATCCCTAAGATGGAGGAGAAAAAAATAAAAAATAAGGAGGATGGAAACTAGAATGAGATGCTGGAAGTGAAGGAGCTTGGGGTATTTATACGATTGCTAGGCAGAAACATCAATCTTAGGGGCCTTATAAAGTTGGTCATGTACCATCAGTAGCACACGGTCCCCGTAATAGGCTGGCATTTTGAAATGCTCTCCCGATTGAGAAGGACGGACAAGTACAGGGCAGTATGGAGGGGAGGAGTATAACATCCTCGTATTCATCTCCGCGAAACCGTTCGCGATGGTACAGTAAATTGAATCCTAGAAGTCTTTCAAGTTCATATTGAATCCAAGATTAAAGCTGACATATGAGGACGAAAATCCATACCCATTTCTTTATTTAATCTTACGATTTTTTAGAGGTTTTAATTTAACGTAAATTTAAGATAATTATATTTTTTCACTGGTGGATTAGGCCTGTTTAAACTATAAAGAGTAGATAAAAACTAATCACTGGTTGTTAGGTTGAAGAACGCCCTCAATGTTAAGCTTCGTACATCTTTCCGAGTTTTAAACACACATATTTCCAAACATATGTTAATTCAAGCATATTTTCAAAAAATGAAGAGGATTTTGATTCGCATTTCTGTATCACTTTCAATCATCCGATTCGCTCTCGCGACCTACCCCCGCCCTCCCTCCAAATGGACCTCCACTCCTTTTAAGCCTTAGTTAAAACTACTTTAGATCAGGATCATTATGTTGGCAAATTTTTCCATCGTGGTCGAAAACGTCTCTGAAGTCGCGAAGCCTTCATTTATTGTTCCATTCCTGTTTTCTAATTCTATTATCTCTAAATCGTTCCCCCATCTCTTCTTGGTCCTCTACATCTTATCCTACGTTCATCTTATAGTCAGAATCACTTTCAGCTCTTACTCCTATCAAAGATTGTCTACATTCAATCTCTAACAAAGCGAAGATTAAATTAGAAAGAGGCTTAATATAAATCTGAAATTTAAAATTTATTAAATTACTTCTATAAATAATGCTAATTCGTAAGAAAAATAACTTACAACAATTGGGGGAAAGAAGCATGATCGCGAAAGACGGAAAAACCTAGATATGCGTAACTAAAAAGGGTTCGTTAAGCTTCTTATCCATTGTTAGCTCAAATTGAAATATACTGTAGCGATCCTCTCACACGCCTGATTAAATTACTAAAGAGTCTACCTGAGGTAATAGAAAGTCTACAGTCCAGTTCAAAAGCAGTTTACAGGAACTACTTTTATAGCAAATTACATTTGACATTGTGTATTAATCAGCCTCAATCTTGGTTGGTTTAGAAAACTACATTATCGAATTAATGCCGAATATTTAGAAACATACTGAATAGAGTCGTTAGCCCTTCTATCGATTACGTTTTTGGTTTCAGGGTAGTAGAATTAAAGAAAACCTTGGTAACATTTTCATTTTTCACTGATTATCCTGGAAAGTTATGTACTTTATCTCGCGAGGTTGAGTGTCCCCTCCCTTACCAAAAAAAGAGTTGGCTTTTGGTATGCATTTAGTACGAATGTGCATTAAAAGTAGGTATTATCTTTGTTATTAGTAGTCTCAAGTTGTCCATATATTTTGGTTAACTTTAATAGTAGCAAAAGGTTGGTTTCCAGTTGGCAGTAAAAAAGTTAATTTTTTCAGGTTAGCAATTAGTTGGTTTAAAGTATTCAGAAGTTTTCTGTGTTTTTTAAGTGTGTATTAAGTTGGTTCTCTTTTGCAAAAAAGGTTTTAGCAGTTTTAGGAATTACTTTTCTAACATACAACTTAATAACAAGTAACTCAATACTAGCTTATAGTTGGTATTAAGTTTGGCGCAGTTAGCCTTTCATTGTCAAGTTGGCATTTAGTTGGTTTAAAATAGTAAGAAATATTTATCTAAAGAACAACTTATTAATAACTAAATCTAATGTCGATTTTAGTTGGTATTAAGTTTGTGTCGTCTATGCTTTATTTCCCTCTGAGTGGCAAAGTATTTTTTATGTTGATAATAAGTGGTTTTCTCGTTGTATGTGTTAAGACGAATCTTTTCCCGTTTAAATTTAATTCCTTTCAAGTAATCTTAAAAAGTATTCTTATTTTTAAGTTTGTATTAAGTGCGCCCTTAGTTGGCCCTTAATTGGCAATACCTAACCCCTAAGGTTAGAATGGATTACTGGAAAGGCACAGCACGTTACGCGCCCAGAGAGCGCTGAAATACAGACAAGTTTATAGGACCGGGCTTAAGTTTGTAATTCCCTTCATACCCCTTACTCATTTTTAACTAAAAATGCGTCGGATCGGGCGAATGCCTCGATTTTTAATTTGTCCTATACATAAAGGGAGACATATGTGTTGCTCAAAAAGAGATGTTTTGGAATGATTATAAAATAATATTGACGTTAAGCTCAGACAAACAAAATTAAATACTTGGATAAATATATATATGTTCAAGTAGCACTTGACAACGATTACTTCATATCCAATGAATTTATAACATTGTGTATTAAACCGCCCAAGCTTTCGTTATATTTCAAATTACTTTCAAACAAAAGAAGCGTAGAGGAAAAAACAAAACTAAAAACCGGCCTCTTCTTCCAGATCGTGTGAGACAAATAGTTGGGTTAAAGAAACGAAACCGCGTTGATTAGGAGTTTATATATTTTTAAAAGGCGTATTACGCGGCATTTCGTAATAGCTTTATTGCCGAAAAAAATAAAGATAGAAAAGGTTGGCCGCAGTATAGTCTTATAAAGTCGTCAAGAAGTCGAACAAAGAAAGAATCTTGGAGAGACCAATCGTTTTACGGTTTCTTCAAGCTATATACCATCTTTATGTCTATTTTTTGGATTTATTTATACAAAGGAAGTCTTAAAGGAAGGGTGTAGAAGAAAATTAAGTAATCGATTCTTCTATAAAAACAAAGACTTGTTCAGAAAATGTCTCTGAATTAGAGCTAGGATCGGATAATGAATCTCGGATAAATTGTTAATATAAAACCACAACTTATATAAACAGAAGGTATCAAATTGATATGAATTACGCGTTTATTCAAACGGACAATGCGAAGATCAAAATATGATGTTAAATTCACTGACATACCTATAATAGCTAGGACACACGAGAATCTTGTAATTATTGCAGTCAATGCTTTGGTGAACTTAATTGCTAGAACTTGTCCTTTGAAAATGGAAGAGATATGTATAGGAGAGCGTATATTTGTAGGAACTGAAATCTCGAAGTGAACTTATATAGAGTATGTTAGGTGTCACAGAGAAGGCAATAGGCATTTATCACCGGGGTTGCGCTAGCGTTGTATTGGGGTTTCTGGCGAGGCTATAGACGATCATTTCGCTCTCGGTTATTGTTCTTTATTCATCTCTCACCAGGGATGCCATACACTCCGTGGCACAGCGGACTCTCGGAGCTCTCGATCTGGGTTAACGACAAACTAGACCCGCTCAACGACACCGGTTAAAATCCAAAAAAAAAAAAAAAACTTTTCTCTGACATTCTTTTTCTTACACTCTCACCCTCCCAGAGTTTAGTGGATGTTTCGGTGATCATATTTAACTGTGCACGGTGAAATATAATACTTTATTTTCACATTAAAGTGATATAACATTGAATTGGATTATTTATCATTAACATCAAATGAAGTGTTAAAGGAAGGGTGAAGTGTACTTCAAAGCTACAGGCTTTATGTTAACTTAAAGGCTTAGAAATTCTAGTTCTCACTTCGCCTAAAACTAACATTCATTTGCGCTATAGGGCCTCGAGTACGAAAAACTAATAGAAATCAAGGGCAGTTGTATATATATATATATATATCCTGGTTCTAGTGAGGGAACCACCTTCACGATTTAGACGTAGTGTGGGTATAAGAGCCAACCGAGGGCATATAGGCCTATACTTCTTTTCCTATTGTCTTTATATAGGATGTCAGTATAAGAAAGATCTAGAGGAAGGGGGATTTGATTCTCCCTAGTTCTGGTATACCTCGCCTGCCACTGACACCTCTATATCAATCGCGGAACTAGTTTGAAATTTCAGTACACACAAGACTGAACAAACCCCTCCGTATGAGTTAACGTTTAATCTAATACCGTGCCTTTGTGAAGTCTGTAACCATAAACTGGTCTAACTCTACAACATATAACGTTAGGCTTTTTTCCTCCATAGACTGTACACAAATCGTTCGTAATTTGCAATAAGTATGATACTAGAACACCTTTCTATTTCAATGATATCATTACTTAGAAGTATATAGGGTAAGTTCGGAATGCGCTGCATATTCAAAGTGTTTTTTAACATGATGTATTTCACCTTAATATAACAGCGAGCGTAAAACTACGTGATCTTTATCTCTAAGTATGGAATTGATAGTAATAACGTGTAGGGTAGATTTGTACGTGCAGAATATTAAAGTTGGAATATACTATATTCTTCGCCCATTTGTTTAGAGCCAATATAATAAAAGGCAGGGGCTTAAATAAAAGTGGTTATTTAATAACATTACTATAAGTATTTATTCACCACTTGAGTCATTCGCTCTATCGTTTCTAAACACTATATGGAGAGTATACTGCAGATTTTTTTTTTTTTTTTTTTTTGGTTTCCGGTGGGGGAAAAGCATCCGTCTCCCCAGCAACAACAAAAACATCACTCGCCTATCTTATTAAGGTCAGCCTTGATCTATTTCTCGGCGTCCAGAAAATATTTAATTACAGCTAGAGACTACCTTATTCTTCCTCCCTCGAGGCTCGAGAGAGTCGACCGGTGATGTTAACCAGAGAATATAAATTTTACAGGTCCCATATCTCATTCTATACGTGTATTGAAACCGAGCATCTTTCAAGAAAAAAAAAAAAAAAAAAGGTTTTTCCACCTTGAAAGACGAGTGTTGCAAAAACACGGAACATTTTACGTCAACAAACCAAACATATTAGACTTATTAGTTATCATAGTTATGATATTTATATGGTAATTAAGTTTATTAACAGAGAATTACTGAGAAAAGTTATTTTATCCAAAGACATTTAGAGGCGAGGTTCTTCTTCGGTCGATCGTTAAAGTTTCTTTGAATTTAAATAGACGCGATATATAATTTTAAATTAAAGTAACACTAATGATCGATAGAAGAGCATCGAAACGTCTCGTAAATAATGTTTTTCGTTAAATATAAATGTCAATTTCTTTGTAAATAAAACTTAATTTATATTATATTAAATTTTTGACCAAGAACAACCGAGATAATTGTGATTAAACCACTGTTAAATCTGATTAAACCGGCTAGTTACAACTCGTTTGAAAAAAGTATAAGCCTCCGGTATCATAAAATTTTACCAATCTTTAGAAATTAATTTATACACCAAACAAGTGTCTAAAAATTCTAAAAAATTACCAAATAGGTTTTTGGGATGGTGATTCGGAAAATAAATTCAAAATCTGTTCCATTTTTAGCTAAGTTTCCCTTTAAGTGTCATTTTCAATTTTTTAGTGTTGACCGTTTTTTGTTTATATTTCAACCTAATCCTTGGAAGAAAAACAAACATACTGTGATCCAAAAATATAAATGACTATAAATTCGCGTGAATAAGTCTAGCATATATTTTTGGTTTTTGGCTTCATATATAGCCGAGACTTGTTACTATATCGTGGTATATTTTCGTTATAAACCGATGGTTTTCATCGTTTGAAATTGGATCTGGCGTAAAGTAAGCAAGAATCATAGCCAAGGGTTCCCATTTTTTATTTTTTTGCTTTGGCGTGTGGCGTATGGATTACGTCCATAATCGGGCTGAGATCAATTTCGATTCAGATTGAATTTTCAATGCGCGGAATGTTATAAAACCCCATTTTATTCAAAGGACAAGTATTAGTGATGGGCGTATATCCGATTACCCATTACAATTACTCAGTAAAGTAATCGATTACCCGATTACAGTCAAGTTTTAAACGGTATTTAAAGGTTAAAGTAACAGTAAGTACTGATAAATTTTAAGGAAGAAATAGACGCGAATGAGTATTCGTTGATTGTAATCATCAAGGGTTTTCGCGGTATCAAGTTCTATTCATAACCAGGTTGTGGTGTGAAAACACTTAAGGGAAACTATGAGTAATGAAAGAAGGTTAAATGCCGTCGGTTCTTTTAATGTTAGGACATTACAAGCGCTGTTGAAGGCTGAAATAATACAATTGGCTCGAATTTATATTTAATTTTTTAAAATTTTAACAATTTTCAGAAACTAATTTGGCATGGAGATTCCGAAAATAAATTTAAAAGCTGTTCCATTTATGGCTCCAAGTTTTTCTTTAATTTTCACATAAATTGCTATACTTTTATTATAGGTTGATTTCGAGGGACTGATCACGTCCTACACATAAAAGTGTACAAGCCTGAAGCTTTAATTGCACTTAAGTGATTATGTAACTGATGTATATATTTAGCACTAGCAATGAGGATGTTAATTATTTTCGTAATAAGTGCACTGATTTTTATAATAATTTGCTCCAAAATAAATTGAGGTTTAATTTTTTCGTAAGACTTGTCCCTTAATTTTCAAGCTGTACACTTAACAAGAGGAAGACAAGATAGCTTACACATAGTGAAAATTCACTCTGATATCAAATTGTATGTGCTATAATATACGTGCGTGAAAACATTTTTTGACCTTTTTACCTCTCTACTAAAGGTATCTATGTTCTAAGTTTGACCAGACAACGGTAGAAAGGTTTACAGGAGTCGAGATAAGATAGAAACACACCAAATTTCTCTACAAGAGATCTCGCACCCCCTTCCCTACCAGCCCATGCACCGAATAAAAGAAAAATGGACATGATTCTAGGAAATAAAATAACATGATTTAAAGCTCTTTCAATTCAATTGGATATCCATTTGAACCAATAAAATCCGTAATATTTTGTTAGTATATAGTTACAATATGCGATACGAAAAACAGACCAACGTTCATATACTCGAATTGCGTGTTAGAATAAAGAATTTGGGCCCTAGAGTCATTTAATTTTACTAAGAATAAAGTTAAATTATATGGACGTGAAGTTATCGATCAATGAAATTGACAGGGACGGAAATAAGAAAATTTTCTTATTGGACGATTGTCCACTAAGCCCCTTTAAGAAATTCAAAGTTATCGTACACTTAAAAAATTATCGGACATTTCTAGCTTTCCTGTATAAATAAGTACTTTTTTTTATCGGACGTCCAGTGACCCCCCCCTCTCAAAAATAAAAAGTTATGGGACATTTGGAAAATTTATCGTGACTTGTGCTTATTTCCGTCCCTGGAAATTGGTCGATGGTCCTTAAATGGGGGAGTTAGGATCGCCATGAAATAAAGTTGTATATTTATTTCTAGTTTAATATATGTTTGTAATTTTTTTTACTGTTGGATTAGGTTAATTTAAAAGATAAGGAATCGATAAAAATCACATTGTTAGGCTGCATTCTCCCTTTAAGGAATGTATTTAGTCAGCATGTAAGTACTTTTACATTAAAATTGAATCTTACGGTAACTGAATGATAATCTTTTTTAAAATTAATCGAGTTCTTAACTCTTTCTTTCAGGGTGCGGATATACGAGACGATTTTCAATTTAATTCGATTATGACGGAGATATTGATACAAAGCTTTACGGCAAGAGATGGGGGAGGAAACCGAGAGAAGAATAGAAGAAAAAGGATGAAATACAAGAGTGCGAGGAGGAGTATAAGAAAAACGGGAAAAGGGAGATGAAATGGAAACGGGCCCAGGTACAATCAATTCCGGCAAAGGGGTATCTAGGGGCTAAGAAACGGGGATGCAGGGAGGAATGGGGTGACTCTCCCATCGCGTGAGGATAAGGGCGTCGAGGCGCGAGCGTTTATTCTTTCTCTATTTCCGCGTCCGTCCACGCGACGACATTCCAAGGCCTATTCCACCCCTCAGTCCCTTGATTGAGGAGCAAAGAGTCCAGCGAAGGAGGATAGGCAAAAAATTGTCGTTAAGGGTTAACGCGCCGATGCACCCGCGCTCTCCCCCCCTCTCTTTCCTTTGACGTAGAAAAGCGAACGAAAAAGAAGAGAGAAAACCAACCGGAGAAGAAAGAAGAAGAAGAAAAAAAAGAAAACAGTTTTTCGATCAAATGATTGGTGTCGAGAAAACGATTGACTAGGCCTAACGATAATGCGCGCGCGAGCCAACATTCCAAGAGGAATTTCACCACCCACATAATACAGAACGTACAAAGTCTATCTGACCATCGCGTGACTGAGTGGGAATGTTACATATTAATGTTGTATGATTTAAACGCAACTACAGCTTTAGGCTTGATGTAACTTCCGAGTCGTGAGAAAAACGGTGTTATACGAAAGAACCTAGAGATGTAGACCAAATAAAAATAGATAGGTAGATACCTTTGTACTCCCACAAAATGCCGGACTAGGTATCGGACACTTGATTATTTTCGTGTGGCGTATAAAGGGTTTTACGATCTTTATTAGATATTTTAAAATTTATTTTTATATTGATTTAAATTTATAATATGTAAACACTTTATTTTACTCTGAATATGGTAATTTTTGAATAGGTTAAAAATTGCGCCCTATTTGAATAGATTTTTAATCGAGTGCATAATTTATAGTGTTGTAATTTAGAAGTCATAATTACTATCTTCAACCTTGATAAATTAAATACTAAAAAGTACAGAAAACCCATTTTAATGTGAATACAAGTTCCTTTCAAGATAACTTAGGTCAGATTTTCACCCAGAAAAATATTAGCATTATAATTTTATAATTATTATAAAAAACCGAATTAAAAGATCATAAAAAATAGCAGGAATAAATTTAACACGCTCAACGTGAGGCAGCAGTTGCCATGGTTACCTATTTATCGTTCACGTTTTTTTCTATATTTTTAACTAAAATTATTTCAGATTTATTAACAGATAACGTTTCTAAATTAAATCTAGCTAACTTCGTTTCGGCTCCTTATATGCTTAATACATTCAAACAAAAAATATCCGGGTAAGGGGGGTTTCAAACCTAACTAGTGGGATTTAAACATTATTTCGTGTCTATCAACATTAGTCTGGAAAGCTTATACCAAAGTTAGTTAATGTAACCTAAATAATATACGTAAAACAGACGTCTAGAGAAAAGTTTAAAGTGATAATTAAACTTTGAGCGTCGCGCCTAGAAAATATATCTCAAATCTGTTGAATTTTTTCAACAAATCACTACAAGATTTGATTTTATAAAGTTCATTGATTTTGAGATTAATCCCCGTTTACCACGCAATCTCGGCTACTTAAAAATCTCGTGACACGAAAGTTAATTAAAGGCTTCTAATCTATGCAAAGATCATGAAATAATGTAATTTTGAGATGCGATTTATTTCTAAGGGTCGCGCTACAAAATTTACGGGCTAGCATAAATGATACCAAAGATATCTTATTCAATTTTCTGATTTTGATGGAAGCTGGGAGCCTGGGACTATTAACAAATGCACACCTATCTTAGATACAGATGAAAAAGAAAACCTAGCGTTCATAAGCGTCCTCTAACGGTAAACAGAGACAGAAGTAGGAAATAACAAAACATCGTGGGTATGGATAAAGATTAAGGAGACGAACACGTGGTGGTTAATTACTATTTTGCATTTATTTGCCGTTATGAACGCTTATGAACGGCAGTTACTGTTATTCATCTTTAATTAATCCTAGGTGATGGGAGCCCTGTTTTCTCTATAAACTTTAAAATTTCGTAGGAAAATACAATTTTTAAAATATTTCATAGAATTTGGTATTCGTTTAAGTATTCCTTTAAAGGATTCTATGCATCCTCCATCCACCTTGAATACGTCTATAACTCAAAGTGGTCAACGAGGGAAAAAGCGAAAAATGTAATGTTAAAATAACGTGACGTCTAGCGTTTAACAAAATACGATCAAGCGAGTCATAAGAGAAAGGAGAATTTGGAGATGAAAAATACGGAAGGGAAGAAAAACTATTTCATTTCTGTAAAAGACAACTTATATCTTATAGAGGTATATACATATATCGTTGCGGGATTAAATGACCATAAATGTTACGTAAAA